>CM033641.1:9356118-9530048 GCA_019512145.1 Engystomops pustulosus
ATGAGGGGGAGGTGAGAGGACACAATATGAGGGGGAGATGAGAGGCCACAATATGAGGGGGAGATGAGAGGACACAATATGAGGAGGAGATGAGAGGCCACAATATGAGGGGGAGATGAGAGGCTATAATATGAGGGAGAGATAAGTGAGGCCAAATGGACATGAACTCTAAGGCCCAAGTAAATTATGGGACTTGATGGCTTTTGAAAATTGTCAACTATTTTAGTTTTCTCGTTATTTATGTCAGTGTGATGTCATCATGAAGTCTTAGTGATGTCACCAGTCCCAGTATACAGTAAACATCCTCCAATTTTCTTTGCTCTACAAATTCAATTGTCATGCCTAAACTATGGATTGACTATAAAACGATGGGTTGAACCAGCATTTTTGTGGTTTTGGAAAAAATATCTTACGTTTTGATTTTCTGAAATGGACGGATCTGAATAATGAGGAAATTATTCAGTGAGAGCTCACAAGGCTGCCATATATTAGCCAAAATCAATCTGACAAATTTGGATCAATTGATGAAGTGTCATGAGCTGGAATATATACTGTGTAGATAATTGACCAGGTCATTAATCCTCCTTTGTGTCTCTGCTGCTGAGACTCAGAGTTTATGAGACGGACGATGTCTGCGAGGAAGTTACTGGGGATTTTATGTTTAGAGATAGATAGTAAGGTAGATGTGGCCATCTGGATAATAGAGAGATAGATAGATAGGAGATAGATAGATAGATACATATGAGATAGATATGAGATAGATAGATAGATAGATAGATAGATAGATAGATAGATAGATAGATAGATAGATATGAGATAGATAGAGCTGCAACAGCTTTTACTCAGTCTAGAACAGAAGCTTCTCCATAATCTTACTCTTGCTCTGAGTAACTGCTGGCAGTATCCAGCCTGAAAACCCAAACATCTTTTACTCAGTTGTAGAAGGGAAGATTCCCACAGCATCTCCCCCTGCTAGAGTGAATGTTGCAATATCCAACCCAAAAGTCTGAGAAGAAGGGAAGCTCTCCATGACCCCTACTCTGCACTAGTAACTGCTGCAGTATCACAACCATAAACCTAACTTCTTTTAACTCAGTGTAGAAGGGAAGCTTCTGCAAAGCATCTCCCTGCTAAGAGTGACTGTTGCAATATCCAACCAAAAGTCTGAGAAGAAGGGAAGCTTCTCCACTGACCCTACTCTTGCACTAAGTAAACTGTCAGTAACCAACCATAAACCTATTCTTTTACTCAGTGTAGAAGGGAAGTTTCTGCAAAGCATCTCCCCTGTTGAGTGTGACCACTGCAGTATCCAACCTAAAAGCTTCAACAGCTTTTACTCAGTCTAGAAGGGAAGCTTCTCCACTACCCCTACTCTTGCTCTGAGTAACTGCTGCAGTATCCAACACATGTTTTACTCAGTGTAGAAGGAGCGATTCTTTACCCAGCATCTCCCCCTGTATTGAGTGGACCATTGCAGTCCAAACCACAAGCCCAAAACCAATCTATAACTCAGGTTGAACATGTCAATGTAGAGAGTTAAGAGCACAGCAGTGTGAGGACAGAGCACTTACAGAATATACAATCCTGGAATATAAACCCGGCTGTAATATTATGCAGTAATAACAATGCTATAATAAGATCTCCTCGCAGTCTATACATCATTTACAAGGTTATTCTTCACTCCTGCATGCTGTATTTCTATCTGATAATAAAATATTGAAGACCAGACGACTCCATCATTTCCCAGCAGTGTTCGCCGGGGCCTTACATGTTCTGTATCTATTTCCGAGACCTCGGAGTGTTCCCTGTAACAGGACGCTGGCAATATCTGATCCATTTGTGAATGTTTTCACAGGCCGTGCTCAGAATTCACAGTCACATCTATATCACAAGACACAACACTCAATCCTCTGCGCCTCCGCATCCCGAAACACCAAGTGCCCCAAAGGGAAAAAAAAAAAAAGAAAACTAAAATTAAAAAAAAAATGTATGATTGTAACATTCAAATATAGAATATAGATAAAAATCAAATAAAAAAATATTATAATAAAATTATCTAATAATATGGAATAAAAAACACATAAAACATCAAATGTAAATATAAATAATATAGAATAATACATAAAATCAATAAAAAATTGTATAATAAAATAATATATAATATGGAATAAAAAACACATAAAACATCAAACATATATAAATAACATAGAATTAAAATAAAACATAAAAAATAATAAGAAAAAATGGTTAGATAGATATTGGTTCAGCGCTGGAGGGATCTATGAGGGCGGAATACAATATTTATCACCTCCCATCTCCCCACCGATGATCGGCACTAATGTGTCCTGAGGAAAGGTCAGAGGTCTCTTTATGCTCTGTTACATATTTTATGTCCATCCAGGATGGGGGTCCATACATCCTGATGGATCGGGCAGGTTATAGGGAGGGCGAGGGATGGGAGGCATCACACAACACTCCGGGTCAATGAGGTCAACATTGTCACTGTTCAGAAATACAACCAAGACCTAGAACTAAAGAAGAATAGCGGGCCAAGGCAGGAAGATTGGATGTGCACAGTGGCCAGAAATGGAGGTGGAGGGTGACAACACTGAGCCCCATCCATAAGGTCCATTCACCTATAGTTATACAATGTGAGGAACGAGGCTCCATACACCCATGTCTTACCGAAATAGTGATATTGACTCAGTGTCCACAGATCTACAATATCACATCTAATCTCCTGAAGTGCAGACCTGGAACTTGGTGGAGCAACACTGGTCCCTGCAAGTTGTACAAGATTGTACGCCCCCCGCTGTACCTGTGGCCAGGACTGAACTGCAGCCTGGGTTTTAAAAACAGTCATTATATCCAAGACGAGGAGCGATGAGCGAGGAGCGAGCGAGCTGAGCAGCGATCTATCTATGCTACGATGATCTACATGACTATGCTATCGCTACCCAATGCTCAATTCTCTGATCGAATCTTAGCTGATCGAAAAGAATACGAGCAGCGAGTTCAGTATACAGTTAGGGCGTGCTTACTCTAGCTGAGTGGATGAGCGCATCGGAGGAACGAGCAGCGACTGCCAAAGTGTGAGAGCAACGAGTTGTGAGGATTGATTCGGCAGGCGCTCAGCAAGCGGCGATGAATGAGCTGTAAGCGACAGCAGGCCTGAGTGAACGAGCCGAAACAGAGCGGACGGAGGGAGCGAGACGAGCACGAGCGGCGGCGGCGCACAAGGCGGGCGGGGCGGCCGGAGGGCGGGAAGAAGAGCGAGGGAGCCGGCGGAGGCAGAGGGCGAGGCGAGCAGCGATAGGAGAGCGGAGAGCGAGCTCAAGGTATCTGGCGAGCGAGCGAGCGAGCGGAGGCGAGACGACGCGAGCGCATGACGCGATGAGCTGAGCGAGTAGCGAGGAGGAGAGCGAGCGAGAGCGAGCGAGCGAAGCAGCGAGTCGAGATCAGAGCGAGCGACGCGAATGGTGGGAGGAGTCAGTCTATCTGATCGATTGGCTATGAGGAGCGAATCGAATGAACGAGCATACGAGAGATGAAGCTGCGAGACAGCGTAAGCCGAGCGACTGCGGAACGAGGTCTGAACGGACGACTATGTCCACTAGCGCACTACTGAGCGAACTCCGTCATTGACGGAGCAGTAGAGCCACGATGTTGCTATTGCTTATCATCTTTGCTATTATCTTGTCTCGTCATGCTAGGTCGACTCTAGCGTGCAGCCAGAGCGAGCTAGTAGCGAGCCGAATAGCAGAGCTAGCAGCGAGCGAGAGCTTCAGCTAGCGTACTGATCTATCGATGATTATCATCATCTATATCTCATATCTTCTGTCGATAATGTCCAAAAAAGGCAGCACGCCAGGTAGTGTTCAAAACGATGGGGGGTGTCGTTAGTCCAGTGTGCAACGTTCAGCTACGTGAGAGCCTTATCAAGGCCGTTAGTGTGCGTGTGCTGCTCGGACTAAATACAATCCTTCGGGAAAGGAGCGAGAAGCCGGAGACGAAGGTGGGGCCGGGGGGCGAGGAGCGAGAGCGAGCGAGCAGCGAGCGGAGCGACTCAGAGCGTAAGCGAGCAGAGCACGAGCGAGCGACGCAGAGCGAGACGAGCGAGAGAGCGAGCGAGCGAGCGAGCGGCGAGCGAGCGAGCGACGAGCTGAGGGCAGAGATCGAGCGAGCGAGGCAGCGTAGCTGAAGCGAAGCGAGGGCGAAGCGAGTCGCAGCAGAGAGATCGAGGGCAGAGCGCGAAGAAGCCGAGCCGAGCGCAGAGGAAGCGAGAGAGCGAGCGGCCGAGCAGCGAGCGCGAGCGAGCGAGCGAGCGAGCGAGCGAGCGAGCGCGAGAGCGAGCGCAGCGAGCGAGCGATAGCGAGCGAGCGAGCGACGCAGAGCGAGAGGAGCGAGCGAGCAGAGCTAGCAGAGCGAGCGAGGCGCGAGGCGAGCGAGCGAGCGAGCAGGAGCGAGGGAGGAGAGGTAGGCGAGCGCAAGCGATCTGGACGAGAACCGGACGAGCTAGCAGCCGAGACGCAGACTAGTACGGCGAGAGCGATCGAAGGCATAGCGATCATCGGTAGCAGCGCAGAGAGCATAGGCGTAGCAGCTATCTATCTAGCGTATCAGAGCCCAGGATCGAGCTATCTATTGATCGAACTATATCATAGCTAGCGATGCTACCATGATATCTGTATCTTTGAGTCTATCTCCTCTCTGATCTATCTCTCTATCTATCAGATGGCACATTACCTACTATCTATCTCCTAAACAAAATCCCAGTTAACTCTCGCAGACATCGTCTGTACTCATATAATCTGAGTCTGCAGCAGCAGAGACACAAAGAGGATATTCGCCAGATTCTAGGTCTCCTAGAGGGGGCAGCGGCAGCTCTCCAGACTCAAGCAGCTCTGGATCCACACGACGGGCCACCTGGAACCCACACACCCAAGATGGCAGCGAGTACCAGCTCCAGCAGCCCTGCAGGGTTAATCCCGGGGGAAGGGGGGGCGGGGGGGGGGGTTTTGTAATATTGTAACCATTCACTCCCGAATAGAACCTAATGGGCGAGTAAACTAATTATGTAACTTTTCTTAGAATTAAAGTAAATTATTATCTTAGATTTTGTTTTTAGAACATTTTTAGATTATTTGTTCTTGTATCGATGGTTTTGTTTATTATTATTTTCTTCACTTTTAAAATTACGAATATTATTATTAATTATCTTTTTCGCTATTGATTCGTTATATGTATTTATTCTATACTTTGTGGTTTAAAGTTGTTATCGCAACCTTTTATATCATTTTATAGTTATTCTTAAAATGAAGGAAGAAAAAAATTCATGTAGATCCTGCTTTTTCCTTGTTTGCATGTGACTTTTCCCATTCAGGTTTGGGATTTTCTCATCCCGGATCTTGATCAGCCATTCCACGGTATCTTTCCAATTGGCGACGACGCCTTAGAAAGACCAATTTCCATCCGCCGCCCATTACATGGGGCTAAACCAGAACACATTAATTTCCTGCAAAGCCGGTTTACCAGGCCCCGCACTAAGCGGCCTCTCATCACCGTCCCTTCTCTTCCAATGATTCAGCGGGAGCTAGCGTACACTCCAGGACGCTCCTCGTTTCTCTCTATATAGTCATTACTATTGCAAAATATACACGGCGGGGTAAACATAGATGTAAAGGTGCAAGTGCCGGCCTGTACTCTCTGGAGAAGAGAAATATGCAATTGGGTGAAGAGCGGGGGACTGGGGCACGGTAGGGTAGTGAGGGAAGGCCATGCGAGAGCAGATGCAGGATTTGACAAGCAATGTAACTGATGGGCAGAGACGGGGAACCTGGGCGGTGAGGACTGTGGGGCGAGATGCTGGGGTTGCGGTGAGGACTGGGGAGGGAGAAGCTGGGGCTGAAGACTGGGCAGGTGGGGGACGGATACTGAGGTGAAGGACTGGAGGGGAGAGGGCCGGGAGGTGAGGAATGTGGAAGCTGAGGTGAGGACTGGGGGCGTGAGGATGGGGTTGCTGGAAGGGTGAGGACGGGGGATGGAGCTGGAGCGGGGGTGGATATGGAGGGTGGTGAGTAATGGGAGTCGGGGCGAGGGAGGGAATGGTGGTTAGGTGAGGAATGGGTCGGGTAATGCTGGGGGAGGGGGGTGAAGGAGACTGGGAGTGACTGTGGGGGGTGACAGCTGGGGGGTGAGGATTCTGGGGTGGGGGACTGGGGGGAATGCTGGGGGTTGAGACTGGGGGAGGTGAGTACTGGGTAGGAAAGGCGGGGGTGATCGGAGTGTAGGGGGGTGGTTACTGGAGGGGTGAGGACTGGGGGTGATATGGGGTGGGCGGGGGTCGTGAGGGACTGGGGGGAATGCTGGAGGGTGAGGACTGGGGGGTGAGTACTGGGGGGGGGATGGGGGGAGTATGGGGTGATGCGGGGGGTAGGACTGGGGGGGGGAAGGCTGGAGAGTCGAGGACTGGGATGGGGGGTGAGGACTGGGGGTGAGGATGAGGGAGCTGTGGAGGGTGAGGGACCTTGTCATTGTGGGGGCAGAGGAGGGGATAGCTGGGGGGTGAGGACTAGGGGGTTGAGGGATGGGGAGGGAGAAACAAAGGCTGTAGGGCCAGGACGGGGGGCAAGTGTGCTGGGAGGACGGAACCAAGGGCAAGAATGGAGGTGAATGCGGGGGTGAGGGGATAGTCGATAAAATGGTGAGGGCAGAGGACTGGTAGGGTGAATACGGTGGGAGGTCGAGGGCTGGCGATCAAGGATTTGGGGTTGGGAGTGGTGGGGGTCTGGGGGCTCGACAGGCAGTTGGTTGGATGGGGGAGGGTGCGGTGATGGTCTATACCAGCGGTATTGAGTACTGTTAACCAGTGTCCTTATAGGGAAGATTATCAAAAAGTGTTCATTGATGCAAGATGAGCTGAGCTAGTTTGATCGAGCACATGACTTCCATACTACATGGGATGCGCATATGTCGACTGCTGCATTATCCATAACTCACAGACACTACACAGACAGAACTACAACCATAAGAGCCCCCCCCCAATGAGGTTCAGCTCTGCTACATCGGTGCTAAATGGAGACCACGTATCAGAATTAGGGAAGTGGGAGACAGAGAAGGGTAGGGAGATAGAGGAGTGCAATAAGTAAGAGGGCGGCAGGGGCATGGACACGTCGTGCTGCAGAAGGGGGTAAGGTGTCTGGGGTAACGAGAAGACAAACATGTGAGAGGAGAAGACATACACCAAGAGACCCTGATGAAGTAATATAGGACCTGCCGGAGCAAAGTGCAGGAGGGAGGTTAGAGGATGTACAGAGAGAGAGAGAGATCATAGAAATAGAGTAGCAGGTGAGTTGACAGGACGAAGTAGTCACAAATGGAGTAGTTCAATTTAAAACACAACACACACAATCTATATAATAATATTAGTATATATATATTATAATAATGTAGCAGAGCTGGAATTTGTATCTCCCTGCCTGTGCAGTGATAGAACTTAGGATAATTAAATAATGTGACATGAGTAATGCTGGAGGAAGATCAGCCTGTACCTAATTTCATGTATATATACATGAGATATATATATATATAGTATAATAGTATTCTGGAGGGCAGAATTGAGCATCCCGCTTTGCAACCTTCCATGCTGGCCCCTGAATATAACTATTGCGCTCATACATCGTCCCCCTGCACGGTGGGCACAAGTCTAGTGGCATCCAATACAAACATTCCTACCCCCCACATCGCCTACTGCCCCCTTGTACAAATCATGTGCCAGACCCATGCCCAATCGGCCAAAGCACCACTACCTGATAAGTCCCTCCTCTGTTATAATGCACACCGAGAGGATGCCAGCTACAAAGTAGCACAGCCCAGCAGCGGGAGCCGGGCTATGTGTGCGACGCAGTGAATCAATGCCAAGTCCATGCAGCCTGTACACATTTCTGAATTTTTTCTATGATTCACACAGTTGTGTGCACACACAAGAAAGTGCAATCAAGAACACACAGCCATGAATGCAACCTGAGATCCCCGCAGGGTGACTTACCGCAGATGATGAGCAGCAGCAGGACACATCACACAGCCTGGAGAGAGCTCATGGTGAGGATGAGGATTGGAGCCCGCGCAGGGCTATGGCACAGCTGCTGGGCACCTCCAGGCTTTAGCTCCAGGTGTGTAAACTCACTCTCTTCCCAGCTCAGCTCCGAACCTTATTTATTACACCTCCCCTTTAAGATCCAAGCTGAAACAAAAATCCGTACAGAGCTAATCCAAAGAGGGTGAAATGTGGGGATGGGAGAAGTTTGATGGCTTGCAAACTTCAACCTGGGCAGCTGGCCCAACTTTACAGGGCTCCCAAATCCTTAAGTATTTCCAGTGAAGTAGGTCCTCCGTGTACAATCCCGGATGGGGGTTATCCTCTGAGATGCCTCCTCACTCCATCATGCTCTTGTAAGCAATCTCTCCAGCACTGGGAAAGCAGAGCTGCTGTCACGGAGCTTTGGAGGCGTTTTTTAAAGGTGACCTGATGTGGAGCAAAGCAGCAGCAGAACCTCCCTCACATCCCACACAAGCCTCACGCTTCAGCACATGACGATCAATCACATGGCCAGGCACTGGGCAACGCTCAGGGGTGCCCCCCTTATGGGGGCAGGGGGGAGGAATTGGCATGAATATGTCATTTGTGTCCAAGGAGGATTAATATGAAACTGCAGCTTTGCTACATCTGAGTAATGGAGGAACATATATCATAGGACAGGATAATGCAGGACATAAAGTGCTCTTATGCAATGATTTATAGGACCCACAGGTAAAGTCAATCTCCTCTCCTGTATTTCTATTGTTTCAGTTATCAGACATTTATGAATATACAATGATGGTCATCTATAAGATAGTGGCGATGATCCCACCCCCATATTCACCACCTGTATATCCAATTGCTGATAGACACCCATAGATGCATCCCCTGGATTCTGCCATCTGAGGAAAGGGGTACACCCATGGGATTACTATTAATAGGGGGGGTTACTACACATCTCCTGATGCCAGATGAAGGTGCATCCAGACACCGTTGTGGGGCAAGGAGTGCAAAAACTTGCTTGTTTATTAGCCTTCGTGGACATAGTGTTATATTTTTAAGGAAATCTTACCACAGGATGAAGGCTGTAAACCAAGCACACTGAGTACTGGTGTGTGCCCCTCGACAGGATGATACTCTTATTTTAGATTTATTAGCCCCTGTTTTATGAAAAAATGGTTTTATAACTGTCAAATGAGCTGAGGGGCTCCGGGCTCCATTGACATGATGAGCATGGAGCCCCTCAGACTCATTTGCATTAATTGTAAAATAAAATCCTTTTTTCATAAAACAAGGGCTTTTAAAAGTTAAAAGAAGAGCAGATCCTGACAAAGGGGGGCACTCACCACTAGGTCAGTGGCTTGGTTTACAACCTCTCCGGGTGGTAGATGTCCTTAAGAAGAGCAGAATCCTGCAAAGGGGGGGGCAATCACCACTATGTCAGTGTGCTCGGTTACAACCTTTCATCCTGGTGGTTAGATTTCCGTTATTAATCACTTATTTCCAATTTTTATTTTATAACTTTATTTTCTCTAATAGATTCAGCTGTAGGAGAGGAGAAGGATTTGTACATCTGTACATTTGTAACTAATAAATTAGTTTTTTAAATAAAAATGTGTATATTTTTTATCAAAGTAATTATTTGGGGTTTTTTCGGGTAAATTCATAAGCGTTAATAATTAATACATTATATTAATCAAGGAAGTAATAAGAGTGATGAATAAATTGTATAAATAATTATTGCTTAATTAATAAATTTATGAATTTATATTATTTCAGTAATCTAATAAGTAAAGTTAAACTAGAAGTCCCAAACGATTCCCATTTTTTTCACCCAGTTGATGCATTGATAAAGATAAGAATAACAGTATAGAAATTTTGGATGCTTATTTTCCACCTGAGGCCACGCCCTGTTATTCTAGACCCCACCCATTTATTAATAAACCACGCCACTAATGACATACATGAGAGTCTAAAATGGGTGATTTGGTGGTGTGAAGCCTTTATGTATTGATGGTACTCAGTTATTATTATTTTTCTAGATTTTTTTTTTTTTTTGATTTTGGGCGGCAACATTATATTTTGGGGCAAATTGTTTTATTAGTGATTAAATTAAAGAAAAAAGACAAAAATGTACAGATGTGTCATCATTTATTTAATAGTTATAATTAGGTGCAATTCCCTCCATCTCCACTTTATTTCATTATTATATCTGCGCCAGCATGAAAATCTGATCCTGCAGGTTCTCAAAGGAGCCAGGTCCAAAAAGAAGTGATTCCAAAATGCCTTGGAGAGAACAGAGAGAAAGGCGCTATGGTTCTGGGCTGTTACCAGTACAGTTCCATCTGTGTTGGGGCTCCAAGGAATGATTGATATCAATCCTATATTGTATCAATCCAATTATGGAATCATTTCACAATGTGGAACCGATACAAAACATTACACTCACCGGCCATTATAGGTACTCAGTGCATTTAGGCATGTAGACAGGTCCAAGGACAATCTCCTGCAGTTATCCAGCTCAGTATGGGGAGAAAGGAAAAGGTGATTTGTGGCCTTTGAACGTGGCATGGTTGTTGGTTGCCAGAAGGGTGGTCGAGTATTCAGAACTGTGAAATCTCTACTGGGATTTTCATGCACAACCATCTCTAGGGTTACAGGAGAATGGTCCGAAAAAGAAAAAACATCAAGTGAGCGGCAGTTCTGTGGGCGGAAATCATTGTTGATGCCAGAGGGTCAGAGGAGAATGGCAGACTGGTTCGAGCTGGATTAGAAAGGCCAACAGTGACTCAAATCGCCCACCCGTTTACAACCAAGGTAGGCAGACAGAAAGCATCTCTGAACGCACCAGACGTCCAACTTTGGCAGAGGGCGGCTACCGCAGCAGAAGACCACACCGGGTCCACTCCTTTTCAGCTAGAACAGGAAACGAGGCTACATTGGCACAAGCTCATCGAAATTGGACAGTAGAAGATTGGAAAAAAAACGTTTTTTGGGCTGGCTGATGAGTCTCGATTTCTGCTGGCACATTGGATGATGGTAGGGTCAGAATTTGGCGGTCAAAACCATGGAAAGCATGGAATCCATCCTCCTGATCAGCGGGCAGGCTGGTTGCTGGTGGTTGTCATGGGACCATCCTGCCTTGTATCAGCGGCTCAGGCTGGGGTGCTGCGTGTCATGGTGTCTTTGGGCCCCTTCTGTACAAACGCACAGATACCTGAGTATGGTTTGGGGCTGACATTGTCATCCCTTTTTGAGCACAATGTACCCTGTTAACATCGATGGCTACTTAGCAGGATATTGCGAAATGTCATTAAAGCTTGGAATCAGCTCCAGACGGGTTCTTGAACATGACAATTGAGGTCACGTGGACACAAATGGCCTCCACAGCACCAGATATCAATCCAATAGAGCATCTTTGGGATGTGGTGGAACGGGGAGATTCGCATCATGGATGTGCCCCGCGACAAATCTGCGGCAACTGTGTGATGCCATCATGTCAATATGGACCAAAATCTCTGAGGAGCTTCCAGGACCTTGTTGAATCGATTGCACCGAAGATTGAGGCAGCAAGTTCTGAAGGCAAAAGGGGGGTCCAACCCGTTACTGCATGGTGTACCTAATTTAAAGTGGCCGGTTGAGGTATATTTAGAAAGCACGGGCTCTGGACAGGGATATTCTCAATGTGGACGAATTTAATTACCGGTCCAGTCACGATCCCGCAGCGATGTTGTCCGACAAGGATTCGGTCTGCCGGGATTCACTAAGCGTGCGCCCGAGTTCCTGCATGTGTCGCTGCTGCCGCCAAGGTCCGCCGGAGTAACATTCTTCTTCACGGGTGCTTGTGATTGCTTGATCTTGAAAACACAATTCGTTTCTTAAATTCCGCGGTTTTTCCGTGAATCCGTGGGTGTTCGATGGCCACGACCCACGATTCGTCGCATGGAAGCCGATGCCGTGACGCCAAAATCCAAATGCGTGCACCAAAAACCCAGGGCGATTCAGGCAAATCGGTAATACTTTGGGAAAAACCCGACGAAAGTGCGGCGTTCGGACCCTTAGAAATAAGCCCAAATAAGTAACTAGCGCCATCATCCAATTCCCCTCCGAGGACTCCTATTTCATCTGATTCCTATTGAGTGCTCTGCTGTAGGAAGAAGAAAGAATAAGAGAAGAGATTTTCAGAAATTATTCAGCTTATAATTGTGATGACTGTATATATAAGGCAGATTTTATAGCAATTTCACCTATATCATATAAGTCATTGCATCAAAATTTTTGTTCTCCACTCATAAGGAACCTTGGTGATAAACCAGGGGTTTAATCTCCTATACATCAGAAATTGCACCAACACATGCTCTTCTGAAAAAACTATAGGGAATTCTGGACAATCAGAATTATGTTGTAGTCATAAGATGTAGGTCCAATGCGTTATGAACCAATTTTCTTGGGGACTAATTTTTTTTTTCGGAAGGCCATATTAAGAAAACAAAAAGGACTTCCTGGTTTTACCCTTGAACTTATTTGAAGGAATGGGACTTGCTCCAGGAAAACCACCGGAGAAGTAAATGTTAGGGTAGAAGAATTTAGGTGTATAGTCTGAGCTAACTACCAATGGCCCAGGCAGGACAGGCAGGAGATGTGGTCAGTATAAAAGTAAAGTTTGGGGCAAAAAAAACACTTCACATTAGGATAATACAAGCAAAGGGCTAGGGGACACAGAGTCGATAGGGTATTCGGACAAAGGTAGGGGGCCCGGGACACAGAGTCGATTAGGGTCTCAGCATCACAGGTAGGGGCCGGGACAAGGGTCGATTGGGTATTCAGACACCGGTAGGGGCCCGGGAAACAGATCGATAGGGATTCAGACACAGGTAGGGGCCGGGACACAGAGTCGATCGGGTATAGACACAGGTATGGGCCCGGGACACAGAGTCAATAGGGATTCGACACAGGGTAGGGGCCCGGGGACACAGAGTCGGATAGGGTATTCAGACAAAGGTAGGGGCCCGGGACACAGAGTCGATAGGTAGTCAGACCAGGGAGGGGGCGGGACAACAGCGTCGATAGGGTTATTCAGACACAGGGAGGGGCAGCCGGCCGGGGACACAGAGTCGATAGGGTTATTCAGACACAGGGAGGGGGGGCACAGAGTCGATAGGGGTTATCAGACACAGGAGGGGATTGGGACACAGAGTCGATAGGGTATTCAGACACAGGGAGGGGCCGGGACACTTTAGTTGAGAGGATATTCGACACAGGGAGGGCCAGGCAAGACTAGAGTCACTAGGGTATTTCAGACACAGGGAGGGGCCCAGGACACAGAGTCGATGGGTATTAGACACAGGGAGGGGCCGGGACACAGAGGCGAAGGGTATTCAGACCAGGGGATGGGCCAGGACATTCGACTAAATAGGTATCAGACACAGGTGAATTGGGTATTCAGGCACGGTGGGGTTGGGGAAGTACAAGATCAAAAGGGTTTTCAGGTTGGGGTTTAGGCAAAGAGCCAAAGGGGTCTTGAGGCACAGATCTGGCATGGGTGCAGATGGAGTCAATAGGGTATTCAAGCAAAGGGTCAGAAATGGGACACAGAGTCAATAGGGCAGGCAGCAGAGTCTGGCAAGCGAAACGGGATCAGGGTGAGGTGCGAACAGGCAGTGGATGCCTACACAGATTAATACAAAAACTGTATGGATCTTTACATGGCCCCTAGATAACGGGTCCTTATTGTCCAAGGTGGCAAGAGGCATTAAATAACCGGGTACTCTGAAGTTGGCTGAGAGGGTAAGGGTATTCCCAGAAAGACAATATTATTAAATTACTCAGGCTAACAAAAAAAAACATTTTTCTCTAATTTCATGTTACAATTAACCCTTACGACTTGGCCTTTATAGTTTTTCACTTTCCATTTTTCACTCCCCACCTTCAAAATCTATAACTTTTTTATTTTTCCACAGAAAGAGTCTGTTTTTAAAAGGTTTTCGCGTTAACAAATTGCACTCGTAGTAGTGACGGTATTTAATATTCCATGGTGGTACTGGGAAGCGGGAAAAAAAAATTCCAAAGAAGTGAAAAATGGTTGAAAAAAAAACTTTGCGAACGTTTCTTGTGGGCTTGGATTTCACAGGCGTCACTGAGCGCCCCAAATGACATGTCTACGTTATTCTTGTCTACTACGATTATGTGGATACCAAATTTAAGGTTTTATAATTGTTTTCATACATTAAAAAAATTTAAAAACCTCCTGTTACAAATTCTTTTTTTGGATTTTGTCATCTTCTGGTGGCATAATTTTTATACTTTGGTGTTTGTACGGAGCTGTGGGTGGTGCTTTGGTGTGATTGTTTGCGATTTGATGAAGTTTTCATTGCTATCATTTTAGGCTGTGACCTTTGATCACTTTTTATAATTTTTTTTATTTTTCCAAAATGGCAAAAAAAATGTCTTTGTTGACTTTGGGACGCTATTTTCCGTACGGGGGTTAACGCAGCAAGCAAAAAAACTGTATTGATTTTGATTAGATCGACATTTTCGGACGCGGGTGATACCTAATGTTGTTATGATTTTACTGTTGATTATATTAATATCAGTGCTAGGGAAAGGGGTGTGATGATTTGAATGTTAAAAGTTTTTTTATTATAAATTTTTTTTATTTTTAACTTTTTTACTTTTTACTTTTACAATTTTTCAGACTCCCTAGGGTATTTAACCCTATGTTGTGATCGATCATACCATATATGCCATATTGCAAATATGGCACAGTATTGGGGATTTTACTCCTCATTCATTACATTGTAATGAATGGGTTTTTAAAACGAGACTGCTTAGGGCCTTGATGAGACCAAAGCTGTCATGGCAACGGATCACCGCTTCCCGTGACGCATCGCGGAGTGGGCGATCCGCGGCAAGATGCGGCCGCCACTTTTTGGAGCATCCGGCAGCATTGCCGGCGGCGATCGCCCGTGATGAATGAAAGCACCCGCGGTCGGTGTAGCACGATCGCGGGTGTTTACTGGTAAGCTTGCTGCAAAGCCAGCAAAGGACTTACTGGCTATGGAGAGGGGTCGGCTCCGCGAGCCCTCTCCATGGCAGGGACCGGCGCGCGCCGTACTAGTACGGCGCGCGTCGGGAAGGGGTTAATGAACAAAAAAACAGCATTTTCAAAGATTATAATTCCAACTGTCCCTGTTCGTCCGGTTGTATCGATTTTGTCTGACCTGGGTCTGACCAAAATCTTCTGTATATGGTTGGGCAGGATAGAGTCTTCTCATGAATAGCTTCTCCTGTCTGCACACTACAGTGCTTTCTGCCTACTGTCCCTCCCCCCTACATTACAAGACCAGTTCAGACACAGGCACTTCATGCCAGCAAGCAGCAGTGTGCAGGAAACCTTACTCTACAAGCTACAGGCAAGATAAGTTTTTTATCCAGGCACCATATCAGAGCTGTTCTCTGGCTGTGTTAGCAGTGTTGAGAGTGCATTGTTGCGTATATCCATCTGATGATCTCATCGTCTCATAAACTCTGAGTCTCAGCAGCAGAGACACAAAGGAGGATTATTCGCAGAATTCTAGTGTCTCCTAGAGGCAGCGGCGCCTCTGCCGCTCAGCAGCTCCTGGCATCACACACCGCGGGCACCTGGATACCCACACACCCAGAGGCAGCGAGATACCAGCTCCAGCAGCTGCAGGGTTAATCCCCGGGGGGGGGGGGGGGGGGTTTGTAATATTGTAACTCCATCACCCGATAGAACCATGGGGAGAATAATTATGTAATCTTTTCTAAGATTAATATCAATGTTATTATTCTTTAGATTTTTGTTTTTATACATTTTTACTTCATTGTTCTTTTTATCGATGGTTTTTTTATTATTTATTTTCTTCACTTTTTAAAATTACGAATATTATTATTAATTATCTTTTTCGCTTTGATTCGTGGTTACTATTTATTTCATTCTATACTTTGTGTTTAAAGTTGTTATCCAACTTTTATATCATTTTATATTTATTCTTAAAATGAGAAGAAAAAATCATGGAGATCCTGCTTTTTTCCTTTGGTTGCTGTGACTTTTCCCATCAGGTTTGGGATTTTCCTCATCCCGGATATTATCAGCCATTCCCCGGATCTTCCAATTTGGCGACGACGCTTAGAAAGCCAATTTCCATCCGCGCCAATTACATGGGGCTAATACCAGAAGCCATTAATTCCTGCCAGCGGTTTACTAGGCTCGCACTAAGCGCCTCTCATCCAGGTCCCACTTCTCTTCCCATGATTCAGCAGGGAGCTGCGTACACTCCGCGACGCTCCTCGTTTCTCTCTAATAGTCATTTCTATTGCAAAATACACGGCGGTAACATAGATAGTAAATGTGCAATGTGCCGGCTGAGTAACCTCATCTGCTGGAGAAATGATTATACAGAAAGGGGGGGGAGAGGGGGAGCCAGGGGGGGGAGGGAATGGGGAGCAGAGACGGGGGGAGGGAGGGGGGTGGGAGAAGGAAAGGAATGGAGGGCCCAGCACGGGGGGGCAGGGGCCGCGCTGCCGGGCCGCTGTGCGGTTACAACAAGACCTTCTACTGCTATCTAGATTTCCACCTACACTCAACCCGATCTGCGCATATACCATTTTTCAGACTGACTCGATGGGGTCTGCGCCCACGAATCCTGGTATGGATTTGCGGCGTGAGCCCGATCCTGTAGGCATATTTGTGCTTAGATTGGAGAGAGAGGAGGGCAGTCACTGGAGCCCGCGTGCCCCGGTGGCTAGACGGTTGGCTCTGGTGTGCACGAGGTGGCGGGGGGGAGGCTGGTTTGACTGAGAGCGGCGGCCGCCGCACTGGGTTCTGCCTACCACCCAGCCCCCAAGGTGCTGCCACCCCCACCCTGCGTGGGGACATGAATGGAGCAGTGAGGACTCGGGGCCCGGGACCATGCCCTCCGACCATATCTCCGACCACCGGCGTGCGGATGGGGGGATATGTGCAGGATGGACGACGGACATTGGGGTAGCATCCAGCGCACTGGGGGCCAGTGCGACCTGGGGGTGCCAGTCAATGGGGGGGACTGGGGCGGGAACCTGCTGGAGGGTGAGCACTGGGGGTCAGTGGGGGGGCTGAGCATGGGGGTTGGTGATGATGGGGGTGAGAACTGGCCCAGCCGCGTCGAGCCCACTTGGATGGAGTACTGGGGGCGGGGGGATGGGGGGGAAGGGGGGTGCGCACGGGGGTGCGTAATGGGCGGGGGGGACTGGGGGGGATGCTGGAGGAGTGAGTGGGGTGAATGGTGGGGGGGGTGAGCAATGGGGGGTGCTCTGGGGGGTGAGCACTGGGGATGAGTACTGGGGGGGGACTGGGGGGGAATGCTGGGGGGGTGAGGACTGGGGGTGAATGCTGGAGGGTGAGGACTGGGGGGGAATGCTGGAGGGTGAGGACTGGGGGTGAGGACTGGGGGTGAATGCTGGAGGTGGGGACTTGGGGAGGTGAATTGTGGGGGGCAAGGACTGGGGGTGAATGCTGGGGGGTGAGGACTAGGGGGTGACGGCTGGGGGAGGGAGAAAACAATGGCTGTAGGGCCAGGACTGGGGGGCCAGGACTGGGAGACGAGAACCGAAGGGCAAGGACTGGAGGGTGAATGCTGGGGGTGAGGACTAGTCGATAAATGGTGAGGGGCAAGGACTGGTAGGGTGAATACTGTGGGGGTCGAGGGCTGGCGATCAAGGATTTGGGGTTGAGGAGTGGTTGGGGGTCTGGGGGCTCGCACAGTGCAGTTTGGTGGAGGGGGTGATGATCTCTACCAGCAGGTTATTGATTACTGTTAACCAGTGTCCATTATAGTGGAAGGATTAGCAAAAAGTGTTCATTCTGATGCAGCTGAGCTGAGTTTTTCGAAGCACATTACTTCCATACTTACATGGGACTGCTGCTAGGGCTAGCACTGCATTATCATAACTCATAGACCTATCACAGGACAGAACTACAACCACTAAGAGCCCAATGACTGTTCAGCTCTGCTACATCGGTGCTAAATGGGACACTGTATCAGAATTAGGGAGTTGTGGAGCAGTAGAGGGTGGACATATAAGGATATAGAGGGGGCAGGGGGCATGGCAGCTGGTGCAGAAGGGGGTAAGTGTCTGTGGGCAACGAGAAGACAACATGTGAGAGGAGAAGACACTACACCAAGAGCCCTGATGAATAATATAGACCTGCCTGGAGCAAAGTGCAGGGAGGTAGGTAGAGGATGTACAGAGAGAGAGAGAGATCAATATAGATACATAGATGTAACATAGGTGTAGTTCAATTAAAACACACACACACACACATATATATATATAATGTAGCAGAGCTGAATTTGTATCTCCCTTGCCTGTGCAGTGATAACTTAGGATAATAATAATGTGACAGTGAGTTATGCTGGATGATAGACTCAGCTCTGCTATATCCATACATGATATATATATATATACAGAAATAGTCCATTCTGGTGGCAGATATGAACATCCCAGTCTTTATGCCAACCCTTCATGCTTGCCTGAATATAAGTATTGCGCTCCATCATCACGTCCCCTGCACGGTGGGCACAAGTCTAGTGGCATCCAATACACACATTCCTACCCCCACATCTGCCCATACTGCCCCTTGTACAAATCATGTTGCCAGACCCATGCCCAATTCTGCAAAAGCACCACATTTGACTGAATACAGTGCCCACAGCCCCTCTGTATAATGCCCACCGCAGGATGCCAGTACAAGTATGCACAGCCCAGCAGCAGGGTGCCAGGCTAATGTGTGCGCAGCTCAGTGCAATGCCAACTCCATGCCAGCCTGTACACACATGATTACCCAGCTTGTGTGCACACAAGAAAGTGCAATCAAGCACACAGCCATGTAATGCCAACCTGAGATCCCAGCAGGGTGACTTACCGCAGATGAGCAGCAGCAGGACACATCCACACAGCCTGAGAGAGCTCATGGTGAGGATGAGGATGGAGCCCCTGGCGCAGGGCTCTGGCACAGCTGCTGGGCACCTCTCAGGCTTTAGCTCCAGGTGTGTAACTCACTCTCTTCCCAGCTCAGCTCCGCACCTTGTATTATACACATCCCCCTTTAAGATCCAAGCTGCAAACAAAATCCCTGTACAGAGCTCACAATCCAAGAGGGTGAAATGTGGGGATGGGAGAAGTTTGATGGCTGCAAACTTCAACCTGGGCAGCTGCAACTTTCCAGGGCTCCCAAATCCTTAGTATCCAGTGAGTAGGTTCCTCCTTGTACAATCCAGGATGGGGGTTATCCTCTGAGCTGCCTCCTCACTCCATCCATGCTCTGTAATGCAATCCTCCCAGCACTGGAGCAGAGCTGCTGTCACTGAGCTTTGGAGGGTTTAAAGGGACATGATGTGGAGCAGCAGCAGCAGAACCTCCCTCACATCCACACAGCAGCCTCAGAGCATCAGCACTGACTATCAATCACATGGCCAGCACTGAGTGCAAGCTCCTGGGGTGCCCCCTTATTGTGGGCAGGGGAGGGGGATTGCTGAATATGTCATTTGTGTCCAAGGATAATATGACAACTTCAGCTCTGCTACATCTGAGTACATGAGGAACATATATCATAGTCATAGAATACTGCAGGACATACAGCTGCTCTTATGCATTGATTTAAAGGGACCCACAGGTTAAAGTCCATCTCCTCTCCTGTTTCTATTGTTCTCAGTTATCAGCCATTTATGAATAATACAATGATGGCTCACCTATAAGAAGTGTGATGATCCCACCCCCATATTCACCACCTTTATATCCAATGCTGAAGACAACCATAGATGCATCCCCTAGGATTCTGCCTGTGATTAAAGGGGTACACCCATGGGATTACTATTAATTGGGGGGTCCTACACATCTCCTGATGCCAGATGAGGGTGCAGCCAGACACAAGATGTGGTTTATGGAGCGCAGACCCTTGTTGTTTATTAACCCTTCATGGACACATTTTATTATTGTTAAAAGAAATCTACCACCAGGATAAAGGATTGTAAACCAAGCACACTGACGTACTGGTGTGTGCCCCTTCTGGCAGGATCTGCTCTTCTTTTAGCTTTTTGAGCCCTTGTTTTTACGAAAAAAAAAATGGTTTTATAAACTGTGAGCATGGAGCCCATCAGGCTCATTTGCATAATTTTAAAACTTTATTTTTCATAAAAACAAGGGCTTAAAAAGCTTAAAGTAGAGCAGATCCTGCCAGAGGGTACACGCACCAGTATCTCAGTGTGCTTGGTTTACAATCCTTCATCCTGATGGGAGATGTCCTTTAATAATTGCTTATTTCCTTTTTTATTTGTATCACTTTATTTCTTCCCTCTTAGATTCAGCTGTATGAGAGGAGCTGGATTTGTACAGTAGGTTTTGTATTTTTTATTATAGTAATATTAATAAGTGATTTATAGAATTAATTTATCATTAATCAATAAAGTGATTAATGATTAGTGATAAATAAATTATATAAATAATTTATTAATAATTAATAAATAATTAGAATTTTATATAATTTCATCTATCTAATACAGGCAGTCCCCGGTTACATACAGGATAGGTTCTGGAGGATTGTTCTTAAGTTGAATTTGTATGTAAGTGGGAACTGTATATTTTATAATTGTAATCCCAGCCAGAACTTTTTTGGTCTCTGGGACAATTGGATTTTAAAAATGTTGGGTTGTCATAAGAACCAGGATTAATAATAAAACTAGAGCCAGGATTAATAATAAAACTTAATTGCAGACACCTGTGATACCTGTTATAGATGATTATTGTAGCCTAAGGCTAAAGTACAGCAAATTACCAAAATCCAGAGGTCCGTTTGTAACTAGGGGTCGTCTGTAAGTCAGGTGTTCTTAAGTAGTCCCAAACGATTCCAATTTTGTTCAGCCAGTTGATGCATTCATAAATTATAAGACTTTACGCCTCCTAATACTTGGCTTAAAATAGACACTCACACATGGATGCAGAATACAAAGAAGCACATTTTAAATGCTTTATTTACCACCTGAGGCCACACCCCGTTCTTCATAGGACAGGGAGCATCCTCTGCGCCTAGAGGAGAGGCGGTTCTACCATCACCATAGACAGGGAGCATCCTCTGCGCCTAGAGGAGAGGCGGTTCTACCATCACCATAGACAGGGGGCATCCTCTACACCTAGAGGAGAGGAGGGTCTACCATCACCATATGGAGCAGCAGCAGCAGAACCTCCCTCACATCCACACAGCAGCCTCACAGCTTCAGCACTGACTATCAATCACATGGCCAGCACTGAGTGCAAGCTCCTGGGGTGCCCCCTTATTGTGGGCAGGGGGGGGGAGGAATTGCTGAATATGTCATTTGTGTCCAAGGATAATATGACAACTTCAGCTCTGCTACATCTGAGTACATGAGGAACATATATCATAGTCACAGGATACTGCAGGACATACAGCTGCTCTTATGCAATGATTTATAGGGACCCACAGGTTAAAGTCCATCTCCTCTCCTGTTTCTATTGTTCTCAGTTATCAGCCATTTATGAATAATACAATGATGGCTCATCTATAAGAAGTGCGATGATCCCACCCCCATATTCACCACCTTTATATCCAATGCTGAAGACACCCATAGATGCATCCCCTAGGATTCTGCCTCTGATTAAAGGGGTACACCCATGGGATTACTATTAATAGGGGGGGTCCTACACATCTCCTGATGCCAGATGAAGGTGCATCCAGACACAAGTTGTGGTGCAAGGAGTGCAAAACCTTGTTGTTTATTAGCCCTTCGTGGACATAGTTTTATTATTTTTAAAGGAAATCTACCACCAGGATGAAGGCTTGTAAACCAAGCACACTGACGTACTGGTGTGTGCCCCCTCTGACAGGATGAACTCTTCTTTTAGCTTTATTAGCCCCTGTTTTTATGAAAAAAATGGTTTTATAAACTGTCAAATGAGCCTGAGGGGCTCCGGGCTCCATTGACATCTATTGAGCATGGAGCCCCTCAGACTCATTTGCATAATTGTAAAACCTTTTTTTCATAAAAACAAGGGCTTAAAAAGTTAAAAGAAGAGCAGATCCTGCCAAAGGGGGCACTCACCACTATGTCAGTGTGCTTGGTTTACAACCTTTCATCCTGGTGGTAGATGTCCTTTAAAGAAGAGCAGATCCTGCCAAAGGGGGCAATCACCACTATGTCAGTGTGCTCGGTTTACAACCTTTCATCCTGGTGGTAGATTTCCTTTATTAATCACTTATTTCCATTTTTATTTTTATCACTTTATTTTTCTCTTCATAGATTCAGCTGTATGAGAGGAGAAGGATTGGACATATGTAAATTTGTAAATTCAAAATGGTATATTTTTTTATCAAAGTAATTATTTGGGGTAAATTCATTAAAGCGTTAATAATAATTATCCGTAATCAATGCAAGTGTAATGATTAATGAGTGATGAATAAATTTTATAAATAATTTATTCTTAATTAATAAATTTTATGAATTTTATATTATTTCATGTATCTAATAATGTAAAGTTAAACTAGAAATGTCCCAAACGATTCCAATTTTTTTCACCCAGTTGATGCATTGATAAATTATAAGAATAACAGTAGAACATTTTGGATGCTTTATTTTCCACCTGAGGCCACGCCCTGTTATTCATAGACCACACCCATTTATAATAAACCACGCCACTCATGACATTACATGAGAGTCTAAAATGGGTGATTATGGTGGTGTGAAGCCTTTATGTATTGATGGTACTTTCAGTTTATTATTATTTTATTCTAGATTTTTTTTTTTTTTTTACTTTTTTGGGGCAACATTATATTTTGGGGCAAATTTTTTTTATTATGTGATTAAATTAAAGAAAAAAGACAAAAAATACAGATGTGACATCATTTATTTAATAGTTATAATTAGGTGCAATTCCCTCCATCTCCACTTATCTTCATTATTATATCTGCGCCAGCATGAAATCTGATTCCTGCAGGTTCTCAAAGGAGGCCAGGTCCAAAAAGAATTGTTCCAAAATTGCCTTGGAGAGAACAGAGAGAAAGGAGCTATGGTTCTGGGTCTGTACCAGTACCAGTTCCATCTGTGTTGGGCTCCCAGGACTGATTGATATCATATCCTAATATTGTATCAATCCAATATGGATATCATTTCACATTGTGGAATCCGATACAAAACATATATTTAGACACAGGCTCCTGCCATGGATATTCTCAATGGGGCAGATTTACTTACCTGGTCCCGTCACGATCCCGCGGCGCTTTGTCCGACGAGGATTCGGGTCTGCCGGGTTTCACTAAGGTCGTGTGCCCGATATCCAGCAGGTGTCGCTGCTGCGTCGAGGTCCGCCAGAGTTCACCTTCTTTTTCCCGGTGCTTGTGAGTGCGTGATCTTGCGACACAATTCGTTTCTTAAATTCTGCGGTTTTTCCGAATCCGCTGGGTTGTCCGATGGCCACGCCCCCCGATTTCTGTCACGTGCAAGATGACGCCGTAGCGCCACAATCCGAACACGTGCGCCAAAATCCCAGGGCAATTCAGGGCAAATCGGTAATATTCGGGAAAACCCGACAAAAGTGTGGCGTTCGGAACCTCAGTAAATGAGCCCCAATAAGTTAACCTAGCGCCATCATCCCCCTTCCCTCTCCGTAGACTCCTATTTCATCTGATTACTCTCTGAGCTGCTCTTGCTGTAGGAAGAAAGAATAAGAAAAGATTTCAGAAATGATTCAGTTGAATAATGTTGGTGACGACTGTATATATATGGCAGATTTTAGAGCAATCTCACTGATATCATCACTGGGAGAAAGTCATTGTATCAAAATTGTTCTCACTCTAAGGAACCTTGGTGATAACTCGGGGTTATCTCCATAAACCTCAGAAATGGCACCACCACATCTCTCTGCAACTATAGGGAATTCTGGGACAATCAAATATGTTTGAGTCACAGATTAGGTCCAAGGCGTTACTGACCAATTTTTCTTGGGGCTATTCTGAAAAAAGGGCCCCAATATCTAAGAGACTTCCACCTGGTTTTTTATATTTACCCTTGCACTCCTTGAAGGAGTAGTCTAATACCATGACCCGGCGACACAGGCCGAGATGTGTCCCTTAAAAACCAAGTTTGGGCAAAACCTTTATTAGGATCTCACAAGCAAGGCCTAGGACACAGGTCGATGGGTATTCAGGTTGGGTATGGGAAAAAAGTCAAAGGGTCTTCAGGCACAGGTCGGAGCTGAGGTGCAGAGTCAATAGGATATTCAAGAACAGGTTGAGGCAGGGGCAAAAATTCAAATGGGTATTCAGGCACAGGCTGGGGCAGGGGACACAGAGTTAATAGGGTATTCAGGCACAGGTCGCGGTTGGAGCAGAATGCAGAGTCGAAAGGGTTTTCAGGTTGGGGATTAGGCAAAGAGTCAAAGGGGTCTTGAGGCACAGATCTGGCCTGGGGTGCAGAGTCAATAGGGTATTCAAGCAAGGGTCAGGACATGGGACACAGAGTCAATAGGGCAGGCAGGCAGAGGTCTGGCAAGTGAAACAGGATCAGGGTGAGGTTGAACAGGCAGTGGATGCTACACAGATAATACAAACTGTATTGGATCTTTACATGGCCCTAGATACCGGGTTCCTTATTGTCCAAGGGGCAAGGTGCATTAAATAACCCTGGGTCCTCTGAAGTTGGCTGACAGGGTTAAAGGGGTATTCCCAGAAAGACAATGGGCAACATTTATCACTTTTGTGCGCCTAAGTGTAGTAGTTGCGCCTACTTCTGGCGCACCTTTTTTGCCAGAATTATCACAAGCTACAACCATCTATTAAAGTATATTTTCCTGCCTCTTATTATCACTTTACTTTAAACAACAGTTTAGGAGCAGTTGAGGCCAATGTTAGATTCAGGCACTTACAAATGTGATCCGGCTACAAGCTCCTCTCTGCTTCTCCACAGCCCGAATGAAGATAACACTCACAGAGGCAGCACCCAGGTGTGTGACAACCCGCACCCATTGACCTCTCATCATCACCCAGGTGTGTGACACCCCGCACCCAGTGACCTCCTCAGCAGTGGCTTCTCCTGGAGGGTATCCCCCAGTGCTGGTCTCCTGCTGCACCCCTGTAATTGCCATTATCCCCCCCCAGACACACTGGTGAATACTGTGCAGAATTACATGGGGGAACACTTGTCTTAGTATCTGCAACATCTGCAACTTCTGCAGAGTTCTCGTTCTCTCTTGCTGGGCTCAGCGTTTTGGCAGAATATTTGGTAATAGAAGGTGATGAACTGTAATATAGGCTGCAGCCCTGTCTGTAATTTATCTACTGTATTTTATTATATGTACTATTCTGCAGAGTATCTAAAATGTTATCTATTATATGTACTTAGTGTCTTGCTGAGTCTTTGCTGCTAGAAATGAGCTCTTCTGCCAAAGGGGCTCGGTGCTTTCTCTTCTAGATACGCCACCTTCGGGCTGGAGTGTTTTTGCGCCCCTTTTGCGCCTTAACTCAAACTTTGCAAGTTATGATTCATTAGCTCAGCAAACATCTGGATTGGTATATAGATGAGGGAAAGCTGCTTATTTTGTGCTGCCCGGCTAGTTTGATTTTTACTCGCAAAAATGCGCAAAAACGGTGCGCCTGCAATGAAAAGGCGCAAAAACACAGAAAAACTAAGTGATAATGTGGCCCCCTATTCTTAAATATCTCAGGATAACAAATAACTTTTCCCTCTAATAGTTTACCAATTTAATGAACAAAAAAACAGCATTAAAGATTAATTCCAACCTGTCCCTGTTAGTCCTGGTGTATACGATTTTGTCTGCCCTGCGATCTGACCATAAATCTCGTATATGGTTGGCAGGAATAATTCTTCTCACTTCTCATAATGCTTCTCCTGTCCTGCACACTACAGGTCTTTTCTCGCCTTCGGTCCCCTACCTTACAAGACCAGCTCAGACACAAGCACTTCATTCCAGCAAAGCAAGCCTGTGCGAAACTTACTCTACAAGCTACAGACACGATATGTTTTTATCCAGGCACATATCGAGCTTTCTCTGTGTGGTGTTAGTCAGTGTTGATGAGTGTCATTGTTCGTTATATCCTCTGCTGCATCTCATCATCCTCACAGCTCTTATCCTGTCTCATCTCTTTTATCTATTTGTCAGATCTGTAGAAAATGTTTAGAAGATAATGAATGTAATACAAACCAAACCTTGTAACCCTGATAATCTAAGCACTTGTCATCACATGGCAATCTCATAGCACAGAGAAATTAATGAATTTCTGCTTAGATAGTCCCCACTCCTACCTATAGTAAATTATTTTAAACAGTAGTAACAGCAAGAAAACGTAAAGAAAGGGTTAAAATGATCTGTTGTGGAAACATCACTAGGGGGTTATAATTTGAAGAACTTTCCTTTCATGGGCAAACCCCTTTAAATGGGAGCTCTGTAGAAGGTGGTAAGTGCTGTCATTGGTCATCAGTATTATAAATTATGATGCAGAAAAAACATAAATTTTTTTTTGGGAAGACGCAAATTTCAAACCCTCATAGTTGTTTTTCACAAAGTGTCACAGAGAAAGTTCGTGAGTCAGGAGAAAGCATCTCCTGGTTCATAGAATGACCTGGTCATTATCTACACAGTATATATTCCACTCAGACCCTTCAATCATTGATCCAAATTTGTCAGATTGATTGGCTATATATGCAGCCTTGTGAGCTCTCACCTGAATAATTTCCTCATTATTCAGATCCTCCATTTCAGAAAATATCAAAACGAAGATATTTTTTCCCAAAAACCAACCACAAAAATGCTGGTTCAACCCATCGTTTTATATCAATCCATATTTCGGACATGAACAATGAATTTGTAGAGCAAAAAGAAATTGGAGGATGTTTACTGGTATACTGGGACTGGTGACATCACTAAAGACTTCATGATGGACATCAACACTTGACATAAATAACGAGAAAACTAAAATAGTTGACATGTTCAAAAGCCATCAAGTCCATAATTTACTTGGCCTTAGAGTTCAGTCCATTTGGCCTCACTTTCTCTCCCTCATTTATAGCCTCTCATCCTCCCCCTCCATATTGTGGCCTCATCATCGCCTCCTCATATTGTGGTCCGCCTCATCTCCCCTCCTATGGTGCCTCTCATCTCCCCGTCTTTTTGTCCTCTCACCTCCCCCTCATATTGTGACCTCATCATCTCCCCCTCATATTGTTGTCTCTCATGTCCTCCTCATATTGTGGCCTCTCATCTCCCCCTCATATTGTGGCCCTCATCTCCCCCTCATATTTTGCCTCCTCATCTCCCCTCATATTGGTCCCCTCATCTCCCCTCCTATGGGTCCTCGCATCTCCTCCTCATTGTTGGTCCCTCATCTCCCCTCCTATTATGTCCTCCTCATACTCATCCCTCCTCATATGTGTCCTCTCATCTCCCCCTCAATTGTGGCTCGCTAATCTCCCCCTCATATTGTGGCCCCCATCTCCCCCTCATATTGTGGCCTCTCATCTCCCGCCTCATAATTGTTGCCTCTCAACTCCCCCCTCATATTGTGGCCTCTCATCGCTCCTCATCTTTGTCCTCTCATCTCCCCCTCATATTGTGGCCTCTCATCTCCCCTCATATTGTGTCCCTCATCATCTCCCCCTCATATTGTGCCCTCTCTCTCCCCCTCATATTGTGGTCTCCTCACCTCCCCATCATATTATGTCCTCTCATCTCCCCCTCATATGGTGGCCTCTCATCTCCTTCTCATGTTGCCTCTCATCTCCCCCTCATATTGTTGTCTCTCATGTCCTCCATCATATGTGCCTCTCATCTCCCCTCATATTGTGGCCTCTCATCTCCCCCCATATTGTGGCCTCTCATCTCCCCCTCATATTTTTTCCTCTCATCTCCCCCTCATATTGTGTCCTCTCATCTCCTCCTCATATTGTGTCCTCTCATCTCCTCCTCATATTATGTCCTCTCATCTCCTCCTCATATTGTGTCCTCTCATCTCCCTCATCTCCCCCTCTATTGGTGGCTCCTCTAATCTCCCCCTATATTTTTGCCTCCTCATTTCCCCTCATATTGTGGTCCTCTCATCTCCCCTCATATGTATCTCCCCCCTCTCCCCCTCATATTGTGGCCTCTCATCTCCCCCTCATATTGTGGCCTCTTATCTCCCCTCATATTTGTTGGCCTCTCATCTCCCCCGCCCCAAAAATATTGGCCTCGCCATCTCCTCCTCATATTGTGGCCTCTCAGCTCCTCCTCCTATTGTGCCTCTCTCTCCCCCCTCATATTGTCCTCTCATCTCCCCCTCATATTTGTGGCTCCTCTAATCCCCCCCTTTGTGACCTCTCCCATCCTGCCTTGTATCAGCGGCTCAGGCTGGTGGTGCTGGTGTCATGGTGTCTTTGGGCCCCTTGGTACAACGCCACAGCCTACAAGGGGGTCCAACCCGTTACTAGCATGGTGTACCTAATAAAGTGGCCGGTGAGTGTATATTTAGAAGCACGGGCTCTGGCCAGGGATATTCTCAATGGGGCGAATTTACTTACCCGGTCCCGTCACGATCCCGCAGCGCGTTGTCCGACAAGGATTCGGGTCTGCCGGGATTCACTAAGGTCGTGCGCCCGAGTTCCTGCATGTGTCGCTGCTGCGCCAAGGTCCGCCGGAGTTCACCTTCTTCTTCCCGGTGCATGTGAGTGCTTGATCTTGCAACACAATTCGTTTCTTAAATTCCGCGGTTTTTCCGAATCCGTTGGGTTGTCCGATGGCCACGCCCCCCGATTTCTGTCGAATGGAAGCCGATGCCGCTGCGCCACAATCCAAATGCGTGCACCAAAAACCCAGGGCGATTCAGGGCAAATCGGTAATATTTGGGAAAACCCGACGAAAGTGCGGCGTTCGGACCCTTAGTAAATAAGCCCCAATAAGTTAACCTAGCGCCATCATCCCCCTTCCCTCTCCGTTTCTGAAGGCCATATCTAAGAGACTTCCTGGTTTTTACCCTTGAACTTATTTGAAGGAACTGGACTTTGCTCCAGAAAACCACCGGAGAAGTAAATTTAGGTGTAGTCTGAGCTAAATACCAATGGCCCAGGCAGGACAGGCAGAGATGTGGTCAGTATAAAAGTCAAGTTTGGGGCAAAAACACTTCATTCATTAGGATAATACAAGCAAAGGGCTAGGGACACAGAGTCGATAGGGTATTCAGACACAGGTAGGGGCCCGGGACACAGAGTCGATAGGGTATTCAGACACAGGTAGGGGCCCGGGACACAGAGTCGATAGGGTATTCAGACACAGGTAGGGGCCCGGGACACAGAGTCGATAGGGTATTCAGACACAGGTAGGGGCCCGGGACACAGAGTCAATAGGGTATTCAGACACAGGTAGGGGCCCGGGACACAGAGTCGATAGTTTGCAGAATATTTTGTAAATAGAAGGTGATGAACTGTAAATAGAGTCTGCAGCTCCTGTCTGTAATGTATCTAATGTATTTATTATATGTACTAGTGTCTGCAGAGTATCTAATGTATCTATTATATGTACTAGTGTCTGGCTGAGCTTTGCTGCTAGAAATGAGCTCTTCTGCAAAGGGGCTCGGTGCTTTCTTCTCAGATAACGCCACCTTCGGGCTGGAGTGTTTTTGCGCCCGTTTTTGCGCCTAAATGCAAACGTTGCAAGTGATGAATATCATTAGGCTCAGCAAAACATCTGGATTGGTAAGATAGATGAGGGAAAGCTGCTTATTTGTGCTGCACGGCTAGTTTGATGTTTAATCGCAAAAATGGCGCAAAAACGGTGCGCCTGAATGAAAAGGCGCAAAAACAACAGAAAAAACTAGTGATAAATGTGGCCCAATATTCTTAAATATACTCAGGATAACAAAATAACATTTTCTCTAATTTAATGTTACAAATTTAATGAACAAAAAAACAGCATTTCAAAGATATAATTCCAACCTGTCCCTGTTAGTCCTGGTGTATACGATTTTGTCTGCCCTGCGATCTGACCATAAATCTTCTGTATATGGTTGGGCAGGATAGATTCTTCTCATGAATAGCTTCTCCTGTCTGCACACTACAGTGCTTTCTGCCTTGTAAAGAAAGGGGTTAAAAATGATCTTTGTTGTGTGAACATCACTAGGGGGTTATAATTTGAGAACCCCTTTAAATGGGAGCTCTGTAGGAGGTGGTAAGTGCTGTCCATTGGTCATCAGTATTATAATTATGATGCAAGAAAAAAAATAAATTTTTTTGGGAAAGACGAAAATTTCAACCCTTCATATTTATTTTCCACAAAGTGTCACCAGAGAAAGTTCGTGAGTCAGGAGAAAGCATGACCTGGTCAATTATCTACACAGTATATATTCCAGCTCATGACACGATGAGATCATCAGATGGATATACGCAACAATGCACTCTCAACACTGCTAACACAGCCAGAGAACAGCTCTGATATGGTGCCTGGATAAAAAACTTATCTTGCCTGTAGCTTGTAGAGTAAGGTTTCCTGCACACTGCTGCTTGCTGGCATGAAGTGCCTGTGTCTGAACTGGTCTTGTAATGTAGGGGGGAGGGACAGTAGGCAGAAAGCACTGTAGTGTGCAGACAGGAGAAGCTATTCATGAGAAGACTCTATCCTGCCCAACCATATACAGAAGATTTTGGTCAGACCCAGGTCAGACAAAATCGATACAACCGGACGAACAGGGACAGTTGGAATTATAATCTTTGAAAATGCTGTTTTTTTGTTCATTAACCCCTTCCCGACGCGCGCCGTACTAGTACGGCGCGCGCCGGTCCCTGCCATGGAGAGGGCTCGCGGAGCCGACCCCTCTCCATAGCCAGTAAGTCCTTTGCTGGCTTTGCAGCAAGCTTACCAGTAAACACCCGCGATCGTGCTACACCGACCGCGGGTGCTTTCATTCATCACGGGCGATCGCCGCCGGCAATGCTGCCGGATGCTCCAAAAAGTGGCGGCCGCATCTTGCCGCGGATCGCCCACTCCGCGATGCGTCACGGGAAGCGGTGATCCGTTGCCATGACAGCTTTGGTCTCATCAAGGCCCTAAGCAGTCTCGTTTTAAAAACCCATTCATTACAATGTAATGAATGAGGAGTAAAATCCCCAATACTGTGCCATATTTGCAATATGGCATATATGGTATGATCGATCACAACATAGGGTTAAATACCCTAGGGAGTCTGAAAAATTGTAAAAGTAAAAAGTAAAAAAGTTAAAAATAAAAAAAATTTATAATAAAAAAACTTTTAACATTCAAATCATCACACCCCTTTCCCTAGCACTGATATTAATATAATCAACAGTAAAATCATAACAACATTAGGTATCACCCGCGTCCGAAAATGTCGATCTAATCAAAATCAATACAGTTTTTTTGCTTGCTGCGTTAACCCCCGTACGGAAAATAGCGTCCCAAAGTCAACAAAGACATTTTTTTTGCCATTTTGGAAAAATAAAAAAAATTATAAAAAGTGATCAAAGGTCACAGCCTAAAATGATAGCAATGAAAACTTCATCAAATCGCAAACAATCACACCAAAGCACCACCCACAGCTCCGTACAAACACCAAAGTATAAAAATTATGCCACCAGAAGATGACAAAATCCAAAAAAAGAATTTGTAACAGGAGGTTTTTAAATTTTTTTAATGTATGAAAACAATTATAAAACCTTAAATTTGGTATCCACATAATCGTAGTAGACAAGAATAACGTAGACATGTCATTTGGGGCGCTCAGTGACGCCTGTGAAATCCAAGCCCACAAGAAACGTTCGCAAAGTTTTTTTTTCAACCATTTTTCACTTCTTTGGAATTTTTTTTTCCCGCTTCCCAGTACCACCATGGAATATTAAATACCGTCACTACTACGAGTGCAATTTGTTAACGCGAAAACCTTTTAAAAACAGACTCTTTCTGTGGAAAAATAAAAAAGTTATAGATTTTGAAGGTGGGGAGTGAAAAATGGAAAGTGAAAAACTATAAAGGCCAAGTCGTAAGGGTTAATTGTAACATGAAATTAGAGAAAAATGTTTTTTTTTGTTAGCCTGAGTAATTTAATAATATTGTCTTTCTGGGAATACCCTTACCCTCTCAGCCAACTTCAGAGTACCCGGTTATTTAATGCCTCTTGCCACCTTGGACAATAAGGACCCGTTATCTAGGGGCCATGTAAAGATCCATACAGTTTTTGTATTAATCTGTGTAGGCATCCACTGCCTGTTCGCACCTCACCCTGATCCCGTTTCGCTTGCCAGACTCTGCTGCCTGCCCTATTGACTCTGTGTCCCATTTCTGACCCTTTGCTTGAATACCCTATTGACTCCATCTGCACCCATGCCAGATCTGTGCCTCAAGACCCCTTTGGCTCTTTGCCTAAACCCCAACCTGAAAACCCTTTTGATCTTGTACTTCCCCAACCCCACCGTGCCTGAATACCCAATTCACCTGTGTCTGATACCTATTTAGTCGAATGTCCTGGCCCATCCCCTGGTCTGAATACCCTTCGCCTCTGTGTCCCGGCCCCTCCCTGTGTCTAATACCCATCGACTCTGTGTCCTGGGCCCCTCCCTGTGTCTGAAATACCCTAGTGACTCTAGTCTTGCCTGGCCCTCCCTGTGTCGAATATCCTCTCAACTAAAGTGTCCCGGCCCCTCCCTGTGTCTGAATACCCTATCGACTCTGTGTCCCAATCCCCTCCTGTGTCTGATAACCCCTATCGACTCTGTGCCCCCCCTCCCTGTGTCTGAATAACCCTATCGACTCTGTGTCCCCGGCCGGCTGCCCCTCCCTGTGTCTGAATAACCCTATCGACGCTGTTGTCCCGCCCCCTCCCTGGTCTGACTACCTATCGACTCTGTGTCCCGGGCCCCTACCTTTGTCTGAATACCCTATCCGACTCTGTGTCCCCGGGCCCCTACCCTGTGTCGAATCCCTATTGACTCTGTGTCCCGGGCCCATACCTGTGTCTATACCCGATCGACTCTGTGTCCCGGCCCCTACCTGTGTCTGAATCCCTATCGATCTGTTTCCCGGGCCCCTACCGGTGTCTGAATACCCAATCGACCCTTGTCCCGGCCCCTACCTGTGATGCTGAGACCCTAATCGACTCTGTGTCCCGGGCCCCCTACCTTTGTCCGAATACCCTATCGACTCTGTGTCCCCTAGCCCTTTGCTTGTATTATCCTAATGTGAAGTGTTTTTTTTGCCCCAAACTTTACTTTTATACTGACCACATCTCCTGCCTGTCCTGCCTGGGCCATTGGTAGTTAGCTCAGACTATACACCTAAATTCTTCTACCCTAACATTTACTTCTCCGGTGGTTTTCCTGGAGCAAGTCCCATTCCTTCAAATAAGTTCAAGGGTAAAACCAGGAAGTCCTTTTTGTTTTCTTAATATGGCCTTCCGAAAAAAAAAATTAGTCCCCAAGAAAATTGGTTCATAACGCATTGGACCTACATCTTATGACTACAACATAATTCTGATTGTCCAGAATTCCCTATAGTTTTTTCAGAAGAGCATGTGTTGGTGCAATTTCTGATGTATAGGAGATTAAACCCCTGGTTTATCACCAAGGTTCCTTATGAGTGGAGAACAAAAATTTTGATGCAATGACTTATATGATATAGGTGAAATTGCTATAAAATCTGCCTTATATATACAGTCATCACAATTATAAGCTGAATAATTTCTGAAAATCTCTTCTCTTATTCTTTCTTCTTCCTACAGCAGAGCACTCAATAGGAATCAGATGAAATAGGAGTCCTCGGAGGGGAATTGGATGATGGCGCTAGTTACTTATTTGGGCTTATTTCTAAGGGTCCGAACGCCGCACTTTCGTCGGGTTTTTCCCAAAGTATTACCGATTTGCCTGAATCGCCCTGGGTTTTTGGTGCACGCATTTGGATTTTGGCGTCACGGCATCGGCTTCCATGCGACGAATCGTGGGTCGTGGCCATCGAACACCCACGGATTCACGGAAAAACCGCGGAATTTAAGAAACGAATTGTGTTTTCAAGATCAAGCAATCACAAGCACCCGTGAAGAAGAATGTTACTCCGGCGGACCTTGGCGGCAGCAGCGACACATGCAGGAACTCGGGCGCACGCTTAGTGAATCCCGGCAGACCGAATCCTTGTCGGACAACATCGCTGCGGGATCGTGACTGGACCGGTAATTAAATTCGTCCACATTGAGAATATCCCTGTCCAGAGCCCGTGCTTTCTAAATATACCTCAACCGGCCACTTTAAATTAGGTACACCATGCAGTAACGGGTTGGACCCCCCTTTTGCCTTCAGAACTTGCTGCCTCAATCTTCGGTGCAATCGATTCAACAAGGTCCTGGAAGCTCCTCAGAGATTTTGGTCCATATTGACATGATGGCATCACACAGTTGCCGCAGATTTGTCGCGGGGCACATCCATGATGCGAATCTCCCCGTTCCACCACATCCCAAAGATGCTCTATTGGATTGATATCTGGTGCTGTGGAGGCCATTTGTGTCCACGTGACCTCAATTGTCATGTTCAAGAACCCGTCTGGAGCTGATTCCAAGCTTTAATGACATTTCGCAATATCCTGCTAAGTAGCCATCGATGTTAACAGGGTACATTGTGCTCAAAAAGGGATGACAATGTCAGCCCCAAACCATACTCAGGTATCTGTGCGTTTGTACAGAAGGGGCCCAAAGACACCATGACACGCAGCACCCCAGCCTGAGCCGCTGATACAAGGCAGGATGGTCCCATGACAACCACCAGCAACCAGCCTGCCCGCTGATCAGGAGGATGGATTCCATGCTTTCCATGGTTTTGACCGCCAAATTCTGACCCTACCATCATCCAATGTGCCAGCAGAAATCGAGACTCATCAGCCAGCCCAAAAAACGTTTTTTTTCCAATCTTCTACTGTCCAATTTCGATGAGCTTGTGCCAATGTAGCCTCGTTTCCTGTTCTAGCTGAAAAGGAGTGGACCCGGTGTGGTCTTCTGCTGCGGTAGCCGCCCTCTGCCAAAGTTGGACGTCTGGTGCGTTCAGAGATGCTTTCTGTCTGCCTACCTTGGTTGTAAACGGGTGGGCGATTTGAGTCACTGTTGGCCTTTCTAATCCAGCTCGAACCAGTCTGCCATTCTCCTCTGACCCTCTGGCATCAACAATGATTTCCGCCCACAGAACTGCCGCTCACTTGATGTTTTTTCTTTTTCGGACCATTCTCCTGTAACCCTAGAGATGGTTGTGCATGAAAATCCCAGTAGAGATTTCACAGTTCTGAATACTCGACCACCCTTCTGGCAACCAACAACCATGCCACGTTCAAAGGCCACAAATCACCTTTTCCTTTCTCCCCATACTGAGCTGGATAACTGCAGGAGATTGTCCTTGGACCTGTCTACATGCCTAAATGCACTGAGTACCTATAATGGCCGGTGAGTGTAATGTTTTGTATCGGTTCCACATTGTGAAATGATTCCATAATTGGATTGATACAATATAGGATTGATATCAATCATTCCTTGGAGCCCCAACACAGATGGAACTGTACTGGTAACAGCCCAGAACCATAGCGCCTTTCTCTCTGTTCTCTCCAAGGCATTTTGGAATCACTTCTTTTTGGACCTGGCTCCTTTGAGAACCTGCAGGATCAGATTTTCATGCTGGCGCAGATATAATAATGAAATAAAGTGGAGATGGAGGGAATTGCACCTAATTATAACTATTAAATAAATGATGACACATCTGTACATTTTTGTCTTTTTTCTTTAATTTAATCACTAATAAAACAATTTGCCCCAAAATATAATGTTGCCGCCCAAAATCAAAAAAAAAAAAAAATCTAGAAAAATAATAATAACTGAGTACCATCAATACATAAAGGCTTCACACCACCAAATCACCCATTTTAGACTCTCATGTATGTCATTAGTGGCGTGGTTTATTAATAAATGGGTGGGGTCTAGAATAACAGGGCGTGGCCTCAGGTGGAAAATAAGCATCCAAAATTTCTATACTGTTATTCTTATCTTTATCAATGCATCAACTGGGTGAAAAAAATGGGAATCGTTTGGGACTTCTAGTTTAACTTTACTTATTAGATTACTGAAATAATATAAATTCATAAATTTATTAATTAAGCAATAATTATTTATACAATTTATTCATCACTCTTATTACTTCCTTGATTAATATAATGTATTAATTATTAACGCTTATGAATTTACCCGAAAAAACCCCAAATAATTACTTTGATAAAAAATATACACATTTTTATTTAAAAAACTAATTTATTAGTTACAAATGTACAGATGTACAAATCCTTCTCCTCTCCTACAGCTGAATCTATTAGAGAAAATAAAGTTATAAAATAAAAATTGGAAATAAGTGATTAATAACGGAAATCTAACCACCAGGATGAAAGGTTGTAACCGAGCACACTGACATAGTGGTGATTGCCCCCCCCTTTGCAGGATTCTGCTCTTCTTAAGGACATTCTCATCACGGAGAAGGATTGTAAACCAAGCCAATGACTGAGTGCGTGTAGCCCCTCTGGGTCAGGATTCTGCTCATCTTTAACGTTTTAAAGCCCTTGTTTTATGAAAAAAATTAGTTTTACAAATTATGCAAATGAGCCTGAGGGGCTCCATCTCACATGTCATGAGCCCGACCCAGTCATTCGTACAAACCATTTTTTTCGAATAAAACAGGGGCTCAATAAATCCTAAAAAAGAGTAGATCCTGTCGAAGGGGCACACACCAGTACTCAGTGTGCTTGGTTTACCACCTTTCATCCTGGTGGTAGATTCTTTAACAATATCAAACACTATGTCCATGAAGGGTCTACTAAACAAGCAAGGCTTTGCAGCTCCATAAAGCCACATACTGGTGTCTGGGGGCACCCTCTTGGCATCAGGAGGAGTTAGTAGACCCCCACCTATTACATAGTAATCCCATGGGTGTACCCTTTCCAATAGGCAGAATCCTCGAGGGGATGCATTAGCGGTGTCTTCAGCAATTGGGATATAAAGGTGGTGATATGGGTGGGGTGGGATCATCACCCTTCTTATAGAGACCATCATTGTATATCATATAAATGGCTGATAATGAAACAATAGAAAGATACAGGAGAGGAGATTGACTTTAACCTGGTGGGTCCTTTAAATCAATTGCATAAGAGCACTGTTAGTCTGCAGTATATCTCTGGCTTGATATAGTTCCTCATTACTCGATGTAGCAGAAGCTGAGTTGTCATAGTTATCCTCTTGGACACAAATGACAATTCATGCAATCCCTCCTCCCCTGCACCCCAATAGGGGGGACCCAGAGCTTGCATCAGTGCTGGCCATGTGATTGATGTCAGTGCTGAAGCGTGAGGTCTTGTGTGGGATGTGAGGGAGGTTTGTTCTGCTGCCTTGCTCCACATCATGGCCCTTTAAAACCTCCAAAGCTCACGTGGACCAGCAGCTCTGATCCAGTGCTGGGGATTGCTTACAGAGCATGGATGAGAGTGAGGAGGCATCTCAGAGGATAACCCCCATCCGGATTGTACAAGCGGAGGAACTACTTCACTGGAATACTAAGGATTGGGAGCCTGGTAAAGTGGCAGCGCCCAGGTTGAAGTGTGCAGCCATCAAACTTCTCCCATCCCACATTTCACCTCTTGGATTGGAGCTATGTACGGATTTTGTTTGCAGCTTGGATCTTAAAGGGGGAGTGTTAAATACAGTCGGAGCTGAGCTGGAGAAGGAGTGAGTTTACACACCTGGAGCTAAAGACTGGAGGTGCCCGCAGCTGTGCCAGTAGCCACTGGCGGGCTCCATCCTCTCCTCACCATGAGCTCTCTCCAGGCTGTGTGATGTGTCCTGCTGCTGCTCATCATCGCGGTAAGTCACCCTGCGGGATACTACAGGTTGCATACATGGCTGTGTGCTTGATTGCACTTTCTTGTGTGGCACACAAGCTGGTAATCATGTTGGTGTACAGGCTGGCATGGAGTTGGCATTGATTGACTGCGTCACCACATAGCCGGCACCCCTGCTGGGCTGTGCATACTTTGTACTGGCATCCTTCGGTGTGCATTATACGAGGAGGTGTTTTGGACTGTATTCAGTCAAAGTGGTGCTTTTGCAGATTGGGCAGGGGTCTGGCACATGATTGTACAAGGGGGCAGTATGGGCAGATGTGGGGGGTAGGAATGTGTGTATTGGATGCCACTAGACTTGTGCCCACCGTGCAGGGGGACGGATGATGGAGCGCAATAATTATAATTCAGGGGGCAAAATGAAGCTGGGATGTCATATTCGCCACCAGAAGTATATTTCTATATATATATATATATATATATATAACATGATTATGGTATAGCAGGCTGAGTCTTCATCCGGCTACTCATGTCACATTATTTATTATCCTAAGTTATCACTGCACAGGCAAGGAGATACAAATTCAGCTCTGCTACATTATATATATATATATCGTTGTTGTGTGTGTGTTTTAATTGACTCTGCACATTTGTACACTACTCTGTACTCAGTGACATTATTATCTATATTGATCTCTCTCTCTCTCTGTACATCCTCTAAACCTACCCCTCCTGCACTTTGCTCCAGGCAGGTCTATATTATTCATCAGGGCTCTTGGTGTATTGTCTTCTCCTCTCACATGTTGTCTTCTCGTTACCCCAGACACTTACCCCTTCTGCACACGACGGCCATGCCCCTGCCCCCTCTATATCCTTTATTCCACCCTTACTCCCAACCTCTCCTCTCCACACTCCCTAATTCTGATACAGTGTCCCATTTAGCACCGATGTAGCAGAGCTGAACGTCATTGGGCTCTTAGTGGTTGTAGTTCTGTCTGTGTAGGTCTGTGAGTTATGATAATGCATGCTAGTCGACTAGCAGCAGTCCCATGTAGTATGGAAGTATGTGCTCGAATCAAACTACTCAGCTCAGCTGCATCATAATGAACACTTTTTGTAATCGTTCCACTATATGGACACTGGTTAACAGTATCAATAACCTGCTGGTAGAGACATCACCGCCCCTCCCCCAAACTGCACTGTGCGAGCCCCCAGACCCCCAACCACTCCTCAACCCCAAATCCTTGATCGCCAGCCCTCGACCCCCACAGTATTCACCCTACCAGTCCTTGCCCTCACCATTATCGACTATCCCCCCCCCCGCATTCACCTCCATCTTGCCCTTGTTCCGTCTCCCAGCCCTTGCCCCCCATCCTGGCCCTACACCTTGTTTCTCCCTCCCCCGCTCACCCCCTAGTCCTCACCCCCCAGCATTCCCCCCCACGCCTCCAGTCCCACCCTCCTCGCTCCCATCCTCACCCCCAGTCCTCACCTCCCGCTCCCCCCCCAGTCCTCACCCTTCCAGCTTCCCCCCCCAGTCCTCACCCCCCCCCCAGCATTCCCCCCAGTCCTCACCCCCAGTCCTCACCCCCCAGTCCTCACTCTCCAGCATTCACCCCCAGTCCTCACCCTCCAGCATTCACCCCCAGTCCTCACCCCCCAGCATTCACCCCCCAGTCTCCCCCCCCCCAGTACTCACCCCAGTCTCACCCCCAGCATTCCCCCCAGTCCCCCCCCCCAGCTCCCCCCCAGCTTCACCCCCACGTCACCCCAGGTCTCTCAACCCCCCTCCCCAGCATTACCCCCAGTCCTCACCTCCAGCATTCCCCCATCTCACCCCCCCCAGTACTCACCCCCAGTGCTCACCCCCCAGTACTCACCCCCAGTCCTCACCCTCCAGCATTCACCCCCAGTCCTCACCCTTCACATTCCCCCCCAGCCATCCTCCCCAGCATTCCACCCTCAGTATCCTCACCCCATCCCCCAGTCTCAGACCCCCCAGGCCTTCACCCCCAGTCCCTCACCCCCAGTCTCCAACCCCACAGCATTCACCCCAGTCCTCACCCCCACGATTCACCCAGTCCTTGCCCTTCAGTTCTTGCTTGTCCACAATCCTGGCCCCCAGTCTCTCTCACATTGCCTTCTCCCTCCCCCAGCCCTCACCCCCAGTCCTCGCCCCCCAGTCCTCACCCCTGTCCCCCTTCCACACATTGCTGTATATCATTCTCACAGATGAGGTTACTCAGCCGGCACATTGCACATTTACTATCTATGTTACCGCCGTGTATTTTTGCAATAGAATGACTATTAGAGAGAAACGAGGAGCGTCGCGGAGTGTACGCAGCTCCCTGCTGAATCATGGGAAGAGAAGGGGGACGGGATGAGAGGCGCTTAGTGCGGGCTGAGTAAACCGACTGGACAGGAAATTATGGTTCTGGTATTAGCCCCATGTATTGGCGCGGATGGAAATTGGCTTTCTAGCGTCGTCGCCAATTGGAAAGATCCGGGAATGGCTGATATATCCGGGATGAGGAAAATCCCAAACCTGATGGGAAAAGTCACACAACACAAGGAAAAAAGCAGGATCTCATGATTTTTTCTTCTCATTTTAAGAATAATATAAAATGATATAAAAGATGATAACAACTTTAAACCCAAAGTATAGAATAAATAAATATTACACGAATCAAAGCGAAAAAGATAATTAATAATAATTTCGTAATTTTAAAAGTGAAGAAAATAAAATAATAAAAAACCATGAAAAAGAACAATGAATTAAAAATGTATCAAAACAAAATCTAAAGATAATAATTTGACTATTAATCTTAGAAAAGTTACATAATTATCCTTAATCCTCATGGTTCTATTCGGGTGGTGAATGAGTCAATATTACATAAACCACCCCCCCCCCCCCTTCCCCCAGGGTTAACCCTGCAGGCTGCTGGAGCTGGCTAATCTCGCTGGCCTCTGGGTGTGTGGGTTTCCAGGTGGCCCGTCGTGTGTGATCCAGAGCTGCTGAGCGGCAGAGCGCCGCTCCCTCTAGGAACACTAGAATTCTGGCAATAATCCTCCTTTGTGTCTCTCTGCTGCAGACTCAGAGTTAATGAGACAGACGATGTCTGCGGGTATTAACTGGGATTTTGTTTAGAGATAGATAGTAGTAATGTTGGCCATCATGATAGATAGAGAGATGATAGAGAGGAGATAGACTATAGATAATGAATATATGGAAAGTCCCTAGCTAGATATCAGACGATCGATAGATAGATCGATACGCTCGTTGTCATTAGCCTAGATAGATATGCTGACTCGCCTATCGCTCTCGCGCTACGCTACGACTGATCGCTATCGCTCATCGCTCTCGCACGCTAGATCGCGTCTGGCTGCTAGCTCGCCGGCTTCTCGCTCTAGATCGTGCGCTCGCTATCGCTCCATCGCCTCGCTCTGACTCCTCGCTCTCGTTCCTCGCCTCGCGCCTCGCTCGCTCTGCGTAGCTCTAGCTCGTCGCTCTCCTCGCTCTGCTCGCTCGCTCGCTCGCTATGCGCTCGCATCCTCGCTCGCTCCTTGCGCTGCTCGCCGCTCGCCTCGCTCGCTCGCTCTGCGCTCGCTGCTACGGCTGCTCGCTCTCTCGCTTCGCTCTGCGCTCGCTCGCTTCTTGCTGCTCTGCTCGCTGCTCTGCTCGCTCGCTCTGCCTCTCGCTTCGCTTCGCTGCGCTCTCGCTCGCTGCGTCTCCGCCCTCGCTCGTCCTCGCTCGCTCAGCCGCTCGCTCGCTCGATCGCTCGCTCGCTCCTCGCTCTGCGTCGCCTCGCTCGCTGCCTCGCTCGCTTACGCTCTCAGCTCCGCTCCGCTCGCTGCTCCTCGCTCTCGCTCCTCGGCTCCCCGGCTCCCCACCTCGTCTCCACGGCTGCTCGCTCCCTCTCATAGAGGATATAGATGGAGTCGCAGCACAGCCACTAGACGCCTTGTAAAGCTGCTCGAACGTTGAGCTGAAACGTTGCACCTGGCTAGACACCCCCATCGTTTTGACACTATCCTGGCGTGCTGCCTGTTTTTGGACATTATCGCAGATAGATTGAGATATAGATAGATGATAGTCGATCGATAGATCATGTAGCGCTTAGTCTGAGCTCTGCTCGCTCGCGTAGTCCTCGCTATATCGGCTCGCTAGCTAGCTCGCTCGAGCGCTGACTACGCTAGCATGCTCGACTAGCTTTGATCGAGTGCATTGATAGAATAGCTAGATCTTAGAGCAGATAGCACGTCGTAGGTCTACGCTCCCTCCAGTGCAGGGAGTTCAGCTTAGTTGTGCGCTGCATAGACAAGTGGTCCGTCCGATTAGACGTGCGTCCGCAGTCGCTGGTCTTCCTGTACTCGCTGAGCTTCATCTTCTATGATCGTCTATCGATATGCTCCCTCTAGGAATCGATAGATCGACTGAACACGCTCGCCAATTCTGCCTCGCTCGCTCTGACCATGCTCGCTGCTTCTCGCTCGCTCTGCTCGCTCTCCTCGCTCCTAACTCGCTCTAGCCTCGCGTCACTCTGCGCTCGCGCTGCTCCGCGCTCGCTCGCTCGCTCGCTCCCAATCCTTGACTCGCTCTCGCTCTCTCCGCTGCTCGCCTCCCCTCTGCTCTCGCCGGCCCGCTCTCTTCCTCCCCGCCCCGCGCCTCCCTCGCCTTGTGCCCCTCTCCTCTGTGTGTCTCCTCCCCGCGCTCCCCTGTTCGTGCTCGTCTCTACTCAGGCGCTCCTCGTCAGCTTACAAGGCTCGTTATCAGCCCAACTGCTGAGCGCTGCTGAATCAATCGCCGACAAACTCGTCTGTCACGACTTGGGTGCTGCTCGTTCGCTCGGAATGCCTGCAATCGCCACTCAGCTGGTGGAAGTCCGCCCTATACTGTTTCTGAGACTGCTCGCTGCGTATTTTCTTTTTCATTAGATCAAGATTCAATCAAGGAGATAAAGATAGCATCGTCAGGTCGCTCAGATCTCGCGTCGCATAATCTAGATAGATAGATCGTCAGCTCAGCTCGCTCGCTCCTCGCTCATCGCTCCTCGTCTTGGATATATTGACTGTTTTTAAAACAGGCTGCAGTTCAGTCCTGGCACAGGTACGCGGGGGGCGTACAATCTTGTACACAATGAGGGACCAGTGTTGCTCCACCAAGTTCCAGGTCTGCACTTCAGGAGATTAGATGTGATATTGTAGATCTGTGGACACTGATGTCAGATATCAGCTATTTCGGTAAGACATTGGGTGTATGGAGCCTCGTTCCTCACATTGTAATAACTATAGGTGAATGGATCCTTATGGATGGGGCTCAGTGTGTCACCTCCACCTCCATTTCTGGCCACTGATGCACATCCAATCTTCTGCCTTGGCCCGAGTTCTTCTTTAGTTCTAGGGTCTTTGGTTGTATTTCTGAACAGTGACAAATGTTTGACCTCAAGTGACCCGGAGTGTTGTGTGATGACCTCCCATCCCTCACGCCCTCCCTATAACCTGCCCGATCCATCAGGATGTATGACCCCATCATCTGGATGGACATAAAATATGTAACAGAGCATAAAGAGACCTCTGACCTTTCCTCAGGACACATTAGTGCCGATCATCGGTGGGGAGATGGGAGGTGATAAATATTGTATATTCCGCCTCATAGATCCCTCCAGCGCTGAACCAATATTCTACCATTTTTTCTTATTATTTTTTATGTTTTATTTTAATTCTATGTTATTTATATATGTTTGATGTTTTATGTGTTTTTTATTCCATATTATTATATTATTTTATTATACAATTTTTTATTTGATTTTTATGTATTATTCTATATTATTTATATTTACATTTGATGTTTTATGTGTTTTTTATTCCATATTATTAGATAATTTTATTATAATATTTTTTTATTTGATTTTTATCTATTATTCTATATTTGGAATGTTACAATCATACATTTTTTTTTTAATTTTAGTTTTCTTTTTTTTTTCCCATTTGGGCACTTGGTGTTTCGGGATGCGGGCGCAGAGGATTGATGTGTTGTGTCTTGTGATATAGAGTGACTGTGAATTCTGAGCACGGCCTGTGAAAACATTCACAAATGGATCAGATATTGCCAGCGTCCTGTTACAGGGAACACTCCGAGGTCTCGGAAATAGATACAGAACATGTAAGGCCCCGGCGAATCACTGCTGGGAAATGATGGAGTCGTCATGGTCTTCAATATTTTATTATCAGATAGAAATACAGCATGCAGGAGTGAAGAATAACCTTGTAAATGATGTATAGACTGCGAGGAGATCTTATTATAGCATTGTTATTACTGCATAATATTACAGCCGGGTTTATATTCCAGGATTGTATATTCTGTAAGTGCTCTGTCCTCACACTGCTGTGCTCTTAACTCTCTACATTGAACTGTTCAACTGAGTTATAGATGTTTTGGGCTTGTGGTTGGATACTGCAATGGTCACTCAATACAGGGGGAGATGCTGGGTAGAATCGCTCCTTCTACACTGAGTAAAACATGTGTTGGATACTGCAGCAGTTACTCAGAGCAAGAGTAGGGGTAGTGGAGAAGCTTCCCTTCTAGACTGAGTAAAAGCTGTTGAAGCTTTTAGGTTGGATACTGCAGTGGTCACTCAGAACAGGGGGAGATGCTTTGCAGAAACTTCCCTTCTACACTGAGTAAAAGAAGTAGGTTTATGGTTGGTTACTGCAGCAGTTACTTAGTGCAAGAGTAGGGTCAGTGGAGAAGCTTCCCTTCTTCTCAGACTTTTGGTTGGATATTGCAACAGTCACTCTTAGCAGGGGGAGATGCTTTGCAGAAGCTTCCCTTCTACACTGAGTAAAAGAAGTAGGTTTATGGTTGGATACTGCAGCAGTTACTTAGTGCAGAGTAGGGTCATGGAGAGCTTCCCTTCTTCTCAGACTTTTGGTTGGATATTGCAACAGTCACTCTTAGCAGGGGGAGATGCTGTGGAGAATCTTCCCTTCTACACTGAGTAAAAGATGTTGTGGGTTTCAGGCTGGATACTGCAGCAGTTACTCAGAGCAAGAGTAAGATTAGTGGAGAAGCTTCTGTTCTAGACTGAGTAAAAGCTGTTGCAGCTTTTAGGTTGGATACTGCAGTGGTCACTCAGAACAGGGGGAGATGCTGTCTAGAAGCTTCCCTTTTACATTGAGTAAAAGAATTAGGTTTCTGGTTGGATACTGCAGCAGTTACTCAGTGCAGGAGTAGGGTCAGTGGAGACGCTTCCCTTCTTCTCAGACTTTTGGTTGGATACTACAACAGTCACTCAGAACAGGGGGAGATGCTGTGTAGAAGCTTCTCCTCTACACTGAGTAAAAGATGTTGTGGGTTTCGGGTTGGGTACTGCAGCAGTTACTCAGTGCAAGAGTAGGGGCAGTGGAGAAGCTTCCCTTCTACTCTGAGTAAAAGCTGTTCAGATCTGTTCATGCCATAAGCAGGAAGAGGAGGTGATAATCATTATCAGCCATTTTGAAGTGTACAGTTGACTCTCCTTGGTTACTTGGTTACTCCTCTCCCTATGGATAGTTGTTCATGCCATAAACAGGAAGAGGAAGTGCTAATCATTGTCGGCCTTTATGAAAAGTAGATTAGACTTTCTCTTTGGTTACTTGGTCACCACTCCCGTTCTCTTCCCAGGAGATACCACCTTTGGTACTTATATTTGTCACAGTATTAGGGAAGTACCAAGAAATACCAACCACAAGAAGAGGGACTCACATATGTAATAGTCACATGTGGAAGTAGTTTCAGGAGCTACAGACATAAACTTTCTTCTTTGAGATAAGTAGCTTCGGTGGAATGAGCTCCGGACAATCGTTAAAGGGGCTCCAGAGGGCTCTCCACACCTCCAGTGCTTTCAGCCCCATCAGGCCGGAGTTGATGAAGTAATGTCCATAATAATAGAACCAATCCAAGGTCTCAACAGTCGTATGTTGTTTATTCAGACTTGACCTCTGAGACCAGTCCTGTCGCTGGAGCCATGGTGTCCTTTGGAGACATGAGTAGGACCTTTTCTTCCACTTTCATACCAAATCTGGTTTATTTTTTTTACGTAGGTGACTGGATCTGTAAATTTCTCCTTAGTGTTTTTATTCACTTTTCTATAAGGTACAACCCAGGCGAATGCGATTAATAAATTCTCACCCTTTAATACTGCCCCCTATCCTCCAAGGCCCACGGGAGTATTCGACCCTTCAGGGTAGAGCTGAAAATTTCCAAATCCCCCGATTTATTCCACTTTGTGCAGCTTTACAGACCAAACCCAGTTTTCTCGATAACAGATATTTGTTCATTTTCTCCATATTGTCTCCTTGATCCATAACACAATTATACGAGGAAGGAAAATGTGCAGAAGCAGGAGGAATATCTGGGGAATTGAGCGCAGAACTTGTTAAGGAACGTGTTGTGTAGCATGAATATTCAGAGTCTCGGAGGTTATGGTGCCTCGCGTTGGGCCGGGCGCGCTCCATGAATCCCTATAAGGTGATATAAATTAGCCGGTCCACTTGTCATCCTTGATGAAGAGGGACAATTACCATGGGGCTTGTTGTAAAAACACATCCCCGCCGGCGAGAGGCTCGAGCTCCCCTCACAAATTCTGCACTTCTGACCCATCAGACGCTATGTGATGTCTATACACTAAGCTGCTGCCCTAGATTTCCTGCCTTTTTTGTGGATTCATGGCGCTTCACCACCTCGTAGATGTTCAGAAAGTAGGAAATGTTCCCTGAGGCCTCAAAAGGAGCATAAAAATAGTCACGTGACCACTAGTCGGAATTGGGAAGATTTACAAAACTTTGTATAGAAAATGTCCGTCCTTGGTTTACCAGATGTTTATGTCTTATTCAAAATACAATATTTTTATCATACTGGCCAACATTTGGGGGGAGACGAACAGAAGGTCAGTACGGAGCAAGTGGAGATGTTCTTTGCTGCTGCCACACCCCCTTTCTTAAACCACGCCTTGTTATGTGTCATGACACACCCTAACATGTGGCATAAGAAAACTACATACCAGCCACATTCAGTAAAAGGGTCATGACCTGCATATAGAGTGCTTGGGCCATGCAAAAGAGTCATACCCGTCATGGGGGGTGGTTTCAGAAAAGCTTCGCCAACACAAAAAAATTGCTCTGCAGATAAGGGGGGATTTATCATGGCTGGGAAAAGACGGTCAAGGCGTGATTTAGGTGCAAATCCTGGTACAGAGCCAGGAATTGGGCCTGTTCCACTCTTTTCACCGGTTGGACCATGCCGTGTGGTGGACCTGCACACGAGCTATGGCCTGAACCTGTTCGGAACAAGCTAAAGTGCAGGCTGAACCTGGTGTAGAGCTGTGCTGGGTGCTCGACGTGCCCAGCAATTCCGGCCACGCCGCCATATAACTATCAGGAGGCCGGGGTTTATGATACATCCCTACAAGGTTTACAATGATACTAGTGGATGCGGGAGCATGTTATCAGGCTCGGTAGACGTACCCACTGTTTCTGAACTACCTTAGGTACTGCAAAAGTTGTCATGATTTTTGGTTTGTACAGTGGACATGGTAGTGTTTTTACACCTCTGTGGGATCCACTTCCTCAATCCCTATTGATGAAAAAAATTTGGATACCAGTTGGATCCCATAGCTACTACTTTGGTAATTGCCCCTTAAAGTGCCGGAGGTTGGCACAAAGTCAATCTGCTGATCAGCTTTCTGAGGTGGCCCTGGCACTCATGTGAGCACGGTGGCCTTGATTTTGTTAAGTTATCTTGGTTGGCGCTGTACTGGGCATTGCCAACTTGTTCCATTAGAGAAACTAGGACAACACTGCAGTACGCAGTACATGGAACGACATTGTTTTGAAAACCCCTATTGTGCTGGGGTGCCAAGGATCACTAATTGAAAAAAGTTGGATAATTGTTTCTAATTGGTTAATTGTAATCTTCTTATGTCTTCATTGGCTTTTACAGCAGCCTCCTGACACTGGTTACTAATGTTCCATTTGCTCTCCACTAATAACCTAAATCTCCATTTGGCCAATTAAACACAAAGGAATTCACCAACACGGAAGTGGATCAGAGCCAATAAATAACCCATTTATCTATAAAAAAAATGATAGGTCAATGTTTCTTTTACTCATTCTATAAACACATTTATCTTCGCAGCAGCTGACGGACACTTGTTGGGATCCTTAGGTTTTTTGATCTCTGATACCCTCTAATTGGCCATATTAATTAAGAATTGGGAATGAACTCTTTACTGGGAGCTCTCTACTAATATGGCAGAACGTTGAAAATGAATGGAGTGGCAGATTCCATCAAATAGGAGTATCCCCCATGGATCTCTTATGTGCAGCCTTATGTGGGCCCCCGAGCAGCTCTGGGCCCCAGCACTTACCCACATATGCCCAGTGCTGGGGCCGGTTCTGCCTTCACCGATCCATGACTAATCCCCTATCCTGTGTAGAGATTAGTGATTCAATTCATTAATCTGCCAAATTTTGGCATAAAATCACCAAAAAAATTGGTACATAACTGCCTCTAGGCCCTATTTTACTTTGTTTATTTTATGCAAATGTATTGGTTATAATTGGGGTTACGGCTAGGGTAAGGCATGAACAAAAATCAGTGTTTTAGAGCAGTGTTCCCCAACCACCAGTCCATGGCCCAAGACCGCTGCAGGGGAACAGGGAAGGTGAGTATTTTTTTTTTTTTTAGTTCAGCTGGGATAGAAGAAGGTGGGGGGGCTTCTTCAGGAAATTGGACAATATAAGCTAGGCACACAGGGAGTTATGTGGGGCATGCAAACTTACATTTTTGGCTATGAAACAGAAACCAGACTGTATCCCCCCCACCTACTGGTCCATGGAGAAAATATATGTTTACAGCCGGTCCCTGGGCAAAAAAAGGTTGGGGACCACTGACAAGAGGAGGGTAATGTATATACCAATTTCCAGGACAATTGGAGCTACACGGTGCGTTGTCCGATGGTGGGCACACGTTGGCGCAGGGGAGAGGAGGAGAGTTGAGCGCTGTTCACCCACTCCCTTCTCCATAGTTATATATGGCGCTCTGCACCATATTCCGGGGAGAGATAGCACATGTCCTATCTTTCTCTCGGCTACGAAACGGTACGGTGCCAAATGTGTGCTGCACCGCACCGCTCCCGTACGGCGCCGTGCGCCCATTGCCGTCTAAGGAGGGCGTATATATGGTATAAATACGTTGGCCGTATATACGTCCTCCATACGTTTGTGTGAATATAGCCTTAGACCAATTGGATTTGGACCATGAATCGAAACTTTTGGAAAATTCTAAGGAGCTCCAGTTAATAGAATATTGAATGATTGGCTAATCTCTAATCTGGTTTATCTCAATGTTGGGGGTTGGATTTGATTATCTCATATACACCTAAGAAAGACAAAGCGCTATGTACTAGCCGCCGTGTCCGCGAGGAGCCGCATCGATCGCCGCTCATTGGAATGCAAATGAATTCAGTGTCAAGATGTCTATCAGCGGCGATCGGCCATATTAATTAACAATGCGAGTCCAGACCGGGGGGTGAACTCCTTACTGGAAGCTCTCCACATCTCTAGATCAATGATATCTGGATTTTTACGTCTTTTGAGCCCTTTTTTTTTTACTTACACAATCACTGTCTTTATTTCGGAGCCTAACAATATTAGAATCAATTTTCCCCTCTGCTGCCTGCAATTCATCTTAATAGTAGAGGAAACTCTACGCGCTCAGTTTTTTGCTAAACTTGCATTTTTTTTCGCTGGTCTCCAGTTTAAGGCTCGCAAATAATTTATTCGTCACTACAAATCCCACCGGCATCTCCGGCACTGGAACATATGGGATTAACACATTCTGAGCCAGGGGGGATAACACGTCTTGTGTTATAGCTCTGTAGCTTCCTAAAAGGGATCCCCTCGGGGCACAATGATGGTTTCCACTCTTCTGACCCTTTAATATCCTATTATAAAACTGGATAATTCATAGGCTTCCAGCTCACCATAGTAGAAGCAGATGTCTACACATACAGGCAGGAACAGATCTGCCCATAACATATCCCACGCATCTGTGGGGTGGCCCAGAGACAGGGTGGCCCCTCACAGCGGTGGGGTGCAAGTGCAACAGGAAGAGTTAAAGTGGCAGAAATTTTGGGGGAACCAAGAAGGAGCATAAGTATACATAAGTATGCTTGGGGCCCCAAAATGCCAAATCTGCCCCTGCATATGGAAAAAAACTTGGTAAGTCTTAAAGGATATCAACCACCAGGATCAAGGCTTGTAAACTAAGCACACTGACATACAGGTGTGCCCCCTTTGGCAGGATCCGCTCTTTTTTTAGCTTTGTATACTCTGGTTTTTATTTAAAAAAAAAAGGCTTTTACAATTATGCAAATGAGCCTGAGGGGCTCCAGACTCCATTGATGTTAAGCCCCTCAGTCTCATTTACATAATTTTAAAGCCTTTTTTTTTCTTAAAAAACAAGGGCTTATGAAGCTGAAAGAAGAGCAGATCCTGCCAGAGGGGGCACACACCAGTATGTCAGTGTGCTTGGTTTACAAGCCTTGATCCTGGTGGTAGATTTCCTTTAAGGGGAGTCTACCAGCTTCCAAATCAGTTTACAAGTAAAACCAGCATTGTGTAGGACACTTTATAAGCTTTCCAGATGTATCTGTGAGGTCAGTACTGTACGTGTCCTTTCACAATGGTTTACATTCCTTGTTTAAAAAGAAAAAGAAAGAAGAAAATGTAAGAGTAGTCACAGTCCCGCCCCCTTTGCTCCGACAAGGTCAATAAAGATAAATATTTCATTTTCTCGTAAATGACAGCTACCTGAGTGGTACATAGGGAGATTCAGGAACTGTGTGGGCCATCAGGCCATAATAAGAGAAGAGTGAATCTATTCTTCAATGTAGAGATTCAGTTCAAAATTGGCAATTTTCAGGCACCAAATCGAATCCAAATGTTTTGTGATTTGTTTCGGGCAGAATTTGTATATACAATAATAATATATAATGAATCGGTTAATATGCCCATTGATTTCATGAGACTTCGACGGATTTGATTATCGTCCATTTGCACTTCATCCATTAGGTTTCCGTTATTATGGTTCTAAAATTTGTAAAAAAAAAAAGAAAAAAAGTTTGCAAAAAAATTTAGAGTACAAGATTTACGAAAAAGTTGTGTTTGTTCTGGAACAGGTGATATACCAATTTTGAGAGAAATTAAAGGAACATTGGTTGGGAATATATCCGGACCTGAATTACATCTTACGTTGCGGTGGTCTCCTAGTTCTTGGCCGAAACTGCCGGAGGTCATGGGACCCACATCAGACACTATGGGGCTTATTTACTAAGGGTGCCGTGGCCGCATTTTCATCGGGTTTCCCGACTTTTCGGGGATCCTGCCGGGGATTGTGTCACACGCGATCGGATTGTGTCGCAATTGTGCCGGCTTTTACGCAACATAAATCGGGTGGGGGGGGGGGAGTCTGACAATCTGACTGATCCGGACTGAGCGCGGGATTTAACATTTAAATTGTGTCGCAAGACAATGCACTTACATGCATAAGGAAGAAGAAGGTGAACTCCGGGGACCTGAGCGGGGAAGCGACACATGCAGGATCTATGTGGATCGCGGCAGATTTGCATTCTGGCGGACATTCCAGATCAGGGATTGTGACTCGGACGTGTAAGTAAATGGGGCAGATTTACTTACCCGGTCCTGTCTCGATCCCGTGGTGCGTTGTCAGACGAGGATTCGGAGCTGCCGCGATTTACTAAGGTCGTGCGTCCAATTTCCTGCATGTGTTGCTTTCCCGCTGAGGTCCGCCGGAGTTCACCTTCTTCTTCCTGGTGCATGTGAGTGCTTGATCTTGCGACACAGTTTCGTTTTTAAATTCCGAGGTTTGTCCGAATCCGTCGGGTTGTCGGACGGCACGCCCCCTGATTTCTGTCACATGACAGCCGGCGCCGATGCGCCACAATCCAATAACGTGCGCCAAAAACCGGGGGGCAATTCGGCGCAAAATGGAAACACTTGGAAAACCCGACGGAATCGCGGTCCGCGGACCCTTAGTAAATGAGCCCCAATGTGTCCCATTGTGGCCTCCTGAAACTAAGGGAAGTCACTTTTGCTTGACTTTTTGCGGAACGTTCAAGGTTATTGTAACGTTGTTGTAAAATAGAATTTTTTTGTATTGTATAGGATCAGTTTTCCAATCCAATGCAAAGAAATTCTGGATTCTGTTTCCTTTTTATCCCAGATCCATAGAATTTTCGCTGGATTCTGAATATTTTTGAAAGTATCTCACTGGCGTTACTTCTATTGTATTGTATGATAATCTATCTCCTGGTTATGTGGAATTTTTGATGGAATGGAGAATTATCTCAGATTAATAAAACTACAAGAGCTGATGATTAAAGAATACAGAACCAAAACGGTTCCCTTTGCCCCGGTTCTGGTCCATCCAGGCCTGGATATTGTAGGGTTAACATTCAGCAGTGAGATAGATGTCATGGACAATGCGGGGACTGTGAAGTGACATTGACAATCAATTCTTTGTCATACGCTTGTCCTGCTGAAGGAAACCGATAATCAATTTGTACATTCATTCTCTGCATAGAAAATGAGGGTCAGAGGTGAGTGTCCCGGGTGTGCAGGGTGCGTGCCGGGGGAGCAGACACTACAGGAGGCTTTCATCTGCTCTGTGTGTGTTCCTGACCCGGGAGGAAAAATTACAGGAAAGAATTTGGTGTCTGAAGATAAAATCCTGAGACTGAAAAGAGTAAAAGTTCAATAAAAAAATGTGCTAAATATAAAAAAAAAATAAATTATTATAATTTTACTGGATTTGAAAAACATTGATTTAATAGTAAAATAAATGTAATTTTTTAATTCTTACTGTTATAATAATAATAATTATTATTATTATTTTTATTATTATTTTTATTATAATTATTTTGTTTAGTATTATAATTGTTATTAATATTTTGATTATTATTATTTGATTATTGTTATTATTATTGTTATTATTATTATTTTGATTATTATTATTATCATTCCGATTTCACTGTTGTTATTATTATTGTTGCCAAGATTATGTTGATTATTATTATCATCATCACTATTATTATTATCATTATTCTTATCATTATCAGTATTATTATCAGTATTATTATCAGTATTATTATCAGTATTATTATTATTATTTTGGTTGTTAATATTATGACTGATTTATTTTAGAATAGATTTTACACAAAAAAAAAAAACATTTAAAAAAAAGGTACAAAGAACAATCACCGGTACGGAGAAGTTTCCATTCTGTTTTGTGTACTTTTTTACTGTTTTGGGAACTTTGTGACGAGTTGACGGAAGAGGCAGCAGCCTAAGGGCAGAGGTTTTGGGGGGTTTTCAAAAACCTCACCAATAAGGTTAGTAGTAATGGATCCAGTGACTTGGTATGATGCTGATCTTGAGGGTTGGAGGTGCCACTGCCCTGGGTAAAATCCCACACCGAATGGCGCCCCCCAGTGGGCTGTGTACTGGATCCCTACATACATTGAGGACAGTTATATGCTATACTGCTGGTTTTGAGTTGGTTGTCACCCAACATTTTTAGACACCTTACTATAAGTATGAGAGGTCCATCACTAGGACCTTCATGAGGATAAGACTGCAAGGTCCTCTGCTCTATTATTTCCTCTCCCCTAATACTGGCAGATGTGGTGCTGGAATATGTTCAGACCCCAGAATTATCCAACAATTCTCAATATGTCCCAACAACCCCCCCACTGTTGTAAAACTATAACTCCCAGCATGCTCCAAGCTAATGGAAAACTCCCAGCATGCCCTAACAGCCCCCAACTGACGTAAAACCACAACTCCCAGCATGCCATGACTACGCCCTAGCTGTTTAAGAAAAACTACAACTCCCAGCAGGCCCTGACAGCTCTACAACCAATGTAAAACTACAATCTCAGCAAGCCCTGACCGTTCTCTAGCTGTTAAAAAATCACGACCCCCAGTATACCCTGACAGACCCTCATCTGTTGCAAAACTACAACTCTCAGTATGCCAGGGGTCCCAAAGCAATGTAAAATTACAACTCTCAGCATGCTCTAACAGCCTCCAAAACTACAACTCCAAGTATGTCATAACTATGCTCTAAGTGTTTCTTAAAACTACAACTCCCAGCATGTTCTGACAGCCCCTCTGTAGAAAAACTACCACTCTCAGCATACCCCTGCAGCCCCAAACTGATGTAAAACTCCAACTCCCAGCATGCTCTAACAGCCACCAACTGTTGTATGACTACAACTCCTAGCTGTTTCAAAACTACACTCTCAGCATGCTCTGACAGTTTTCTAGCTGTCGAACAACTACAACTCCCAGCATACTCTGGTAGTTGCAAACCAACAACTCCCATCATGCCCTGTCTGTGTCCAGCTGTTGTGAAACTACAGCACAGAACATCCCCTGACAGCGGCCCACAACTCCCAGCATCACCCAACAGGACTGTCAGGACATGCTGGGAGTTGTAGTTCTGCCACAGTAACCAGTGTATGATCTTGGTAGTGCAGTGCGCAGTGCTGTAGGTGTCTATGAGGCCTTGCGTTGCGATGAGTGGCGGGTCTAATCCCGGCTGGGGGTCAGTGTCAGATCTCGCTGGATGAGAGTGAATAATGATGTGTTAGCAGATGAAAGGAGTCATGAGAAGGGGATTGAGGATGGCGCCTCCGCTGGTGGGAGTTCACGGACTGCGCCGCTTGTGTCGTCTCCTCGCGCAGTTTATCACGGGCAGCAGAGCGTAATAAATATGTGCCGGTAATTCTGAATATTTGTTCTCATAATTGCGTTCTGCTGTTATTCCTCCGCCGTCATGTTCTCTGCGAGACGCTTTACTTCCCCGGAAATTAAGACTTTAATTAATGTGGATGTGACAGAGCATTCTGCAGAAGGCGGAGATAAGGGACGAATCGCTCTTAGATCGACACAATGTGACAATCAGTGACTGGTAGAAGGGGGTCAACCTAAACTCTCTGCCGCCTGAGGCGAGATATGGACCCATGGCCCCCTCCACTAGTGATGTATCAGGTTATGTGGGTTCCCCGTGCCATGTCTAACACCCTCGCTGACATTGGGTGCTAAGATACAATAGTTTTAAGTTCTTGTTTGTAGAAAGTGACTGCGCACCTAATACTGCTGCAGTTGTGCTGCCTGAGGCAAGAAGCTCAACTCGCCTCATGTCTGGTCACTGGGGCAGAGGTCTGATGCCGGGACCACAAGGGTACCTACCTTAGAGGCAGAGCAGAGGGTGGACTCATCCACTTTACTACTTGTGTTATACTGCCCTATAGACACAGCCAGGGGTACCATATTGGGGTATGTTGGCCATACGTTGTGCTCTATATAATTTAGGCTTAGCATCACAATAATGGTATTTCCCTGTGACGGAGGCTCTTGGAGACCAGTTAGATAAAGACATTTTTCTAACTGATCCCCTGCAGCTCTAGTCCAGTCCTGCTATATTCCTCTGCTGCTCTAGTCCAGTCCTGCTGCTCCAATCCAATCCTGCTGCACTCCTCTGCTGCTGTAGTCCAATCCTGCTGCACTGCTCTGCTGCTCTAGTTTAGTCCTGCTGCTCTAGTCCAGTCCTTCTGCTCTAGTTTAGTCCTGCTGCTCTAGTCCAGTCCTTCTGCTCTAGTCCAGTCCTGCTGCACTCCTCTTCTGCTCTAGTCCAGTCCTGCTGCACTCCTCTGCTGCTCTAGTCCAGTCCTGATTGCTCTATCCAGTCCTGCTGCCCATTCCTCTGCTGCTTAGTCCCAGTCGCTGCTGCAATCCATCCTGCTGACTCCTCGTGCTCTAGTCCAGTCTGCTGCACTCCTCTGTCGTGCTGTAGTCCAGTCCTGTTCTGCACTCATGCTGCTGCTTGTCTCTATTTAGTTCCTGCTGCCTCTCTCCTGCCTGCTCTAGTCCAGTCCTGCTGCACTCCTCTTCTGCTCTAGTCCAGTCCTGCTGCATCCTCTGCTGCTCTAGTCCAGTCCTGCTGCACTCTCCTGCTGCTCTCAGTCCAGTCCTGCTGCTCTATCATCCTGCTGCACTCCTTGCTGCTCTAGTCCAGTCCTGCTGCACTCCTCTGACTGCTCTAGTCCAGTCTGCTGCACTCCTCGTGCTCTAGTCCAGGCCTGTTGCACTCTCGCTGCTCTAGTCCAGTCCCTGTGCATCCTCTGTTGCTCTAGTCCAGTCCTGCTGCACTCCTCTGCTGCTCTAGCGTCCGCTTTACTGCTGCTCTCTGCTGCTCTATCCAGTCCTGCTGCACTCCTCTGCTGCTCTAGTTCCCAGTCCCGTGTTGCACTACTCTGCTGCTCTAGTCCGTCCTGTTGCACTCATCTGCTGCTCTAGTCCAGTCCTGCTTGCACTCCTCTCTGCTCTAGTCCAGTCTGTTGCACTCCTCTGCGGCTTAGTACAGTCTGTGCGCTCCTATGCTGCTCCGTCCAGTCTGTTGCACCCCTCTGCTGCTCTAGTCCAGTCATGCTGATTTATCCAGTCTGCTGCACTCCTCTGCTGCTCTAGTCCAGTCCTGCTGCACTCCTCTGCTGCTCTAGTCCCAGTCCTGCTGCACTCTCTGACTGCTCTAGTCCAGTCCGGTTGCACTCCTCTGCTGCTCCAGTCCAGTCCTGCTGCGCTCCTCTGCGTTCTAGTCCAGTCCTGCTGCCCTCTCTGCTGTTTCACTCTTGCTCAGTCCAGTCCTGCTGCACTACCTTCTGCATGATCTAAGTCCAGTCCTGACTGCACTCTCTGCTGTCTAGTCCATCCGTTGCCACTCCTCTGCTGCTCTAGTCCAGTCTGCTGCATCTCTCCGTCCTTCTGCTCCTGCTGCTCAGTTCTTGCACCGCTCCCCTCGCTGGCGCTCCTCTGCTGTTCTAGTCCAGTCTCTGCTGCCACTCCTCTGCTGTTCTAGTCCGTCCTGCTGCACTCCTCTGATGCTTAGTCCAGTCCTGTTGCCACTCCTTTGCTGCTAGGTCCAGTCCTGCTGCACTCCTCTGCTGCTCTAGTCCAGTCCTGTTGCACTCCTCTGCTGCTCTAGTCCAGTCCTGCTGCACTCCTCTGCTGCTCTAGTCCAGTCCTGCTGCACTCCTCTGCTGCTCTAGTCCAGTCCTGCTGCACTCCTCTGCTGCTCTAGTCCAGTCCTGCTGCACTCCTCTGCTGTTCTAGTGCCATTGCTCCCAGTACTGCTACACTCCCTAGTTGTCTCCTAGCTGAGATGGATCACACTCTAATCCTTTAGTGGCCTCCCCTATGTCTCAGGAAGTGCAGTGCAATGGGGACTGTACTGGAACAGTTATTCATCAGTATCCCTTTAAAGAAAATCTACCTAGAATCAACTTTTAAAATTATACTAATGAGTCTGAAGTACTCTGAGGGGGGGGGTGGAAGGGCTCCTACACAGTGTAACAGCCTTTGAAGCAGCAACAAGGAGTGGCACTGGCAACAACCCCAGAGCATTTTAGGCTCATTAGCATAATTTTAAAAGTAGATTTTAGAAGGAAGGAGGTCATGGATAAGAAATATAAGAAGATTACCACAGTCCCGGTGCCTGGATCTATGAGTAATGTCCCTGGTTTATTATAATGGATTTTGATTTTCTTTAACGTTTTCTGGAAAATTCCTTTAAACCGGAACAAAATCTACTCTATGCTTGAACAAGATCCAGAATCCTGGTCATGCTCAGCGTTACACCCCACATATGTCCTTTGTTTTTCGGATTGGTGGTGCAGCCATAGACTCGCTGTTATTATAAGTTTTCCTATTACTGTATAGGATATTCCAGTCCTATTTACCTCGGAAACACACAGAAAATAGACCGGAAAACGCACTTTTAATCAAAGCGCCGTACAAACAATTGTGACATACTGGTATGTCAGTGTGCTGGGTTTACAATCCTTCATCCTGGTGGTGGATGTCCTACGATTCTTTCCATTTTAAAGGGGTTGTCTATGGTTCTATGACAACCCCTTCTATGGAGCAGAATGAGCGCAGTTCCTCTGTAATCTCTGCTGATCAGGATACTTTGTGAGGTGCTCTCCTCTCTGCAGCAGAGGATGGCGATGCCCCCCTGGGAGCGGGTAGAGCGGCGGGGAGCGCGGCCGCTGGTATTCTTGCCATTTGCATAACTGGAAAATGTCACTAGTTATTTAATGCTGTTAATGTCAGAGAACGTGATGTTTGACAATAATTGTAATTGTTCATTGGTGACACAATGGTGCGAGATCCCCCCGCTCCTCCATAATTACGGCTATTTCTCATCATGGGCTTGTCACTGGCTATTTATTTTCCGGGACTGATTTGCACATGAGATAAGCGTCGCTCCCTCAACGTATTGGACAGACATTAATGTGACAGTGCCGGCCGCTGTGATCACTCATGCACCATTTGCCACTTTCCAAATCATGCAAAAACAGTTAAGAGCATCTCCCCTCCCCCATACTGTCTGCGCTGGGTTGTATAAGGAGGCATAACCTCAAGATAACCCTATAACCAGCAGCCCCCCTCCTGGTGTCAACTGCAAGAACATACAAAAAGTAGGAAGAACATGTGTTAAAGATAAATGTAAGCAATGCAGAGGCTGCAGCGATCACCTGGACACTAGAACCTCCCTCCCCCCATTCTACCAGCAGATTGTCAGGGGTGCAACATTTATATTGGGTCCCTAACTGAGTTGTATTGATGCAGTGACAAGTCCATTGCTTCTGTATTAATATATGTAAAAGCTTATTGTAAGCAATGACAAGGCTGCAGCAATCACCTGATCATCAGGAACCCCCTCCCCCCCTCCCATCATCAGATAGTCAGGGAATGCACCACCTACAGTGTAATACAAGTGCTACAAAAAGTACAATATCTCCATATGTAAAAATATGTAAAGTCCAATGTAAATAATGCAGAGGCTGCAGCGATCACCTGGACATCAGGGTCTTTTCTATTAGCAGATTGGCAGAGGTGTAAAATTTATCCTAGTACCCAACCTAATTGTAAATGAGCTGACTTGTATAGCTGCTACGAAAAGTTTCTACTGGAATATATCTAAAATAATAATGAAGAAGTTGCAAGGATCACTCGATCATCAGGAACATTAGCAGATTGTCAGGGAATACCTGACCTACACTATAATGGGTCACAACCTGAATGTTTTTTTTAGATACAATTGCAAGTAGAAGCTTGAGGCTAGCTAGCAGGGCTGTGGATTGGCTGGCTGTATGGGTGGCTCGCAGGAACGTCAATGTGGTTCAGTGGTCTGTTTCTCTGGGAAGAATCTCCTATGGAGCCAGATGGACTCTGCTGCATCTGCAGCAATCTCAGCACAAAGAGATACAGTAACCGCACTAAAATCTTGAGACAGAGAATCATAACTCTAGATTAGACACATGGGGGGGGGATATTTATCATACGCTAGCCCCGCCGCTGCAAATTCGCAGCCCGATACATCAAGAGGCTTCTGCCTCTTGATGTATCGGGGCTTATTGCAGCGCAGCTCTTATCCTACGCCAGGCAGGGCGTTAAAAACAAAGGCATACAAAGCTACAAGAAAAGCATCTTCTGCCAGAGGGGGCATACACCTGTATGCCAGTGTGCTTGGTTTACAATCCTTCATCCTGGTGGTAGATTTCCTTTAAGCTTGTATTCACGAATGCTATCAAATGGTCCTGGAAGGTGATTGCTCATGGAAAGTGAGCCTTCTGTAACCTTTTTAAGGACAGGAATGGAAGCTGATGTGTTTAAAGAAAATCCCTGAACCAGGGGCTTTGCTTTACATATCAAGTGGGTGCTGTAGAAGTATTACTAGCTAATGGAGTATCTAATATCTGCCCCCCACACTTACAAACACATAAATATCTGATTGGTGGGGTCTGGTAATTACTGATACCCTATGGATATTTCCATATGTTCTTCCTTGACCGCCCCTTTAAGGTTACGGAGGAGTTAATTGTCCCATCATCTTGTTCCTGGCAGGGAATCTTGGTGTATAATGGAAGGTTTGATGGAGTCAATCTGTTTTAATCTCTTTTTAAGACTTTTATTGTCGTTATTTATTATATTTTTGATGATTTTCTTTATAATTTTTCGATGTTTTTTCCCCCCGTTTCATTGTGTGTGATATTATTTTGAGCCGCACATTTTGCGTTTCCAGCTGCTCGCGGCTTTATCACATCAGGTTGTTGCTGCGCTTGAGGGACAGGAAATTGTAGTCCTTCATATTCCATATATAAAGACATAATTATGATTCTAGGCTTGGGAACAACAATTTCTCTAGGTTATGTTTTGCAGGTGACTTAGTGGGGTCTTGAACACAGCGCAGCGCTTATTGGCATAGCAACCAGACAACGTTTTCAGGCCCGAACAAATGCACATGCATCAAGCCCCCACCTGCTGCGAAAATACAAAAGTGATCGCACTCTCATCACCATTACCGTCCAGACAATCATCGAAAAGGAACTCTCCCCGACATCCCATAATGATCACCATCGCCCCCCTCCCCTCTAAACCCACAGCCAGGAACATCCCATATTGATCACCCCCCTCCCCTCTACACCAACAGCCAGGAACATCCCATAATGATCACCCCCCTCCCCTCTACACCAACAGCCAGGAACATCCCATAATGATCACCCCCCCTCTACACCAACAGCCAGGAACATCCCATAATGATCACCACTGCCCCCTCTACACCAACAGCCAGGAACATCCCATAATGATCACCACTGCCCCCCTCCCCTCTACACCCACAGCCAGGAGCATCCCATAATGATCACCCCCCCTCTACAACAACAGCCAGGAACATCCCATAATGATCACCACTGCCCCCTCTACACCAACAGCCAGGAACATCCCATAATGATCACCACTGCCCCCCTCCCCTCTACACCCACAGCCAGGAGCATCCCATAATGATCACCCCCTCCCCTTTACACCAACAGCCAGGAACATCCCATAATTATCACCCCCCCCCCCCCTCTACAGCCACAGCCAGGAACAGGGGTGTGTGGATTTTTGCCTTAATATTCTGTGACTTTGTATGTATTTAGATCTATCATTAATCTGTCCGGTAGAGTGCCCACCATAGAAACACAAAGAAGTCCCATATATAGTCCCAGAAGAGTTCCCTGTAAACAGTGCCAGCACAGTGCCCTAATATAAATAGTGTCCGTAGGGTGCCTCATGAACTTTGTCAGTAGAGTTCCCTATAAACGGTGCCAGTAGACTGCCCTGTATACATTTTCAGTAGAGTGTCACATAAACTTTGTCAGTAGACTGCCCAATAAATAGTACCAGTAGAGTGCCCCATAAATAGTACCAGTAGAGTGCCTCATAAATAGTACCAGTAGAGTGCCTCATAAACTATGTTAGTAGATTGCAACATAAACTTGGTCAGTAGAGTCCCTATTAGTATTAGCAGTGGCAGTAAAGTGCTATGTAAAGTGTGTCAGTAGAGTGCCCCATAAACAGTGCCATTAGAGTGCCCCATAAATAGTGCCAGCAGAATGCCGCATAAACTTTGGCAGTACAAAGTGCCAGTAGAGTTCCCCATAAAAAGTGCCAGTGAAGTGCCCCATAAATTGACAGTAAAGTGCCCCATAAATAGTGCCAGCAGAATGCAGCATAAACTTTGTCAGTAGAGTTCCCCATACGCAGTGCCTGTAGAGTTCCCCATTAAAAGTGCCAGTAAAGTGCCCAATAAACTGTCAGTAGAGTGCCCCATAAAGAGTTCCAGTAAAGTGCTACATAAGCAGTGCCAGTATAGTGCCTCATAAACAGTGCCATTAGAGTGCCCCATAAATAGTGCCAGCAGAATGCCGCATAAACTTTGTCAGTAGAGTTCCCCATACGCAGTGCCAGTAGAGTTCCCCATAAAATGTGCTAGCAGAGTGCCCCAAAAGCTTTGTCAGTAGAGTGCACCATAAATTTGTTAGTAGAGTGCCCCATAAATAGTTCCAGTAGTGTGCCCTATAAACTTTGTCAGGTGAGTGCCCAATAAACAATGTTAGTAGAGTGATCCATAAACTGTGTTAGTAGAGTGCCCCATAAGAAGTAGCCCTATAAATATGCCATGAAACCATAAACAGTGCCAATAGAGTGCTTCCATATAAAAAAGTGCTAGTGCCAAAATTCATTCCGGGACACTGCCCCTATATAAATATTGTTGGTAGAATGCACCGAAAGGATTGTCACCAGAATGCCCCTATAAAGCCGCCATTCAAATATCAACAAAAACTGTGCCCGTAGAGAGATGGGGGGCGGGGGTAGCATAAGTAAAAGAAATAAAAATTGCAAAATAAATGTGTAGTAAAAGTAAAATTGGGCCTTACAGTAGATCGCTGTTAAGCATGCACAGGGTTTATGGAATGTATCACTCATAAGCAGGGATAGGGCCCCAGCAATGGATCACTGTTTAGCACAGGTGGGACCTCAGCATAAGATCACTGTTATGCAAGGATGGGGTCTCATCATTACGTCACCTAGTGGTTGGGCCCTAGAAATAGATCACTGATAAGCAGTAAGGAAACCCCTGGAATAGATAAATGTTAAGCAGGGGTGGGGCTTCAGCGGTAGATCTTTTTAAGCAGGGGTGGGGCTTCATCAATAGACCATTTTAAGCAGGGGTGGGGCTTCAACAATAGACCATTTTAAGCAGGGGTGTGGCTTCATCAATAGACCATTTTAAGCAGGGGTGGGTCTTCAGTAATTCCTTTTTATCTACAAGTGTCAGTTAAGAAATGTCATCTCTTGTTAAATGGTGGGAGACAGTGCAGCACTTTTTGTGTATAGCATGCGCCTTTAACGTTGAGGTGGCTTGATAGTCATCTATAAGAACAATCTTCCAAATCCCAGCTCTGGTCTATAACGATGATTAAAATTCACACTGGAAACATTTGCCTGCTGAGCCAATAAAGCGGTCACATTACATAAATTATCTTGGTGATTCGGAGGACGTGTAAATTTGCCGGCATAGATCACATTTATTGAAGTGTTCCCAGATATCCTTTCTTTGTGTGTGATTAGTGTTTTACATAGTATATCATAGCCGGCCTCTCACTCGCTCTGAAGAGACACCCGGGACGCCATGTCTATACATCATTCCCATCATATTTCATTGCGACGTCCATGGAATATTCTGCAGGAGGATCTCATGATAAATGTCTAATGGGATAAGAAATCTCAACCTAAATGTTCATGTTCTTCACAGTTTTAGCTGAAAAAATACATTTTAGGCAGTTAAAGTATTAATAAATTGGTGTTTGTGCAGGTCAAATTTGGGCCTAAAGTTGAAGGTTCTCATTCAACCACTTCTTAAAAACTTGATACAAAAAATTGTTTTTACCCCTTAAACCACCATCATCACTATGAAGCGTCTCATATGTGTTGTTCTAGTACAAATGCAAATTACCTATTTTAATTAAAGGGAATGAAAATTCAAAAGCAAAAGTCAAGCTCTCCCCATCCCAACATGGTCTTTCCACAATGATAGACATCCCCCTGCCTCTCTGTTGTCACTTCAACTGCAGGAGAGGAGTGAATACATTGCCTGTGCTATGGATTTTTTGAAAGCCTGGCGCATGCGCAGAGAAACCAAGTGTACTTTCCCCTCAGCATCTCACAGCACATGTGCTATGGTTTGTACCACATGTGCAGTGATGCTCTGAAGCCAGGAAGGTAAGTGAAGCCTGTCTGCGATTGCACCAAGGGGGGGATTGGGTTTGGGCATGGGGAGCTTGTATTCTGTATGTACCTTACTTGTCTTATATGAAAAGGGGGGAATCCAATGACATAGATCAAGCTCTCCTACTATAGTCCTACTGTTTTCATTGACATCTCTGTCATACCAAAACCTTAAAAACCTTTAAAGCCTTGTGCATGCGCAGAAAAACGGTACATCCATTCCCCTCCTCAGCATGTCCCTGCACATGCGCTAGCGGTTGTACATCGTATACCTCTAACACATGTGCAGTGATGCTCTGAAGCAAAGAAGGTAAGCAATGCCTCTTTGCGCATGCACAAAAGGGGTTGGCTTAGGGCGTGGAGAGCTCGTAATCTGTATGTAACTTACTTGTCTTATATGAAATGCAATGACAGAAGTCAAGCTCTCCACATCTTGGTATAGTCCTTCTGCTTTAATTGACATCTCTGTAATCACTGTAACCCAAAAATCCAATAAAGCTCTGCGCATGCACAGAAAAGTGCTACATCCATTCCCCTCCTCAGCATTTTACTGCACATGCGCTAGGGGTTGTACATCGTATACCTCTAACACATGTGCAATGATGCTCTGAAGCCAGGAAGGTAAGATACGCCTCACTGCGCATGCACTAGTATTCACAGTGCATGCGTGATATTCTTCACAACACTTAAGGGCAGGAGCTGGTCCTTTGTAATATTCTATTTGGGTCTGACCTAGAGAGTGTGACTTTTTCCATTAGATCTCCTCTTCTCTTGACGTGGAATATGTATTCTCATCCCTAGACGCTTAGGTAGATGAAGCCGGAGTCACATATGTTCCTGTAAGCCGCCAGCCGTACTCCCGTCGCGTTGCATAGGTGTCCTGCGGAATTGAAAGTCCCTGATTTGTGAAGTTTTGCGAATAAGCTGGTTCTAATCCTCGGCACACATCTGCCTTATGCAGATAGCAATAAAAAATTCATCCCCACGCCTCACATAGACCATAACCAGCGCTCCTATTACTTATATTTGACGGTTCAGAGCTGCGCATGAAAAATAAATGCATTTCATGGCACCTCGGAGTGAGCGGGGGCATCATTTTACTCCGGCTTTTATGAATTGGCACATTGATGCCCCCCGTCCTTCATCACATAGGCATATGCTGTAATAAGGAATTAGTCCAGACGAGGATTTTTGGATGTTTTTGTGATTTTTTTTTTCCCCGTCTAAATCTGACACGTTCACGGTCAATGCTGTTAACCCGAGATAGAAGGAGACAATGGAAACGAGAGAGAGAGAGAGAGATGATAGAGAAAAAGTAACGAGACAGACGCCGAGCCGAGTATTTCATGTGCTCAGGCTGAGAGGCACCAAATCATTTTTATACCCTCCATCTGTATTCAGCGAAGAAATGTTACCTCGAACGACGAACGCATAAAACATATATGACGCCATAGAGAAGTTATGAATACATTCCGCTCATTGTAGTTACATTTAATGGATGGAGGGGTTAACCCTCCCTATACCCTGCTGTAGCTTAGTATGTGCCAATACACTCCCTAAGCACATTCTTACTCTTAGGCAGATTGATAAATCTTCCCAATTTAATCTATGTTGACCCCCCTGATGATATATATTTGCCTTTCTGTCATCTCGGTGGTCACAAGCTCCACCTTCTCCTATGACAGTTACTGCTGGTGATTAGGCCGGCTCCCATCACACAGTTACGATTTACAGGATGACATTACTGCCTCCCTGACTGTATTCTTATGGTCTATTAGATTTTTTTTTTAGCTTTTATAGAAAGAAGGATAATCACACCAATAGGCATGGATTGTACATTTTCTAACAGCCCATGTGATGCTGTGCTGAAGCATCATTGGAATGATGGAAGATAGCAAAAAGAGAAATCTTAACAGTCATAATTGTGCATTATCAGAGAGGTCAGGAAAGGAAATTAGTATCTCTCAGTCTTTTCACTTTTATTATTTACGTTGCAATTAGATATTGAGATTCAGATCATTTATTATTGATAGGAGTTTTCACAATTGTGATATATGTGAGTTGCAGGCCCCAATAAAGTTCCACTCATGGGAGCGCTCTTCTACTCCAGTATGGTACATACCTTTAGACTTCAGTAGTGTCTGTGCATGTGTGACCACTGCTCTGTATTGGTGGTCGTGGGGATCTTAGCTTCCCCACGCCTCAATCATAACTCTTTATGAACGAAGTATGAACTTTGTAAAAGTGCCAGAGGCCCTCAGGCTGACGGCGCCCGAGCTCCTCTCGGCTTCCCTGAACCTTAATTTATGCATGCCCCCCACTGCAAACCTCCTCCTGCCACTGATCGGGGAACTAGGAGAGAGTACAGCCCCGCTTATTCCATGCCCGGTTTTGATGTCACCGAACGGATCGTAATTCCACAGACAGAAGCTGGAGGAGGCTTACAGGAGGTGTGTGCATAAATTAAAAGCCCGGGAAGGAAGCCAAGAGGCGTTCAGGTACCATCAGCCTGAGCGCCACTGGCACTTTTACAAAGTTCAAATTTTCATTAATAAAGAGGCACTTAACCAGGACCCCCATCCCCTAGACCAGTGATGGCGAACCTTTTAGAGACCTAGTGCCCAAACTACAACCAAAACCCAAAGCCAACATCGAAATTTAAGCAGAAACTAATTGCTCCCTGTACGTCTACAACTTTCAATCGTATCGGCCCCTGAGGCCAACAATACAGTTGTATGATGGAGGGCAAATTTGGACTATCATTGTAGCTTCTCTCCAGGGTGTCAATGTACAGGAAGAATCATAGGATCAGCAGGAGAACCTAAAAAGATAATCCAGCTCTGTTCACACCTTCTCACTCTTCCTGCAGTTCCGAACAACCAAGGATGTGTTACTTTAAAGTAGCACTAAGAGCGGCATCTCAAGTTTCCTGGGACTGCAGGAAGATTCTCTGACTCTGTCCTGGGGTGATGGCCTGGGTGCCCACAGTAAGCACTCTGAGTGCCGCCATTGGCACCCGTGCCATAGGTTCGCCACCACTGCTCTAGACCAAACGAGCAGTATAATTAGGACACTCTACCACCAGTAATCTGGTGATAGATATCCTTTAAGAGAATCTTTAAAAAAAAAATTCTCAAGGATATGGTCTACTGAAAGCCCTCTCCAACAAGAGAAAGGTTCTTACAGATCCTTCACAGGCCTTCAAAGCAGAAGGCCCTACAAGGGTTAGGGATTAATGGCCTCTCTTTGAGAAAAGTTAAGGACAATGGGGCAGATTTATCAAGCAGTCTGAAAGTCAGAATATTTCCAGTTGCCCATGGCAACCAATCACAGCTCAGCTTTCATTTCACCAGTGCTCATGAATATTTTAAAGGGGAGCTGTAATTGGTTGCCATGGGTAATTGGAAATATTCTGACTTTCAGACTGCTTGATAAATCTGCCCCAATATGTTTTGCAACTGGCGAAAAAAGACTTGCAATAATGTCCGGGAGCCAAAAGACTAGCTCCAAGGGTCAGGGACTAGTGACCTCTCTTCTCTTAAGCTTCAGTGCCCCTGTATTTGCACACCTACTGCCACCCACACATCCACTAATTCTTCATTCATTAGTTTCACCTCCGACCCATTACATTGATAGATTCCTGGTACAATTGTAGGTAGATTTTCAAACATCAGAATATAAGAAGGCCATCTCATTGTGTTAACTGGAGTCTAAAATAGCTTATTAATATTTTTAGATCTCCAATTAGAATTGCCATATGGCACATCCAGTCTTATATGCTGGGATTTCATGGCCAACCTTGAAATTGTCACACGAAGGAATGTACAATAGATGTTGAAAGAGAAGCTTCGTGGAGGTCACGTCATAAAAAAGGAGCACGTGACGACTGAAAAAGTATTAAACATGAAATCCATAGAGGGGAGAAGAGTCGTCGGTGACAGACTGTATCAAGGATGAAAGCTGTTGGCAGTCATCGCCTGTGAATACTTCTTAAGTGTTGATCCGAGCGCGTATGCAAATGTGTCAAGAAGAAATGGAAATCAACATGAAGTGCAATGAGCAAACAAGTCAAAGCCGGCATCGAAAAATGTCACGGAAGAAACTTCTTCTGTATTAATGATGAGGTTTTCATATGTCAACATGCTGTTATATGTTTATAATACAACATCAAGTCTCTAGAAGCGTGGAGCTGTCATAAAGTGGGGATCTGGGCCATAGATAAGCACCAGAGCTCTAAGTATATGTGTCTGGTTTCATCATCTTCGTAGATCTATGTATATGTGTCTAGTATTATCAACTTCATGGATCTATGTATAGGTGTCTGGTTTCATCGTCTTCCTAGATCTATGTATATGTGTCTAGTATTATCAACTTCATAGATCTATGTAGACTTCTCACAGGTGGTTTTCTTCCATTTGGAGATCTCAATGCAGAGAAATGACGTTGAGGAAATGCATCCTGCAGTCAGGGGTCTTCTTTCCTCAAATATGGTAAATGTTTGAAATGGAAGACTCAAGACCCCAACTAGGAATGTTTTTCCTTACTTGCTTGTTCTATGATGTTGGATTTACATTCAACTTTTTACATTCAAAAAGTGTATGGTCATCAACTTCATGGATCTATGTATATGTGTCTACCAACTTCATGGATCTATGTATATGTGTCTACCAACTTCATGGATCTACGTAGACTTCTCACAGGTGGTTTTCTTCCATATAGAGATCTCAATGCATAGAAATGATTTTAAGCATCCTACAGTCAGGGGTCTTCTTTCCTCAAATATGGTTAATGTTTGAAAAAAAAAGACTCCTTACTTGCTTGTTCTATGGTGTTGGATTTACATTCAACTTTTTACATTCAAGTGTAAGATCGTAATCTGAAGCATTCGTCAACCCCATTCCCAAAAAAACATCCATAAATTTGAAAGACTGAACAGAATTAGGATAGCAAATAAGATAGTGTCATGCATGTGATAGGTAGCTCAACAGTGTCATGTACATTTTTAGAGGGGTTTTTCCATGCACGTAAAAATTTTTGTTTTGTTTACATGCCGTGGATGGCTTTTCCCGTGGCACGTTATTCATAACACTCGTGATCTGTACCAATACTGATCTAGGGTGTTACATTTAAAGGGCTGAACCTGCAATATTCTATATGAACCTCAACATTGCGGTCTCTCTAGAAAAGTGATATGACCAGTAGGGGTTCAGAGGGGGTTTGGAGAATAACCATTGGAATAACCATTGGAGAATAAACCATTTGAACAATAGATAGAAGACACCCCTAAGGGAGAAAGGCTTCAAAACCAGACACAACCCATGGAGGCATGCAACACTCATGTAGGTGCTTTTCCCTCTGTTCACCGTTGGACCAGTCCAAGCATGGTATGGGATACAATCTTCGATTTTGTTTACTGGTGAAGCTAAATTTGTGGTAGACCAAGTGTTTTCACCCATACCCATTACCTTACTAATTAAAATCCACAAGGAATAGATTATATTTATTCATTTGTTACATTAGTGTTTTAGTGTCGTCTAGTTAATTTGGTCCAAAGACATCTTGTCCAGTGTCTCCAAGATTTGAGAAAACCATTCTTCAGAAGAACATAAACCCAATAAGAGACAGCCGTAGACTTCCTCATCGTCAGCGTGCCGCGCCGGCTAAGTGGTTTTCTTCTCTCGTATGCATTTTTTAAACATTGTGAATAGACTCGAATGCAACATTAAATGTGCATTACCATACTGAACGTCATGAACGTCATGTTCACAATATGGTCCTGGCTGATCTTTATACATCAGTCGCACTCATAAATTCAGCGAGGCAAGGGAGCACTTAGGAGAAATTGTTTATATGATGGCTCTCCATTGTGCATAAGATAAATCCACCCTGGTGAGCAGATATCTAGCTAAATGTAGCTCAAAGAAAGGACTGTAGGATTGTACTCCATGGGATAGGGAGGATATTATCACAAATTAATTCACAGCACTGATGGCCTCCTTGGGTGCATTATAGTCCATAAAGGAAGTGTTACCATGACAAAAACTCTAAGGGGGTTGTCGGTTTTTAGTAGAAGCCCAAGACAGTTGAGTATGTCAGGTTCTTGGGACCTCAATCATCTCTAACCTATGGAGACATCAAGTGATAACTACTTAATTTCCCTGCAGTGCCACCACTGGGGAAATTAAGTATTACAAGGATGCCACTAAACTAAATTCATAAAGAGACCTTTAGAACAAGAGATGATATATCAGTGGTGGCGAACCTATGGCACGGGTGCCAAAGGCGGCACTCGGAGCCTTCTCTTTGGGCACCCAGGCCATCACCCCAGAATAGAGCTCACAATACAGGGCTCAAAGAATGCTGGCCCAATGATTATTCCTGTACACAAGGACCCTGTAGAGAAGCTGCAATAGTCCGTATTTGCCCTACTCCTTCCTTACTGCCTAAATTGCTGTGCTGGCACTTTGCGATAAAAAGGTGGCTTCTGCTTGAAGTTTGGGCACTCATGATCTAAAAGGTTTGCCATCACTGCGATACATGCTTTATTAGATGAAGACCCTTAACCTGAAACATTCATTCCCTTTAATTCCATATTTAGGTGTGTAAAAATATGTCTTCTAAACCAGACAAGTCCATTAAGAGCTTTCTGACATAGTTCCTCATAGATTTGATACTGGAAATATTTCTTAAACGTAGAGTTAGTCAATGGGGGGGCACAAACCAATGACACTAGTAGAAGGAGTTTTTAAGTTTTATTGGGAATTTTTAACTGTTGTAAATCTACTTGGCCTTGTCTCTTGTAAAATGGTTCCTCGTGATTGTAGGTTCTCTGTAGGGGAATTCTTTAGTCCAATAGAAAGCTGGAAGAAAGCATTGACCTGGCAGAAGATGTGTTTCTGACCGGTAATGTTTGGGCTTTGGAAGCCATGGGTATGTAAATCATATTTTGGAAAAGGGAAACAAAACAGAATTTTCCAGCTAGGTGAAAGAATAACTTACATTTATAAATTGACACTCTCCGAGTGTTTAATGGTTATGACGATATTTGGAATTTAAAACCTGGGGCAAGAAAAAGAAAGAGAAGGTCTTGAGGAGCTCCAGGCCGCCATTAAGACACGTTCTCCAGAGCTAAATAATAGCCATAATAACCATTGTGCCTGTAACCCGAATGAAGCTCAAAAATATAATAAAACCAAGGCGGCGATGAGAGCCGACGTAATATGTGTGACATTAATAAACCCAACTCCAGATCCCGTCACCACGTCTCATTCCCTATCATCATTTTTTCCTCCTCCTTTCGAAATTGATAAGAAAATGAATAGAAAGGGACGTGAGGCTGTAGAAGGATATAGCGGCCGCTCGCGTGCCTTCCCCGTGTTGATTTGTATGGGAGTATTTTTACAAATGACAGGAAATAAATCACTTCATTAAAACATCTCTGTGGGTTTCCTATAAGCTCTTGCAATATTTAACAGATAGTGTCTCATTGTGAGTTGCATTCATGGCCAGGGCTGTTTGGCTCAGAGAGGAAGCTCCGAGATTCAGAACATTAGCGGCTTAATCTGCCTCTGAATGGCCTCGAGAACCCCAGTGCTGTTTATAAACCCAATAAGAGATAGTGGTGGGAGAACCAGATGCTGCCTCAATGTCATCTGTGTAGGATTTGGCCATGGGACTAGCATATGGCGCAGAACTTATCCTACTGGGAAGTAGGTGGACACGTTGTACTACATCGTACCTGGAAGTAAATTGATTTAAAGTTGGAAGATAAATGGATCCTACAATGAGCCCAGTAATTAATTGCCTCTAAATTCATGTTCATTGGGACACAAAATCAGGACCAGGATGTCTTATGGCTGGGCATCACATTCACTTTTTTCAATGTGGCCATAACTGTAGAGCTTGGGCATCCAAACCCACCCAATTTGTCAGAATCAGCCATTTAATGTGTATTAGATGTTCAGACAACTTCACTTTCATTCTTGGACTAGACAATGGTTTACTGCTTTGGTTGTTTGTAGCACTGCAGAATTTAATGGTACCATTTCTGGTAGTGTAGTGCAGTGAGTGTGTCTTTTGTATTATCTAGATAACCAGTGTGAGTTATCTCAGCTCTCTCCGCTGGTAAAGGGTGTGCACATGGAGCTACAAGTGTGTTGGGTGTTTTATCAATCATCTTCTGTGGAACTATCTAGTCACAGCATAAATTCCTCTTTCACCCATATACAGGTGTCTGGTATGCAAGTCTTCTGGTTAGTATTCTCTGTATATTCTCTGTGCTTTCTCTGTATATCTGACCCTTTGCTTGTTGCTTTGACTACTCTTTGCCTTATGATTTTGTACCTCACTGCCATCTTGGTTCTAATTCTTGACCTTACCATCTGCCATCTTGACCTTACTATATGTCTGTCTGTTCTGTGCACAGACCCAGAGTAGGGGCCATCAACCAGTTGTCATCTGTGATCAAGAGCAGAGCTGGAAAGTAAGCAGGGAGGCAGGGAAATAAGTTGTGAGAAGTGCAGGGCTTGTGATTCTTCCCTTTCTTGACAGAAAAATGTAATGCTTATGCTACTGTTGGTGTAGGGCAGCAATTGGTTTATTAGTAACAGCTCTGGTGGTCTAGGGAAATTAATGGTTTATTGGTTACTCTACTGATGGTGTAATGGTTTAGCAGAAAAAAAACCCTGGTGGTCTAGGGAAGTGAATGATTCTATGGTGAAAACACTTAGTGATTGTGGGTAGAACATAGTTCAATGGTAACACTCCATGTGATCTCAACTTCTTCCTGCCATGAAAAGGTTAATCTTTAATACCAGGCTGCTATTTCTCCTCGGTGAAGGGATTGGCAGGTAAATATTTTCCGGTCTTAGCTACAAACTTAGTTTTTTTATTATTAAAAGGTAGAGAAAGCGACAATTATGTCCATTTCGCAGAATTGCTAATTGTTTTCTTTCTATGAAAACACCAGAAAGACGCTTTTAATAAGCGTCTGGAAATAAGGGACATGTGATAAAATCCATAGCAACTAATCGGACGTTAAGCTTTTAAGTCATGGTCTCTCCGCATTCCCTTTCGCCTTTTAATGATCTAATACAAAAATCTGCTGAATTCATTACGCACGTGGAGCATTACCAATTTCACCAATATGTCGGAGCGAGGCATTAAAAGCTTCCTGTAATTGCACCAAAATCGGACCCTAATGATGTCTTCATTAAAAATATGTGAAAGCTTTCTTAGGAATAATACATCCATTATGTGCCCATTATATGGAATAAGACCCCAGCATTACAGATGCTCAATGTCAAAGTCTATCGAAGAGTTAACCATTTGCCTCCCAGAAACCCCCTTTTCTATCATTTTTAAACCCCAATCTTGTTTCTGTCCATCCCCTACCAGGCACCTATCTCCAAGATCAACGTAGAAGAAGTGATGGTGATCTACCATCAATCGCCTCGGATCTTAGGAGATCACCTGTTGTCATTTCCCAACTTTTAGATCTATCCTAATATACCATGTGTCACGGGTGTCCCTGCAATCCATGCCGTCCTGGCTAGGCCACGTGTCCTCGCTCCCTTGGGTGCGCGTGCGCCGCCACTCAAAGGGCCAGTGCATTGTAGAGTGGCGCCAGCCACTTCCGGGTTCCCTTAATTACTGGCGGCTCCCATCATTCCCCGCCGGATCTTTGAGCTACCAGCCTCAGTGAAAGCTTCCCTTGTGTGTTCCCGTTGTTCCTGCCTTGCCTTGATCTCCTGTTGTTGACCCCGGACCTGAACTCTGACTTCTGCATCTCTGCCGCCTGACCTGATGACCTGCCTGTACCTGACCACGAGCCTGGACTCCGATTCGGTACCATGACCTCGGCTGCCACCGCGGGCTAGTCGCACCTGTGGAACGACCTGGTGGTATCCTGCCGCAGCAAGTCCATACCGCTTTGCGGCAGGCTCTGGTGAGGACCAGGTGCCACTTAGACTCCGGTCCTAGGTGTCAGCTAGTACCATCTCCCGCAGTGGTCCAGGGGATTTGGTGACCCCGAGTCCTGACACCATGTACTTCCATTGAAACCTCCAAGCAGCCTAATACAACAAACATGAAATTTTGTCAATAGAAGATATGTTTCCATTCGTTCGCTAACCGATTTGGCTTAGAGCTAAACAAGAGAGTAGAGTCCATGGGTTTATGTTGTCTATGATTTTTTTTTATTGATAGCCTCAGGATTGGTCATTGATGTCTGATCAGTGGAAGGCCAACACATTAATTGTTTGGGTCTGAAATTGATCCTCCACAGTATAAGACGTATGGACCTGGAAGAAGATTTGTAGATGCCTACTACAGGAATGCTTCAAATTGAAATAAGTCAAGCCTGCAGATGGCCTGAGGAAAGATCATCACAAAAAATAAATAAATCATTGACAACCCATTTACCCCCTGAAAGGAGAAATTACCCCACCCAGAAGTGATGACTTAGAAGCCTGTGACTTCTATAAACCTTTTATCTACAGTATGGTACTGTGAGTCCAGAATGAAAATTAGCCAAACATTATGATGCAGAATATTTGCACACAAGACTTGATGCTTGTTTCCTACATTACGACCTTTAAATGACTCTTTAGAAAAAATTCCCTATTTTTGAGGCCACCTTGTAGGTGTGTGGAGACTACTATCCATAGATGCTTCTCTAGGGGAATCAGGGAAATATGAAAATAATTTTTTTAGGATGGGATAAGAAAAAACATGCTTCTATTAGCTACCATGTAAGGCAGCCTCCTTGACATCAAGCATGACTTTCAGGAAGCCTAATAACATGATGCAGTATTAATAACCAAACCAGTTTATCTATTCCAAAAGGAACAGATTACCAACTGTAGACAGCGCTGTTTCGACCTGGTTGTGTCTCTTCAGTGCAGCATAGGGATCTGGTTTGGCTGTGTGAGAGGCTTTTGACAAGGGTCGGGGAGTAAGAGTTCTCCTTACCAAGGCCACCTTGTAGGCGTGTGGAGACTATTATCCATAGATGCTTCTCTAGTGGATTCAGGGAAATATGGAAATATGTTTTTCAGGATGGGATAAGGAAAACCATGTTTCTTTTAGCTACCTTGAAAGACAGCCCCCTTGACATCAAGCATGACTTTCAGGAAGCCTAATAACATAATGCAATATTAAAACCAAACCAAAAGAAACAGATTCCCAACTCTAGACAGCGCTGTTTCAACCTGGTTGCATCTCTTCAGTAGGGAACTGGTCTAGCTGAGGGAGAGGCTCTTGACAAGGGTCAAGGAGTAAGAGTTCTACACATAGTAGTGTATGTTCAACCTAGTATCAGTGAGTACATTGATTTTGGATGCCGGATTCCATGCACCTTTGTCCACGCCCAACAAAAATACTCAATTTCAGGTCCATTGCCTCATTTTCTTGATATTTTCCACCATGTTCAACCTACTTGCAGTAATTCCCTGCAAGAAATATAGAAGCAGACAGGACGCCTCACCACTGGGAGGGGAGGAGGAGGGAAATGATTTCATAAGAATAACACGTATTACCTTTTCTTATCTATTAATTTAACACTATTCTGAGCACACTCTTCCCCGTCCTCCCTTCAAAACGAAAAAAAAAAGCTGCTTTGCAACGGGAGAATATCCAAGGAAGTGTGTCAAATTACAGAGGACAACAAATAAATCAAGTCGCCTGCAGACGTGTCATCTTTGAATAATAACTTTATTAACTGCGCTATATTGGAGGCGCTCTACTCCATCCTCTCCGTACGGAAAGAAAATGAGTCTGAAAATTGTGGGTAACTCGACGTATCAGCAGAGCCATCACTACAATACTCATTTATTGTGCCTTGCTCTCGCTCCTTCGATGAATGTCTCTGTCGTGTTGCATTTTCCACCCCATAATTCCTTGTTCTTTGTGCAGGAAGGTTTGACCCTTTGTCTGGGAACGTTTTGTGCTTCTCAGGCCCATAGGATGTAATGGACATGGCCATTGGCTTTCCCACCAGGAATATTTGACCTATAGAGCCTCCTAGGACAGGAATAAAACCATATGTAAATGAAGAGAAAATATTAGGTCATGTTGTACCTTAAAGGCGCCCCTGTCACCATAAATGAACATTTCGGATGCAGCAGCACGTGAAAAGGTGACTCTTGTATCAGACATTTGGGTTTCTTTAAGAAGATGAGATTTTTTAGATTTTATTTGTATTTTTTACCCAATATGGTCAGTTTTCGTTTAAGTGATTTTGGGCAGATTTAATCTAAAAATAATAATTTTGATGCTTATTTCCTCTCCATCGATCTCATCTTTTCATCATATTGCTCCTTTAAGTGTCAAATAAATTCCTCATGTGTCTTGGATGCTAAGACAACAGAAAGAAATGTCCTGCCTCTACGACAGGCTTCTATAGTAATGTTTAGAAAGTGCTTTCACACTAGTAGTGTCAGATCCGCTGGAAGGGACACCGTGTCTGCTGGTCCTTCCACCCTCCATGCTGACAATGCTAGCGGTCTTCCCCCGAGTTTCTGCACGTCTTGGCACTAACTCTGCCCCCTGTCCGCAGTGAGTTACCCCTGCTGCTCTCTCAGGGAATTTGATGCTGTCTGTATCTGAATCAGCCTGGGTTCCTGCTCCTATGGGATCCTGGTGGTGGATCTCGGCTGCATACATCGGATCTGGACCTTCCTCCTGTGCCAGTGTTTGTCCTCCTGGACCTCACAGCCGCTGGTTTCCTGGTCTCCTGCGCCCCCTTAGCGTTGTTGTTTCTCCCCGGTATTGTATTCACCGGTTAGTTACTTTTCCTTGTCTAGCGGTTCTGACCTTGACGTACCCTCTGGTGTGACCCGGCAGTTCTGCTCACTCTTCTATGTTCTGTGTCTGTACATCTTTAGTTCTCTTTTCTTGCATCTGCTTTAGTTTTCTTTACTGTCTTAAATCCTGTTTATTTCATCATACAGTCCTGTTTTTTCCCTCTGTCTGAATACAGTCCTAACACCCACACTGCAGTTTTCTATCCGTATCACCTCACAGCGGCTGACAGACCTATTTGGGTTCCTCTCACCTCCCTTGGCCCTGCAGGGTAGATAGGAGGTTCCTGCGGCAGAGGCTCCCTACCTTCATGGGGGTTTCTGTCTTGGTAGGGTCTAGTCTTTAGATCAGCACAGGGTTAGTTTGCCCTTCTGTCAGCCTGCACCTAGACTTGTGTGGTAGTTCTCTTTGTGTGAACTGTATTCCAGCCGTGAGTTTTCCTAACAGTAGGACCATGAGAATAACTGAAGAGTTTCAAAAATTGAACTAAAGATCACTCTTGGCTCCTCAGGGGAGGGGCATATTTGACCAACTCAAGCTCCCTTATACGTTCTTCCAGAAGAAGTTGTCATATACATATGAGTTAGATTCAAAAACACAGAATCCTTTATAACATATACTCAATAAAGTCCCACACCTTTTATCCTTCTATATCCAAAACCTGAGACATTTGTGTTATCTGGTTTCTACTCATCCCTAGTCAATCAATGGAGAAGAAGTCATGGTGGCCTGCCACATTGATCACACCAAAGAAATTTCATGTTGTCACCGAAAGCTACTGCTATTTGCTGAAAGCAGATTGTACATGTATTCCCATCATCATTAGAAATAATTTTGGAAGGACATTCGATAAAAATGAGTCATGGGACCACTCTGGACCCCCTAGGGGAGGGACAAATTCTATGAATTGCTTTAATTCTCCCTTATCGGTACTTTTTAAAGCTGTTGACTAAGCACAATTGTGTCCGTAGGGAACCTTAAATATCTAATAAATGTAAAAGGTCTTGTCCAATGAACAAAAAAACCTTTAAGTAGTTTTTCATTGTAAAATCAATCAGCAATCGGCTGGGGGAATCCATTTATAGTCTCGTTTCATCTCGTAAACTCTTTAGTCCTAGCAGTAGCAAGATCTGGGCTTTATTGTGTTTTTTTTCTTTTTTGCATTGACATAAGTTAGAGGATTAGTTAAAAATTCCAAAACGCATTTAATATTATTTAACGCCCCCCTGTTGTGACCTGATGTGAATGTTGCATATTGTACTGAATCCTGTGTTCATGTTGATGGTTCTGCTGTACTTCTGCTTTTTTCAGAGGCAGCAGTTAAAAAAAATCCACTTTCATCTCTCACTTGACTGTTACTTTTTTAGTTGGACCCACCCACTGCTTTAGTACCGCCCTCCTGAGTACCTCCCCCGAGGAGCCTTCCCAGATCTATTACTCTATCACTTTTTTCCTAATCACACTATTTGCATTTATTGGATTATCAATATTCACGTGATTGTAAGGGGGTAAAAATCTTACCCTGATCAAGTCCATTGTGGTCATGTGACCAGTGAAAAACATTTTGTGCCATGTGATGGAGGCCTGGATAGTTTTTTGGAAACATTTTGGATAAATTATGTAAATGAGTAAGTTTTCTAAATTACAGGGTACAGTACAGTAGAATGTTCCTTGGGATTATCATGGACCCCCTGATTTTATTGGACCCCATTAATGCTACATACCAATATTTTTAAAGTGACCTTCCACCTAGAAAATGAAATTTTACTGTACACACATAATTCATATATATTTGAAGTATAACCGTCATTTCAGATGATTTTTGATTCTGAGTGGGGAGGGGGAGTGTTGTGAACATTTTTCTTATAAACGTCATCTAGAAATTATCCATAGTGTGTAAGGAAACAGACTGCAATTGGTAGAAATGTGTCTACCAGATTGAAGGCGGGTCTCTCTCTCTTCACCTATTGATTACACAGCTATGAGTGTTAACCCTTTCCTCTCTCTCCCCGGCTGTAGTATGCTATGAGCAATATATTCAAACAACAAGCTGAAAGTAAAGGGGTTAATCAAACAAAAGAATTAGTGGTCAGCTAGCTCACCCAACACGTACGACCCGTGGATTCCGCGTCTATGAAGTGCACGATGTGATAAGCTGAATCCCGCCAGGCACAAACATGGAACAGGAAACCAATCAGCACCCTGTGGGATGCCTGGGAATCTTGTAAACAGGTCTCCTTTATTCCAGCTAATAAGTATGAGATTAGTGATTGCATCACTGCCTTGTTACCCGTTCGTATTTATTATCTGGAATAAAAAAAAAAATATTTACAAGATTCTGAGGCATCATACGGGGTGCTGATTGGTTTCCTGTTCCATAAAGCAGTTACTCCTCCCTTCTCAGAGCTGTGTAACCAAACACAGGAAGATTAGAAGTAAGCTCATGCAGCCTGCATAGACACACACATGGTACAGGCTGAAATATGCATCTCTTGGGGAGGGAGGAGCTTGATTTTGGTAATGAAGTATATTAGTGAATTGCTCCATAAGGCTCCCAAATTGGTTTAATTTTTACAAAAATGACCACTGACTTTGCAGGGAAGTTGCCTCAAAGTCAAAGACTTTGTCAAAGCCCCTACATTGTCCCAGTATAAGGCAACGGAGAGAGATGTATCTGTGCTTTACAGGTAAATTCCTTATACAAGTTAGTGGCCATTTTTGGAGAGACTAAGTGAGGGATGCATCATGACCACCAGAAGAAGAACAGAGGACTGTGGGTAGCTGGAGGTATGCTGGTTTGAGGCTGACTTTAAGGTGGAAAGCCCCTTTAAGTAGGAATAACTTGTTATTAATCTAGTGCAAATATTTTGAAACACTTCTCTGCCATAAAGGAAGTCTCTGGATGAAGTGTTTTCTGGCAGCGCGGTGCAGCTTGTGTATCTTGTCGTCCTCTCTCTCGGGCACCAGTCAGATGTGCGTTCGGTGCCTCGGGCACTTTACACTGTGCTGTGAGCTGTGGCAGGAACTGATTGTGTTTGTATTATTGAGACTCCATCCATACCCCCAGGTAAATGTGGCTCCACCGCAGCTACAAGGGGAGGAAATGAAACCGTCATTAAGGAAATTACTCCTACAGATGTATTAATGAGGAATTAGATTCCTCTATGTATTCATTAGGGCAACACTGTATCAGCCTGATAGGAGTGTATATATCACACTGTATACTGTATCAGCCTGATAGGAGTGTATATATCACACTGTATACTGTATCAGCCTGATAGGAGTGTATATATCACACTGTATACTGTATCAGCCTGATAGGAGTGTTATATATCACACGGGTATAACGGTATCAGCCTGATAGGAGTGTATATATACACACTGTATACTGTATCAGCCTGATAGGAGTGTATATATCACACTGTATACTGTATCAGCCTGATAGGAGTGTATATATCACACTGTATACTGTATCAGCCTGATAGGGTAGATGTTATATAACACGTATACTGTATCAGCCTGATAGGAGTTGTATTAGATCACACTGTATACTGTATATTACTCTTATCATGGGAATAGGGTTAATTTCAGCTGTCTGACAATTATACCCTATTATACATTGTAATCTACTATACTTGTGACATCACTGTGTGTATTATCCTGTACTGTGACATTCACTGTGTGTATTATCCCTGTAGTGGACACATGTGTGTATTTACCCTGTACTGTGGACATCACTGTGTGTATTATCCCTGTAACTGTGACATCACTGTGTGAATCCATCCCTGTACTGTGACATCACTGTGTGTATATCCTGTACTGTGACATCACTGTGTATATCCTGTACTGTGACTCACTGTGTATTATCTCTGTACGTGACATCACTGGTGTATGATCCCTGTACTGTGACATCACTGTGGGTATTGATCCCTGTACTGTGACATCATTGTGTGTTATCCCTGTACTGTGACATCACTGTGTGTATTATACCTGTACTGTGACATCACTGGTGTATTATCCCTGTACTGTGACTCACTGATGTTGCTATTCACTGTCGTGGAATCACTGTGTGTATTATCCCTGTACTGTGCATCACATGTGTGTATTTATTCCCTGTACTACTGTGGTGTACTCATATCAGTGTGTGTATTATCTCCTGTACACTGGTGAATCGCTGTGTGTATTATCTCTGTGTGACATCACTGTGTGTATTATCCAGTAATGTGACATCACGTGGATTATCCCTGTACTGTGACATCACTGGTAGATATCTCGTGTACTGTGACATCACTGTGCTTGTATATACCGTACTGTGACATCACTGTGTGTATTATCTTGAACTGTGACATCCTGGTGTGTATCTTGTCTGGGACATCACTGTGTGTATTATCCCTGTACTGTGACATACAGTGTGTTTTCCCTTACTGTGACATCCTGTGTGTATTATCTACTGTGCTGTGACATCACGTGTGTGTACTGTAGTCTCGTTGCTGTGATGCACAAGTGTGTATTACCCTGTACTGTGCATCACTGTGTGTATTACCCTGTACTGTGACATCAACTGTGTGTATTATCCGTACTGTGACATCACTGTGTGTATTATCCTGTACTGTGACATCACTGTTGTGTATTATCTGTACTGTGACATCATGTGTGTGATTATCCCTGTAGTGTGACATCACTGTGTGATTATCTCTGTACTGTGACATCACTTGTGTATTATCACTGTATGTGACCATCACTTGTGTAGTTGATCCTGTACTGTGACATCAATGTGTGTATTATTCTTGTACTGTGAATCACTGTGTGCATTATCCTGTATGTGACACACTGTGTGTATTATCCTGTACTGTGACATCACTGTTGTATTATCTGTACTGTGACATCACTGTGTGATTATCGCTGTACTGTGATCACTGTGTGTATTATTCTGTATGTACTGTGACATCACTGGTGTTGTATTCTCTGTATGTGACATCACTGTGTGTATTATCTGTACGTGACACACTGTGTGTATTATCCCTTGTACTGTGAATTATCAATATGTGTATTATTCCTGTACTGTGACATCACTGTGTATATTATCCTGTACTGTGACATCACTGTGTGTATTATCTGTACGTGACCATACTGTGTTACTGTACTCACTGTGTGTTATCCATGGTACTGTGACAATCACTGTGTGTATTATCCCTGTACTGTGACATCACTGTGTGATATCTCTTTACTGTGACATCACTGTGTGTATTACGCTGACTTGACATCATGTGTGTATTATCGTACTGTGGTCACGTGTATTATCTCTGTACTGCACTCACTGTGTGTATTTATCCTGTACTGTGACATCCTGTGTATTACCCTGTACGTGGACATCACGTGTGGTATACGTACTGTGACATCACTGTGGTATTATCCCTGTACTGTGACATCATGTGTGATGTATACCTGTACTGTGACATCACTGTGTGGATTATCCTGTATGTGACATCTATGTGTGTATTAACCTGTACCTGTGACATTCATGTGTGTATTATCCCTGTACTGTGACATCACGTGTGTTGTATGTATCCCTGTGTACTGTGACATCACTGTGTGTATTTCCCTGTTAGTGGACATCACTGTGGTATTATCCTCTGTACTGTGACATCACTGTGTGTATTATCCTGTGACTGTGAAACATCACTTGTGTATATCTCTATGTACTGTGACATCACTGTGGTGTATATCCCTGTACTGTGACATCACTTGTGTATTACCCCTGTACTGTGGACATCACTGTGGGATATATCTCGTACTGTGACATCACTGTGTGTATTAGTGCCGTACGTTGACATCACTGTGTGTATTATCCTGTACTGTGAGCATCACTGTGTGTAGTATCTATGTACGTGACATCACTGTGTGTATTATCCCTGTACACGTGTACATCACTGGTGTATTAATTTCCTGTACTGTGGCACACTTCACTGTGTTGTTGATTATCTCCTGTACTGGGTGCATCACTGTGTTGTTATTATCCCTGTACTGTGACTCGACTGGTGTAATATCCTGTACTTGAGCAACATCCTGTGTGTATATCCCTGTACTGTGACCATCACTGTGGTGTATTATTCCTGTACTGTGACTCACTGTGTGTATTACCCCTGTACTGTGACATCACTGTGTGTATTATCCCTGTACTGTGACATCACTGGTGTGTATTATCTGTACTGTGACTCACGTGTGTAATTATGCCCTGTACTGTAACATCACTGTGTATTATCCTCTGTACTGCAACATCACTGTGTGTATTATGTCTGTACTGTGACATCACTGTGTGTATTATCCCTGTACTGTGACATCACTGTGTGTATTATCCCTGTACTGTGACATCACTGTGTGTATTATCCCAGTACTGTGACATCACTGTGTGTATTACCCCTGTATATACTGGTGTGGCTAGTAGTTTTGGGTGCTGGCTTGTCGGATATTTGCAGTGCCGTCATCCTTGGCTGTAGACTCTTCTCCGTATACGGTACGCAGCTGCTTCCAGCAATAATGGGGTTTTGTGAACAAGCTAAATCTCATTAACTGGTAAATCAGGAGCATCTTATGAACTATTTGTTTGTTCCCTTCTCCGGCACAGATAACGCTGGAGGTTGTCAGCGTATTTAGCTTAGAATTCGGTAACGCAGATAAGATATACAGCATGCGGCTTATCCTCTACTTCTCCTTGCCTCATAATGGAGAAATGTTCTTTACAAGGCGAGGAATTACAGCGTATAGTGTAGCGGGAGGCGTGGACTGCGGAGAGAGATGTGAATATGGCGCATAATACTGCACAATAACCGATAGAAGACACGAGAGACCATTCATTGTGTAATGCGGGAAGAAGGAAGAGTGATGCTCCCGTGGTCTGGAATACGTGGCTGGTTATTGGATACATTTCTTATGTATCTTGTCTTGGGTTTGTTGGCTATTTCTTTCTATGAAAATCCATAATAGAAATTCTTGAGACCGTTGGTTCCAGAAGGTTGAAATTCGGAACCGATATAAATTTTAATTGTTTAACCACATGGTGACGCGGTACGGACCTTAATTCCAATCTAACGAAAGCCGACTCTAGCTTGGAGTTTGTAGTTGTTCTCCTGGTGTTTGGGGTGATTTTCTCGCACGTTTGTGTTTTCTTATACATACGTTATAGATTCTCTAATGTACCAGTTAGGGTTATGGAGGTGCAGGACCCCTTGTTAGAGGGTTTTTTCTCAAAGTCTCCACACTCATTTAATGTCCGTTGGCTTAGTAGTCATTCGGTGGACACGGGGCTGGATTATAGGGAGGGCACCTGGGGTGCGAGCCCTAGGGCCACCACCAGTGAGCAGGAGGAGGGAGCCCCCACAATCCTGCCTGCCCTGACTCCTGCCACATGATCAGCAATATTGGTGTTCTGTTGAGTGCTATGCAGTACAAGGAGTCAACTTACTGTATGTCCTTGTTCATTCATAACCATAGCCGCGGGGCAGATGCTGCAGAGCTTTTCTCGTGAGTAGGCGGGGCCTTGTGGTGAGGGGCGGAACTTCCACCATGCATTCCTGGGACTATGAACATAAGGGCAGTGCCCTAATTTGTAAATTGAAAGAAGCAAGGGTGTGCATGGCATATTATGAGGTTCTACAGCATCTGTGGCATGTATTATGAGGTCAGTATCAGTCTTGGAGCATTACTGTTACTCATAAATAATCGAGAGCCCCCACCAGTTTTTTCGCCCAGAGGCCTCTACCACCCTTAATCCGGCACCGGTGGACATGCTTGTAGACTTCTTCGTGCTTTTGTTGTCATTGAGAAGACTCCTCTGGTGGTGGATTACTTTCCTTGTGAAGAAACGATCGGACATGCTGCATTACAACATGCCTAATCCATTTTTTATATTGGCCAAATCATTATTGACTTAACATCATATATGGATTCGAATATCAGCCAGCCCTGTCCCGGCAAGATTTGCCGACCTTGGTGTATAAGCAACGTTACACCTAGATGAGATCTTTACCTTCAATTGTTTTGCGTTTTTTCAGATCCCCTCCATTTATTCTTTCGCTCTATTTTCTAATTCTTAATTTTTGAGGGGAAGAGGGGGTGGGTGGTCTTTGAACACTGTAGACAATGATGGACCCTTCTCTCATATTATAGGATCCCGAAATTACTTGTTTAATTCGATGACTTTGTGTTGGATTTCAAAATTTTCCTAATTTCCTTTCCTTCACAATAGACGCCTCCTCCTTCTCTTTAGCTTTATTGCTCGCTTGATGATGAATTGACTAGTTCGGAGATTTCGCTGCGTGCTCCTTACTTGTCGGCGCTTGCAATTTTTTTTGCTCTTCTTTTTGAAATTATATTTAGTTTTAGTCAATTATCTTCTGTAAACTTATTAGCCGGAGAGCGGCAATGGGAGTGATCGATGGCTCGTTAGGTAAATGCTTTCACAATGTTGATTTCCAGCTCCGTTCTAAATGGGACTAATAGATAAAATGACCAAGATAAGAGATTTGCATGTCATTTGCATAATCAGCTTATGTTGTGTATTTTATTGTTACTTCAAACATCAGAACATTTTATATTAAGCTTATTTGTGGATAAGTCCAACGCTAATGGACAATAACATCTTATTCTTGCTTCCGCGTGAAAGGAAATTGGTGTTTATCTAATTTTAGGTGTTGAAATGCAAGTTCTAACGAAATTGCCCAGCTTAGAGAATTAAACATTTGGAAACAGACTGAGATTCATTTAACTAATGGCTTCAGAGGCTTTGAATAGGGAACATTCAATAAAGATAAAAGTACATTTGTTACGAGAGTTCTGGGATATTGTGTATTATGCAGAATCATTGTGCTAAATGATTGGCAGATGACTTGTGATGGGGAAGAAGTTGGGGCATCACTTGTATTCACATTGGACACAGATGTAGGCTCCACTGTGACCTCCCCCCTTAGTAATTTCCTAGCTGTGGGGTTGACCACCTCTTTCGGTCTCTCCTATGCCCTAGGGCACTGGTGGCGAACCTATGGCACGGGTGCCAGAAGTGGCACTCGGAGCCATTTCTGTGGGTACTCAGACCAAAGTTCACCAAGTATGACCAAATCCACCAAATCTTCCTGCAGTCCCAGGCAACTTAAGAAACACTTAAGTGATACTTCATTGGCTGCAGGAACTGCGGGAAAAGTGAGAAGGTGTTGGCAGAACTGCAATATCTTTGGAGGTCTTCCTGCTGGAACCACCATTAATCCTCTACAGAGAGCCTGGAGGAATCTATAATAAGTCTTAATTTGTCCTCCTTCTTTTAACTGTATTGGTGGCCTCAGGGGGCTGATACGATTGAAAGATGTGGAAGAACAGGTTGCCAGAAGTTACTGCTTAAAAAGCCATGTTGGCACTTCTCTGCAAAAAAAGTAGATTTTGCTTGTAGTTTGGGCACTCTGTCTCCAAAAGGTTCATCACCACTGCCCTAGGGTGTTCATTTTGGCTCTTGATGCCTTAAAAATGAGGGTCATGGACCAACTTAACTGTCCCCACCAATCGTGACCAGCACTTGCCCATAAATTTAGTTCCTTTATGGATTTTGCAGTTTTCACTCACCTGTGTCCTGATCTTTTCACATGTTGACCATGGCTGGTCTTTGACTTAAAAACCAGTACTGTCTGCCCCAACGTTTAGCCTGATATTCACACCACAAAGCATTCACTGTGACCCATGCCTGATGACTCCCTATTGCATGGTTCTTTGCACCAATTTCTTTTGGTCCTAGGCCAGCAGTCACCTACACAAGGACCTCTCTGAGGGTTGGTAAACTGGTGGTCACCCTTTGGCAAAAGTCCAGACATTTGTATACGTGTTTAAGTGTAAAAACCAGAAAGGAAATATAGATGTAACTTTTACGAGTGACCGGAAGCCACATTGACCAGATGACTCTGCTGGTCTACAAGCCACTGACCACAAGCCATATAGGTTACCTTTTTGTTTAAGCTACTTTAACTAGAAGAACTTTTATTTAGAGTGAAATATATTGTAGACTACAGAAAATGTTTTCGCAGCTTGAAAACAGAATGAACATTTGGGACTCTTTTCCTCAGCTTTGATGGTTTTTTATATTCTTTGATAGATCCCTTTGAAGAACATCTACAAGAGAAGCCTGGTCTTTGCCTGCCCTTATTAAATTGAACATGATTTCATTATTCAACTCTAGGAAATGTTCAAGCAATTATACATAATGTGCAAAAACAAGAGAAATCAGGAGATACTGAAGTCTTCCGGATTCTAACAAAGTTTTGACACATCTCTTACGGCATGTGGAATGTTCGATCACTCCCAACACATTTTGGACATGTTGTTTTTATGAATCAGCTTTTTGGACTATACCCAGTATTTCAGTATGGTGGTGGCCATGGGTTGCCCCCCATTTATATACACTCACCGGCCACTTTATTAGGTACACCATGCTAGTAACGGGTTGGAGCCCGTTTTGCCTTCAGAACTGTCTCAATTCTTCGTGGCATAGATACAACAAGGTGCTGGAAGCTCCTCAGAGATTTTGGTCCATATTGACATGATGGCATCACACAGTTGCCGCAGATTTGTCGGCTGCACATCCATGATGCGAATCTCCCGTTCCACCACATCCCAAAGATGCTCTATTGGATTGAGATCTGGTGACTGTGGAGGCCATTTGTGTCCAGTGACCTCATTGTCATGTTCAAGAAACCAGTCAGAGATGATTCCAGCTTTATGACATGGCGCATTATCCTGCTGAAAGTAGCCATCAGATGTTACAGGGTACATTGTGCTCATAAAGGGATGGACATGGGCAGCAACAATACTCAGGTAGGCTGTGGCGTTGTACCAAGGGGCCCAAAGAGTGCCAAGAAAATATTCCCCACACCATGACACCACCACCACCAGCCTGAACCGTTGATTCAAGGCAGGATGGATCCATGCTTTCATGTTGTTGATGCCAAATTCTGACCCTACCATCCGAATGTCGCAGCAGAAATCGAGACTCATCAGACCAGGCAACGTTTTTCCAATCTTCTACTGTCCAATTTCGATGAGCTTGTGCAAATTGTAGCCTCAGTTTCCTGTTCTTAGCTGAAAGGAGTGGCACCCGGTGTGGTCTTCTGCTGCTGTAGCCCATCTGCCTCATAGTTCGACGTACTGTGCGTTCAGAGATGCTCTTCTGCCTACCTTGGTTGTAACGGGTGGCGATTTGAGTCACTGTTGCCTTTCTATCAGCTTGAACCAGTCTGCCCATTCTCCTCTGACCTCTGGCATCAACAAGGCATTTCCGCCCACAGAACTGCCGCTCACTGGATGTTTTTTCTTTTTCGGACCATTCTCTGTAAACCCTAGAGATGGTTGTGCGTGAAAATCCCAGTAGATCAGCAGTTTCTGAAATACTCAGACCAGCCCTTCTGGCACCAACAACCATGCCACGTTCAGAGGCCTCAAATCACCTTTCTTCCCCATACTGATGCTCGGGAGAACTGCAGGAGATTGTCTTGACCATGTCTACATGTTTAAATGCACTGAGTTGCCGCCATGTGATTGGCTGATTAGAAATTAAGTGATAACGAGCAGTTGGACAGGTGTACCTAATAAAGTGGCCGGTGAGTGTATATTGTGATTTACTTTTATATGGCTATTCCTAAAGTTGACCGTATATCTAGGATTTCCAACTTGGCTCAGATGTTTATAGGAACCTCAAGAGTTTCAGGGAGCAACTAGGAAGGGGCTATACTTCAACAGGAGGGGGAGTTTTCTATTTTGAGAAAAAATTGGAACCCCCTTTATTAGGTTATGTCCCCCCTCTCCCATTACATTCAGCACTAACCATATAAAGTAATCCCCATCTTCCAGTATCCTGGATTACATTACCCATATATATTGGTTTGGGCTACGATCTGTGGGTTGTCATGGGATAATACACATTAGAATATAAATTAAACTTTTTGTGATGTATGTTATTTTTTAATGAAGCTGATTAAGCATGAAATGAGAAAAAAGACCCCAGTCTAACACTCAATGTGGCTTTTAATTTCTAGTTATGCTCATAATTATGAAAGATTGACTCCTAAGACTGTTGGGTGCCAAAAATAGACTTGGGTATTCGACGGCTTATGCTTTATTTGGTCAATGGAAGTCACAAAGGTGGAGATACAGTGAACCGTGATGAAAACATTTTGTATTTTTAGATTCTTCAAAGAAACCACCAATTGTATTAATTGGCAGGTTGGCTTATGGTTGACCGCAAGGGAAGGCAGACAGGTACCATATATGGTGAGCACTTGGTGGCTGCCTTTCCTTGTTTTAAGCCATCCCTAATTCCCCTGGATACAGACCAGGTGATAGGACAGGGCAATCCATATGCCAAGTTTCTCAAACAAAGCATGGAGGTTAGGTCATCGCCCTGTCGTAAAACGTGAAAGGACTCAATTCAGTTCACCATGCTTGTGGCCACAAAGTCTGGTGCTCCTAGAACCTTCTCAGGTAAATGAAACTTGATGCACCCATGGAATATAAGTCAATACTAATTTTTGCATTATATATAAATATTAGTCTCGAGGAACAGTCTACAATAAGGACTAATCTCAATGACTAACACATCTCGCAACTGTGGCTTGGGTGTGACAACTACTCCTACACTCCCGTAAGCAGTGTTGACCAACCTATGGCACAAGTTCGTCTTCTTCCTGCAGTTCCAGGCATCCTAAGAGATGCTACTTTCAGTGCTATTTTAAGGGGACACTTCCATGGCTGCTCGGGATTGCATGAATAATGAGAAGATGTGGACAGGGCTGAATTATCTTTGAAAGTCCTCCTGCTGACCCCACAACTCTACCTACGCAGAGGGATCCTGGAGAGAAGCGACAAAGACAGTGCAAAGTTGCCCTCTTCCAACTGTGTTGGTGTCCTCAAGAGGCCGATATCATTAAGGACTTTCAAAGACCCGGTAGAAATAAAGTTCTACTTAACTTCCTGTATTGGAACTTTTTGATAAATAAGTGGGCTTTGGGTTGGGCTCTCAATCCTTAAAAGGTTTGCCATCACAGCCCTAAAGCTCCATCACTGGTTCTTAGCTATCAGATCCTTCTCTATGCATATAAACATATTCAGTAATTTTCTTTCATACGTCATTGTTCCTCCACGCTACATAAGCCCATTGGTATTCAACGCCAATACAAGACAACATCCTGCTATCAACCTTAATTATACCGCTATAATGAAGTCACACGCTTAGGTTGGCAATTCAAATTAGACCCTACCCAGATGTAGTTAGATATGACATGACCTCATCAGTGATCAAACATTGCTTTATACACCCAACAGCCCTCAGGAAATAAGTGCACGTTTATCATAGTCGCCAGTCCGTAAATCCCCATCCATGCGTTATCGTAGCCATCTATAGCTACATTTCACAGAAAATAATTCCAACTAATGCAGCCTATTTCACAGCACGTCATAAGATAACGCATATTCCCGGGTGCTTGCAAAATCTATTTTACAACGGGAACATCAACTTCCTCGAGTAAATCTGTTCAAGGAATAAGAAAAAAAATAGTCTCCATGCATTCATGGGAGAAGTCGACTTATCAATGCCTTTTGCGGAGAGGATAAGCATGTCTGTTTTCCTATGGCAAAATACAATGTTTCTGCGAGTCGTTGATAACCGGCCTGTGCTGTCTGCCAGATCGCAATCTTAGGCCCCAGCGTCTTATATCAGCGAGGCATAGAAATGCAAAATGTTTAAAATAAAGGCTGTGTATGAATGCAGAAGCAGGACTTCATTTTCTTCCCGAAGGAGGCCAAATGACATTGAAGACATTTATCATTTCCATAACTTATTGCATCGAAGAATTTTACCATCAAAAACCATTTCACTCTATCGGAGTAAATGGGGCTATGCTGTAGTACCACACAAGACCTGCTGCCTTATGCCTTGTAAGGTGTCCCCAGTGGGCTATGTGGGCAAAGTAAAAGGGGATTCTTATCCACCAGTTTCCTGTTTCCTCAACTTTGGGCGTAACCGGGAATGGGGCGGGGATTTGAAAACCTGGCCCGCTAGATTTACTATAGTCTCTAACGGAAAATCGTTGGAGACTATAGCTAAAAACTCAGTTCGGTCCGTGTTTACAGTCTGGAGTTTGCACCCGAATTTACTAAGAGGCCGGAGCATCTTAGTAGAAATGAGTGGCAGAGTGCTGGCGGGGAAGGGGGATGCCGGTCTTGATGAATTCCCCCTGCATTGTGCAGCTCTACATGAACATTGATTGGCTTTATATGGACATTGTGCCACTCTTTCTGGGCAAATGAACAAGCTTAGTCTCGAGGAGCAGTCGGAAGCAGGGATGAGCAGACCCAATGAAGTTCCACTTTGCCGATGGCATTTAAAGGGTTAGTACCCGCGATTAGTGCCACCAATGATAGCAGTTGTTGGTGGTGGTTGTTGGTTGTTGGAGCCGGACCTGAATTTATGACTGAACATATCTTTTGTTGGAAGGGTCTACTGAACATAAGTAGACCATAGACTGTTCTACTGCTCGAAACTTAAGAAATTAGATGTCAAGTAGCACTTACTTTAGGGAAAAAAGTTTTATGGTTCCAGCCTAAAATTGAAAATATAATCTGCGTCCTGCAGAATGAGAGATGCTTCTCGAGGCTCCATGAGGCTCAGAATCTGGTTAATTGATAGAGGTGGAAGTCCCAAATGATTCACTACATTTATAGACAGGGCATAAAACAAATATGTTGTGCCTCACGATTTATCTTGGTTTTGGATATCCGAAGATTACCAGAAAGGAGAAAAAAATGCTATTTTTTATTTTTTTTTAAATTGGTTATCTTCAGCCACTTATCTCAGAAAGTTCCAAGCCAGAAGTGATGGTATGAAATGCAACATATGAATACAGTGAACTATGGTCTTCTCCTGGAGGAATTTCATTTTTTGGGGCACTACATATGATTTTTGGGGGGTACAATTTTACAGTACTTTGTACTACGGTATTTAGAACTTTGTGCTCCAACTATAGCATTGTGGTGATATGGCTATAAAGGGTGAACTTGCCCTGGTACAGGACAAAAATAGTGTACTATGTATCTGGACTTGAAGTTAGAGAGGTTATATACTTGGACGATTGTCTTAGAAGAGTCTACTGAAAATAATCTGATCAAAAACTTTATTTTCCCTTGAGAACCAAAAAATTTACTTGACTTCAGTGGAACTTCGGAGCAAGTTTCAATTTCTCAGCAGTGGTAGTGTAGAGAAAAGTAATCATTGCATGGTGCCCTATTATCTCAATGGCTGTTTCTCCTAAAGCAGCTATCCAGGAATTGCAGTTGATTGTCTATCGCAAAGATCAGGTATCAGTGTCCTATCTGTGGGGGCTCAGTGCCTGGATTGATCTTAATTGTAATTCCCAGAGACTCCAGATTCTTTTAATGTGTTCTCCATAAGAGCATTGTTTTTGGAAAGGGCCTATTGGTCACTAAACCCTGATTTTATCTCAACACTCAAATTCACTTAGAGGAAATCCTCTGGGTGGGGGGAAAGTAAAAAATGAAAACAAAATTTACTTCTGTGACTCTTAACGTTGGCTCCATTTTCTCTGACTGGGATAGAAGTAGCAACGGTTATGTCACCACTTGGCCACCGTAGTAGGTGGTATCACCACCAAGTGGACTCTGATTGGATATAAGTGACCACCCCCACAATTTTTCTTCCCCATTATTGCCACGGGGGTTTTCTACTTTAACTATAAAGTTTTTTTTAAAGAGGATCTTCCACCCATAACCCCAACTCTTGTGAGCATCATTTTATCGGATGGTTCCACTGATTGCACAACTGGAATCATTTCTGTGTATTCAAGCCCAGGATCATCTGACAGAAAATAGTAGAATAAGCATAGTTTCAGGTTAGTTTTAGTATCAAAAATGCTAATTAGTCTAATTAGACTCCACCCATCTGACAGTTGAGATCCGAAAATAATGACATTGATAACTTGAGAACGAATAGGACAAGAGAGAATATTCCAACTGCACAAGAATCGGTAAAAGGGCACGAAATAAAGGATGAAAAGAGCTGGGATTGAAGGAAATGGTGTAATGTCCCCTTTAATTCTGTTTATAATGGCATTTAGAGGAAAAACTTGCATTATCGGGTCGAAGTTTGGCAGAAACCTGCCTGTCTCTCCCGGATCTTTGTGTTCCTCCTATTACCTGTAGGATGAAGCAAACAATCAGATAAACTCGACCTGCTCTTTCTAATCTCGCTGTACTTTGTAGACACTTTGTGGCTATCATTAAAAATCCAATCCTCTGAAAACACATTTAGATCTAAGTTTGTGTTATAGTGCAGCCGCAATCCCCCAAGCCGAGCACTTTTTATGTTCAAAAGTTCATAAAGATGAAGAAGTTATTGACTTTCCTCCAATCTCTCGCAATCTCCAGTGTATAATTTAATACTTCTTGCTGGACTCCCGATATCTCAAAAAGAAGTGGAAGAAGAAGAAGGAGACTCATTTTTTATTTTTTATTTTTTTTTTGGCCTTTGCAGAATCAAAAGGTAATGTAAATTGGAATATTTATTGTCACTTGTCTATAAAGAATCCAATGTATTTAATGTCAGTGGTGCCTGCGCAATAGGACAAATTCATCAAATTCCTAATCTCGATTTGTGTTATTGAAAGTCGCAAATGGGTCACATAGTAGTTAAACGTCTCCTATGATGAGCAGAATGTTTCGATAATCATGTCACATATTCCAATCACATCCATTACTGAATTTAGAATTCATCTGATGATTACTTGGAATCAGTCAACATAAGGAAAGTCCCACCTCTAACTGCTCCAATGTGATTCTATTATGCAGTTTACTCTATTAAATACAACAAAATAAGAACCCAAATTACATAATGCAATGTGCAAATAACACCCTACAATTTTGCAAGTTGATGGATTAACTGATCACCAAGATGAACTGTTTAAAAAATAGAGTTTATCCCACAAAAAACAAGCCCCTGTGATGTTCTATTGATAGAAATCCAACACAATGATGATTCACTGATAAAAATATATTTATACGGTCTATTAGGGAATTCAAAGGGGGTGGGGGTCATCTCCTATGGATCCCCATTTCTTGGCCAAATGAAAAGTAGGAACATAGTGAGACATTTATCAGCTTGTAAGGCAAACAAGCCCTAAAATAGTCACAATTCCCTAAACACGTTGATGGATTGGGACTATTTACCCCACTACACCATCTCCATGCCAAGTGGGCAGGAAAGGAAGTGAGGGAGGAGCCCCTAGCGGCGAAGTGGGCCAGCACAGATCCGGCCCCATACCCGCGCTGGCACCAGCCCGCACCAGGAATTGGCACAGGCTATAGCGCAATTTTACGCCAGACAGGACCTGGTGTGGAACTGCTCCACTACACACCACTCACTACATATACCAGGAGGCTGGAGCCTCTCGATGCCTTCGGCATGTGCAGGGGCGGGTGTTCCTTTCTAAGAATTCCCAGTCCTACATTACACACAGAACCCATTGATATAAGTAAACTCACATCCTTAAAGAGTAACTAAACTTTTGAAACATTTTTTCTATTATTTCTGAGATGTTTAGTACAGGTGATAATAGTAAACTTTGTGATTTATGTGAAAAAACACTTCTCTGTGCATTTTTTTTGCTTCTACTTTCTCCTGTAGTGAGCAGTATATCTAAAGGAATATATATATCTGAGGAAATACATTAACTCTTTACCTAGAGAAGATTTCCCTCAATGATCCGGCTCTCCAAGGAGATTGAACTATTCAGTGATTGAGTTAAGCATTGAAACACTTTATCCGGTTCCTTTATCTCTCAGATGTCAGTGGATACAGGACGGAAAACTGATTTACAACAAACTGCTTCAATGGGGAAGAAAAACACAGGAAAAAGAAGGATATAAAGATTATATTACAAACTTTACAATTATAAAAAATTTACTTTTCATTTATAAAATTTTGTTGAACTTTTAAAATGTTTTATCCAATTTGGCCCAATTTTGGAAACGTATTATCCACCCTCAGAACATCCAGTTGTTAATGAACTCATGCAAAACGTAAGGACTAAGGTCTAAACCTGAGAACCATGTTCATGGGTTGATATCATATTCCCACCTGAGAGGTGCATCTTATAACTTGACCCTTAGATGTTCGCGAGACAACCGCCCCATGGCCATGAAACCATAGAAGACCACAATAACCCAATAAATAGTATTCCGTATATCAAGTCAAAGCGGTAACATCCTCCATACAGATGCAGTGGAGGTGGGTGAGTCGATGGGGCAGATTTACTTACCCGGTCCATTCGCGATCCAGCGTCGCGTTCTCTGCGGTGGATTCGGGTCTTCCGGCGATTCACTAAGGCAGTTCCTCCGACATCCACTAGGTGTCGCTGCTGCGCTGAAGTCCGCCGGAGTTCACGATCCTATACTTGGTGAAGGTAAGCGCGTGTCCAGCTGCACTTTTTTTTTAAATGCGGCAGTTTCTCCGAATCCATCGGATTTTCATTTGGCCATGCCCCCGATTTCCGTTGCGTGCATACCGGCGCCTATGCGCCACAATCCGATCGCGTGCGCCAAAAACCCGGGGCAATTCAGGGAAAATCATCGCAGATCGGAAATATTCGGGTAACGCGCCGGGAAAACGCGAATCGGGCCCTTAGTAAATGACCCCCGATGAGTCTCTTTCTTCCCCCCTCCCGGTTGCACATCAAGATATCACAACGACAACGTCGGCTCTGCAGCATCTGCACAGGATCTTCTCCCCGTATTCCATTAGACCCCCATCCTGTAATATTCTCCTTCTGTCACTCAGGCTTTAAATAACAGCGTTGGCACATCCATATATCCGAGGCATAATCAGCTTCCCTGTCGTCTCTCGGCTACAATTTTCCCCCCCATAACTGGATTCCTATAATAAACAGGAGACATTTGGGGTTTTTTTTCTATCTCCCAATGACAGTCTTTAGTTAAACTAAATTGTTGGTGCTGCCATTAAGTGGTATGATAAGTATGAAAGCTTTTTTAACCTTGAAAGCATTAAAAGAATGACCGCCGGAGGAACCGGGAGGCTTCACGCAATCTCTCCGTGACACATTCTTCAGACCACGTTGACTCGAGAGAAGCTTTTGTCATTCCATTACTAATATAACCTTTGTGAGTGAGTTGATTGAATAGGGGGTCGTAGCCCATATGCTTTTAGGAGAAAGCGATATGCTGGTGACCTTTGACCCCCCTCGCATTCGCCTCGGTGAGCGTTGGGTTTCTGACGTAGATAACGAAACTTGAGGTATCGATCCAAAGTCATCGTCAAGTTAACGGTGTATAGAAAAGATGAATTTCTAAACATTGGCTTTGGCACTTTGCAGGTTTTTACGAGGGGCCACGTGTCCAGTCAATCATTTTTCATACCTCTAACCATCCATTTCATGTCCTTATGACTGTCTACGACGACCGCCATTATCTCCAGATTACTGCTTGGTAAATAACATGGCAAATCGACCGGCACTAGTGAGAGCGTTCACAGAACACGTTCGAACACAAGAATAGGAATTTGACATTTCATAAAAGGTGGAAAAAAAACTCTTGATCTTTGAATATTTTTTTACGTTTTTGGGGGTATTTTATTTTGAAATTTTTAGTTTACTTTCTATATATAGGGAGCGAGATATCAGATAATCTATGAATCGAAGATCATTGTGGTCCATAATCTTTAAGTCTTGGATGTATGTACCGATTTTTCATAACTTTATACAGAGGAGCCTTGGATTAATTTTACAAAATTTGTAACTTGGTTTGCAAGCAATACAAGCTTGGGTGCAGCTCCCCACAAGGGTGGGGCCTCTACTGTACTGTACGTCCCCCTCTCTCACAAAATGGGATAACACAATATTGAAGAAGTAGAAGAAATAAAGGGGCTGGATGTTCTACTACACATGACTAAATATTTATGGGTTTGGAACCAATTGTCTGTGTTTCAATGATTTCCTATGGTAAAACCCGCTTTGATGTACAAGTGATTGATATCATGAACATGAATTCTCCTTGTTAGAGATAAGCGGATATGAAGTATACGTTTACGTTTGGTGTTCAGTCATTTTCCTCCTGACCCAGACATATCCTAACTCTCAGAGACTCCCTTAACAACTTGCCATGCCTATGACTGGCCAGAGGGACAGCTGAACCCCAACCGAAACTTCAGCTTCCCTCATCTCTAACTGCTTGTAATCCAAGGTCATCCGTCATTTTGGAACCAATCATTTGGGTTTCAATTATTTTCTAAGGGGAAACTCGCTTTGTTATATGAGCGATTTGGGTCACAAGTACAAATTCTTCCAGTAATCCAAGGTATTCGGTAGTTATGGAACCATTCGTCTGGGTTTTAATGATTTCCTGTGGGAAAACTTGCTTTGATATATGAGCGATTTGGAACACAAGTACAAATTCTCTTCGGTAATTGTGGAACCAATCGTCTGGGTTTCAATGATTTATATTGCTTTGATATACAAAATATTTGGATTACAAACATGTTCCCGGAACAAATTATGCTAATAATCCATGGTTATATATGTCTTTTTGGTTGCCACCGTATATTGTAAACTTAGAACTTACTATGAAGAACATTGGGTGATACTATAGGATTTAACTGTGCATATAATTATCCATCAACACCACCTGAACAAACCTATTTGAACACGTTCATCCTCCAAAAGAAAGGATGAAATGATCCCTCTATAAAGAGGTTTTCCGGAAATCCTGGGGTCAAGGAACATGTGATAAAGGAGACATCTCAAAGACATCACTTGTCTGCTGAGTCCACTGACTGGTCAAAGAGGTCCTTTTTCATCTTTCACATTGGTTGGAAATCACAAAGATTTTATGATATCATATCCTTTTTGATGTGATCTGAAGTGCAGCCTCATTTTCATTACAGACAGGTTATAGAAGCCCATCAAATCTGCACTGCAAATATTCTTTTCTGCTTTCTCTAAGCATTTGCATTACAATATAATTGTGTGTTTTAACTTGCCTTTACACCCTGACAGAATCCTATGTGTAGTCCCAGGGGTTGGGCTTTGGTTTGGATGCATTTCAAAAAACAACACGTGACTTGTCTGTGCTACAGACTCCTCAGCCCCCACCTTTGTGCTCCTGTACAGCTCTGCCCTCCTGCTCCTTCACAGCCTGGTGAGATGACATCAGTGGGGGAGGGGGGAGCTGTACAGAGCTGAGCAGTCTGCAGCACAAACAAGTCACAAGTTGTATTTTGAAATGTATCCAAATTAAAACCCAACCCCTGTAACTACACAGAGGATTCTGTCAGGGTGCAAGGTAAGTTAAGACACACACTTTTATTGTAATTGAAATGCTTAGAAAAGGCAGAAAGACATATTTGTAATGCAGGTGGGATGTGCTTCTGCAGCATGTCTTTAGGTCTTTAGTAAAAAATGAAGTCCCTGGTGATAGGTTCCCTTTAAATCATTTCTGGGCATATTATTTCTTGGAGCATTCACATTGTAAAATGGAGAAGCATTGAACATTGTTAATAAATCATCATACATGAATGTTTTGGATACAAACAAATAGAACCTCACAATATTCCAAAAAATGTTCAGACCTGTATATTGGACTATAAACAAAAATGACCATTAAGGGGACTGAAAATATTGAGGACCTATTCTTAGGAAAGGTTTTTCAAATAAGACACCTAGAACCCCCCTTACTAATCAACCAACCAGAGATCCTTGTTTAGTGATGGCGCCATACACTGTATAGTGTCTGTGCTTGGTATTGCAGTTTATACTTATGCATTTGAATAGGAAAAAATTTTACAAGCCTAGGAAGTGGAGTAGAACAGCTGTTGATGGATCCCCTACCAAGGTATTGATGACCATGGATGCCAAATGTTGGGTTCGGGGTGAAAGTTCTGGATGCCTTGGCCATCCTTGTTTGTGAACAACATGAAGTATCTGAATGACCTCTTTCCATAGACCACCCTATTTTATGATTGATGTAGATGATGGAGGAGGTCACATCTCCATCCACGATTGCCATGTATAAATATAACACTATAGTCATAAATGAGTGCAAAAGCTTTTGATTTTCCGTGCCCACAGAAATCTCCATTCCTTGTAGATGAAAACATTCATTGTTCCCAGATAACACGGTCCAATGTGACCTGAAACAAGGGCAAAAAAAAAACTAAGATGAGAAGAAAAACTTTTGCTCTTGGCCCGCGGCTACTGACACCTTTGTAACGGGCAGAGCCTCGGCTTGCGCTGTCAACTTTTGTTGTAATTTGCAATGGAGGCTATTAGATGTGCCGGTGACAGGTCATTTCGAGCTATACCTCGTCTGCATTGACAATTGACAACCTATAATTTCACAGCAGAAGAGTTTTATCTGGTAGAAAGTACATCAGCGCTTTGAAGGGTGCTTTTATCCTCTTTAAGTGTTACTTAAAAGACGGGGAGTCAACCAAAAGCAAAAAGGCATAGACAGGGCCGGGGGGTCATTGCATCTAATGGAGACGCTCTTTTCAACCTTATCAGGGCTAGTAAATGCCGGCTTTAAGATATTGGTTTTATCTCCGGAGGAGCGGCTGCCGGTACGCCGCACTATATACACATTTTTTACCTGTCCGGGGCCTGAAGACAAAGCCTTTCCATCTCTTTTATGTCCGCTGGGTTTAGTGGTCGTAAAAGCAGGTGCATTCACAGAATGAGGTCATAAACAAGGAGCGATATTACTGAGCCCTTCTTTATACACCGCTGCCGCTGTCTGTAAAGCGCCCGGGAGGACGTGTCTGACGCTGCCCAATGATGAATGATGTATGGCCACCTACTGAAGAGGGCATGATCTTACCCCTGATGACTTGTAGGTCGGTGCCGTGTCATTCATGTGACCCTTTATTACATCGGAAGTTATTGATAAAGCAATGAAGATCCATATTTCTAATTCTACTGTTCCGTGATCAATACATATAATCATACATGCACTGCACTCACTATTCTGCTGTTGGAGTCACTGGGGCTCATTTACTAAGGGTCCGTTGGACGATTTCCATTTTTTGCCGAATTGCCCTGGGATTTTGGCGCACACGATCGGATTTTGGCGCATCCGCGTCGGCTTGCATGCGACAGAAATCGGGGGCAGGGCCGCCGGAAAAGCCAACGGATTCGAACAACGCACGGTATTTAAGATTTAGAAATGTGTCGCAAGACACGCACTTACAAGTACCGGGAAGAAGCAGGTGAACTCCGCCAGACCTCGGTGGAGAAGCAAAGGATGCAGGAACTCGGGCGCATGACCTCAGTGAATTGCGGCAGACCCGAATCCTCGTCGGACAACGCACTGCGGGATCGTGACAGGACCGGTTAAGTAAATCTGCCCCACTGTGTACATACAGGACATAAATTATATACATTGGGGCTTATTTACTAAGGGTCTGCGGATCGCACTTTCGTCTGATTTTTGAAGATTTGCTCCGCTGTGCCAGGTATTTAACTGGGGATTGTGTCGCACGTGAACGAATTGTGGCGCAGCTGTGCTGCTTTCATGTGACAGAAATCCGGGGGGCGTGCCCGTCGGATGATCCGACTGATTCGGACTGAGCGCAGGATTTAACTTTCGAATTGTGTCACAAGACAATGCACTTACATGCACCAGGAAGAAGAAGGTGAACTCCTGCGGACCTGAGCGGGGAAGCGACACATGCACGATCTTAGTGAATCGCGGCAGAGTGCATTCCGGTCGGGCAATGCACTTTCTTGGAACGTGACAGGACAGGTAAGTAAATGTGCCCCATTGTTTTTTGATTGTCATTGCAAACTATTGACTTTCTCCAGTCTCTGTTCTTTAAAACTCAAGTTTGACCCTGGCACATTGGGGCACATTTACTCAGGTCCTTGCAGCAGTTTTATTTCAAAATTTCCACATTCTTTAAGGTACAAACTGCTTGCACAGGTATTCAAGAAGGGTCCGTGTCACATTTGTGTTGCACTGGACCGTTTTGTGTCACGGCTGCGCTATTCTTCATGCAACACAAATTCCTGCACATAAAGGGGGGTTCCGGTGCTCAGTCAGACCATGCACTAGATTTATCAGGCAGAGTCCAACAGAAATATGTCACACGCCCCATGTTAAAGGTGCACCAAAGTGGTTCCCTCTGTCGGAGGAGTGCAGGGGGCACCAGATTCATGCGGAAGAATGCAAGAAATCCTGAATCTGATGCCCCCTGCACAATACACAGGACACTGCACATAGTAAACACTGCACATAGTATACCCTGCACATAGTACACAGGTCACTGCACATAAAACACACTGCACATAGCAGTTCTGCAATTCCGGGGGCCTGTGGGGAAACTTCAGCGGGTAGCAGCGCCACAAAAAAAAATGGTGCAAGGTGGGAGGAACTCTTTACCTTAGTGGAAATTCCCCGGCCCCCGGAACCCCCGCGACATTCCCTGCAGAGAACGCGCCCCGCTGATCCGCGACACGGACAGGTAAGGTAAATCTGCCCCAATTATCAAGGTTCCCAATTATGGTCTTTGGGGGTCTTTTTTAAGCTTAATTTCGACCTGCCGGGATAGCGACACATCGTAGCAGTTGAATCTTTCCTTCTTCGCGGGGGGGGCGTGCGGGGGCCCAGTCTCCCTGCGGGCTGTTTTCTTCCCGCAGCTCTACTACTCCTAGTCTGCATATCATCTATCGATCACTTGTTCGGCCTGCTCTGCAATTCTCGTCATCAGCGATCATTCCTTCTCCCCGTATTTTTCCTATCTTGTTCCACTTAGACGCCGCCATTCTCGTGGTAAGGTGACTCTTTCTCCTTCTGGTCATTCTCAACTTCAGCCGCTGTATACCTCAAACCAGGCGAGTGGCTCGCCTCGAGTTTCATCTCTCTACTTCCCGCGGAGGACCGTTTGCAGCCTACAATTATTGAACTCGCATGCTTTCCCTGTCGTCTCTCGGCTACAAATTTTCTTTCCCCCCCCAACTGAGATTCCCTAATAACCTAATACATGAACTTTGTGGGGTTTTTTTTTTTCTATCTCTCCCAATTGGACATCCTTTAGTTTTCTTACTAACCTACATTGTTTGGTTCGTGTCCCCTTCCGAGTGTCATGCCATCAGTTCCGAAACTTGTTTTTTCAAAACCTTGCGCTTCCAAGCCCTGACCCAGCCGCGCAACCGGGCAGCCTTCGTCCACGCAATCCTCCGTGACACATATCTTCAGACCACGGTGACTCAGAAGAAGCTTGTCATTCCATTACTATATAAACCTTGTGAGTGAGTTGATGAATAGGGTGTCGTAGCCCATATGCTTTTAGGAGAAAGCGATATGCTGGTGACCTTTGACCCCCCTCTCCATTCGCCTCGGTGAGCGTTGTTGGGTTTCTGACGTAGATAACGAAACTTGAGGAATCCGATCCAAAGTCATCGTCAAGTTAACGTGTATAGAAAAGAATGATTTCTAAACATTGGCTTTGCACATTGCAGGTTTTTACGAGGGGCCACGTGTCCAGTCAATCATTTTTCATACCTCTAACCATCCATTTCATGTCCTTATGACTGTCTACACGACCCCATTATCTCATCTCCAGATTACTGCTTGGTAAATAACATGCAAATCGACCGGCACTAGTGAGACGTTCACAGAACACGTTCGAACACAAAGAGTGAATTTGACATTTCATAAAAGGTGAAAAAAAAACTCTTGATCTTTGATATTTTTTGTTTTTGGGGGTTTTTTATTTTGAACTTTTTTAGTTTCTGTTCTATAATAGGGAGCGGTATCCAGATGAATCTAGGAATCGAAGATCATTGTGGTCCATAATTTTTTAAGTCTTGGATGTATGACCCGATTTTTTCATAACTTTATACGGAGCCTTGGATTAATTTTACAAAATTTTTAACTTGGTTTGCAAGCAATACAAGCTTGGGGTCAGCTCCCCACAAGGGTGGGGCCTCTACTGTACTGTATCCCCCTCCTCTCACAAAGTGGGATAACACAATATTGAAGAAGAAGAAAAGAAATATGGGGCTGGATGTCTACACACATGACTAAAATTTTATGGGTATTGGAACCAATTGTCTGTGTTTCAATGATTTCCATGGTAAAACCCGCTTTGATGTACAAGTGATTGATATCAGAACATGAATTCTCCTTGTTAGAGATAAGCGGATATGAAGTGTACGTTTTTGGCGTTTGGCTTTCACAGTCATCCTTTTCCTCCTGACCCAGAAACATATCCTAACTCTGACTCCTTAACAACTTGCCATGCCTATGACTGGCCAAAGGGACAGCTGAACCCCAACCGAAACTTTAGCTTCCCTCATCTCTCTAAGCTGTGCAATCCAAGGTCATCCGTCATTTTGGAACCAATCATGTTGGGTTTCATATGATTTTCTAAGGGGAAACTCGCTTTGTATATGAGCGATTTGGGATCACAAGTACAAATTCTCCATATCCAAGTATTCGGTAGTTATGGAACCATTCGTCTGGGTTTTATAGTGACTTCCTTGGGAAAAACTTGCTTTGATATATGAGCGATTTGGAACACAAGTACAAATTCTGTCTTCGGTATTTGGAACCAATCGTCTGGGTTTCAATGATTGCTTTGAATATCCAAGATATTAGATTACAACATGTCTCCCGGAACAAATTATGCTAAAATCCATGGTTTTATCTGTCTTTTTGCTTCAACCGTTATTTTAACCTTAAACTTACTATGAAGAACATTGGGGTATACTATAGATTTAACTGTGCATATAATTATCCATCAACACCACCTGAACAACCTATTTGAACACGTTCATCTCCAAAAGAAAGGATGAAACGATCCCTCTATAAGAGGTTTTCCGGAAATCCTGGGGTCAAGGACATGTGAAAGGAGACATCTCAAAGACATCACTTGTCTCCTGAATCCACTGACTGGTCAAGAGGTCCTTTTTCATCTTTCACATTGGTTGGAAATCACAAAAATTTTATGATATCATATCCTTTTTGATGTGATGATGAAGTGCGCCTCATTTTCATTCAGACAGGTTATAGAAGCCCATCAATCTGCACTGCAAATATTCCTTTCTGCTTTCTCTAAGCATTTGCATTACAATATATTGTGTGTTTTTAACTTGCCTTTCACACCTGACAGAATCCTATGTGTAGTCCCAGGGGTTGGCCTTGGTTGGATCATTTCAAAAACAACACGTGACTTGTCTGTGCTACAGACTCCTCACCCCCCACCTTTGTGCTCCTGTACACTCTCGCCCTCCTCTCCTCACCGCTGTAGATAATGACTCAGTGGGAGGGGGAGCTGTACGAGCTGAGCATCCAGCACAACAAGTCATGTTGTATTTTGAAAATGTATCCAAATTAAGCCCAACCCCTGACTACACAGAGGATTCTGTCAGGTGCAAGGTAAGTTAAGACACACACACTTTTATTGTAATTGAAATGCTTAGAAAAGGCAGAAAGACATATTTGTAATGCAGGTGGGATGTGCTTCTGCAGCATGTCTTTAGGTCTTTAGTAAAAAATGAAGTCCCTGGTGATAGGTTCCCTTTAAATCATTTCTGGGCATATTTTTCTTGGAGCATTCACATTGTAAATGGAGAAGCATTGGAACATTGTTAATAAATCATCATACATGAATGTTTTGGATACAAAAAATAGACACCTCACAATATTATCCAAAAAATGTTCAGCCGTATGATTGGACTAAAACAAAAATGACCATTAAGGGACTGAAAAATTGAGGACCTATTTTCTTAGGAAAGGTTTTTCAATATAACACCTAGAACCCCCCTTACTAATCAACCAACCAGAGATCCTTGTTTTCAGTGATGGCGCCATACACTTATAGTGTCCTGTGTTCTGGTATTGCATTTTATACTTATCGCATTTGATTAGAGAAAAAAAATAAAGGTTTTTTTTTTTCCCGCCAGTGGACCAAATATCAGATGTCAGTGGATACAGGACGGAAAACTGATTTACACACACTGCTTCAATGGGGAAGAAAAACACAGGATAAAGAAGGATATAAAGATTACATTACAAAGTTTACTATTATAAAACATTTACTATTCATTTATAAAATTTTGTTGAACTTTTAAAATGTTTTACCCAATTTGGCCCAATTTTGGAAACAAATTACCCACCCTCAGAGCATCTGCTCCAGTTTTTAATAAACCCTTGTAAAACGTAATGACTATCTAAACCTGAGAACCATGTTCATGGGTTAATATCATATTCCCACCTGAGAGGTGCATCTTATAACTTGACCCTTAGATGTTCACAAGACAGCTGCTCCATGACCATGAAACCATAGAAGACCACAATAAACCAATAAATAGTAGCCGATTTTCCCTGAATTGCCCCGGGATTTTGGCGCACGCGATCGGATTGTGGCGCATTGGCGCTGGCATGCACGCGATGGAAATTGTGGCCGAACGAAAACCCGATGGATTCGGAAAAACCGCCGCATTTTTGAAAAAAAAGTGTCGCGGGACTTGCGCTTACCTTCACTAGGAATAGGCCGGTGAACTTCAGTGCATTCCGGCGGGCCTTGGCTCTTCCAAATCGTGGGGCTCATTTACTAGAACAGTGCAGTGGTTACTTGGCAGTGATGTACTATTGTGAATGTGGTACTATGTGCAGTGTGACTATGTGAGGTGTGTATATCGTGCTAGTGTGTACTATTGCAGTGTTCTGTGTACTAAGTGCGTGTCCTGTGTACTATGTGCAGTGTTGTACTATGGGCAATGTGTACTATGTGCAGTATGTGTGTTACTAGTGTGTGTGACTATGTGCTTGTGTACTAGTGCGTGTCCTGTGTACTAGTGCAGTGTGTAATATGTGCAGTGTCCTGTGTAATATGTGCAGTGGTTACTATGTGTGTGTAATAGTGCAGGTCCTGTGTACTATGTGCAAGTGTGTACTATGGCAGGTCGTGTACATATGTGCAGGTGTACTATGTGCAGTGTGTACTATGTGCAAGTGACTAGTGCAGTGCTGTGTACTATAGTGCCAGTATGTGTACTATGTGCAGTGTACTATGTGCATTGTGTACTATGTGCAATGTGTACTATGTGCAGTGTGTACTAGGTGCTGTGTACTATGTGCAGTGTCCTGTTACGATGTGCAATGTGTACTATGTGCAGTGTGTACTATGTGCTGTGTGTACTATGTGCAGTGTCTGTGACTTATTTGCAGTGGTACTATGGCAGTGTGGTACTATGTGCAGTGTGTACTATGTTGATGGATGCACTAGTGCAGTGGTACTATGTGCATGTGTACTATGTGCAGTGTCCTGTGTACTATGTGCATGTGTGTGTACATGTGCATGTGTACTATGTCTGGTGTACTATGTGCAGTGTGTACTATGTGCAGTGTGTACTATGTGCAGTGTGTATATGTGCAGTTGTGTACTATGTGCAGTGGTCCTGTGTACTATGTGCAGTGTGTACTAGTGCAGGTGTGCTATGTGCAGTGGCTATGGCAGTGTGTGCCTGTGCAGTATGTACTAGTGCCAGTGTGTACTTATGTGCAAGGTGGTGCTATGTGCAGTGTGTGCTATGTGCATGTGTGTAAATAGGTGCTATCGTCAGTGTACTATGTGCAGTGTGTAACTACGTGCATGTGTGCACAGTGCAGTGTGTACATGTGCAGTGTGTACTATGTGTGTGTACTTGTACTTATGTGCAGTGTGTACTATGTGCAAGTCTTGTATGTACTATGTGTCGTGGTGTACTATGTGCAGTGTCGGCATGTTACTATGTGCAGTGTGTACTAGTGATGCAGTGTGTAGCTATGGCCGTGTGTGCTATGTGCAGTGTGTAATGTGCAGTGTGTGGTATGTGCAGTGTGACTATTGCAGTGTGTATCTATGTGCAGTGTGTACTACATGCAGGTGCATGTGCAGTGTGTACTATGTGCAGTGTGTACTATGTGCAGTGTTGTACTATGCTGTGTGTACTATGTGGCTGTGTGTACTTTCATGTGCTAGCTGTATGTATATTATGAATGTGGTACTAGTGTGCTGACTATGTTGCAGGTCCTGTGTACTATGTGCAGTGTACCTGTGTACATGTGCAGTGTGTACTATGTGCAGTGTGTACTAGTGCAGTGTCCTGTGTACTATGTGCAGTGTGTACTATGTGCAGTGTGTGCTATGTGCAGTGTCTGTGTACTATGTGCAGTGTGTACTATGTGCAGTGTGTACTATGTGCAGTGTGTACTATTGTGTGTGTACTATGTGCTGTGTGTACTATGTGCAGTGTGTTCTAGTGCTGTATGTCTATATGAGGTGTGTACTAGTGATGTGTACTATGTGCAGTGTGTACTATGTGCAATGTCCTGTGTACGATGTGCAGGGTATTCTCTGTGCAGTGCTGTGTAGGTGCAGTGAGTACTATGTGCAGTGGACCTGTGCTACTATGTGCAGGGTGTACTATGTGCAGTGTCCTTGTTGTCTGTGCGGGGGCAGTTCAGATTACTTTTTGAATGGTGCCAAGTGGTACTATTGGTGCTGTTATTGTGCGGGGGCACGATTCGATTTCTTGATTCTCCATAATCTGTGCCGCCCTGCCTCCTCGACAGAGGAACCACTTGGTGCCCTTTAAATGGGGCGTGTGACATATGTCTTTGTGGACTGCCTGTAATCTAGTGCATGTCCCTGACTGAGCACCGGAACCCCCCTTTATGTGCAGGAATTTGTGTTGCTGAAGATAGCGCAGCCGTGACACAAAACGGTCCAGTGCAACACAATGTGACACGGACCCTTCTTGAATACCGTGTGCAAGCAGTTTGTACTTAAGAATGTGCAAATTTTGAAATAATACTGCTGCAAGGACCGAGTAAAAGGTGCCACAATGTGCCAGGGTCAAACTTGAGTTTTAAAGAAACGAGACTGGAGAAAGTCAATAGTTTGCAATGACAATCAAAAAAACAAGGGCACATTTACTTACCGTCCTGTCTACGTTCCAAGAAAGTGCATTGTGACGGAATGCACTCTGCGCGATTCACTAAGATCGTGCATGTGTCGCTTCCCGCCGTCACGAGGTCCGCAGTGAGATTTACCTTATCTTCTTCCGGTGCTGTAAGGAGCTGTCTTGTGACACAATTCGGAAAGTTAAATCCTGCGCTCAGTCCGAATCAGTCGGATATCCGACGGGCACGCCCCCGGATTCTGTCACATGAAAGCAGCACAGCTGCGCCACAATTCGTTCACGTGCGACACAATCCCAGTTAAATACCTGGCACAGCGGAGCAAATCTTCAAAATCAGACGAAAGTGCGATCCGCAGACCCTTAGTAAAAAGCCCCAATGTATATAATTTGTCCTGTATGTACACAGTGGGGCAGATTTACTTAACCGTCCTGTCACGATCCCGCAGTGCGTTGTCCGACGAGGATTCGGTCTGCCGCAATTCACTGAGGTCATGCGCCCGAGTTCCTGCATCCTTTGCTTCTCCACCGAGGTCTGGCGGAGTTCACCTGCTTCTTCCCGGTACTTGTAAGTGCGTGTCTTGCGACCCATTTCTAAATCTTAAATACCGTGCGTTGTTCGAATCCGTGGCGTTTCCGCGGCCTGCCCCGATTCTGTCGCATGCAAGCCGACGCGGATGCGCCAAAATCCATCGGTGCGCCAAATCCCAGGGCAATCGGCAAAAATGGAAATCGTCCAACGGACCCTTAGTAAATGAGCCCCAGTGACTCCAACAGCAGAATAGTGAGTGCAGTGCATGTGATTATATGTATTGATCACGGGAACGTAGAATTAGAAATATGGATCTTCATTGCTTTTCAATAATCCGATGTAATAAAGGTCACATGAATGACACGGCACCGACCTACAAGTCATCAGGGGTAAGATCATGCCCTCTTCAGTAGGTGGCCATACATCATTCATCATTGGGCAGCGTCAGACAGTCCTCCCGGGCGCTTTACAGACAGCGGCAGCGGTGTATAAAGAAGGGCTCAGTAATATCGCTCCTTGTTTATGACCTCTTCTGTGAATGCACTTGCTTTTACGACCACTAAACCCAGCGGACATAAAAGAGATGGAAAGGCTTTGTCTTCAGGCCCCGGACAGGTAAAAAATGTGTATAAGTGCGGCGTACCGGCAGCCGCTCCTCCGGAGATAAAACCAATATCTTAAAGCCGCATTTACTAGCCCTGATAAGGTTGAAAAGAGCGTCTCCATTAGATGCAATGACCCCCCGGCCCTGTCTATGCCTTTTGCTTTTGGTTGACTCCCCGTCTTTTAAGTAACACTAAAGAGGATAAAAGCACCCTTCAAAGCGCTGATGTACTTTCTACCAGATAAAACTCTTCTGCTGTGAAGACTATAGTTGTCAATTGTCAATGCAGACGAGGTATAGCTCGAAATGACCTGTCCCGGCACACTAATAGCCTCATTGCAAATTACAACAAAAGTTGACAGCGCAAGCCGAGGCTCTGCCCGTTACAAAGGTGTCAGTAGCCGCGGGCCAAGAGCATAAAGTTTTTCTTCTCATCTTGTTTTTTTTTTGCCCTTGTTTCAGTCACATTGGACCGTGTATCTGGGAACAATGAATGTTTTCATCTACAAGGAATGGAGATTTCTGTGGCACGGAAAATCAAAAGCTTTTGCACTCATTTATGACTATAGTGTTATATTTATACATGAGATGTGACCTCCTCCATCATCTCACTACCATGAACAAAGGGTGTCTATGGACAAAGGTATTCAGATACTTCATGTTGTCCACAGACACCGATGGCCAAGGCATCCAGAACTTTCATCCTCAACCCAACATTTGGCATCCATGGTATCATATCCTTGGTGGGGATCCATCAAAGCTGTTCTACTCCACTTCTAGGCTTGTAATATATGCCACTGGAAAAAACCTTATTTTTTTTCCTATCAAATGCATAAGTATAAACTGCAATCCAAGCACAGACACTATACAGTGTATGGCGCCATCACTGAACAAGGATCTCTGGTTGGTTGATTAGTAAGGGGGGTTCTAGGTGTCTTATTTGAAAAACCTTCCTAAGAATAGGTCCTCAATATTTCAGTCCCCTTAATGGTCATTTTTGTTATAGTCCAATATACGGTCTGAACATTTTTTGGTAATATTGTGAGTTCTATTTTTTGTTCAAAACATTCATGTATGATGATTTATTAACAATGTTCCATGCTTCTCCATTTACAATGTGAATGCTCCAAGAAATAATATGCCCAGAAATGATTTAAAGGGAACCTATCACCAGGGACTTCATTTTTTACTAAAGACCTAAAGACATGCTGCAGAAGCACATCCCACCTGCATTACAAATATGTCTTCTGCCTTTTCTAAGCATTTCAATTACAATAAAAGTGTGTGTGTTTAACTTACGCTTGCACCCTGACAGAATCCTCTGTGTAGTACCAGGGGTTGGGCTGTTATTTGGATACATTTCAAAATACAACATGTGACTTGTTGTGCTGCAGACTGCTCAGCTCTGTACAGCTCCCCTCCCCCACTGATGTCATCTCACCAGGCTGTGAAGGAGCAGGAGGGCAGAGACTGTACAGGAGCACAAAGGTGGGGGCTGAGGAGTCTGTAGCACAGACAAGTCAGTGTTGTTTTTTGAAATGCATCCAACAAAAGGCCAACCCCTGGGACTACACATAGGATTCTGTCAGGGTGAAAGCAAGTTAAAAACACCAATATATTGTAATGCAAATGCTTAGAGAAAGCAGAAAGAAATATTTGCAGTGCAGATTTGATGGGCTTCTATAACCTGTCTGTAATGAAAATGAGGCTGCACTTCAGATCACATCAAAAAGGATATGATATCATAAAATTTTTGTGATTTCCAACCAATGTGAAAGATGAAAAGGACTCTTTGACCAGTCAGTGGACTCAGCAGACAAGTGATGTCTTTGAGAGTCTCCTTATCACAGTTCCTTGACCCCAGGATTTCCGGAAAACTCTTTATAGAGGGATCATTTCATCCTTTCTTTGGGGAGAGACGTGTGCAAATAGGTTGTTCAGGTGGTGTTGATGGATAATTATATGCACAGTTAAATCCTATAGTATCACCCAATGTTCTTCTATAGTTCTAAGTTTAAAATATACGGTGGCAACCAAAAGACATATATAACCGGATTATTAGCATAATTTGTTCCGGGAACATGTTTGTAATCCTAAATTTTGTATATCAAAGCAATATAAATTAAACCCAGACGATTGGTTCCACAATTACCGAAGAGAATTTGTACTTGTGTTCCACATCGCTCATATATCAAAGCAAAACCCAACAAATTTCCTCGTCGCTCCCAGGGCGAGGGTTGGGAAGCCTAACTACTCTCGGGATAAGAGTATGGAAAGACCAAAAAAAACAAAAAACAAAAAGTTTTCCCACAGGAAGTCCTAACAACCCAGAGAACGAATGTTCCATAACTACGAATACCTTGGATTACATGGAGAATTTGTACTTGTGCTCCAAATCGTCATATAACTATGAGGAGTTTCCCCTGTAGAAAATCATTGAAAGAACCCACAAATGACTTGGTTCCATAATTGACGGATGAACCTGGATTGCAAGACAGTTAGAGAATGAGGAAGCTAAGTTTCGGTTGGGGTTCAGCTGTCCCTCTGGCCAGTTCATAGGCATGGCAAGTTGAAGGGAGTATCTCGAGAGTTAGGATATGTCGGGTCAGGAGGAAGAGGGAATACCTGCTAAGCAAACGCCAAAGACGTAACCTTCATATCGCTGTATCTGCTAAACAAGGAGAATCTCATGTTCAGATGATTATCAACTCATTGTACATCAAAGACGGGGGGTTTACCATAGGAAATCATTGAAACACAAAATTGGTTCCAAAACCATCAATATGTAGTCATGTGTAGTATAGAACATCCAGCCCCTATATTCTTCTACTTCTGTCAATTTGTGTTATCCCATTGTGAGAGGAGGGGACGTACAGTACAGTGAGGCCCACCCTGTGGGGAGCTGCACCAAGCTAGTATTGCTTGGCAAACCAAGTAACAAAATTTTGGTTAAAAATATAATCCAAGGCTCTCTGTATAAACTTATGAGAAATCGGTCAAGAATCCAAGACTTTAAAAAAATTATGGCACCACAATGATCTTCGTATCATAGATCTCTGAGATACCGCTTCCCTATTATAGACAGTAAACTACAAGTCAAATAAAAATACCCCACAAAACATAAAAAATATTCAGAAATGGATCATATCCGTCGTTTATTGAGTTTTTTTTCCACCTTTTAGAAAATGTCAAATTCCTATTCTTGTGTTCGAACGTGGTGTCTGTGAACGCTCTCACTAGTGCGTCGATTTGCCATGTATATTACCAAGCAGTAATCTGAGAGATAATGGCGGTCGTCAGTAGACAGTATAGGACATGAAAGGATGGTTAGAGTATGAAAAATGATTGATGGACACGTGGCCCCGTAAAAACCTGCAAAGTGCAAGCCATGATTTAGAAATCATCTGTTTTATAGCACGTTAACTTGACGATGATTTGGAGATCGATACCTCAAAGTTTAGTTAGTCGTACGTCAGATACCGCACGCTCACGAGGCGAAGCGAGGGGGGTCAAAGGTTCACAGGCAGATCGTTTCTCCAAAAAGCTTAGGGGCTACGACCCCCATATCAATAAACTCGTACATACAAAAGGTTATATTAGTAATGGCATGACAAAAGTTCTATCGAAGTCAAGTGCTGAAGAATAGTGGGACAGAAATCGCGGCAGGTGTCACGGAGAGATTGCTGTGTGATATGGCACCTTGCCCGGTTCCTCCGGCGGTCATTCTTTTCATGCTTTCAAGGTAACACGCTTTCATACTTCTACCACTACATGGCAGCACCACACCATTTAGTTAATCCCTCACGACATGTCCTTGGGAGTAGAAGAACACAAACCCCCCAAAGTGTGTCTGGTGATATTATAGGAATCCAGTTATGGGGGGGAAATCTGTAGCCGAGACGGACGGGATAGGTGATCTAGCCTCGTGACATATGGATGTGCCAACGCTAGGATTTGTTATCTTACAAGCCTGCGTGACGAGGCGAACCCTATGACAGGACTCGGCGCGTCAATGGAACGGGGAGAGATCCTGTGCGACAGCGGAGAGCCGACAGGTGTCGTTTGGATATCATTGATGTGTAACCGGGGGGGGGGGGAAGTGGAGAAAGAGACTCAACGACTCATCGGCAAATAAAGCTAAACTACCTCCACTACTCATTGACTTGATAATATTGTGGGCATAGAGTTACTTAGCGCCGGGTCCGTTCGCGATCCAGCGGTCGCGTCTCTGCTGGCAGTCGGATGGGGTCGGCCGGGATTACTAAGGTCGTCTCCGCCACTCAGTCCACAGCCGGTGGCGCGGCTACGACTGAAGGTCTCCCAAGGCCCGCCGGAAGACTGAGGTTCACCGCGCCTATTCCTAGTGTAAGGATAAGCGCAAGTACCCAGACGACACTAGATGTTACTTGTTCAAAAAATTCGCGGGTTTTTCCGAATCCATCGGGTTTTTCGTTCGGCACAATTTCCATCGCGTGAATCGCCAGCGCCAATGCGCCACAATCCGATAGCGTGCGCACAAACCCGGGGCAATCAGGGAAATCGGCTACTATTATGGTTTATTGGGAATCTTCTAATGGTTCATGGAGCCGTGTCTGTGAAATCTCAGGGTTCAAGTTATAAGATGCACCTTCAGGTGGGAATATGATATTAACCCATGAACATGGTTTCTCAGGTTAGATAGTCATTACGTTTTACAAAGGTTTATTAAAAACTGGAGCAGAGTGCTCTGAGGGTGGGTAATTTGTGTTCAAAATGTGGGCAAATTGCGGTTTATGAAAAAATTTATAAAAGTCAACAAATTTATAAGCGCATGTAAATGTTTTATAATGTAGTAAACTTTGTAATGTAATCTTTAGTGTATCTGTCATTCCTGTTTTTTCTCCCCATTGAAAGCAGTTGTGGAATCAGTTTCGCGGTATCCCCTGCCATCTGATGAGATAAGGACGGCTAAAGTGTTTCAATGCTTAACTCAATCACTGCATAGTTCAATCTCCTTGGAGAGCGGGATCATTGAGGAAATTTCTCTAGGTAACGGTTAATGTATGTCCTCAGATACTATATTCCTCTTTACGATTATGCTCACTACAGGAGAACAGTTAGAAAGCACAAAAAGGCCACCAGAGAAGGTGTTTTGTGTCACATAAATCACAAAGTTTTCATTTGACACTGACATAAACAGTCTCAGAAATAATAGAACAAAATGTATCAAGTTTAGTTACTATGTCAAGGATGTGAGTTGCTTACTTCAAGGGGTTCGTGTTGTAAGTAGGACTGGGAATTCTTTAGCAAGGAAACACCCGCACCTTGCACATGCTGCGAAGCATCGAGAGGACGTTCCAGCTCCATGGTATATGTAAGTGAGTGGTGTGTAGGGAGCAACAGTTCCCACACCAGGTCCTGTTTGGCGTAAGAATTGCGCATAGCCTGTGCCATCCTGGGAGCGGCTGGTGCCAGCTGCGAGGGTATGTGGAGCAGGATCGTGTGGCCCACTTCGACAGCGGTGCTCATCCCCACTGATTCCTCTCCACGCCCACTTGGCACTGGAGAGGGTTTGTAGTGGGGTAAATAGTCCCAATCCATCACGACGTATTTTGAGGGAATGTGAGCCTACTATGGCTTTTAGGTTGTCCTTTTAGCAAGTGATAAAAGTCTCACTATGTTCCTACTTTTGCATGTGGCCACAAGAAATGGGGATCCATAGGAGATGCCCCCCCCCTTGATTCCGCTTTATAAGACCTGTATCAATAGTATTTTGTATTCAGTGAATCCTCATATGTGTTGCGATTTATCACATATAACATCACATGGCTTGTTTTTGTGGGATTACAACTCATTTTTAACATTCAATCTGGTGATCAGTTAAGCCATTCCAACTGCAAAAATTGGGGTGTTATTTGCACATGCATTATGTAATTTGTGTTTACTTTTTTGTTATTGAATAGAGTTCAAACTGCATATAGAATCACATTGGAGCAGTTAGAGGTGACTTTCCTTATGTTGACGATTCAGTAAATCATTCAGAGCATTTCATAGGCAGTTAAGGAGCGATTGAATATGTTGACAGATTAGTCGGAAACATTCTGTCATCAAGGAAGACGTCTAGACTACTATTGTGGACCATTTGGATCAGTTCAATACACACAATCACATTCGAGAGTAGAATTTGATGAATTGTCATTGGCAGGGCACCACATGACATTAAATAATGGATTCTGTATAGACAAAGTGAAAGTAATATTCCCAATTTACATTACCTGTGTGATTCTGCAAAGGCACAAAAAGAAAATAAAAACTACAAAGATGAGTCTCCGCCTTCTTCTTCTTCCATCTTATGTTGCAGATATCGAGGAGTCCAGCAAGAGTATTGAAATTATACTACGAGGAGATTCGCGAGCGATTGAGTGAAGTCATCTAACTGTTCGTTAGTCTTTATGAACTTGTGAACATTAAAAAGTGCCGGCTCTGGGGTTGCGGTGCGACATTAAGACAACTTAGCTCTAAAATGTGTTTTCAGGTGGACATTGGTTAGATGCCCACAAATGGTCTACAAATGGTACAGGAGATTGAAAGAGCAGGTCGAGTTGTATTGATGGTGTCGCTTCATCTACGGATAATAGGAGGAAACATCAAATGATGCGAGGAGGACAGGCAGGTTTTGCCCAACTTCGCCACGATAATGCAAGTTTTCCTCTAAATGCCATATAAACAAGAATAAAGGGGACATTCACACATTTGCATCAATCCCAGCTCTTTTCATCTTAATTTCGTGCCTTTTACCGATATCTTGTGTCAGTTGGTAAGTATTCTCTCTTGTCATATTCGTTCTCAAGGTCAATGTCGATTATTTTTGGAGCGCAATTGTTAGAGGGTGGAGCCTAATTAGAATACTTACCATTTTTAATACTAGAACTAAATGAAACTATGCTTATTCTACTATTTGTAGGAGCAGTGATCCTCGCTTGAATACACAGAAATGATTCCAGTTGTGGACACAGAGTCCAGGGGAAGCATCCGAATAAAAAGATGCTCACCAAGAGTTGGGGGTATGTGGAAAGAAGTCGCATCTTTAAAAACTGTTTTGTAGTTAAGAGAAAAAAACCCCGGCAATGATGGGGAGAAAAATTGTGGGGAGTGGTCACACTTATATCCATCAGAGTCCACTTGGTGTGATACCACCTACTACGGTGGCCAAGTGGTGACATAACCGTTGCTACTTCCTATGCCCAGTCAGAGAAAATGGGAGCCAACGTACGAGTCACAGAAGTAAAGTGTTTTAATTTTACTTTCCCCCACCAGCCATAGCCAAGGATTTCCTCTAAGGTGGATTAAGTGTTGAGATTAAAAATCAGGGTTTAGTGACCATAGGCCCTTTCAAAAAACAATGCTATTTGGAGAACACATTAAAAGATCTGGCGTCTCTGGGAATTACAATTAAGATCAATCCAAGGCACTGAGACCCACAGATGAGACACTGAGATACCTGATCTTTGCGAGACAATCCAAACTGCAATTCCTGGATAGTGCTTTAGAGAAAACAGCCGTTGAGATGATAGGGGCACCATGCAATGATTAACTTTTCTCTACATGCTACTGCTGAGAAATTGAAAAACTTGCTCCGAAGTTCCACTGAAGGCAAGTAAAAGTTTTTGGATCCAAGGAAAATAAGGTTGTTGATCAGATTATTTTCAGTAGACTATTCTAAGGACAATTGTCCATGTAATAACTCTCTAAAATTCAAGTCAAGTAATAGTACACTCTTTTTTTTTTTTTTCTTTTTTTTTTTTTTGTCCTGTATAGATACAACCAGGGCAAGTTCCCATTTATAGCCATATCACACAATGCTATAGTTGAGCACAAAGTTTTAAATAGTACAAAGTACTGCTACAATGTACCCCCAAAAAATCTATATATGCCCCAAAAAATTGAAATTCCTCCAGGAGGAAGCCCATAGTTCACGTATTCAATATGTTGCCTTTCATACACACTTCTGGTTGGAACTTTCTGAGATAAGTGGTGGAAGATAACCAATTTAAAAAAAAAATAAAAAATAGCATTTTTTCTCCTTTCTGGTAATCCTTCGGATATCCAAAAACAACCCCCCCCCCCCCCCCCCCCCCCCCCCCCTCTCCTCCAGATAAATCGTGAGGACAACATATGTGTTTTATGCGCCTGTCTATAAATGAGTGATCATTTGGACTTCCACCTCTTCAATTAAACAAGATTATGAGGCATCATGGAGCCTCGAGACGCATCTTTATTCAGCAGGATGCAGATTATATTTCAATTTAGGCTGGAAACCATAAAACTTTTTTCCCTATAATAAGTGCTAGACTGGACATCTAGTTTCAGGTAGAGTTCGAGCAGTGGAACAGTCTCTGGCTACTCTTTCAGTAGACCCTTCCCACCAACATAGATATGGTAGTCCTCAATGTCAGGTCGGCTCAACAACCCAACAACCACCACAACATGCTCTCAGTGGTTGCACTAATGCGTTATAAACCCTTTAGTATAGTGTCATCGGCCCAAGTGGACTTCATTGGGTCAGCTCATCCCGTCTTTCGACCTGCGTCTCCGATCTCAGCTTGTCATTTTGACCAGCCCGAGTGCACACACTGTCCACAATAAGCCCGCACCAACCAATGTGAGCATCGTAGAGCCCTGCACAATGCAGGGGGAATTCTGCACGACCGGCATCCCCTTCCCAGACCGGCACTCTGCACACTCAGTGTTTTTACTAAGATGCTCGAGCTCTTAGTAATTCAGGGTGCAAGACTCCAAGAACGGTAACAGCCGACCGAATGAGTTTTTAGCTATAGTCTCCACGCGATTGCACGTTAGAGACGATAGTAAATGTCATAGCGGGCCAGGTTTACAATCCCCGCCCCTTCCCGGTACGCCCAAAGTTGGAGGAACCAGGAAACTGGGGGAGGATAAGGGAATCCCCCTTGACTTTGCCCCACAGTAGCCCGACATGGAGACACACTTACCACGCTATAGAAGGCAGCAGTCTTGTGTGGTACACGCATAGCCCCATTTACTCCGATAGAGTGAACATGGTTTTGATGGTAAAATTCTTCGACAGCTGCAGAGAAGTTATGGAAATGCTACCTGTCTTCAAATGTCATTTGGCCTCCTTTGGGAAGAAAAGAAGTCCTGCTTCTGCTTCATACAAGCCTTTATTTTAAACATTTTGCGATTCTGTGCACTCAGGCTGAATATAAGACGGCTGGGGACAAGAGTGCGAACTGGCAGAAGCACACACCGGCCGGTTATCAACGACTCGCAGAAACATTGTAATTGTTGAGCACACGGAAAACACAGACAATGCTATAGCCTCTCCGCAAAAGGCATTGAGTAAGTCGACTTCTCCCATGAATTGCATGGAGACTATTTTTTCTTATTCCTTGAACAGATTTACTCGAGGAAGTTGGGTTCCCGTTGTAAATGATTTTGCAAGCACCCGGGAATATGCGTTATCTTATGAGTGCTGAGGAATAGGCTCGCATTAGTTGGAATATATTTTCCGTGAAATGGTAGCTAATAGATGGCGATGCTCAGACTCATGGTGATGTGGCGACGTTTCCGGACTAGAGCGCCTATGATAAGTGCCCACTTAGTTCAGAAGGCAGTTGTGGGTGTAGATAAAGGCCAATGTTTGATCAATGAGAGGTCATGGGTCAATCTAACACATCTGGGTAGGGTCTAATTTGATGCAACCTAAGCGGGTGACTTCATTATAGCGGTATACTAAGGTGATAGCAGGGATGTTGTCTTGTATTGGCGTTGAATACCATGGCTTAGGTAGAAGTGGAGAGAACAATGCCGTATGAGAAGAAAAATTACTGAATAGTTTATATGCATAGAGAAGGATTCTGTAGAAGAAGCCAGTGATGGAGGCTTTAGGCTGTGATGGCAAAACCCTTTTAGGAGTTGAGAGCCAACCCAAGGCCCGCCCACTTATTATCAAAACGTTCCACCCCAGGAAATTTAAGAGAACTTTATTTCTACGGTCGTGAAAGTCTGAAGCGCATAGCAGGCACTGAGCACCTCATCAACACATCTGTGCAGTGTGACATGAATTCACCATGGATTACTAGAGCTTCTTATTCTTTGATGATATTTCATAACTATGTGACTCTTGTATAGTAAGCTGATTGTCCAACCTTCCTCCATGAAGGAGAGGTCAGTGTGTCGCTGGTATATACAGCTATTTATACCCCTGTAGGATGAATGTTTATGCAGCAGGTGGCTGGATTCTTCACATATGCCGAGGCGCTGCCCCCTATCACCTTGGACGTGGCTGATGTACTTCCATATGTCTAATCTTTATTCCCTCCGGCTGTGGAACTTCTTCTATATACACTAAGTACCTCGCTGCTTCTTCTGCCCCGTCACATCCATACTGGAGCTTTCACAATTTGCTTCTGTTGTTTTTGCCTTGTATCCTTCATGTACCGGTCTTTGTGCTGATGTTGTTTTTGTCTCATACCCTTCATCAAAAAGTTTTGCTATTGTTGTGTTATAGATACGGAATAGACAAATTGTTGTCACTGGTTCAACCTTGTATCCTAAAAATGTTCCTGCCACAGTTTGTTCTTTATATCTTTGATGCAGAATTTTCGATAACGTTTTGCCTTGTATCCTTCATATATTGGACATGTTTTTGCCGTCTCCTCTGTGACCTTGATGAAGAAGATTTTGCTGCTGCTGTTTATGTCTGCTGTCCTTAATGTACAAGTGTTTGTCTTGTATCCTTAATGTACTTGTCCATTTTTACCTTGTGTGTGTCATATACAAGTTTTACACGGAATTACCCGGCTACGGTTATGGTTGCCACATTGAGACAACTTGGCAGGAAGTTCCAGGCTGTTTCGGCTGATTAGCGGCTTCTCAGGGTGAGAGGACCCACGTAAGTTCAGCGAGACCTGAACTTAAAGGGGTATTCCGGGAATATGAACGTCTGATACAAAAACCCATAGTGCTATAAATAAATGAATGAAACAAAACTTAATGTCATTAGTCACACAATGGAGCTTAAATAGTTTGATTTTATGATTCACAAAATTTGATGGCCTCTCTAAAGTTATCACCAAGATGGCCGCCACTGGAAACTACAAGTCCCATGATCCTTTAGTTCTCAGTAACTCCTCCTACCTCTCAGGCTCTGCTCCCAGTGATGATGTAACAGGTTTTCTTGCTCTGTTACCATAGTAATGATGTGTAACTGCCATCACCACAACACTGACCATACTGGATGCGCTGCAACCAACTGACTACAGCCAAACTTAGTGGTGATCACATGACCTGCCCAGACAGGTGCAGTACATGTGATGTGGACATGTGACCAGCAGCCATCTTCTGTCCTGTGTATGCTTTGCAACGGACCGCGCAGAGGAAATTAACGGACTGATTAAAGGGCCAGTAGCATTTTAATTCTCCATTACAGTCTATGTCACCAGCATTTTCTGCTAAGGGGAGCAAAACAACTAATTACACATTAGCTTATATTTTAAGGACCCATTTGTATATGAATTATGCTGATTCCTGGAATACCCCTTTAAAGGACACCTGTCATCAGGTCTGTGTCACTTGTCCTGTCACTACTACCTGTCAGAGCAGCTCACAAGGATCCATCCCAGCCTTTATCTAGTTATTTCATACATTATTCATTGTAAAATCATCTATTCTTTATCATGTAAATGAGGCTGGTCACATGGTCAGAGGCAGTGATGTCACCCCTGTCCCCCCTCCCCTCTCCTCCCCCTGCTCATGTCTGTGTGTAATGTATAGTAAAGCATTGTGTGTGTGTGTGCTGCATCTGCTGACATGCTGCATCCTCCTAATACACATGTTCTGCTATAACATGGCTGCCTGGAGCTGCTGTATCTCTCCTATACACACACACATGCACACACAGGCTGCAGGGGGCGTGGCCACCAGCACCAGGAAGCACAGCATTATACAGCCTCACATCATTATACAGACTGTCAGTCAAGCACTGGGGGTGTGGCTGTGCCTCCCACTCATGAATAGGGTGGACAGCTTAAATATGCTAATGCTTCATTGGACATTTCACAGGTCATTTGCATACAGCTTTAGGACCTCATTGCTTAGGTTTACAGGCATGTAGAGGGACAATGAAGGGATAAAGGCAATGCTCTCTAATGGCAGTTTATGAAAATATATTTAGATTATTTTGCCTGACGGGTTCTCTTTAAAACTCTAGTTTGTGCCCCGGTTCCAGTACCAAACCAGGACCATGTTCCTTGTAACACCCGTGATCTTTGCTGACATCGATCGCAGGTGTTAACTGTTTAAATGCCTCTGGCAACATTTAAATGCTATATAATGCTATAAATAAATGAATGCCTCTCTAAAGTAGGTGGAGTTATCACCAAGATGCTAGAAACTACAAGTCCCAAGATCCTTTAGTTCTCAGTAACTCCTCCTCCCTCTTATGCTCTGCTCCCAGTGGTGATGTAACAGGTTTTCTTGCTCTGTTACCATAGTAATGATGTGTAACTGCCATCACCACAACACTGGCCATACTGGATGCACTGCAACCAACCGACCAAAGCCAAACGTAGTGGTGATCACATGACCTGCCCAGGCAGCTACAGGACATGTGATGTGGACATGTGACCAGCGGCCATCTTCTGTCCTGTGTATGCTCTACAATGGACCGCGTGGAGGAAATTAATGGACTGATTGAAGGGCCGGTAGCATTTTAATTCTTCATTACAGTCTATGTCAGCAGCATTTTCTGCTAACGGGAGCAAAAATTTAAAAAACAACTAATTACATATTATCTTATATTTTAAGGACCCATTTGTATATGAAATATGCCGATTCCTGGAATACCCCTTTAAGTTAATGCGGCACATGCGTGCTGGTACTAATGTGCTGGCATGGCCAATTTGTGGAGGATCAGCGATTCCCATGTTGTCTCCAACTAAAATGCATCTCACGACTTTGCTGGTAGAATATGAAAAGTTGACGACGGTGAACAGTGGCAGCAGTGAGGTGGGTTGAGCCAGACCTGATTCCGAAACCCCCGGACCAGAGAACTTTAGGTCTGCTAATTTCAAGTGGATTTCCCTGACCACAGGCCTTACGGGTGAGGTGGGTTGAGCCAGAACTGATCCCGAACCCCCTGGACAAGTGAACTTTAGGTATAGTGACTTCCTCTGACCACAATCGGTCACTTTGTCTAATATCATAAGTGACATCCTCTGTGGGTTCCTTGATCTGCAGCTTTTCCAGCCAAGTCGTTGTTGGTGAAGACCATCATGACGCAGGAACCGGCAGCCAGCGACGGATAACTTTTATGGACCCCACAGGATAACTGGGATTCCTGGGAAAATCCAAATAAAATCTAAGTTTTTGACTTTTATTCTCAAGTTTTTGCTACTACTTTTGTCTCGCATCCTTGATATACGAATAAATACAGTGCATTTAGATAAGTAAACATAGTGTAGATGTATATGTCGCTGCAGGTGAAGGAAGAGCTGTCGACGCGTCCGGTAACCAATGGTGGCTATTAGTCTTTGTTATGGCTTATCTAGGTAAGAGACTTAAATGTCCCCAAAACCGCTGACTAGGTCATTACAAGTCTTCGGAGAAGAGGACGACTCAGGGATTTCCTCAGGCCATTCTTTGATTTTAGGGTTATATTGACTCAGTTTTATCACCTCATATTATTTTAGTCTTGGGTCTTCAGATATCAGTCCAGAGCCAACATCTTCCATATTCAAAGCGTATCTTCACCAGCCGACAGCCACGCTCTGCGCAGCCCAATCCCTCTCTCTTCTTCACGGGAATTGCCTCATATGTTTTGAAGGTTCTGTCATTGCTCAGCTCACCTCCGAGCTACTCTGATGTGTTTCAGAAACTAAGCCCTATAAAAAAATCACATTAAGTGTTTGGGTAACTTTGTACCATTCCCTGCCTGCGGGGCCCTATTTTATGTCTTGGCTAGAACTCTGTCATGTAATTAATGAGGTTTCTATGAAGCTTCACGTTTGATGGAGAATGAAATCAAACAGGAGTAGCGTTTCCTCAACATGCGTTTATGACCTCAGCCATGGCGGGGATGACACGAAGCATGGAAGGATTCATTGCTATGCAATAAAGATTTAAGAGCTGGAGTTACTTGAACATGTCTTTTTAAGAGTCCCTGAACCAAGATTACACACAAGGACAACCTTGTAAAATTCACTACACACAAATATTACATCAACAACAGGTTCAAAAGTATGTGACCTATAATTTATACTCGGGTCGTTTTCACCTAATGAAGGTGCATAAAGATAAAATATGGGCAAGAGAGGACCAGGAAGGGATTTTATGGCACCGGTGCATAAAAAGGAAGGCCCTGGAGCTGGAGAGGGTACAACGTAGAGCCCAAAATGATAAGGGTGGTAGGGGGTCTCGTTAGAGGAAAGATTAAAACAATAGATTTATTTAGTCTGGAAAAGAGACGATACGAGGGGACTGATTAATGTATATAAATATATGAATGGTCCATACAAAAAATATGGTGGTAAGTGTTTCAGATTAAATCAAATCAAAAGACAAGCGGGCACTGTTCTCCGTCTGGAGAAAACAAGGTTTAATCACAGAGGCGACAGTCTATGAAAACTGTCAATCTGTGGAATAGCCTGCCTCAGGCGCTGGTCACAGCAGGGACAGCAGAGAGCTTAAGAAGGGTCTAGATGCCTTTTTACACCTAAAAACATTGGGGTTATGTTATATAGAATTGTTCCCCTAAATCCCTTCCTATCCAATCCCTTCCCTTCCTTGGTTGAACTTGATGGACAAGTGTCTTTTTAAACCGTATAAGCTCTGTCATTTTATCATGGTCTTAGTAGACAAAGTTGTAGCTCAGACTCACCATGGACCAAGGTCTGGTCATTGCCATGGGCCTCCAACTCAATACACTGGACAATGCAAGTTGGCTTGTTGATGCCCCTTTTAATATACCCAAATTCAGCCCTCTCCCAGTTATGATTCTGGTGAGTGGTATAAATGTCATCCCCTGTTGTATAATTAGAAGACCCATAAATAAGGGTAGCATGGAAGGAAGTAGAGACCACCTGCCTTAGTGAAAGCTTTTTTGTTACAGACCATCTCTGATCCCAGCCAGTAGATTACACTAGAATTGTGGGAACTGCTTCTTAGATTACCGCACTTGGTTGTACATATCTGAGGTCTCCAAACCAATGTTATAGACATGTAGGTAGCTTGTTAACTTTGCTTGGAGGCCTTACAGTCTGCAGAACATTATTGTTGTAAAGCCTCTTAGATTAGGTTTGCATGATTATACAAGTCTAGATCTCAAGGAACCAAGAGTGTGTATGGTTTACATTCTTCTGGGTTAAAGACTGTCTCTTGATCAGTAGCAGAACATCTCACAAAAGCCTCTTTGGGTGCATAGTAGCACCCACATGGAGAACTCTACACGCAATGGCTGCATGTGGTTGTATGTATAATTTTAGTGAAGCTTCTCCAGGCTACAAAATCCATTGGTCTTGGGTACCATAACTTCATTAGCTTCATAGATTTGGTTTGCATGATGAGGACATCACACAGGACGCCTCAGGGTGCTTATTACATTCATTACTGTTGTTTGGTAAATCCCTCTAACCTTTTGGAAGCGTGGTGGACCTTTGTGTTTTCAGTTTGGTCACTTTTTTCTGAAATCTTTATCTTTATGGGTTTTACTTGGACATTTGGAGTATTTTTTACATATGGCCTTCAAAACCTGATATTTTGCTTTACTTGACTATATTCATCCTGAGCCACAATATCTGATTCCTGAGTCTCAAGGGTCGTCCGACCTTGCTCAGTAATATGTATTCTGGAAATGAAACCTTTATGCCATAATAGCCCCCATGCATGTGGGGTGCTGTCAATATACTGTCAATACGTGCTTTGTCTGTCACTGGAGCATGAGCAACTAAAGGTATGGGACTCTTACTAGGTCAGAAAATCTGACTTCAGTGTCGTTCTGCTTTAGATTGTGACCGACAGTATGTGATGAGACTGTACAGACAGTACGGAGAACATATTGTAGGATGCTTTAGGAAGGACAAGTGAAGGTCAAATGTCCAATTGTACAATGTACGAGGAGATCAGTGATGTAGTCTGATACCAGAGGTCCCGCACAGTGACAGACTTCTGAGGAACATCTGCTATCCCGTATCTTTAATTTTTGCTTTTTGCAAAGGAAGAGTAAATATCCAACATCTAAAGATAAAGGTTGTGAAAGAAATTGTCAAAAACTAAAAATAAAACATGACTGCCTTTTTCTAATACAGGATTATGGAGGAAGAAGAAGGCTTCAAAAAGGTTGTTTTAAGTACTGAGACTGTGGCCCAGGTGCTGGGTGCAAAAGGCTACTTTACCTTTTCTAATGTATTTATGCACAGGCCATTTATCCATGACCTCCTCCTTCTAAAATCAACGTTTTAAACTATGCTAATGAGCATGGAGGGATCCTGGGGCTGTTACCAGAGTCACTCCATGCTGTAGGCTTCATAGGCTGATATGCTGTCTCCTGTTCTGCTCCTTAAAGAGGACCTGTCACCTAAATTTTCGGCACTAGGATGGTACTAAAGTAAGCAGTCCTAGTGCTAGAACAAACGCCGCAGTGTTAGAGTGATATTGTTGCCGGAAACCTCCGGTAACGCTATCTAACACTGCGTACAATGTAATTGTCGGACAGCTCGCAAAGTGTCCAACTATTATGAGGGGGGGGGAGTTGGATCGTGGCTAGGGGTGGTGACTGCCCTAGCCTCGCGAGGCAGGCACTGCCGGCCTATGGAGCCAGCCGGGCGGTCCGGGAAGAGACAGCGCCTCGGACCGCCCCCTCATGAATACGTTGGACAGCTTTGCGCAAGCGTCAATGATTACACATGTACCCGCGCAGTGTTGATAGCGTTACTGGAGGTTCGGTAACACTATCACTTAACACGCAGACGTTGATCAAGCACTAGGAGCTGCCTACTTTAGTAAGCAGCTCCTAGTGCCGATAAATGGGGTGACAGGTCCTCTTTAGGCACTTCCCCCTCCCTCTGCAGATGTATTACTTCAGCAGACGAGTTCAGCACATAGCGGGAGGGGCTACTGCTCCTGCACAGTGTATAACCTGTTAAAGCAACAGCCTGGCGGGCTCTTGTCGGCCCTGGGAGACCCTGAGCCATATAAACATAATAAGAAGAAGGTCATGGATAACAAACATAAGAAGATTACACACGTAAACAGTGCCTGGATCCATGAGTAAGAGTCAAAATGAAGCATCAAAATGCTTCATTTTGATGGTCTATTTTCATCACTAGTGATGACTAAAGATGGTTTGAAGACATAGGATGTTTTATAATAACATATGGGGGTAGGGAGTGGCCCCCATACTGTCCCTGGATAGATTGTAGGAGGTCAGTCGAGAAACGAAAAAGTAAGGATGTAAAAAGGGAAGCAGAAAGGAAGATAGGGAGGGACAAAGGAGGAAGGTAGGAAAAAAGATTGAAGGGAGGGATGGATGGATGGAAGAAGAAAGAAAGGAGGGTATAAAAAGAGTTAAAAAAGGAGGAAGTATTGAAGCATTGGAAGCCACAAAGAAGGAATGAGGAATAAGGGTTAAAGTGAGGGAAGAAGAACAGAAGGAAGGTAGTAAAGGGAGAAGAAGAGGAAGGGTGAAACAGTGTTGGAAAGGAGGAAGGATGGGAGGGAGGGATAAAAGAAGGAAGGAAGAGGGAGGGATGGAAGAAGGCAGGGTAGAGGAAAAAAGGAAAGGAGAAAAGAGGAAGGAAGTGAGAACTGTATAGGATAACAAAGATGTAGACGAGAAAAAATAAAGGCATTTAGAAGGAAGAGAATATTTCCAAGAGACAGTGAGGGTAAAGAAAACTTGGAGAGGAGGGAGGTGGTAAAATGGAAAGGAATGGAGGAAAAGTTAGTAAAAAGAAGGAAAAATGTATCAGTCTGCGTCAGTTTTCTGTTGACTTTGCAGTGTGAAACGAATGTGCAAACTGCTTGTACATGTAGTTATAAAGTGTCTGCACCAGTATTGTGTCCGACAAGACAGAAAAAATGTGCCCCTAAAGGGTGAGTAAGGCATTGCAAACTAGCCAAACCGAAATGCGTAGATTGCTGTATTTGCACCTTGGGATTCCCTTCTTTTTCTACATATTGGCGACCATTTCATCCCGGGTCTGTCCGAGCACCGCAGGACAAAGGGGTGAGCATGTGTCTTTCTTTGTTTTAGACTATTATTAAAGGGGTGGGGTGCGGGTAGATTAGTCGCGTTTGCGACACATTTATTCAGCAACTCGACAGACACTCGACACATGGGGGTCATATCAAGGGCGAATCGCTTTCTTACTGCGATTTACCCAAAATTTTTCAATGTTGCGCAATTTTCTCGAATTGCCCCGGGATTTTGTCGCACGGATGGATTGTGGCGCACGCGCCGGCATGAAGTGACGGAAATCGGGGGGCGTGGCCGTACGAAAACCCGACGAATCAGAAAAAAAGCTGCATTTACAAAAAAAAATTGTGTCGCTTGACTCGCGCTTACTGCACCAAAGCAAATAGAAGGTGAAGTTCCGACGGACTTCAGTGGACCACGGCGCAGCAGCGACACCGGTGAATATCGGCGCACGGACCTTAGTGAATCCGGCCGGACCCGAAACAGCGTCGGAGAACCGGATCGCGACTGGACCGGGTAAGTAAATCTGCCACTATGTGTTAAAGGTGCACCAAAAAAAAGATGGTGTATAGGGCATCAGATTCATGAAGAGCGTCCCAGTATTAAGTAATCTGCCGCACCCTGCACATTTGTGAGGTCACTGCACATAGTACAACTGCTCTACTTTTATAAAATCTGGATCAACTTGTAAGCATATTTCACGTTCTGTGTAAAGTCAGAAGAAAAAGTGGCCACAGTTATTAGATCTGGGCCAAAGGTTCAGCCAGATCTCCCTAACTCACTGACGTGTATGATCGGCCGGTCATGTGCACATTAATGGATGGAGATAGAGGGGCTATTTTGAATTGGTTGTACTTGGCTTTTTTTGTTGTAAAATAGTGGCATGAGGTTTTTTGAGACTTTTCACTGCTAAAAAGTCTTGCAGGACTTTTCCACCTCTCATTAAATCGCGTTTACATAGAACTTATGTTAGTGCAAACACGGCAAAGCAGGTCATGATTTGGGACTTTGCAAAAGTCCCATAAAATGGACTCTCACAGCTACTCCAGTCCCTGCTGATCTATGTGCAGGGACGTTTTATGCATTTGAGACTTTTGGGGACTTTTGAAAAGTTGGCAGTTGAGCATAGAACATTATTAAAGGACCAAAGCCACTTTAATGAGCTCCAAATAGAACTGCCCCAAGAGCCGCCTAATGATAAATTACCCGAGAGCGTCTCTGTAGAGCTATCCCACAAAAACGAGAGGAACAGGGGTTGAATTTCGACCTGTCCATTCACATTAGATGGTTGACTAAATGCAATAAGATTGACCAACTATTATGATGGGGCTCCCAGATAAAACGGATTATTTTCCCTTGTATATCTGAGGGCCAGAGCCTTAGCTGCCCATGTACATTAGATAGATGCCAAAGCGGAACACAGACCCTCACATAGGAGAGAGATGTAGAATCTGCCAGAACATCGGTGGTTAGATTAGGAGTATCGACATGTTTAATCCAAGCTCTCACCCCTTCTATCTCCAACCTTGCACAGCAGCGTTAGGACGCAGGGGCGTAACTTGAAGTCGATGGGCCCCAGTGACAAGTCTGTTGCACAGGGCCCCGCACTATAATGTATGGTTTGATAGTCATAGTCTTCTTCTATGGGAAATGAGACCTTATGGGCCCCAAAGCCTTTAGGCCCGGGTGCGTCCCTTTCATGTTACGCCCCTGATAGGAGCCCATCATCAGGTTCATCCACCTACCCGTACTCTATGTCTCCATGCTCATGGCGTGTAAGTGGTTAACCTTTCAGAAACTGCAAGTGTACATAAAAATAACTACTTTTGCGCGTCTCGGGCCCGGTTCAGGGCTGTATCAGCAGATGTCCGGGCACGCAGTTTTTCTTGATTATACGGCGACTAAATTAAATGAAACAGAGCCTTAAGTGAGCTGATTACAAACTTGTCTATACATAAAGACAACTCAGATGGCGGAGCGGAGCCTTGTGAAAAACACACCAAAAACAGCCCGTAATAACAAGGAGCGCAATCTGCCTGGTTAATTAGGACAGAGATTATGGGGATGACCCGCGCGTCCCCAGCATCCCTCCCGCTGTAGAAGCGCTGATCTAACAACAGGACGGGCGCCATGGGGCCGCTCATTAGCACATTCACCGCGCTCGTATGCTAAGTGACATTAAAACGGGGCAGGAACGCTTTCCGAATATTCATTCTACAACAAGATGTGACCAGGACATTAAAGGTGCTAATGGTGTCTACACGGGTGATGCTTCACAACATAGTAGTTCATTGTATCAGCCTAAACTATCTCTACTCTAAGGAATGTCTAGACACAAATATCTTCACATTTTTCTTGTTGCCCCTAGCAACCAATCACAGCTCAGCTATCATTTGTATTCTTGGTTTGATGAAAATGGAAGCTGCGCTGGATTGGTAGAGAGAGTGCTAAACAAACAGATTTTACAGTCTGCCCCAAATTTTGACAAAATGCTGCTGTTTTTCAGAGCGACTTCCTGTCACATGACCATGGAGGTCAGTGGGATGTCATTATGATGTACGCGGTCAATGAGCGCGTGTTGGTAACAATAGGTGACTAGGTATAATGGCTGTTAAATAATATGTTACGTGATTTTTGTTACGAAAATGGTGACTGGGAAATTTGGCCCAAGATAAAGTCAGCCTGATGCCCCCGACTAATAAATTAACACAATGGGGCACCATTTACTTAACGCGTGTCCTGGCGCATCCCCGATCCGGAATGTCGGTGTGAGGATGAAGTCCGGCGCGATCCACCAAGGAGCAGGCGCTCGATATCCTGCATGTGTCGCTTCCCCCGCTGAGGTCCGCCGGAGTTCACTTTCTTTTCCCGGTGCATGTAAGCACTTGTGTTTTGCGACACAATTTGACCATGTTAAATCCCACGCGTTGTCCGAATCGTCGGTACGTCGACGCTCGCCACCGATTTCCGTTGCATGAAAGCAAGCGCCAATGCTCCACAAAATCCATCACGTGCGACAAAAAACCCTCTAAATGGGCGCACATCGCAGGTGGGTGTAAAGGGGTCTATGACAAGATGGCGCGTTGGCCTCAGGTACTGGACGTGTTCTCGCTGATTCAGGAGTCAAACGATGTACTTTGCCTCCCGCGACTCGTGTGTTAGACGCCTCATAATGACAGCAGAAGCCGTCACCGCTGTGACTAAGAGACGAGCTACTGTGCCGATCCACCGGCACCGGTGACAATACAGGGTACATGGTGTGGAATCTGATTCATCAAAAGACGGAAAATCTCGATGTTTGATGAATCAGCTGGAAAGAAAAAAACCTCAGTGATTTTTTTTTTATTATTCCGCTTCTGGGAATGGAGCAAACCGAGACGATAACAGCTCAGGGCTGAGTGCATCATGGCGCATGGAGGCTCTGTCACAACGTGTTGAATTATATACTTTTTCAGGTCCTGTTATTGGGCAATAATCTGTAAAACTTAACACAAAATGGGAGGGCATCGTTCACTCGGGAGCGATAATGTTCCAGTGGCACACCTGTGTGGGCACCGTCTATGGATGCATTTTCAGCCGGATATACATCCCCACAAAATCCATGTGACGCCTTCATTGGAGTCCACGAGGCCTGGAAGTTGCAAATAACATACAAATACTCTCTGGGGGCATACAGTGACAATACACGTAGTGTTGGGATAGCCATCCATTTTTCACAGCCCTGCTGCTACTAACACATACACCACGGGGAGGATCAAAAAAACTAGTTGCCTGCTACCGCTCTTACTCACCGCCGAGAGTTGGGGCTTGAACAGCCAATCCCGACGGCTGGAACACAGCAGTTGCGCATAGGGTCCTTTTTCACCAGTCCCGCTGCTACGTACAACGTGACACAGTTATGATTAAACGACCAGACACCATGCTGTAGCTTTTAATCAGATAGTAGGGTTTGCGCAGCATCGGTGCGAGAGAAAGAACCCATCAGGGGTGAGGAATAGAAATCCATTTTTCCACAGCCCTGCATGCTATCACAAACAAAATACACAATGGACGATCTGAAAAAAAAACAAAACAGTTGCCTGCCTACGCTTTTAATCCACAGGGGTGGGGGGACTTTGGTGCAGTCCAATTCAGGGAGCTGAAACCGCAAGCAGTGTGAGGATTGTGAATCTATTTATCACTGTCTGTGCTACTAACAAAACACACAAGTGTACGGTTACAGATATCTGCAGTTGCATGGGTCAAAACTGTAACAGAATTCTGTTTGTGTGTTGTGACAGAAATCAAACATTAAGACTAAGGGAATGTGAGATGGGTTTGGTGAGAGCCGCGTCCACCTGAGTCTACCGCCCACTCCGCCACCCCAGAGCCGCCCGCAGCGGGGACACCCTACAGACCTTGGCTCCCTCGTCAATGTTTCCGCCTTTTTGCGAATGGCATGAACAAACAAAACATTCACCCCGGAGCTTCTTGCCTCCTGATAATTCATTCAAGGACGTCGCGTTAATTCATCCGCCGACTCTAATTAAATTGTGTAAGCATGCGTGCGGGGCGGGATCCGTGCGGATGGCACGCGAGACCCCCACACACGAGTGAACGCTTCTATGTACACGGCTAGGGAGAGAGGGTAAATTATGGCAGAGAATTGCAGGCAAAACTCCGCCTGTGAAAAGAATTCTAGGACATGCTGTTTCCAACATCTCTTAATCTCACTTTGCGTCAGTTGAATTAGAAACATCTTATTTTACCTAGCTAGGAACTTGTACAGATGCAAACGTTTTCAAACAGCTGAGGTTGCTGCAGTGTGTTTCCATTGCACACTACAAGATTGAGTATGCAATGTACAAATGTTTATTTACAGAACATTAGTCTAGCAGATACAAAATGTAGCAAACTCTCACGCTGCGCAGAAGAATGAAGTTGTTCAAGTTTAACTCTGAAAAAAAAAATTGTTTGGTATTTTACAGTTTTTCGATGGGGCAGCAATGCGAAGAGCGCGTGAGACTGGCGATACAAAAAAAGACAAAGTTGATTAAATCGAGGCTTACAAATGTACTAAAGCTGAGGATTTGCTTACAAGTGGGAGATGAATTCTACATAGCGCAGCATCTGTATTGGGCTTAAACGGAAATTACTACATGTTCTATGCAAATATGAACCAAACAAACCTTACGAGAATGCTTTAGTTACACATGCATGCAGAAACCACCATCCCTATATCTTGTTTTAATCCCTGACTAGTGGTTTTGCTGAAAACACAATGATAAAATTATGAAATGAGGGTTGTCGACTCCTGTGGTGCATTCAGCCTTCCTATCACCGTATATACAAGGCTCCAGCCTTGTCCTGCCCAGCTAAGCAGAGAATACGTCATCACTGGGTTGTCCAGGACAGACAGAAGTACTATCATACGCTGCACATCCCCAGAAGCTCGTGTATGGAGTCGTCCAGCTCAGGTGATTTACTTCCTAGTTGGACTCTTCAGGAAGCCTTTGCGTGTTTTGCAATGTTTTATGTTAGCGACAGCCAGAAGCACCCAGCACTTCACAAAGGTCGATATTTTATAAATGTTTATTGTGGCAAAAACCCCCACTCGTAGACGATTAAACAGATACGTTTCTGCAGCAGGTAGCTAAAGCGGTGTCTACAAAGGATGTTGCGGTTCAACAATGCAGTTAAAAACAAAAGTAGATTTTCCTTTTAATGCTATCAGTAATGTGAAATGTACCCAGCATCCGGTGTGTAGTCAGGTGATTAACGAATTAACAAACAGAACCCCTCAGCTGTAGGAAGTCTCACGGTATGTATGGGAGCTTTAGATCTGCTACTTAAAAGGAAGTCTATCAATGGATGAAGTATTGTACACAAAGCATTACTGGGTACTTACATACTTACCCTGACTGAGCATCATAGTCCTTTATTCTTCTAGCGGGCTCGTTTGGTGAAATCTACTTTTAAAGTTATGACGGTGAGCCTCAGGGCTCCTGTCTACACATAGATGCCCCTTCTGGCTCCTTCTCTGCTAATTTGAAGTCATTGGCTCTCGGTGAGGAGGGCGGAGGCGGTGGACAGTATCTTGTACAGAGTTTGCATTAACTTAGGAGACTGTAGCGGAAACTGTAGGTGCTTCTTTGACATAGACCGGGAGCCCGGAGGCTCATTTGCATAATTTCAAAAGACAGTTGCTTTAACTAGGCCATTAGAGATTAAACACACGATAACAAGATCCGTTTTCAGGGGGCACCACCACTAGCATGTAAGTGTGGTTAGGTGTAAATATTGAGTCCAAGGAGTATGATTCCGCTCGCAGACAGCAAGCAGGATCTTAGAACTGGAGATACAAATATAGAAGAACGGTTGGCAAACTTGCTCTGAATCCCAATACTTCTCAAAGCTGAAGAGTGTTGCTATACAAAATGACCAGATGTAAACATACTGTAAACTTTTCATACCGCATCCATTTGTTACAATGTGTCCAGTGGAAGATTTTTCAGTTAGCATCACCTTCGTTACAATTTGTCAGTGTTGTAAGAATACTCGTCTTTCACTAAAAGTGTTGCTTTACAGCCAATAGGATTACAATTAAAACAAACCTTGGACTGTGAGGGGTTTTACATCAGAAATGAAGCATCGGCTGACTAATGTTTCAATTCATGCACAGCAAAACAGACGGATAGTAGGAAGTATTCGACAGTACAATAAAAAGTGGAAGAAAAAGCTTTGCAAAGGCCTCAAAAATATCTGAGTTTATTCGCATGAAGCTGAGGGTTTCGTTCGCAATTGTATCAATTTAGGAAATGATACTGGAGTTTCAAAGCGTGTTCTGTAATGGCTGCACTAAAATGTGAAACGCAGCTGAGAGCGTCCCTTTACAAGGGGTTGTAGTTTAAACCTTTCAAATGAAAACGGGAATAATCCATTCATAACAGAAGAACCAGTAGTGATAAAATGCATGCAGAACGTTGCACTCGGCTCAGTGTATGTATATTCTCAAGCTGAGGGTCTGCTACAGTTGCCAAAGCTGACGTCTTCTCCGCAGAGATTCCAGAATAACCAATGTGATAGATATTAGGTGTGAGCACATTATAGTTGGGGGTTTCCGTAGTTTTGTGTAAACGGTAATTAATTTGTGTAATTTGCGATGATGAAGTGTTTTAGACGCGACTCCGCGTACGATAATTAGGCGAATACGGGAATAAATAAACACAATGAGCAAAATATGTTATCTTGCGGCCTCGTAGCTTGTGTCAGCTGTTATCTCCGGAGATGAAAGCTTTCGCTTCACCACTTATTAACACCCCGAGTCACACATACCATTCTATTTAGTGCAGGTCTATGGAAATAGACAATATGCGATACAGCCAGGGTGGGGGCGTGGGGCGCATTCCACAGCGGGGTGCACCATGTGACCCTGGCCGAGCCCATTATACTGGAAGTTCAATGACAGGAATATCGTGTCAATTCCTGATATAATCCGCCTTCATTCCACATTACTACTACCGATCATCTTCAATTTAATTGTGCCCCCATGGTTTTATAATGCCCCACAATTTACACTTGGCCCCCTGTTTATATGCCCCACAATTTACACTGCCCCCATCTGTTATAATGACCCACGACAATGTACCAGAGCCCCCATGTCTACAATGCTCCACAGTATACCTTCCCCCCATGTCTACAATGCCCACAAGTTATAAAGCCCCCATGTTTGTAATTCCCCCAATTACAGTGCCCCACAATATTACAATGACCATGTTTATACATACCCTGAAATGTATAGTGCCCCCACTGTACCGGCTCGCCCAATGTTTATAATGCCCACACGGTTTACAGTGCCCCCATATTTGCTAAGGGCCCTCCTACACTTTATAGTGCCCCATATTGTAATGCCCTACAAATTTATAGTGAACCCCAATTTGTAATGCCCTACAATTTATAGGGCCCCCATATTTTGTTAATGGCCCTACAAGGAATAGTGCCCCCATGTTGCAATGACCCACAGTTACATTGCCCCCAATTGTTATAATGCACCTATGTACCATGTTACTGTATGTATACTCCTTCCCTCCTCCCCCCTACAGCAGATTCTCTCCTGACTCTCCTGTCACAGTGTGTCGGAGGAGAGACATGACATCATACATTCACGATCTGCACCTCTGTGCAGCTCACAGCGGCGGCAGTTGCTCCGTGTGATGCATGGAAAGCCGGCGGCTCCTGCGTCACGTCCTTACCATCCTCAGGACAACCCATTGCCTGGGACCTACCTCACCATGCGGGCCAACAGGAGAGTAGGTAAATGTGAAAGTTATTTAGTCTAAAAAAAGAGTGGACCACTGAGACTAGGTATGGCAGCTAGCCAGTAAGTAACCAACAAGGGGTCAAAACGTTTCTGTTATTTATTTGCATTAATGTACTCAAGTGTTGAGTCAGACAAAAACCTTTAATTGTGGAATAACGTTATCGGACACCATGAGGGCCGTTGCCTCGCTGGTTATTGACTCCCACATTGTGATCGTGAGCCTGTTTAGCCTCATTCATCATCCTGATAGGTGCACATATATTTGCAATTCCATAAGCTGGATTGCAGATTCGGAAGCAGTATTGAGCCCAGAGGTCAGCCCGCATCTGCCCCCCAGGGTGGTAACCATCTCTAGGGCCCGCTAGTGATTGTTGTCCTGCAATTAGCTGAAAGCCGATGCTCCGGTCAATAGCGTCTGGCAGTTTGATGAATTGATTGGAGACCTGTATGCTAATTTTTGCTGCAAAGGTAGCTCAATTCACGCCCGACCTGACTAATTAAATGTTAGGAAACGGGAAAAGAGATCACTACTGGAAATGGCTCCAGACAACGTCATATAGAGACGAAGAAGGTTTCCCTCTATCACAGCCCTGTATCAGAAATACATAGCCAGGGTCATTCATGACACTAACCAACTGGTCACATGTTACATATGCTCCTCCCTGGCCACGCCCCTGAGGAAACCTCAGTTATATAATACCAGCATTCGTTCTGACTCTAGGTAGCCAGGGATGCCAACATCACAGGAAATTATGTGTAATTTTAGATTTTGGATTATGAACTTATACCTTTGTTCCTGCTGAGGGTAAAGTTGGCCACGTTGATGAGTACATAGTTACTGCATTTTTATTGCTCAGTGTTTGTCTGGGACTGCTGATTTATATGATAACCCATAGACTTTCCAAAATTATGGGCATGTATTTATTCAGAGGGTCTGTTGTGGCATTTCGGTTTGGGGGTTGATCTGGGTGAGGTATAGTTAAGCAAAGTTTATCTAGTTAGCGGCAGCACGGTGGATCAGGGTTAGCTACACCTTGCCGTGCTGGAGTCCTGGGTTCAGTCCCAGGGTTAACATCTGCAAAGAGGTTTGCGTGTTTTCTTCTGGGTTTGTGTGGGTTTCCTACGGGTCCCCAGTTTACCTCCCACATTCCAAAATATAACTGGGATGGGTAATGAAATTGTGAGCTGGGGGACCACCCCAAAGGGAACTGATGTGCCAAACTTGTGCAGGCTGCAGAAGATGTGTATGCTATATAATACAGGAATTATCTTATAAGGGTGATGTATTAGTTTCAGGGTCTTGGGCCGGTATTAGATTTAGGAGCTCAGTGTCTGTAGTTCTGTAGCTCATTGTACATTAGTTTAGGGGTGATAGTCTGGGGTTTTAATAGTTTACTGGACCTGATCTAGGTCGTATTAGTTTCGGGGGTCTGATCTGTGTATAAGTTAGGAAGCCTTATCTGGGTTTAGTTCAGGGTTGATGTTTTATTAATTGTTAGGAGCTCGGTTATCTGTATTTCTGTAGTTCATGTGGCATAGTTTAGGGGGTTCTAGTCTGGACGTTTGAATTACTTTACTGGGTTGATATAGTTCTGCATTAGTTTAGTTGCTATGATTTGATCTACAGTAAGAGATCTGATCTTGGGTGGGTTTTAGTTTCAGGGTATGGGGGTCGTATACTCTCGGACCTCAGTGTCTGTATTAGCATAGGCTCATGTACATTAGTTAGGGGGGGTTTAGTCTGGGGGTTGTATTACTCTGGAGCCTCTGTCTCCGATGACTCTGTATTTTCTGGGCTAGAGTACTTAGTTTAGGGGTGGGTTCTAGGTCTGGGGTTGAATTACTTCCTTAGGACCTCAGTGTCTGGATTTCAAAGGCTCATGTGCATTAGTGTAGGGGCTTTGTCTGGAGTTGAATTAATTTACTGGTTCGATCTGGTTCTTTGCTATAATTTACCGGTCTGATGACATTAAGAAGATCTGCTCTGGGTGTGGTTTTTTAGTTCGGGTATGGGGTCGTATTACTCTCGGACCTGTCAGTGTGTCTGTTTTCCCCGGCTAGTCCATTAGTTCGGGGGGCTTCTACGTCTGGGCATGTCTTAGTTTACTGGTGCCTGGTATTAGTCTGTATTATGTTAAGGGGTGTGATTTAGTGGTATAAGTAACGAAGGTCTGATCTTGGGTGTGGTTTTAGGTTTAGGGGCTTGGGGTTCTGTCTTACTGTTTACTGTGCCTGTATGTCTATGTGCTACTTGTTTGTATATTTAGGTTGTGAATAGTTATGATGGACTGATTTAGGGTGGGTTTTGGTTTAGGGGCTGGGGTTCTGTATGAGGCTATAGGTTGCGATTGGGAATGGGCTCTGTAGTAATTAGGGAGGTTATGGAAGATCTCTTCTCGGATATTTATGATTTCCAGGTATAGGTTAGAAGTGGGTATATAATAGGGAGGAGGGGAAGTTCTATAAGCTACATAATGGGCCCCTAACTAATTGATCTGTATGAACAGTTCCTGCAAGTACAAAGGGGCGGGGGGGGTGGGGGGGGGGGGAGGGGATTCCTCGGTAACTATTCCGCTCTGTCATGGGCCAGCGGATACATCCCTGGTTTGTGATACAGCTTTCTAGACGTACGAAAATGAGACTATATTGGAGCCGACCCAAGCCAAGTTTCCGTCGTCAGTCTCAAACGGGTCCAATCCCCGGGGTAGGAAACCGAGAGAAGGAGACGACACAGAGGAAAACGTCTCGCGATGTTCTGATAATATATTACGGAGCAGATCTCCGCACCGGCGTGCTCCTGTGACCGAGCTTAATGATCATTGTAGGATTTATATGAATGTAAGCATTATTTACGGGATTTTTAATGAGTCTTTTTTTTGTTATTTATTTTAGCTGTTATTCTCCTTTTCCACAAAACTTTCTTGTAAAGAGACCCCTGCAGTATAGTGATAACAAAACTCATGGCTTGAACAACTGTATCTTATTGTCTCATACAATGCAGAGGACGACAGAGCCAGGAGTGGGAGAGGGAAACAGGAACACACCCCCTGTTTTTTTGATGGGAAACAAAAATCGACCTTTATTGAAAAGCACTTTTGATTGTCATGATTCTAACTATCGACAGGACAATCAGGGATTACACAAAGATTTAGGACATATATAATGCTGTTGCTGAGAACACAGAGCACAGCAGTGTTGAGGAACCCCCCAAGTGTTTCACTGTGATATAAAACCATCTTTATTTAGTAATGCTTTTAATAGTCAACGTATACAAATGAATGATTACAAAGATTCTAAAGGGACAATACTTACTACTTGGGCTGCTGAGAGAACACAGAGCACAGCGGGGGGGATACATCAAAGTCTTTTAACGGAAAGCCTACAATCCTGTAGCCCTGCTTCTTCAGATGGTAGTCAGGCTTCTACTGTCAACAACACAAAGGTTATAATTACGCAGCTCTCTCTATAGACACAGGGAGCCACAAGCAGGTGTGAGGACACTCCCCCAGGGCTCTCTGTGAGAGCTACAATCTTGTATTTGAAATCAATTTTTCAACAGTCCGCTGACTTACTAACGACATAAACAAAGGTGATTACACATCTCGTCGGGGGACAATACATAACAGCCCTACACAAGAGCCCAAGCAGGTGAGGACAACAAACCCCAGTGATCCTGAGAAGCTGACAACCATCTAGTAAAACTTACCAATCCATTCCTTTCAAGTCATGCTGCCTTACCCAACAATACACACAGATCTCAGTTGGACAGGGGTTAATGACTAGAGCCCTTATCGGGCTTATTCTCTGTATGCACAAGAAGGTATTGAATGCTATACTTTAGCATAAGGAATCGATCTTCTTCCCCATCTAGACCCCCCTCCGCGCCCTCGCTGTCTCGTCTCCCATGCCGTCCGCTCTTTACGTCACATTTGGGTCGCAGACGAATCCCATATCCATCTGCCATGTGGTAAATGACCCTCAGATGCGGTTTTATTTCCGTCCCTCGCCATAGGTGTCGCGCGGGGGCTGAGTAAGATTCCCATTTCTCCGCCGCTTTTTTTTTTTTAAGTTAGCGATGCACCGGAACCCATTTCGGAGCGGTCCTGTGATCCGGCAGGCTCTGTTACAATTCTGTATACTCCGTAAATCACGCCGCTTGGCTTGTAATTTTTACTGGAGAAAAGTACGATGCGGTCATAAATGGAAGATAATGTTTCGATCGCTAGTCGGGGGGGGGGAGGGGGGAGGTGGAGCGCAAATACCGCGTTTTCTGAACACCCTACCTTACCCCTTCCCCATCATCACCTATTAGAACATATTGTAGGCGAGAGATAGAAGGTCACAGTTCCCATGGCCATAAGGGGCATTCCTACAACCGCCAACTTCATTATAAAATTCTTGAGGGTTTCATAGCCCTGACCTGGTGTTAAACCTTTTGTGACACACCAGAAGGCGGGTATGCCCTATAGATGATGTAACAACCCACTAAATTCAATTGCTTCTGTCTTAGCGGAATGATGGATATGCTTAGGGACCATGTTGAGATAATGGAGAAAACAGGTATTTCTACGAAAATTGCTTTGTACACCGGAATATGGAACATACATATTCCAGGAAGTGACAATGGGGACGTAACCTCACCTGCTGTGCTCTTAGTTCTGTGCATTGGACTGCTGTACAGCGCACCCAAAATGTATGATTAAACAGCTCCCAAAGCCAATCCTAACGCTGTGTGTAGTCGGCATGGTCAAACACAACAGAGATTTTTTTTATGTTAAAATACCACTTATCCTGACAAAGACACATACAGTAATTTTCATGGCATTGTTTAAGGGGGTTGGCCCCTCATTTTATAGTTGCCATAATATACGGCTTAAATAATGTATCCCGAATGTTACATCATTCATGATCGGCATGCATGATACTCATTTATGCTGTTGCAAAACGCTCTGTGATTCTTTGATTACAGTACGAGCTTGATGAATAGGAGGAGCGTAGCAGGACAGTCATCTGCTTACCTCTTGTCTTCCTGACTCTGTACTGTGGAGGACAGACAATGCGGAGGAGACGCTATAAGCACAGCACAAGAGCAGGTGGTAAGTTGTTGTATATGCAGAGGGCCAGAATGGTGAGGAATAGGAAAAGCTGAAGCTGCTTAAAGGCGGAAGAGAGCGACCACTACAAGTGATACCCAAGGCACAGAAAACAATTCTGCTACTAGCAAAACTGAAGTTCCAAAATTTACAGTCTTCGCCGTACCACTATCCTGGCAGCTACATGGCAGGATGGGTTCATTCTATTATGTGGGTTAGGTGGTACCAGCCTCTAGGTTCAGGTTTTGGACATTCTGAATAGTAACCATGTAACCGTTGTCGAGTTCGCGGGCTATTATGTCGTTTCATACTGCAGTTGCTCGGTTGAGCTCCGGCCGATCGGAAGCTGACAGCTCTCGAGTTTTCATGGTTATTTCTGAAGTCAGAAGTGTAATAATTAGCCCTTTTTCTGTGTTATTCAATTGTCCCAGTCTATTAAACACATAAACCCAATGTCGGAATCTGTACATATAATACAGCTGTTTCCAAAACCTACTGATGCGACCCCCCAATTCGACACTATGCTAATGTGGGCAAGGTCGCAAGATCCAGTCAATGACAACGCCATAGACAGCGGCCAGCCCCGTCAGGTTAGGATACATGGTCCTGCAGTGAGTACGCTTTGTGTTTAGATACACTGGTCCGCAGCGAGTACGCTGTTGGTTTCGATTTAACTGGTTCCGAGCGAGTATGTGAGCCTTGTGGTTTAGATTTTACACTGGTCAGGCAGCAACGCTATCGACATTGTGGTTGAGAGAAACGGTTCAGCAGCACAGTATCGCCCTTGTGTTTAGATACAGTGTTCAGCGCGGTATCCCACTTGTGTTAGATACACGGGTTCAAAGCAGCGAGTAATCCAACTTGTGTTAGATAACTGTCCAGCAGTCACGTATCCGCTATTGTGTTTAGATACCACTGGTCCAGCAGCGGAGAGTACGATGTTGTGTTTAGTACACTGGTTCAGCGGCAAAAGTATCACACTTGTGTTTAGAGATTACTGGTGCAGCAGGCAAGTATCTCACTGTGTTTAGATACACTGGTTCCGGAGAGGGAGGATTATTTTGACGGATTGGATACATGGTCCGGAGGAGCGGGGTATCACACTGGATTAGCATACACTGTTCAGGAGGAGCGAGTATCACACTGCATTTAGCATACGCGGGTTCAGGAGGAGTACTATCTCCCTTGCTTGCTACCGCTTCCGGGGAGCCAGTATCCACTTGTTATTGGATACGTGGTTCAGGAGGCGCGAGTATCACACTTGCATTTCGATCATTTCAGGAGGAGCGAGTAGTAGTCACACTTTGCATTCGATACACGTGCGTTCAGGGCCCGGGCAAGATTCACACTTGTATTGCGATAACACTGGTAGGGAAGCGCGCGTATCCCTTGTATTAGGTACAATGCTTACGGAAGGAGCGAAGTATCCAAATATGAAGGGAGATTACACGGGTTCAGGCACGAACAGAGAGATCTCCCTTGTCTTCGGTATACCGAGCTTCAGGAGGCAAAAGGCCGCGCGTCTCCCCCTTGTATTTAGATCTCCCTGCCTTCCGGCCAGCGGCGAGTATCACTCACTGGGTATAGTCGATACAATGCTTTACGGAGGGGAGCATGCGTATCCCCCCTTGTCTTTAGATACAAACTGCCTTCAGGCAGTAAGCGCGCGACCCCCTTGTCTTTTCAGCTACTAAGAGATGCTTCAGGAGGAGCGGAGGATCCACAAAGTTGTATTTCGATGAAACCACTGCTTCGGCAGAGCGCGTCTCCCACCTTGTACTATTTAGATACCCCATGCTGTCAGCGGCGTGGCGAGTTTCTCACCCCGTGTATTAGTTGACACGGGCTCAGGCAGAGGGCGCGATCACACTGAGCTTCGATACACCGGTCCGGAGGCCGCGTTATCCCACCAGGCCTAGTCATACGGCCAGTTAGTCAACACATGCCTCTTTTTTCCTATGCCACAAGTCCAGTTCAGTTATTGACATTCTCACACACTGCTTGGTCCCTGATACGCGTGCTGTGAGTGGGATTTGTGACCCCACCTGTCATTTGATAACTACAGCTACGTTGTTACTCCCTGGCCGGTGGGCTCGCTTTTCTGGCTAAGTATACTATAACGCTCCTTAGCTCCTGTGTACGCCGCCGACCGTCCCAAGTTGTCTGACTCAATCCTTAGCGTTTCTTCTCCACATTTCTAGCCCGGGATGGGCTGTCCAGCCCGTTGCCGCTGCGACGGTTTTCGGGTGTTGAGCTAATATGTCTGGTTATACTCTGGCATGTATATTCGATTGGGACATTAGTGCGCGTTAGTGGGTCACATCTTTAGTCTCTGGTTTTAAATGCCCTACACAATTGACCCGCTTCATAATGGGAGGCCCTGGAAGTGGAGGTGGGGGCCCGGACCCACGGTGCTTAAGGCCCCCAGAGTCTTCCTCATGAAGGTCAGGCACATCCTCAGCACTATGTATTGGGTGTCATTCTTTGCGCTTGTTTCTATCAGGAAGCATACTCGACACTCCCGTGCGTACCCCCCCCAGGCTCCTTTTAGTCGATAGGCGTCTGTAGTCCATCAACCTGTAGAATCATTTCCATCTTGACATCCGAAACATGGTGTTAGTTGGCGCTCGGTGCCCGCCCCGCCCCCCACTTTGCTCCCATTCTGACTCCCCAGGTTTCCCGCAGCTTGCCGGGCAGGCCATCGGGGAGCACTCATTCGCAGGATATTTTGTGAGGGCGTTCTCCGTGGGGCAGACCTTCCCGAGTCAGGCAAATACTAACCCGGACTGATCTTATCATCGGCCACACGTTGGGTCACATGTTGCGCTGCTGGTAGCCATTGAACTAACGCGTGCCTCCGTCTGTCAGGCATTAAGGATCACCCGCACCCAGCCGACAGCCACGCTCTGCGCAGCCCAATCCCTCTCTCTTCTTCACGGGAATTGCCTCATATGTTTTGAAGGTTCTGTCATTGCTCAGCTCACCTCCGAGCTACTCTGATGTGTTTCAGAAATCTATAGCCCTATAAAAAAAATCACATTAAGTGTTTGGGTAACTTTGTACCATTCCCTGCCTGCGGGGCCCTATTTTATGTTCTTGGCTAGAACTCTGTCATGTAATTAAATGAGTTTTCTATGAAGCTTCACGTTTGATGGAGAATGAAATCCAAACAGGAGTAGCGTTTCCTCAACATGCGTTTATGACCTCCAGCCATGGCGGTGACTGACGAAGCCATGGAAGGATTCATTGCTAATGCAATAAAAGATTTAAGAGCTGGAGTTACTCTGATACATGTCTTTTAAGAGTCCCTGAACAAAGATTACACACAAGGACACCTTGTAAAATTCACCTACACACAAATTACATCAACAACAGGTTCAAAAGTATGTGACCTATAATTTATACTCTGGGTCGTTTTCACCTAATGAAGGTGCATAAAGAGTAAAATATGGGCAAGAGAGGACCGGAGAAGGGATTTTATGGCACCGGTGCATAAAGAGGAAGGCCTGGAGCTGGAGAGGGTACAACGTAGAGCCACAAAAATGATAAGGGGTATGGAGGGTCTCAGTTATGAGGAAAGATTAAAACAACTAGATTTATTTAGTCTGGAAAAGAGACGACTACGAGGGGACATGATTAATGTATATAAATATATGAATGGTCCATACAAAAAATATGGTGGTAAGTTGTTCCAGATTAAATCAAATCAAAAGACGAGGGGGCACTGTCTCCGTTTGGAGAAATCAAGGTTTAATCACCGAAGGCGACAGGGCTTCTTTACTATGAGAACGGTCAATCTGTGGAATAGCCTGCCTCAGGCGCTGGTCACAGCAGGGACAGCAGAGAGCTTCAAGAAGGGTCTAGATGCCTTTTTACACCTAAATAACATTGATGGTTATGTTATATAGAATTGTTTCCCCTAAATCCCTTCCTCATCCAATCCCTTCCCTTCCTTGGTTGAACTTGATGGACAAGTGTCTTTTTTAAACCGTATAAACTATGTAAGTGAAGTGCCCTGTAATTTTATCATGGTCCTTAGAAGACAAAGTTGTAGCTCAGACTCACCATGGACCAAGGTTCAGGTCATTGCCATGGGCCTCCAACTCAATACACTGGACAATGCAAGTTGGCTTGTTGATGCCCCTTTTAATATACCCAAATCAGCCCTCTCCTCAGTTATGATTCTGGTGAGTGGTAAAATGTCATCCCCTGTCATGTATAATTGAAGACCCCATAAATACAGGGTAGCATGGAAGGAAGTAGAGACCACCTGCCTTATGTGAAAGCTTTTGGTTACAGACCATCTCATGATCCGCAGCCAAATTGTAGGAATTACTTGACTACGTATTTTGTGGGAACTATGGGACTTCTTAGATTACGCGACTGTGGTTGTACATATCTGAGATCTCCACAACCAATGTTATAGCATATATGTGGGGTAGCTTGTATATCTTTGCTTGGAGGTCTTTCAGGCTGCAGACCATCTGTTGATTAGCAGACCTACTGTTTAAAGCCTCTTAGATTAGGTTTGCATGATTATACAAGTCTACGATCTCAAGGAACCAAGAGTGTGTATGGTTTACATTCTTCTGGGTTAAAGACTGTCTCTTGATCCGTAGCAGAACATCTCACAAAAGCCTCTTTGGGTTTGCATAGTAGCACACAATGGAGAACTCTACACGCAATGGCTGCATGTGGTTGTATGTATAATTTTAGTTGAAGCTTCTCCAGGCTACATAAAATCCATTGGTCTTGGGTACCATAACTTTCATTAGCTTCATAGATTTGGTTTGCATGATGAGGACATCACACAGGACGCCTCAGGGCTTCATTACATTCATACTGTTGTTTGGTAAATCCCTCTAACCTTTTGGAAGCGTTGTGGACCTTTGTGTTTTCAGTTTGGTCACTTTTTTCCTGAAATCTTTATCTTTATGGGTTTATACTTGGACATTTTGGAGTATTTTTTACATATGGCCTTCAAAAACCTGATTATTTTGCTTTACTTGCCTATATTCATCCTGAGCCACAATTATCTGATTTCCTGAGTCTCAAGTGTCCGTCCAGACCTTGCTTCAGTAATATGTATTCTGGAAATGAAACCTTTATGCCATAATAGCCCCAATGCATTGTGGGTGCTGTCAATATACTGTCAATACGTTGCTCTTGTCACTGGAAGCAAATATGAAGCAAACTAAAGGATGGGACTTTTTACTAGGTCACAAAATCTGACTTCAGTGTCGTTCTGCTTTAGATGTGACAGACAGTATGTGATGAGACTGTACAGACAGTACGGAGAACATATTGTAGGATGCTTTAGGAAGGACAGGTGAAGGTCAAATGTCCAATTGTACAATAGTCCGAGGAGATCAGTGATGTAGTCTGATACCAGAGGTCCCGCACAGTGACAGACTTCTGAGGAACATCTGCAATACCCGTATCTTTCATATTTTGCTTCTTGCAAAGGAAGAGTAATATTCCAACATCTACATAGAAAAGGTTGTGAAAGAAAATTGTCAAAATACTAAAAATAAAACATGACTGCCTTATTCTAATACAGGAAATTATGGAGGAAGAGAAGGCTTCAAAAAAAGGTTGTCTTCTAAGTACTGAGACTGTGGCCCAGGTGCTGGGTGCAAAAAGGCTACTTTACCTTTTCTAATGTATTTATGCACAGGCCATTTATCCATGACCTCCTTCCTTCTAAAATCAACGTTTTAAACTATGCTAATGAGCATGGAGGGATCCTGGGGCTGTTACCAGAGTCACTCCATGCTGTAGCTTCATAGGCTGATATGCTGTCTCCTGTTCTGCTCCTTAAAGAGGACCTGTCACCTAAATTTTCGGCACTAGGAGATGTTACTAAAGTAAGCAGCTCCTAGTGCTAGAACAAACGCCGCAGTGTTAGAGTGATATTGTTGCCGGAAACCTCCGGTAACGCTATCTAACACTGCGGCGGGGTACAATGTAATTGTCGGACAGCTCGCAAAGCTGTCCAACGTATTCATGAGGGGGCGGAGTTGGATCGTGGCTAGGGGTGGTGACTGCCGCCTAGCGCGCGGCAGTCACTGCCGACCTATGGAGCCAGCCGGGCGGTCCGGGGAAGAGACAGCGCCTCGGACCGCCCCCTCATGAATACGTTGGACAGCTTTGCGAGCGGTCCAATGATTACACTGTACCCCGCCGCAGTGTTTGATAGCGTTACTGGAGGTTTCCGGTAACGCTATCACTCTAACACTGCGGCGTTTGATCAAGCACTAGGAGCTGCTTACTTTAGTAAGCAGCTCCTAGTGCCGATAAATGGGGTGACAGGTCCTCTTTAGGCACTTCCCCCTCCCTCTGCATGATGTAATCTCACTTCAGCAGAGGAAGTTTCAGCACATAGCGGGAGGGGCTACTACTCCTGCACAGTGTAATAACCTGTGAAACAACAGCCTGGCGGGGCTCTTGTAACGGCCCTGGGAGACCATGAGCCATATAAACATAATAAGAAGAAGGTCATGGATAACAAACATAAGAAGATTACCACAGTAACAGTGCCTGGATCCATGAGTAAGAGTCAAAATGAAGCATCAAAATGCTTCATTTTGATGGTGTATTTCATCACTAGTGATGACTATAAGATGGTTTGAAAGACATAATGTGTTCTATAATAACATATGGGGTAGTGAGTGGCCCCCATACTGTCCCTGGATAGATTGTAGGAGGTCATCGAAGAAACGAAATAAGGAAGGATGTAAAAAGGGAAGCAAGAAAGGAAGATAGGGAGGGAAAAAGGAGGAAAGGTAGGAAAAAAGATTGAAGGGAGGGATGGATGGATGGAAGAAGAAAAGAAAGGAGGGTAAAAAAGAGTTATAAATAAAGGAAGGAAGTATTGAAGCATTGGAAGCCACAAAGAAGGAATGAACGGAATAAGGGTTAAAGTGAGGGAAGAAAGAACGAAGGAAGGTAGTAAAGGGAGAAGCAAAGTAGGAAGGGTGAAAAGATGTTGGAAAGGAGGAAGGATGGGAGGGAGGGATAAAAGGACGGAAGGAAGGGAGGGATGGAAGAAGGCAGGGTAGAGGAAAAAAGGAAAGGAAGAAAAGAGGAAGGAAGTGAGAACTGTATAGGGATAACAAAGATGTAGCGAAGAAAAAAATAAAGGCATTTAAGAAGGAAGAGAATATTTCCAAGAAGACAGTGAGGGTAAAGAAAACTTGGAGAGGGAGAGGAGGTGGTAAAATGGGAAAGGAATGGAGTAAAAGTTAGGTAAAAAGAAGGAAAAATGTATCAGTCTGCGTCAGTTTTCTGTCTGACTTTGCAGTGAAACGAATGTGCAAACTGCTTGTACATGTAGTTATAAAGTGTCTGCACCAGTATTGTGTCCGACAAGACAGAAAAAATGTGCCCCTAAAGGGGTGAGTAAGGCATTGCTAAACTAGCCAAACCGAAATGCGTAGATTGCTGTATTTGCACCTTGGGATTCCCTTCCTTTTTCTACATATTGGCGACCATTTCATCCCCGGGTCTGTCCGAGCACCGCTAGGACAAAGGGGTGAGCATGTGTCTTTCTTTGTTTTTAGACTATTATTAAAGGGGTGGGGTAGCACTTAGTCGGAGTTTGCGACACATTTAATACAGCAACTCGACAGACACTCGACACATTGGGGGTCATTTACTAAGGGCCCGAATCTTCTTACTGCGATTTACCCAAATTTTTCAATTTTGCGCCAATTTTCTCTGAATTGCCCCGGGATTTTGTCGCACGCGATCGGATTGTGGCGCATCGGCGCCGGCATGAACGTGACGGAAATCGGGGGCGTGGCAGTACGAAAACCCGACGAATTCAGAAAAACAGCCGCATTTACAAAAAAAAAATTGTGTCGCTTGACTCGCGCTTACCTGCACAAAGCAATAGAAGGTGAAGTCCGACGGACTTCAGTGGACCACGGCGCAGCAGCGACACCTGGTGAATATCGGCGCACGGACCTTAGTGAATCCCGGCCGGACCCGAATCAGCGTCGGAGAACCGGATCGCGACTGGACCGGGTAAGTAAATCTGCCACTATGTGTTAAAGGTGCACCAAAAAAAGATGGTGTATAGGGCATCAGATTCATGAAGAGCGTCCCCAGTATTAAGTAATCTGCTGCACCCTGCACATTTGTGAGGTCACTGCACATAGTACAGACTGCTCTACTTTTAATAAATCTGGATCAACTTGTAAGCAGTTTTCACGTTCTGTGTAAAGTCAGACAGAAAAGTGGCGCAGTTATTAGATCTGGGCCAAAGCGTTCAGCCAGATTTCCCCTAACTCACTGACGTGTATGATCGGCCGGTCATGTGCACATTTAATGGATGGAGATAGAGGGGCTATTTTGAATTGCTTGTACTTGGCTTTTTTGGTGTAAAAATAGTGGTATTGAGGTTTTTTGAGACTTTTCACTGCTAAAAAGTCTTGCAGGACTATTTCCACCTCTTCATTAATCTAGCGTTTACATAGAACTACTGTTAGTGCAACACCGTGCAAAGACACATCCATGATTTGGGACTTTTGCAAAAAGTCCCATAAAATGTCTCACAGCCACTCCAGTCCTCTGCTGATCTATGTGCAGGGACTTTTCATGCATTTTGAGACTTTTTGGGGACTTTTTGAAAAGTTGGCAGTTAGAGCATAAGAACATTTATTAAAGGACCAAAGCCACTTTAATGAAGCTCCAAATAGAACTGCCCCAAGGAGCCGCCTAATGATAAATTACCCCGAGAGCGGTCTCTGGTAGCAGCTTATCCCACAAGAACGAGAGGAACAGGGAGTTGAATTTCGACCCGTCCATTCACATTAGATGGTTGACTAAATGCAATAAGATTGACCAACTTATATGATGGGCTCCAGATAAAACTGGATTATTTTCCCTTGTATATATGATGGGCCAGAGCCTTAGCTGCCCATGTACATTAGATAGATGCCAAAGCGGAACACAGACCCTCACATAGGAGAGTAGATGTAGAATCTGCCAGACATCAGGTGGTAGATTAGGGGTATCGACATGTTTAAATCCAAGCTCTCCACCCCTTCTATCCTCCAACCTTGCACAGCAGCGTTAGGACGCAGTGGCGTAACTTGAAGTCGATGGGCCCCAGTGCAAAGTCTGTGCCAGGGCCCCGACTATAATGTATGGTTTATAGTAATAGTCTTCTCATATGGGAAAGTGAGACCTTATGGGCCCCAAAGCCTCTTAGGCCCGGGTGCGATCCCTCTCATGTTACGCCCCTGATAGGACGCCATCATCAGGTTCCATCCACCTTACCCCGTACTTCTATGTCTCTCCATGCTCATGGCGTGTAAGTGGTTAACCTTTCAGAAAACTGCAAGTGATACATAAAAATAACTACTTTTGCGCGTCTCGGGCCCGGTCCAGGTGCTGTATCAGCAGATGTCCGGGGCCACGCAGTTTTTCTTGATTTATACGGCGACATTAAGATTAAATCGGAGCCTTAAGTGAAGCTGATTACAACTTGTATATACATAAAGACAACTCAGATGGCGGAGCGGAGCCTTGTGAAAAACACACCAAAAACAGCCCGTAATAACAAGGAGCGCAATCTGCCTGGTTAATTAGGACAGAGATTTATGGGGATGACCCGCGCGTCCTCCAGCATCCCTCCCGCTTGTAAGCGCTGATCTAACAACAGGACGGGCGCCATGGCGGCAGCTCATTAGCACATTCACTGCGCTCGTATGCTAATGTGACATTAAAAGGGGCAGGAACGCTTTCCGAATATTACATTTCTACAACAAGATGTGACCAGGACATTAAAGGTGCTAATGGTGTCTACACGTGATGCTTCACAACATAAAGTGCATTGTATCAGCCTCAAACTATCTCTAATTCTTAAAGGAATAGTCTAGACACAAATATCTTTCACATTTCCTTGTTTGCCCCTAGCAACCAATCACAGCTCAGCTATCATTTTGTATTCTTGGTTTGAAAAATGGAAGCTGCGCTGTGATTGGTAGAGAGTGCTACACAAACAGATTTTTACAGTCTGCCCCAAATTTTGACAAAATGCTGCTGTTTTTCAGAGCGACTTCCTGTCACATGACCATGGAGGTCAGTGGTGATGTCATTATGATGTAACGCGGTCACATGACGCGCGTTGGTAACAATAGGTGACTAGGTATAATGGCTGTTAAATAATATGTTACGTGATTTTAGTTACGAAAATGGTGACTGGGAAAATTTGGCCCAAGATAAAGTCAGCCTGATGCCCCCGACTATAAATTAACACAATGGGGCACATTTACTTACCGGGTCCTGTCGCAATCCCCGATCCGGAATGTCCGGTGAGGATGAAGTCCGGCGCGATCCACCAAGAGCATGCGCTCGATATCCTGCATGTGTCGCTTCCCCCGCTGAGGTCCGCCGGAGTTCACTTTCTTCTTCCCGGTGCATGTAAGCACTTGGTCTTGCGACACAATTTGACATGTTAAATCCCACGCGTTGTCCGAATCCGTCGGTACGTCTGACGGCTCGCCACCTGATTTCCGTTGCATGAAAGCAAGCGCCAATGCTCCAAAATCCAATCACGTGCGACAAAAAACCCTCTAAATGCGGCGCACATCGCAGGTGGGTGTAAAGTGGTCTATGACAAGATGGCGCCCGTGGCCTCAGGTACTGGACGTGTTCTACGCTGATTCAGAGTCAAACATGTACTTTGCCTCCCGCTTACTCGTGTGATTAGCGCCTCATAATGACGGCAGAAGCCGTCACCGTGTGACTAAGAGACGAGCCTACTGTGCCGATCCACCGGCACCGGTGACAATACAAGGTTACATGGTGTGGAATTCTGATTCATCAAAATGACGGAAAATCTCGATGTTTGATGAATCAGCTGGAAAGAAAAAAACCTTCAGTGATTTTTTTTTATTATATCCGCCTTCTGGGAATGGAGAACCGAGACGATAACAGCTCAGAGCTGGTGCATCATGGCGCATGGAGGTCTCTGTCACAACAAGTGTTGATATTTTTATATACTTTTTCAGGTCCTGTTATTGGGCCAATAATCTGTACGTAAAACTACACAAATGGGAGGGCCATCGTTCACTCGGGAGCGATAATGTACAGTGGCACACCTGTGTGGGCACCGTCTATGGGAATGCATTTTCAGCCGGATATACATCCCCACAAAATCCATGTTAAAGACGCCTTCATTGGAGTCCACCGAGGTCCCTGGAAGTTGCAAATACATACAAATACTCTCTTGGTGGCCTAACAGTGACAATACACGATAGTGTGAGGAAATAGAAATCCATTTTTTCACAGCCCTGCTGCTACTAACAACATACACAAGGGGAGGATCAAAAAAACTAGTTGCCTGCTACAGCTCTTACTCACAGCAGAGAGTTGGGGCTTGAAAACAGCTCAATCCAGAGAGCTGGGAACACAGCAGTGTGAGCAATAGGAGTCCATTTTTTCACAGTCCCGCTGCTACGTACAACGTCGACACAGTTATGATTAAACGACCAGAACCATGCTGTAGCTTTTAATCAGATAGTAGGGGGCTTTGCAGCAGCTCGATGCAGAGAGATAGTAACCCATCAGGGTGAGGAATAGAAATCCATTTTTCACAGCCCTGCAGCTACTAACAACATACACAATGGGACGATTAAAAAAAACAAAACAGTTGCCTGCTACAGCTTTTAATCACAGGGGTGGGGGGACTTTGGTGCAGCTCAATTCAGGGAGCTGAAACCGCAGCAGTGTGAGGATTGTGAATCTATTTTATCACTGTCCTGCTGCTACTAACAAAACACACAATGTACGGTTACAGATATCTGCAGTTTGCATGGTCAAAACTGATAACAGATTCTGTTGTGTTGTGACAGAACTCAACACTAAGACTAAGGGAATGTGAGATGTGTTTGGTGAGAGCCGCGTCCACCTGGTACCCGCACATCTCCGCCACCCCAGATGCCGCGCAGCGGGGACACCACTATCAGACCTTGGCTCCTCGTCAATGTTTCCGCCTTTTTGCGAATGACACACGAACAAACAAACATTCACCCCGGAGCTTTCTGCCTCCTGATTAATTCATCAAGGCGTCGCGTTAATTCTCCGCCGACTCATAATTAAATCTGTAAGCATGGCGTGCGGGCGGTGATCCGTGCCGTGGACTGCCGAGCGCCCCCCACCGAGCGAAAGACTTCTATGTCACAGGCAGGGAGAGGGTTAAATGATGGCACGGAATTGCAGCAAAACCTCAGCTGTGTAAAGAATTCTATCTTTCTGACCAAAGTGCAATGATTTTCCGACATCCTTTAATCTCGTTTGCTGTCAGTGAATAGAAACATCTATATTTATACCTAGAGAATTTGTACAGATGCAAACGTTTCAACAGCTGAGGGTTTGCTGCAGTTGTTTCCAGTCTGCAAATCACATGATTGTTGCAATGTAAAATGTTTATTTGACAGCATAAAGTCTAGACCAGATACAATTGTAGCAAACCCTCAGCTGCGAGAAGAATTAAGATGTTCAAGTTTTAACTCTGAAAAAAAAATTGTTTTTTTTTTTTATCTTTTCATGGGCAGCAAATAGAGTGGCTGAGACTGGAGATACAAAGAATAGTAAAAGCTGCATTAAATTAGTCTTACAAATGTCTCTTACAGCTGAGGATTTGCTACAATGTGGAGACGAGTTCATTATTAGCATCTGTCATTGGTTTAAAGGAAATCTATCATTTGCTTTTATGCATTATGAACCAAACATACCTTGAGAATGCTGTAGTTACACTGATGCAGAAACATATCTTGTTTAATCCCTGAACTGAGTGGTTTTGCTGAAAAAACAATTATAAAATTATGATAATGAGGGTCTGTCGCTCCTGTGGCTGCTTCAGCGCTTCTCCTCACCTTAATTATACAGTGCTCCAGCCTTGTCCTGCCCAGCATAAGCAGAGAATACGTCATCACTGTGTTGTCCCTGACAGACAGAAGTAATCAATCGCTGCACCATCCCCCAGCAGCTCTGTATGAGTCATCCAGCTCAGGTTGATTACTCCTGTCTGGACTCTTCAGGAAGCTCTGTTTGCAATGTGTTTATGTAGGCAGCCAGCAGCACCCAGCTTTCATAAGGTCCTGAATTTTATAAATGTTTTTTGTGCAAAACCACTCAGTTCAGAGATTAAACAAGATACGTTTCTGCATCAGTGTAGCTAAAGCGTTCTCAAGGTATGTTCGGTTCACAATGCGTTAAAAACAAAAGGTAGATTTCCTTTAATGCATCAGTCATGTGAAATGTACCAGTCCGGTGTGATAGTCAAGGCTGAATACAATTAAAACAGACCCTCAGCTGTGAGAAGTCTCAGGTCTGTATGGGAGTTTAGATTCTGTACTTAAAAGAAGTCTATCACATGGATGAAGTATTGTACACAAAGCATACGGTACTTACATACTTACCCTGAATGAGAATTCATAGTTCCTTTATCTTCTAGCGGGCTCGTTTTGGATGAAATCTACTTTTAAAGTTATGCAGGGGAGCCTCAGGGGCTCCTGTCTACACCATAGATGCCCCTTCTGGCTCCTTCTTCTGCTAATTTTGAAATCATTGGCTCTCTGGCTGAGGAGGGGAGGAGGTGGACAGTATCTCTGTACAGAGTTTGCATAATTAGGAGACTGTAGCGGAAACTGTAGGTGCTTCTTTGACATAGACCGGAGCCCCGGAGGCTCATTTGCATAATTTCAAAAGACAGTTGCTTTAAACTAGGCCATTAGAAGATAAAACAAGAACAGATCCCGTTTCAGGGGGCACACACTAGCATGTAAGTGTGGTTAGTGTAAAATACTGCGTCCATGTGGTAGATTTCCTTCAAGGGTAAGTGATTCCGCTCGCAGACAGCAAGCAGAGATCTTAAAACTGGAGATATAAAATAGAGAAGAAGGTTGCAAAACTTTGCTCTGAATCCCAAATACTTCTCAAAGCTGAGTATTTGCTACAAATGTATCCAGCATGTAAAATCAACTGTAAACTTTATTCATCATCAGCATCCATTTTTGTTACAATGTGTCAGTGAACTTTATTCATCATTAGCATCCACCTTCGTTACAATGTGTCAGTGTTGGTAAGAATACTTATCTTCCTAAAATTGTTTGGTTTACAGAATAGGATACAATTAAAACAAACCTTTGACTGTGAGGGGTTTTACATCAGAAATGAAGCATCTTGCTGACTAATGTTTCCATTCATGCACAGCAAACAGAGATAGTAGGAAGTATAGAAGTACAATAAAAAGTGGAAAAGCTTTGCAATAGGCTCAGAATACTGATTTATTCGCACAGCTGATGGTTTGCTACAATTGTATTCAATTTAGGAAATGATACTGGAGTTTACAAAGCGTGTTCTGTAATGGATGCAATAAAAACAAACCCTCAGCTGAGAGAAGTCTTAGGTTGTTAACATTCAAATGAAAACGGGAATAATCCATTCATACACAGCAAGAACAGATAGTGATAAAATGTATAGCAGAACGTTGCACTAGGCTCAGTGTACTGTATACTTCTCACAGCTGAGGGTCTGCTACAGTTGCAGCTGCGTCTTCTCCGCAGAGATTCCAGAATAACCAATGTGATATGATATTTAGGTGTTGAGCACATTAATAAGTTGGTGTTTTCCGCTAGTTTTGTGTAAACGGTAATAATTTGTGATAATTTGCGATGCTGAAGTGTTAGACGAGACTCCGCTGTACGATAATTAGGCGAATACGGGAATAAACACAATGAGCACAATATTTATTTGCGCCTCGTAGCTTTGTGTCAGTGTTATCTCCGGAGATGAAAGTTTCGCTTCACACTTATCACCCCCCGAGTCACACATCCCTTCTATTCTAGTGCAGGTCTATGGAAATAGACGATATGGGATACAGTCCAGGGTGGGGGCGTGGGGCTCATTCACAGCGGGGTGCACCATGTGACCCTGGCCGAGCCCATTATACTGGAAGTCACTGCAGGACTAATAGTGTCCATTCCCTGATATATATCCGCCTTCATTTCCACATTACTACTACAGATCATCTTCAATTACTTGTGCCCCCATGTTTATAATGCCCCACAATTTACACTGCCCCCATGTTTATAATGCCCCACAATTTACACTGCCCCCATGTTTATAATGCCCCACAATTTACAGAGCCCCCATGTCTACAATGCTCCACAGTATACATTCCCCCCATGTCTACAATGCCCCACAATTATAAAGCCCCCATGTTTGTAATTCCCCCCAATTTACAGTGCCCCACAATATACAATGACCCATGTTTATAATACCCTGAAATGTATAGTGCCCCACTGTACTGTGCCCCAATGTTTATAATGCCCCACGGTTTCATCATATTGTGCCTACCATATCCCCATATGTAATGCCTCAATATAGTGCCCAATTTGTAATGCCCTACAATTTATAGGGCCCCATATTTGTAATGGCCCTACAAATAGTGCCCCCATGTTTGCAATGACCCACAGTTACATTGCCCCAATTGTTATAATGCACCTATGTTACCATGTTACTGTATGTATACTCGCCTTCCCTCCTCCCCCCTACAGCAGTTCTCTCCTGACTCTCCTGTCACAGCTGTGTCGGCAGGAGAGATGACATCATCACATCACGTCTGCACCTCTGTGCAGCTCACAGCAGGGGCAGTTGCTCGTGCTGATGCATGGAGCCGGCGGCTCCTGCGTCACCGTCCTACCATCTCAGGACACCATTGCCTGGGACCTACCTACCACCATGCGGGCAACAGGAAGTAGGTAAATGTGAAATTATTTAGTCTAAAAAAAGAGTGGACCACTGAGACTAGGATGGCAGCAGCAGAGTAACCCAAGGGGTCAAAAGTTTCTTTATTTATTTGCATTAATAGGACTCAGTGTTTGAGTCAACAACCTTTAATTGTGAATAACGTTATGACACCTTGAGGGCCGTGCCTGCTTGGTATTGACCCCACATGTGATGCGTGAGCCCCTGTTTAGGCCTCCATTCATCATCCTGATAGGCTGCACATATATTTCAATTCCATAAGCTGGATTGCAGATTTCGGAGCAGTATTGAGCCCAGAGGTCAGCCCGCATTCTGCCCCCCAGGGGGTAACATCTCTAGGGCCCGCTAGTTGTTGTTGTCCTGCAATTAGCTGAAAGCCGAGCTCCGGTCAATAGCGTCTGGCAGTTTGGATGTATATTGATTGGAGACTGTATGCTAATTTTTGCTGCAAAGTAGCTCAATTACTGCCGACCTGACTAATTAACATGTTTAGGAAACGGAAAAGGATCACTACTGGAAATGTGCTCCAGACAACGTCTATAGAGACGAAGAAGTTTCCCTCTATCAAGCCCTGTATCAGAATACATAGCCAGGCTCTCATGACACTAACCAACCTGGTCACATGTTACATATGCTCCTCCCTGGCCACGCCCCTGAGGAAACCTCAGTTATATAATACCAGCATTCTCTCTACTCTAGGTAGCAGGATGCCAACATCAGCAGGAAATTATGTGTAATTCTTAGATTTTGGATTATGAATTATACCTTTGTTCCTGCTGAGGGTAAGTTGGCCAGTTGATGATACATAGTTACTGCATTTTTATTGCTCAGTGTTTGTCTGGACTGCTGTATTTATTGATAACCCATGACTTTCCAAAATTATGGGCATGTATTTATTCAGAGGGTCTGTTGTGGCATTTCGGTTTGGGGGTTGATCTGGGTGAGTATAGTTAAGAAAGTTTTATCTAGGTTAGGGCAGCACGGTGGATCAGGGTAGCCGTACAGCCTTGCCTGTGCTGGAGTCCTGGGTTCAAGTCCCAGGGTTAACATCGCAAAGAGTTTGCGTGTTTTCTTCTGGTGTTTGTGTGGGTTTCCTCGGGTCCCCAGTTTCCTCCCACATTCCAAAATATACTGGTAGGTTAATAAATTGTGAGCTGGGGGACAGGGACTGATTGTGCCAAACTTGTGCAGGCTGCAGAACTGTGTATGCTATATAATACAGGAATTATTATAAGGGTGTGTATCAGTTCAGGGTCTTGGGCCTGGTATTCTTTCGGAGCTCCGTGTCTGTAGTTCTGTAGGCATGTACATTAGTTTAGGGGTTCTAGTCTGGGGTTTGTACTAGTTATACTGGACCTGATCTAGGTCAGTATTAGTTTCGGGGGTCTGATCTGTTGTATAAAGTTAGAAGCTCTTATCTGGGTTTAGTTTCAGGGTCGATGTCTTGATTAATGTTAGGAGCTCGGTGATCGTATTTCTGTAGTTCATGTGACATAGTTTAGGGGGTTCTAGTCTGGCGTTTGAATTATTACTGGGTTCGATATAGTTCTGCATTAGTTTAGTTGCTCATGTTGATCTACATTAAAGATCTGATTGGGGTGGGTTTTAGTTTCAGGGTTGCGGAGTCCTGTATACTCTGGACCTCAGTGTCTGTATTGCAAAGGCTCATGTAATAGTTAGGGGGGGTATAGTCTGGGGGGTGTATTACTCTGGAGCCTCTGTCTCCGATGACTCTGTATTTTCTGGGCTAGAGTACTTAGTTTAGGGGTGGGTTCTAGGTCTGGGGTTGAATTACTTCCTTAGGAGCTCAGTGTCTGTATTTCACAAGGCTCATGTACATTAGTTTAGGGGGGTTCTAGTCTGGGGGTTGTATTAATTTACTGGGTTCGATCTAGTTCTGCATTAGTTTAGGGGTCTGATTACATTAAGAAGATCTGGTCTTGGATGTGTTTTAGTTTCAGGGTCTGGGGTCTGTATTAATTTAGGAGCTCAGTGTCTGTATTTCTGTAGGCTCATGTGCATTAGTTTAGGGGGGTTTAGTCTGGTGGACGTGAATTAATTTACTGGTTGATCTTGGCCAGTTATCTTGCATTAGTTTTACGGGTCTGATTACATTAAGAACGTCTGCATCTTGACGGTTGTGTTATGAGTTTTCAGGGTCTCGGGGTCTGTATTAATTAGATCAGTGTCTGTATGGTCACAAGGCATCATGTTCATTAGTTTAGGGGGGGTTCTAGTCTGGGCATTGTTCTGTTTAATCGGGCTGATATTGTATGTATTAGTTAGGGCGTGTGATTTAGGTGTGATAGAAGTCAAGGTACTCTGATCTTGGTTGTGGGTGTGTTTTCAGTTTTCAGGGGCTGGGGTCTGTATAATCCTTGTATCGTGTGCCGTATTTCTATACTGCACTCTTCAGTATTTGAGTTGAATAAGTTTCGGGAGGGCCTATGTTTTGTGAATAGGGTGTTATGGACGTTATTGTGTTTCGTGGGATTAGGGGTTTGTATGCGAATTAGGTTGGTCGAGACTGGGACTTGTATTAATTGAGGGAGGTTATGGAAGATCTTCTTAGAGATGATTTTGATTTTCCATGATAGGTTGCAGTTGCGCTCTATAAATAGGTGTAGAGACGGAAGTTTCTATAAGATCCTATAGGTCGCACATAAAAGATCTATCCAGATAGTGTATACCAGTTTCCTCGACAATGTCCAAAGACATTACCAGAACATTATCAGCTCGTGATGCTTGCAGCGGATCATCCTCGAGTGTGTAACACTTAGAAGTAAGAAAACCGAGACTATTTTGGACAAGGACCCAAGCAAAGTTCCTGCCTCGTCACGCGCTCAAAGGTCCAATCGAGGGTACAGGAAACAGATGAGAAGAGACGACGCAGAGGCAAGTCTCGTGTTCGATATATTATTAACGGAGCAGATTCCACGATCCGGCCTCCTGTGACGAGACTTACTGAAAGTAAATTGTAGGATTCTTATTATGACTGTAGTACTTATGTAAACGGGATTTTAATGATTTCGTATTTTTTTTTGCTCTTTTCCACAAAATTTCCTAAATGAGACCCTGCAGTATAGCGTAAGACCTCACGATCGTGCCTTGACAATCTAGATCTAATTACCTTAGTCTCCATCATACAATGCAGAGGACGACAGAGCCCAGACAGTTGTGATGACAACACCCCCTTTTTTTTCTCGGGGCAGGATACCAAAATTCTATTTTTGAAAGCAGTTGTGATTGGCATGCCTTACCTATCTGAACATAGGACGATAGTGGTAATGATTTCAAAGATTGGCGACATATAGTAGATGGCTGGTTTGAACACAGTGACACTAAGCGTGACTAAGGACACCAAGTCACGTGTGAAGCAAACACCCCAAGTTTTCATTTGAACCATGCTCCTATCGGCTTTTACTATCAACGTATAAAATGAAGTGATTTACAAAGATCTCAAGGACACTACTTAATACTGGTGCTGATGATGAACACACTAGCACAGCTGGTGAGGAGTACACTGCAAGTCTTTTCACGGTAAGCTAATCATGTCATGCCATGGCTTCTTCATGTACTGTAGTTCTGCTTCTACTTTCAACATACACAAAGGTTAATTTTGCAGTCCTATAGACCAGAAACAGCAGTGTGAGGACACCCACTCACATCCAGGGCTCTGGTGAGACGCTACAATCTGATTATTTAATTCAATTTTTCAAGGTCTGCGGGGGCTACGAACTACATAACAAAGGTTCGATACAATCTCTTCGGGGGACAATACATAACACTAATCAGCACAGAGCCAGCAGTGTGACGGACACAACCTCCAGTGTCACTGAGAGCTGAGAACCATTCTTAGTAAAACAAAATCCTTTTGTCACATATGGCTGCTTCTAACAATACACACACGATCTCCAGTATGACATGGCGTTTAATGACAGAGCCCTTTGACGGCTTCTTCTACTGTTTTATGCACAAGAAGGTTGAATAGGCTATACACTTTTAGCTAAGCATCCTCACTCTTCTTCCCATTTAAGACCGCCGTTCCCTCCGCGCCCACGCTGTCTCCGTAGTCACCACCAGAGCGGTTCGCCGCTACTACCGTACATTTGGGCTCGCACAGACAGTCCCATCCTCCATATTCCAGCGTGTATGCCTAAACTACACTAAATGCGGTTTTATTTCCGTCCTCGCCAGAGATGTCGCGCAGGCTGTTTAAGATTCCCATTTCTCCGCCAGCTTTTTTTAAATTTAGCCGTAGCATAGAACCCCATTTTCGTCGGAGCGCAGTCCTGTCTAAAAGGCCCGCCGATTGTCAATAGTATAATCGTAAATCAACCTGTCTTCTGCTGATTATATTTTACTGGAGAATAAGCTAAGATGCGGGTCATAAATGTGAAGTAATGTTTGTTCTGATCAAGCAGGGGGACGGGGTGTGGTAAGTCCGGAGCGGCTAAATCAGGGTTTGTCCCCTACTTAACCCCTTTCATTCCTTTAACACCTAGAACATAGCTATGAGACAGTATGGGGGGGGGTTCGATTGTTTTGAGCGGGCTTATGTCGTTTTGCAGTTTTCTTGGGTTTGGTGGGGAAGGGGTTTGAGTCCTGCAATAGGGTTCCCGGATAAATAGCTCTGGAGCGCGACCCGTCTTCTCCTCAGGAGCTTCAATACCATAGGCATTCCACAGTAGTCCACAGTAATATAAAAGTTTTGAGGGTTCCTAGGCTCCATGACACCTGTGTTTAAACACCTCTTTTGTGACAACAAGAAGGCGGTCATCCGCCCATATAGAGTGCATGGAACCAGCCACTAAATCACATTGCTTCTAGTCTATAGGGGATTTTGGATATGCTTAGGGACCTATGTTGAGATAATGATTGAAATACAGGTTATCTTTCTACTACTCAAAATTGTTACCCTGAATACTGGACATACATATTTCCAGGATTAACTGGGGAACGATCCTCACCTGCTGGCTCTAGTTCTGTGCATTGGACTGCTGTGACGTCATGGCTAACAATGTAGTCTATTTGAACAGCCCCCAAGCTCAACTCCTAACGTAGCTTTGTGAGTATCGGCACCCCTGGTCAAAAAAACAACGAGTTTTTCGTACGTGTAAACTCAGGCACTTATCCTGCCAAAGACAATACAGCTAATTTTCATGCATTTCTTAAGAGGGTTGGCACACCGTCATTTTATACAGTTGACCGTCATAATTAATACTGCTTAATAATTATTCCCTGAATGTTCATAGTAGATTCGCATGACCTGACATATTACCTTATGCTAGTCTGCAAACCTCTGTGATATCTTGATTTACAAATGTCGCTAGAATAGGAGGAGTCGTAGCAGGACAGTCATCCAATCTGCACACTTCGTCTTCCTCCGACTCTGTCTGTGAGAGAAGAAATGGGAGCACCATATAGCACAGCCAAGAGCAGAGTAAGTTGTGTTTGCAGAGTGGGCAGTCATGGTGAGAAATAGGAAAAGCTGAGCTTCTTAAAGGAGGCAGAGACACTTACAAGTGATCAAGGCAGAACAATCTCTGATACTTTTGCAAAATGCATTGACATCTAGGCATTGTCCAATTTAGCGTCTTGCCTAAACCATATCACGGAGACTACATGGCGAGGGTGTTATTATATTCTATGAGGTTAGGTTGGGTACCAGCCCTCTAGCGTTCGTTTTGGATATTCTGACTAGTACCATGCTACCTGCTTGTCCGAGCTTCGAGGCTATTATGTTCTTCCTATTCCGGAACAAGGAATGGGGAGATGACTCCGTGACCGATAACCAGCCCAGTCTGGACTGACAGGTTGCTCGTCGGTTCTTATGTCTGTTCGCTGAAGTTCAGTAGCAAGTGTATAACTTTCCCCTTTTTCTGTGGTTTATGTCAAGTTCCAGTCTATCGGTAACACACCTACATCCCAATGTCGGGTCTGAATTATAACACTGGCTTTGCTTCCCCAAAACCTCTGTCGCAACCCCCCATAGACACTACTGCCTAACTTGAGCCAGGATGGCAGATTTCCATTCACCCTATGTCCATAGAAGCTGGACCACGCCTCTCAGGCTTAATACACTGGTTCTCCGAGTATCGCACTTTTGTGGTTTAGATACTGGGTCTGCACGCGAGTTATCTCCTTGTGTTTGCATATCCTGGTTCTGCACGGTGAGTATTGTCAGCTTGTGTTTAGATATACTGCGTTCAGCACCAGTTCGCCTTGGTGTTTACTATACAAGTGGTTCAAGCATGACAAGTTCGCACTTGTTTTTTTAGATACACTGGTTCTGCAGCGATATATCGCCGTTGTGTTTAGATACACTGATTTCTGCTGGCGAGTATCGCACTTGGTGTATTAGATACACGGTTCACTGACGAGTCACTCGGCACTGTGTTTAGATACACTGGTTCTGCAGCGAGTATTGCACTTGTGTTTTAGAGGTATTACTGTGTTCAGCAGCGAGTTCGCACTGGTGTTTAGATACTGGTTTCACAGCCGCAAGTATCGCACCTTTGTGGTAGTACACTGTTTCTGCGCGAGTATCGGGCACTCTGGTGTTTAGATACAACTGGTTCAGCAGCGAGTTATCCCGCACTTGTGTTTAGAATAACAAACTGTTCAGGACACGAGTATCGCACTTGTGTTTGATACATCTGATTTCTTGTCAGCGAGGAATCGCACTTGTGTTCTAGTAGACTGGTGTCGCAGGAGTAGCGCACTTGTGTTTTCGATACGTAGTGTCAGGCGGTGAGTATCGCACTGTGTTTAGATTATACTGGTTTCAGCACCGAGTATCGCACTTGTTTTTAGATACAGTGGTTCACAGCAGTATGCGCACTGTGTTTACGAACACTGGTTCTTCACTTGCACGAGTATCGCACTAGTGTTTAGATCCTGGTTCATTCAATCAGCGAGTATCTGCACTATGTGTTTAGAAACCGCTGATTCTTCTTGCGGGAACATGCGCTTGTGTTAGATCACCTGGTGCTGCAGCAGTTATCGACCTTGTGTATTCGTGTGTATAACACTGTTCAGCAATCGGCTATCGCACTTGTGTTTAGATATACTGGGTTTCAGCAGCTGTATCGCACTTGTGTTTAGATACACTGGTTTCACAGCAGCGAGTATCGCACTTGTTTTTAGATACACTTTTTGATTCTGCGGCAATTTGCTTGTGTTTAGATACACTGGTTCTGCAGCGATAATCGCACTTGTGTTTAGGTACACTGGTTCAGCAGCAAGTATCGGCACTTTGTTTAGATACAACTGGTGTTCAGCAGCGAGTAATCGCACTTGTGTTAATACACTGGTTCAAGCAGCGGGTACTCGCACTGTGTTTAGATAACCACTGTTCTGCCGAGTATCCCGCACTTGTGTTGTAATACATCTGGTTTACGCAAGACATGCGAGTATCGCACTTGTTTTTAGAACACTGGTTCTGCTCAGTATCGCAACTTGTGTTTAGGTACATCGGTTTCAGCACGAGTATGCGGGGGCACTTGTTTTAGATACAGCGGGTTCGCAGCAAGTTCGCACTTGTGTTTAGGATCACTGGTTCATCACGGTATCGTCACTTGTGTTTAGATACCTGCCTTCACGCAGCGAGTAATTGCACTGTTGTGTTTTAGATCAGGTGGTTCAGCAGCAGTAATCTGCACTTGTGTTTAGAGATACACTGCTCTACACAGCGAGTATACCTTGTGTTTAGATACACTGGTTCTGCAGCGATATGACCGTTGTGTTTAGATACACTGGTCCAGCAGCAATGTATCCCTTGTGTTTAGAATACCTGGTTCTGCGCAATTAATCTCACTTTGTTTAGATACACTGGTTTCAGCAGCGAGTTATAACCTTGTGTTTTAGATACAACTGGTTTCTGCAGCGAGTATCGCCATGTTGTTTTAGAATAGCCTGTCCAGCAGCAATATCGACACTTGTGTTTTAGATACATCGTTGTTCTGCAAGCAAGTTCTCAAACTTGTGTTTAGATACAGATGGTTCCAGCGAGTTTTTATAGCACTTGTGTTTAGATCAGTGCGCAAGAGGAGCCAATTAATCCAGGTCGCTTGGGATTTAGATACACTGCTTCAGGAGGTGTCAGTATCACACGTGATTAGATACACTGCTCAGAGGATTGCACTTTAGATCAGCTGGTTCAGGGGGCGAGTATCACACTTGTATTTATATTCACATGTTTTCGGAGGAGAGGTATCACACTTGTATTTAGATACAATGCTGTCAGTAAGATCGAGTACTCACACACACTGTAATTTGATATCGAGTCTTCAGAGTGAGCGAGTATCACACTTGCTTGTAGATACCACTGCTTCAGAGAGAGCGAGTAACCACCTTGTATTTAGAATACAATGCTTCAGCAGAGGAGTCTATCCCGGTTTAGACCTGTTAGAAGAGCATATCACACTTGGATTTAGATACACGTTTTCAGGAGCAGCGAGTAATCTACACTTGTATTAGCCATCACACTGGGTCAGGAGGCAGTTTGTGCTGATACCTAGTCTACGTGTACTTGCGGGGGGCATTTGTGGGGGCTACCATAACTGTATATGCCGATTCCATGCATTTTGCTTTGATTACATTACACCACCCTTATTAATGAAGTTACGAGTAAAACTCAGCCTAAGCTATCCAATCAAGGCCATTTAGTAACACTGCTCTTATTTTCCTAAGCAACCAATCAGAGTTCAGTTTTCACTTCTCAAACTGCTCTGGTAAAATGTAAGCTATGCTGTGATTGGCTGTTATTGTCCATCATTGTAATTTTGATAAATACATATACGTCAGTAAATCCTGGCCGGGCTGGTGCTAGATTTTTTATTGTTATAAGTAATTTCGGCTCCTTAGCTCCTGTGTACAGCAGCCAGGACGCTTACCACGGCTTGTCATGATATAAGACTTCATTATAAGTTTATTATAACATTTTATAGCCAGGGAGTGGATCTTGTCAGGAGTGACGTGAAGAGTTAAAGGTTTCCTCAGTAATATGCTGGTTATTATCCTCAGTCCATGTATTATTGATGCCGCCATTATAATTGCGCGTTACCGGGGGTCATCATTCTAGGAAATTGGTTTAAATGGACACACAATGAAACCGGCATTAATAATGGAGGAACCTGGAAGTGTCCTGAGGTGGGGGCCCCGGACAATGTGCACTGAGGCTCCTCCAGAGTCTTCCTCTAATGACAGGTCCTATAGGCACATACAGAACCTAGTGCTATTTGGGATTTATTTGGGAGACGTAAGGGCTGAGGATAGCGGCCTACGCATTACTGATCCGTCCAAAGGATAAGGTATTCTATTTATGAATCAGGAGGAACTGGATGTGCAACTTTGAATAACATTGTAGAATCCATCAATAGTGAATCATAATATAGGTTGTTTGGTGGCAGCCCGGGGCCCAAGGCCACTGAAACCACCCACCAAATCTTTCCCATGAAATGCTCTCAATACACATGTTTGAAGGCCCTTTAAAGGTCCTGAAACCGCAGATTGAAAGCAGCAGAAGGGACGCATCCTCCATTTCCCAAGAAGCTGATTCTAGTACCAGATATAGGAAGTAATTCCCAGACTTGTAGGGGCTATAATATTTATACAATCCAGAGCACAGGGCAGTCTTATCTACCCCTGGATTTGCTATCCTCCTCCTGTATGGACAAAGCAGTTGCTGTCATTAATGATTTTGCCGCTGGTAGCATTGGTACCAGATGTGCCGCTAGAAGGACTGGGCCCATGAGTCATGGAGGCCGATAGACTCTTCTTACAGCCCAGTGATATGGATTGATGTCTAAGTATCATAAATTCTCCCCTGCTCTCTGCACTGAGATTTATTATACACTCACCCTACACATGTCCCCTCCATGTAGATTATTAACCTTTAAAAGAAATCTACCACCAGGATGAAGGATTGTAAACCAAATGCAGATACATACCAGTGTGTGATCCGTCTGGCAGGATCCACTAATTTTTTAGCTTCTTATGCCACTGTTTTTATGAGAAAAATAAGGTTTTTAAAAAGTACACTGGCATGGTGCAGGAACGCCCTATGCCCGCATACTGCACCGACAGCCACGTCCCTCTATATCCCCTCCATGCCCATATGTCATGCAGGTGGCGTAGTCGCATAATAATCGCAAATTCTTACAGTGCACAAGAATTTGCGATTATTTGACTATTTCCTTTTCTTTTCCTCTGATATCTTATCCCTTCATCAGATCGGCAGTTGATCACTTCCAGATTGGCTTCCACCCATTGTACCCAAATCCCAACATTAACAATTACAGTGTAATTTGCATACAAGTTATCATTCATTATATCTTGGCGTGACTCTTCTATAACGTGATTACACTGTGAGGCTGAGAGGAACAGCTTGATAAATTAGCCTGATGTCGCTTTATTTGTTCTATAATTAAGTCACACACAGATCCATTACACCTAAGTACTGGAGATAACGTATCCTGCGCTCCGTAATCATCACCCTCATCCAGGCCGAGCACCTCATCAGTAGCGCTCCGACCAGAACTAACACATAGGGGCTCATTTACTAAGGGTCCGAATCGCTCACTTTCGTCTGGTTTGCCGATGATTTCTGATTTGCGCCAAAATACCTTCGAATTTTGGCACATGCGATCGGATTTTGGCGCATCAGCGCCCACTTGCATGCGACAGAAATCGGGGGCGTGGCCGTCGGACTTTAAAAAAGAATTTATGTCGCAAGATCAGCACTTACATGCACCGGGACGAAGCAGGTGAACTCCGGCAGACCTCGGCGCAGCAGCAACACCTGGTGGATATCGGGTGCAAGGAGCTTAGTCAATCCCAGCAGACCCAAATCAGCGTCGGACAACGTCCCACGGGATCGCGACTGGACCGGGTAAGTAAATGTGCCTCATAGTGACTGCAGCAGCAGAATAGTGCTGCTCTGTAGTATAATACAGAATTTAACTCAGGATCAGTACAGCATACGTAATGTCATGTATATTCTGTACACTATGGGACAGATTTACTTACCCAGTCAATTCGCGATCCAGCGGCGCGTTCTCTGCGGTGGATTCGGGTCCGGCCGGGATTCACTATGGTAGTTCCTCCGACGCTGCGCTGAAGTTCCCCGATGCCCGACGGAGTGCACTATAGTTCACCGGCCTATTCCTAGTGAAGGTAAGTGCAAGTCTTGCGACACTTTTTTTTTTTTAAATGCGCCGTTTTTTTCCGTATCCGTTTCCGTTTTCGTTCGGCCATGCCCCCCGATTTCTGTTGCGTGCATGCCAGCGCCGATGCGCCACAATCCGATCGCGTGCGCCAAAATCCCAGGGCAATTCAGGGGAAATCGGCGCAAATCGGAAATATTCGGGTAACACGTAGGGAAAACGCGAATCGGGCCCTTAGTAAATGACCCCCAATGACCGCAACACTAGTAGAATAGTGAGTGCAGCTCTGCAGTATAATACAAAAATAATTTTTAAAAAGTGTCCTAGGTGTGAATGGAGCTGGGCCAGCAGGTGAGTAATTCTAAATATATTGTATAAATTGTATATAATGTTTGGCTTATTTTTTGTGTTATTGTTGTGTTTTATATTATATATTTTTAATAAAAGATCTACAGCCACTTGCAGAAAGGCAAGCAATTTTTCCAATAACTGTTTAATTTATGAATTAAATGTACGGTATGTGTATTCTGAATATTTTCAGCTGTAAAAACTGCAGAATTGTGAATGTAGCTCTGGAGTATAATAGAGCTGAGACCTCCTTCCAAGCTTTAGTACAAGGGTCCATAGTTTTCATAGAGCGGTGGTCATGTCTGCGCTATTGAACGGACATCATCTCCTCTCTAGGTCCATATACAGGCGGTCCCCTACTTAAGGACACCCGACTTACAGACAACCCATAGTTACAGACGGATCCCTCTGCCCCATGTGACCTCTGGTGAATCTCTCTGGATGTTACTATAGTCCCAGACTGCAATGATCAGCTGTAAGATGTCTGTAATGAAGCTTTATTGATAATTCTGGGTCCAATTACACCAAAAATTTTGAAACTCCAATTGTCACTGGGGCAAAAGAAATAAAATTGTCTAGAACTTCCATTATAAAATATACAGTTTCGACTTACATACAAATTCAACTTAAGAACAAACCTCCAGACCCTATCTTGTATGTAACCCGGGGACTGCCTGTATAGGGGAGATATTGGGCTGCTCAGGACTCTAGACCTAGAGCCGCAGCACCAGGCACATCCTGTAGTGGCGCTGTTTCTTATCTCATCTACCTGATTTTGTAATAACAAGATGGCAGATAAGATGGCGGTAAGTGACTTGTATACACAGGATATAACGGCGTATCGCTCATCTACGACTCCTCGATGTAGTGCTTTAGCTTTGTCAACCACGCTCGGGAGCACCTTCATAATACATCAAGGAGATAGCAGTCTTGTTCCTCAGGAAATATGAGCCGCGATACAGGAAAGATGGCTGCAGATACGGAGAACAGCTGGATCAAAACCTGGAAGAAAGCGTTCTCATCCGTCTGCGCGGCGGTGACTGTAATATCAGCATGTTCTTCTGAGGAGTCAGCCATCTTTGATCTCGGGAGCCATTTGTCACACGGGAAAGATGAGGTTGCTGCTTCCAATCTTACGAGAAAAGCCATTGTGTCCTTCTCCCTGCGAGGGTCATCTTACACCCCGCCAGGAGGGGGATATTGATGATGAAGGATATGGCGCTGGATGGCCGTATACGCTGATATACTGCCGAGATTTCTGTCAGGCAGGAGAAATGACATCCGGCGACGGATATTTTCCGAAGGACTTCTGAGGCGAAGTGTGACAGGAATTGTGTGTTGTTTCTCTAAAGTCTGGAAAGGATGGATGAGACATGTGCGCCATGTCGCTACCTCCTCTGTGTAATGGGGGGGGGGGCTTATTCTGCCGTCTTTCATACCCCTTAAATTCGCTTTCCTTTAGTTGTGATTTTATTCCAGTGCTTGTATAGGGTATAGATCCTTCACTGTACATACTGTAAATTACCTCCTTTAATGACCCCATTAGGCTACATTCACATGACCGTTGGGGGACGTATATACAGCCGCAAGCTTGCGGCCATATACATCCCCCATAGGCCGGCAATGGCTGCACAGAACGGTACGGAGCAGTACGGTGCTGCACACTCTGTACCCTGGGAAAAAATAAGACATGTCCTATCTTTCCCAGTATAATGGCGCCGTGCGCCATGTATCTCAATGGAGAGGGGCAGGGCGATCAGCGCTCACCCCCTCCCGTATGCCGACGTGTGCCCCCCGAGCCGTATGTACTCTTTCCTATGTGCTACTGGGGACCAAATTCTTCACTTCATTTCCCTATCTCTATGTGGCCTCCCACTTGTCCACTCCCCACATTATAATACTGACCCAGTCCTTACTATTATCATCACATAAGTGGACAGGTCACAGCATACCACAACATAAACACATTCTCCTGAAATACTCTGTGCTGCTGGGTGACTGTCATTTTAACTCAGTTTTTGACCTCCCATGTGTTTTTCATTGTGTTACCAGGAATATATGAACTCAATTCCTGCCTACAGTATTTTGCCCCCTCACTCACAATCCTACCATCATTACACAAGTTGTCATTACCCCTGCAATATGAAAATCACCATAATATTATGTCACTTTAATCCTCTGTGCTGCTCTGAACACTTCTCAACTTCTCAACTATGTAACTGCCAATCTGTTACCTTTATTCACCCCCTAAGAGTTAGGTGAGGGTTAAAACGTTGAGTGGCTCAGCTGCCTCTCAGTTATCTCATTTTCCAGCTATATACTTGTGGCTGGGCATCTCTGCCAGTGATTGGTTTACCTCCTCTAGTGTGCTTATTCTGCCTGATCTGGATTTGAGTTATGTGACCTTCTCCTTCGCTTTCTTACACCCTTTGCCTTCTGATTCTGTATTGCTTTGTAATCTAGTTGTGACCTTGGTTTGTTCCATTCAGTTTTTCTAATTTGGGATTTTGTAGTGGCCTACCCTCTCAGTTTCTACTAGAATTACTGACTATGGCTACATCTTTACTCTCCCCAATCTGTTGATTATTCAGTTTAGAGAACAACATCCAGTTGGGGTGAATTATTCAGGATGATGGTCGAGTAGATAGGACATCTAGCAACAGTCGGCCATTTTACTATGCATTGTTTCCTTTGGTCATCTAGTCATCCAGTCACCCCACCTCTAGTCAGTCTTGCAAATATTGAATTATGATCTGTCTCCATGTATTATATTGGTTATACAGGGAACCCTCCTACAACCAGGCAGTAATGACCACATGACACATAGCAACCACCTATAACCAGGAATTAGCAACCACGCGACGCATAGCAACCACAGTCGGCCATTTTGGATTCTATGACTTTAGTCATCCATTCTCCCTTTTCCCATATAATATTCAGCCATGTGCTTTCTGTGGGTATTGAAATACTCTTATTGGCAAGTCAGAAAGGCGCGTCCCCGCATAACCGCCCACGGGCACCCTGAAAGTTACATTTCCAAACTTTTTCCTTCATTCCCCCCCTCATAGAACATTTATGGCGGATCCAGCAGTTCTATAAGACACTGTGACACACAAGTGCAGATCCTGTGCGGAAGGAGGATAAAAGGGAGTGATTGTTGTCTGCGCCTCTTCTGACCCTGGAAGCGGGAGGGTAGCGCTGGGTTTTTGTCTGGTCCCCGCTCCGGCTGCCCACCAGCTGACACTTCATGATAGGAGCTAATGACTTCCCGTGTGATGTGTGCGGCCGCCACCATCCTCCATGACACATCCTCTGCGACTCATACAAGAAAGGCCTCCTGTATTGTCTGATGCACATAATTGTGTCTGAGTGCACGGAAAATACATCTCACATCTTCCAGACCTTGCTCTTAATTACTTGGTGCCACAAAAGATCCAATGTGACACATCTAACATTAGGAAAGACGCTTTGTCTGCTGGAGTCTTTGGATGTGTTCACATGGTGCAGTATATTGTGATGAGCAGTGTTAGGTATTATCCCTTGCCTGGAGAGATATGAATCCTCACACTGCTGTGCTCTGTGCTCTATGGGGCACATTTACTTACCCGTCCCGACACGATCCCCGAGGTGCGTTGTCTGACAAGGATTCAGGTCTGCTGCGATGCACTAAGATCGTGCGTCCAATTTCATGCAGGTGTCGCTTCCCCGCTCAGGTCTGACGGAGTTCACCTTCTTCTTCCCGGAGCATGCGTGTGCTGATTTTACGACACAATTTGCTTTTTAAATTCCGTGGTTTGTCCGAATCAGTCGGGTTGTCCGACATCCACGCCCCCGATTTGTGTCGCCACAATCCAATCGCGTGTGCCAAAAACCTGGGGCAATTCAGCGCAAAACTGAAAAAAAAAATGCAAAACCCTACGAAAATGCGCTGTTCGGACCCTTAGTAAATGTGCCCCTATGTGTCTAACAACATACACAAAGGTGTGATTACACATCTCTTCAGGGGCAATAACAAACACTGTCTGCAGAGAACTAAGACCACAGCAGTGTGCGGACACACTCCCAGTACAATGGAGAAGCTATGAATATAAATCTACACTCACCGGCCACTTTATTAGGTACACCATGCTAGTAACGGGATGGACCCCCTTTTGCCTCCAGAACTGCCTCAATTCTTCGTGGCATAGATACAACAAGGTGCTGGAAGCATTCCTCAGAGAACAATACTCAGGTAGGCTGTGGCGTTGTACCAAGGGGCCCAAAGAGTGCCAAGAAAATATTCCCCACACCATGACACCACCACCACCAGCCTGAACCGTTGATACAAGGCAGGATGGATCCATGCTTTCATGTTGTTGACGCCAAATTCTGACCCTACCATCCGAATGTCGCAGCAGAAATCGAGACTCATCAGACCAGGCAACGTTTTTCCAATCTTCTACTGTCCAATTTCGATGAGCTTGTGCAAATTGTAGCCTCAGTTTCCTGTTCTTAGCTGAAAGGAGTGGCACCCGGTGTGGTCTTCTGCTGCTGTAGCCCATCTGCCTCAAAGTTCGACGTACTGTGCGTTCAGAGATGCTCTTCTGCCTACCTTGGTTGTAACAGGTGGCGATTTGAGTCACTGTTGCCTTTCTATCAGCTCGAACCAGTCTGCCCATTCTCCTCTGACCTCTGGCATCAACAAGGCATTTCCGCACACAGAACTGCCGCTCACTGGATGTTTTTTCTTTTTCGGACCATTCTTTGTAAACCCTAGAGATGATTGTGCGTGAAAATCCCAGTAGATCAGCAGTTTCTGAAATACTCAGACCAGCCCTTCTGGCACCAACAACCATGCCACGTTCAAAGGCCTCAAATCACCTTTCTTCCCCATACTGATGCTCGGTTTGAACTGCAGGAGATTGTCTTGACCATGTCTACATGCCTAAATGCACTGAGTTGCCGCCATGTGATTGGCTGATTAGAAATTAAGTGTTAACGAGAAGTTGGACAGGTGTACCTAATAAAGTGGCCGGTGAGTGTATATTTCACAGTCCTGCTGCCACTAACAACAGACATACAGGTATGATTACACATCTCTTTGGGGACAAAAACTAACAGTCCGCAGATATCTAAAGGCACAGAAGTGTAAGGACACACTCCCAGGTCTCTTGGAGGAGCTACAGTCCTGGAATATGAATCCATATTTCATAGTCCTGCTTTCACTAACAACAGACACAAGGGTATGATTACACATCTCAGGCACAATAACTAACAATGTCTGTAGAGAACTAAGAGCACAGCAGTGTGAGGACACTTCCCCAGTACACTTGGAGAAGCTACAATCCAGGAAAATAAATCAATATTTCACAGTCCTGCTGCTACTGACCACTTATACAAAATTATGACCACACAGATCTCCTGGGCTGCTACTATAATAAGTGGATTTACAATTTTAGACAACTGCAGCTTTTATGCAAGACATAGGGAAGTGGTTTTAAAGAAGCTGAAATTAGAGAGCTAAGAGAACAGCAGTGTGAGGACATTCCTGCTTTTACTAACAATCCAAATTAAACTGTGAATCTTCTGCATGTGAATACGCCCCTGAATAATGAATGACGATAGAGGGCACGGTGCGGAGTACAGGGGGCAGCCCTGATAATCCGGGTTATTCTGTGTAATGTGAAGGTTTCAATCTAGGACAAACTTAAAGACAATATTGACCTTTGTTTCTAATTGATTCTCAGTGGAAAAGGCCGGAATGTGAAGCTTCCAGCAGCACGAGGCGAGATACATGCGGGCTCAGCCGGCACACGCGGGCACAGGAATTTATAATAGGATGATAACAACTACAAGCACGGAACATCCAAATCCATCCGAAATATTTATCCACATAATATAATAAGCAGATAAGATTGTTACACCAACAACACAGGGAACAGCAGGAACAAAGGCTTCCTAGACATGGATAAATGCATGGATGGATGGATAGATAGATATGAGATAGATAGATATGAGATAGATAGATATGAGATAGATAGATAGATAGATAGGAGATAGATAGATAGATATGAGATAGATAGATAGATAGATAGATACATGATAGATAGATACATGATAGATAGATACATGATAGATAGATACATGATAGATAGATACATGATAGATAGATAGATAGATATGAGATAGATAGATATGAGATAGATAGATAGATAGATATGAGATAGATAGATACATGATAGATAGATACATGATAGATAGATACATGATAGATAGATACATGATAGATAGATAGATATGAGATAGATAGATAATGGATAGATAGATAGATATGAGATAGATAGATATGAGATAGATAGATAGATATGAGATAGATATGAG
>CM033641.1:9537811-9889047 GCA_019512145.1 Engystomops pustulosus
CCCATCCAACATGAAGAAAGGGCATCAAAATATACCGTTACTTATCAGGCCATGCAATTGAAGGTTGTGGTGGTCCAACAACTCTATTTGTATAGGACATAACAGACAGCTTTACTCTGCAGTGGCCATGTGTGCTATTGCGCGCTCCAATTCATAGGCCATTCTTATACAGTCCTGAAGGATCATTTTATTAGCGGATCCAACACCCAAAACCCTTGCACTACGGAAGGAATGGGAAGCAGAGCGATTCATCCATAATGTAACAGCTATTCTAATATGAGTTAATGAGAAAATTTGGAAATGAGGACATTTCTAATGGGCTTATGATACAAAAAATGGCCTGAAGACCCTGTGGAGCTATGGCGGGTCAGTCCAAATAGTTGTCATTTATCAAGACCTTCAATTTCACTGTTGAGTATGTACAAGTTAAAAGTGATTTTCAGGTGCACATAAGAGTCCAAGATAATCAATGGCCATTCACTGTCAGTCATTGAGCCCGGAAGTAGACAACCCCATCAGATACTTTAGAAGCTGGATGTGTTCTGTTTGTTGGTGGATCCTTAGAAAGGGAAAACCAAGGTAAACTATGAACATTTGAACCTAATCTGCATGACCACATCTGAGCATGCATGGGTTTCGAGAATACCTTTGGTGATATTGTCCTGTTGGCGTCTTTTCCCACGATGTCTACTGAGATGTGGGAGTTAGAAGGCCCCAAAAGTGGTTGAAATTTATGGATTTGGCCAATCCGGACCTCAGAAATTGTGTAGTTGTCACTACTATTCTTCTACCTTTGGGCAAGTAAAGCTGGCAGTGCATGGCAAATCATTGTCTAACACTTCTTTACTCAACAGCTTCTGTTTGTGACCATGTATGGATGGACATGCACACTTGGCTTGGCCAAACAGTGCATGTGTGGTGAATGAGAGGGGAAAAAGCCAAGAAAACAATCATTGGGTGGTGGAAACTCCGACCTCTGCCACGAGGTCCACAATAGGTCATCTGGGCCCTTCAAAGTCAACACGTTTGCTCCTTCTGAATTAAAGCTGTAGCTTCATCTTGTTGACTACCACCAAATTCTCTCGAATAGGTGTTCATTTAACCAGTGGGTACAAGCATTTAGGATTTCTTCAAATAAGGATCATGTTCAAACCCCTCTAAACTTTTACGGAGAAATCTGCTGGGGTCATCTTACTTATTCTGCTTGTTGTTACCCCTAACGGGTTCACGGGACGAGATGATGAGAAGGAAAAACCCATCACCGCGCGGAAATGTTATTGAAACGGCTCATTTAATGATCCCCTAAACAGTGATGTTTTCTCTGTCCCGCTGCCATGTGCTTCACAACAAGCCCCTGCGGCTATAAAAATGCAAGACTTCTCGGGTCACCGCGACCGTTATAAGTTGAAGCGATTGTCTCAATGTGAGGAGCATTTTCGGCAATGGCCACATCCAGGAACACGAGGCGCAGTCTTGGAGATATTATATGTCTAATAGAAGACATTCCCGCCTCTAATTGGCAGTAAAGTTCCGGTTAATGAGCAGATTCTTCACCAGCTTTATCTTGGTAATTACATTACAACACAAAAACAGTCATCTACGTTTTATTTCCACACAAGGCGGCGGATTGTTGTCTGGAGCCTATGGCTTCTGCTCTTACAATGCTTATATTGTTGTTGTAGACACAAACACTCTCATGGACAAGCTTCTTACCCAGGCTCAGTGCAAAAATCTTCTTAAGTGGCTACACAAGGTGCATAAAGAACACCCGTGGCCAGAAATAAAGACTTACCCAAGCTCCGAAAACTTCATGTCCATGAAAATCTTCATAGAAAAACTGCTAATCCTGGTCCTACAGTGAATTAGTTGCAACAATAGTGGATGAAAGGTCCAGGAAGGGCAGTAGTGAGGTTCCCCATATTAAGCTCTGCATAAATAAATGGACTATGTGGTATTGGAAGACTTCACTCATGAATTTTGCACACACTGGGGCAGATTTACTTACCCGATCCTTTCGCGATCCAGTGGCACGTTCTCTGCGCTGGATTCGGGTCCGGCCGGGATTCATCAAGGTAGTTCCTCCGCCGTCCACCAGGTGGCGCTGAAAAGCATCTGAACACGCTGGAGTTCACCAACTCAAGCTGAGTGCAGGTAAGCGCGTCCCAAGCAACACATTTCTTTTTTTAAATGCGGCGGTTTTTCCGAATCCGTCGGGTTTTTCGCTCGGCCATGCCCCCCGATTTCCATCGCTTGCATGCCGGCGCCAATGCGCCACAATCCGATCGCGTGCGGCAAAATCCCGGGGCAATACAGGGGAAATCGGCGCAAATCGGAAATATTCGGATAACACGTCGGGAAAACGTGAATCGGGCCTTAGTAAATGACCCCCACTGTCACACTTTATGGATGGATTATATGGTATATAAAATATTAGATGCATATAGGGTTCCCCCAGCCAAAAACTCTCATAAAAACTTCATGTTGAGAAAATCAAGAAGAGGCATAGTAGACCTTACTCATCCCCCACTGTGCCTTTGTTGCAGACGCCCCAGCTTAAATTTTATTGACAGGTCTTCTTCAAGTCTTAAAGATATTTTTTGCCACCTTTTTAGACATGTTTGCAAGGATTTGTAAAAAAAACTTTTGCCAAGATGGAAAATTCTAGATCAAAGTAGCTGTTCAGCAGATGAAGGATTGTAAAGCAAGCACACTGACATACTGGTGTGTGCCTCATCTGGCAGGATCCACTCTTTTTTAGGCTTCTTATGCCTTGTTTTTTTAGAAAAAAAAATTGCTTTTAAAATTATGCAAATTAATACCTATGGAGCCCAGAACCCTTAATTTGCATAATTTTAAAAGCCTTTTTGTAAAAAAAAAAAACCAGGGCATAAGAAGCTAAAGGAGCAGATCCTGCCAGAGGGGGCACACACCAGTATGTCAGTGTAATTGGTTAACAATCCTTCACCCTGGTGGTAGATGTTCTTTAAACTATCACATATGGCATAGATTTGTATATTTTCTGTCTGTAATATATTTCCTGTCTTGAGATATAATTTGCTGTATCTGCTGCTGAGATGAAACCCTGTTGTGTTTGACTGTTGCTTTGTAAAATAGATGAGATGGCACCTCATAATCTGTCTGAGGACACCCTACTACTACTACTACTACTATAGTTAGTTTAAGTGTCAGCTTATGGTTCCTTTGGCCCTCAAGGGAACTTATTCTTAAGTTCCTAACTTATTCTTCATAATTAAGTTATGGTCCTAAGAGGCAGAGTCCATCTGATCCATACAGAAGTCCATGTATTTGCATACAGCAGATGAAGTAGCTTCTCTTACCATCAAATGATCCTCTGGTTGACCCAGATTCTAACCCAATACTGACCCCGGGATCCAGCTGCAAACAAACCACTTTGAAGGCTACAAGAGTCTTCTGGATGGTGGGCCACCAGGAGGATTTTCTATAGTTGCAAGAAGAAATCCTGGTTCGAACTACATTGTCCTCCTAGGAGACCTACCTCTGTATTATATCTATACAAACTTTACCCTGCAAAGCTGGGTAGTGACCTTGGCCTGGGCAGACAAGATGGCACCTCGGAGACCTCGTGGTAGGGAAACGGGCTTGTCTCCCCAGGCACAGAGTTTTGACCAGACCTGGATCTTGCCTGAGTTATCAGGATCCAAGTACCGGGGCCTGCTATTTAAGAGTGACACTCCTGGTGCGACTTTGGGGTCCTGGCCAGACGTGAAACAGGTGTGGACAGGGTCGGATGGAGCTCAAACAACTCTCTTGGGAAGCATAAGTTGTTTTACTGCCCATACATTGCCGTGTTGGGCACTTGTGGAAAAGTCTAGTGGTTTTCTTGGGTGGCCCATTGGTCACTGATTCTAAAAGGTTTGCCATCACTGCCCTGAAAGGTATGGTGCCTTGATTGCGGCGCAGATGGGTAGAGCCCTTCATCATAAGGACTGAAGTAGGTCGTTCTGGTGGCACCTACCCTCCTGGTAAATCCAATTCAATGGCTTTCTCGTACCGTCATAAGAGTGCCAATCCATCTCTATTAAGAAGATCTTCTATCCCAGTAAGTTGGTGTTCACTCTGTCTGCAAAGTTTTGCAGTAAATAACTGTCGTTGTTTCCTCCCGCTTTCTTTCTAACGTCTTGGATGCCGTGGTTTCCATATTGTTTATATTGAAGAGGTTATTTAGGAAGAGAGAACAAAAAAAAAGATCCAGTAGAGTTTGCTAGATCTCAGTTCGATACCCTGTGGCACGTGTCACCTCCAGCAAAATATAAACTTTCAAGGGCAAGAGCTCATTACGTACACACATGTCGACGCCTTATCAAGCTGTTATGAAACATATGGTGATATTGTTTCTGTCGGAAGGATGAAAATATTGCCTCGCTTTGTGGAGTATTAGCTCCCGCGTTTCGTGCCCAGGCTGCGCTATCTCGCAGTAGAACTGGCTCAGCTTGGGTTGACAATGACATCCCCTATGGAGCGGTCTCTGCCGCAGCCCTACTAAACAATGCTTAACAATTCCCCGCCCTATACTGTAGATCCCACTGATCCTTCCCACAATAAATAGCGCCAGAGATCATTCCTTATTCCGACCACAATGCTGCAAATCGGGAAAGTGATGATTTGCAAATGCATCTGGAATGATAGAAATTGTAGACTTTACCTTTCTATTGTTCTTCTTGGCCTCAAGTAAATCCTAAATATTGAAGATGTTCTGTCATTGCATAATATAAGCTCTGCTCTCTGTTCAGTATCTTAAAAACAAGGACTCCGGATTAGACAAGACCCATTCTGATGCCCCTTTTAAAGAGAACCTGTCAGGAGTCGGGTTCAAATCCACCATAATGGGGCACACTTATATCTTACCCGGGGTCCTATCGCGATCTCGCGAGCTTTACCTTGTCGGGCGGCGGGATACTGGGTCCTGCCGGAATTCACTAAGTCGTGCGCCCGATATCCAGCAGGTGTCGCTGCTGCACCGAGGTCCGCCGGAGTTTCACCTTCTTCTTCCCGGTTGCGCTATAAATAAATAGTTTTTTAAATTCCGCGTGTTTTGCTCTGTAATCCGTTGGTTGTTGACGGCCACATCCCCGATTTCTGTGTCACGCGCGCGATGCGCCACAAGTCCTCGCGTGCACCAAAACCCGGAGCAATTCAGCCCAAAACGTTGCAAATTGGAAATATTCGTGGAAACAACCAACGGAATCGCGTCGCAGGACCCTTAGTAAATGTGCCCCAGTGCCTTAAAACAGTAGGATTTAGGATCCCTGTGATATACTACATAGGCGTCCGCCTATGCGCAGTGAGCCAAAGGAAGAACAGCTCGCTCCACGAGTAGTCATCACATCAATACCCAACGGGTGTGGTGCAGCTGCTCTCGTATAAACAGTGTTGCACTGTAACATCACCGGACAAGTCCAGCGATCCCATGGTACCTTTTCACTTCTCAGAGTTTCGCGGCAAGTAGCTAAGCTTGAATATATTTGGGATCCTACACCCCAACTGTATAAGGAGCGGTTGCCCAACGGACAAGGCAGATTGACCAACGGGTTTGCCTATAAAGTTTTACAACTATTCCTCCATGGGTGGAGTTGTCTAAAATATATTTCATATTTCACACGCAACATGAACCCTATTATTTTGCCTAAAATGTAGCGTATTATAATCTATCCCCAGCTAAATTGACCCCAATAGTAGATGAGCTGGCACTAAAATGCTTGAGTGCTCGTTGATCGAGACAATCTTTTCCCGATGCTTGAGTGCTCATATCGAATACGAGCCCCATTGTAACAATGGGAGACTTGAGCATTTTTCACTGAAAGAAACGATTGAAAGTAGAAGAAGAACACTAGAACACTATTGCAGATGGTTTCCGTACATCTTCTAACTTATCCGAAGACACGAGCCGCCGAATGGTGTTCTTCACAATCGTATGTAAAGAACATATGTGTGAAGACACATTGCAGATGTTTCCACATGTGCAATGAGAAAATAACCGGCCCAAAGGGAGGGGAAGCCACCACAAACCTCCTCATGGTAGAAGATCAACATCATTTTCAAAATGGCCACCATTTCTTTACCATGATATCCTAAAATTCTAGGGGTATTGCAATACACACACAGGATGGTCAGTGCTGTCCTTCCAGAATCTGAAATTGGATGGGCAACTATATCGCCAAGAGTCTTACAATTCTATCAACAGAGCATCACGTACAACAATGTCTTGAAGGAAAAGACGGGAAGAGCGTAGGATTTCTGCAGACCTCTTTCTTATTTCAGTTCTGTTGCGCGTGAAAAATTCTATAGTTATCTAGTGTCTACTTCTTGATGCACTTAAAGTTCCTGGGGCTCTTGAAGTGACTTTTCGGCACAGCATGCCTCCAAAAGAGAAGAATGAAATGATGAATTCCCTTTATTCTAGTGTTTCTCACTATATGTTCTTGTCAATGTTTTGCAATAAAATTAAATTTACAAAATTGTAATATAACCGTTCCTGCAACTGATGCGTTCCGGTAAAGGCACACTCAGGAACACAACGAATCTGCAAAGTGCAGCATGAGCATGTTCAAGGCACTGCGGGAAGCTTTTCACAAGTTGTGTGGCCCACTTAATAGGCGAATGACTATAAGTAAAGCTGTTTATTTGTCATTCCCGGAAGTTTTCCATCTTCCTGAAGCACAGAAAAATCCAACCACGACAACATTTGCTACGGTTTAATCTTCTGCTCGTAATGCTCCATCCTTGACTGGAATATGGAAGGAAGCAATGATGTTCACAGCTTACTTAGTCTGCTCCACCCTCCCCGTCACAATGACCTCTATATAGAACCGTCTGACCCATCATTACATCACCACTGAACAATAGATGGATTCACAAGCCAACCAGCTTATCATGCTACCTCTTTCCCTGCCCCTGTAGCAATGTGCGCATCTATATATTAGATATCTAACCTGACCTCATTACATCACTCCTGACAATAATGATGTCACAATTCACAGCTATACTCCTACCCCGGTGCCGCCGTACTAATGACCGTCTACATAGATAGATAATACATGACCGCGCGATTCGCGTTACAATCACATCTGACTGACATAGATGATTGTCCACAGCGTATCCCCCCTCCGCTGTACAATGACTCTATTAGATACACGGACCCTCATACCAAAAATCCACTCTTCAGGACAAGATTATGTCAACACCCGCTGTTCCTCCCTCCTTCCCTGTACATGAACCCTATAAGATTACGACTGCCATCATTACAAATCACTACTGCAATAGATGTATGTGTCACAGCTTATCCCCCCCTCCTCCCGTACACAGCGACCTCTCTATATAAGATACCTCTGATCCAATCATTACCTCACAGTGCACTGACAATAGATATTTCACAAAGCTATCTCCTCCACCCCTCCCGTTACAAGCTTCCTCTATATATGATAACACTCTGACCCATCCTTACCTCACACTACATTTAGATATTCACAACTTATCTCCTCCCCCGCCCTGTACAAATGACCTCTACATAGATAACATGCCCATCATTACAACTCCTATCTGACAATAGATGATTTCACGCATTACCCCTCCCTCCCTGCATGCCCGCTGTAAACAATTACCAATCATTAATCAGTAGACACAGAAGTGATTCAGTACCCCCCCTAATGCTATTCAATGACCTTCATCTTAATACTTGACATAAGTGATGTCAAACGCGTATCTCTCCTCCTCCCCTGTCACTGGACCGCTCATATAGATAACTGAGCCTCACTGTACATCACTACTGACAAGTAGATGAGTGGTCAACAAGCTTTCTCCTCCTCCTCCTGTACAATACCTCTATATAGACTAACACTGACCTCATACATCACTACTGACAATACAGATGTCACTTCACAGCTTTATCTCCTCCCACACTCCTTCAATGAGACCGCCTCTACTATAGATGACACACGGACCCTCATTACATGCACTACTCTGACAATAATGCTAGAGTCACTAGCGCTTTATCTCTCCCCTCTCGCCTGTACAAGGACCTTTATATAGATAAACACAAACTGACCCTCTGTACCCATCACTACTCTGACAAATAGATGAGTGTCCCGCTTTCTCCTCCCTCCCTGTACAATGACCTATATAGATAACACATGACCCATCATTACAACTCATTAATCAACTCTGACAATAGATGATGTCACAGCTTATCCTCCCCCCCTCCTTGTATACTCGCCCTTATATATATAACACTGACCATCATTGTCAATCAGCTACTGACAATAATGATGTCAACAGCTTATCTCCTCCCCCTCCCTGTCACATGACCCTACTATCTAGTACACTGACCACGTACATCATACTGACAATAGATGATGTCACAAGCTTATCTCCTCCCTCCCCTGTACAATGCTCTAGATAGAAACACTAAGCACTGACCCCCCATCATTCATCACTCACTGACAATGATGATTGCACAGCTTATCTCCTCCCCTCCCGGTACACTGACTCAGATAGATAACTACTGACCCATCATTACAGCCACTGACATATAGATTAGTCACAGTTATCCTCCTCCCCCCCTGTACACATGAACCTCTATATAGATAACCACTGACCACATCATTACACACTACTGACAATAGCTGATGCACAGAGCTTATCTCCTCCCGCCTTCCCTCCGACGGTACAATGCCTCTATATAGAATAACACTGGACCCATCATACAAACATCACTACTGACAATAGATGATGTCCACAGAGCTTATCGTCCCTCCCCCCTCCCCCTTTACACTGACCCTCCCAAAGGATCCTAATTAGATAACACTGAACCCATCATTACATCACTACGGACAATCCAGATATGGTGCCCACTTCTCCCCGCCCCCTGCCCGTCGTACAATGCCTCTTCATTATCTGCTCACAATGACCAATCATTACAATCACTACTGACAATAGAGGATGTCACACGGGCATCCAGCTTATCTTCCTCCTCCCTGTGCAAATGACGCCTCTATTAGGGCGTGTGTCTACACACTGAACCTCATTACATCACTCAGCACATCCACTGACAATAGATATTGTCACCAATTGGCATGCCATTTTCGTTGCAATATTCCCTCCGTGCCCCTTACACCTGACCTCTTAATCTAGACTAACACTGACCTTCTCATCATTAACACATCCTACGGTTACACAACAGAAGATTATTTCACAGCGTAATCTCCTTCCCCCTCTCCTGACTATCATACTGATCTGCTCAAATGCTACGTACTAGATAAAGATGACACTGTCACTCTGCACTATCACTCACACTACTGACAATAGATATTCAAAACAGCTTAGCTGCTCCCCCTCCTTCGGGTCCCCCTGTAAAATGACCTAAAGCTCTACACAAAATAATCAGACCCCTTGTCTTGACCCAGATCAACTGACAATCACATCACCACTGACAATATATTTGTCACGCTGTTTGTGCTGTCTCCTCCCCTCCCTGTACAATGACCTCTATATAGATAACACTGACCCATCATTACACCTCACTACTGACATAGAATGATGTACAAACAGCTATCTCACTCTTCCCCTCCCTACAACTGTCATAGATAACAATGACCCTCATTACTCACTACTATGACAATCTATGATGTCACAGCTTATCTCCTCCCCTCCTGTACAATGACCTCTATATAGATAACCTGACCCTCATTACATCACTACTGACAATAGATGATGTCACAGCTTATCTCCTCCTCCTCCTCCCTGTACAATGACCTCTATATAATAACACTAACACCTGACCTCATTACATCACTACTGACAATAGATGATGTCACAGCTTATCTCCTCCTCCTCCCTGTACAATGACCTCTATATACGATACACTGACCCATCATTACATCACTACTGACAATAGATGAGTCACAGCTCTATTCTCCCCCTCCCTGACTCAACATGACCTCTATATGATAACACTGACCCATCATTACATACCACTACTGACAATAGATGATTTTCACGCTTATCTCCTCCCCTCCCTGTACAATGAACTCTAACTAGATAACACTGACCCATCATTACATCCTTAGCTGGTCGCAATTAGACTGATGTCCTCAGACTTACCCTCCCCCTCCGCTGTATACAATGACCTCTATATAGATAACACTGACCCACATTCATCACTACATCTGACAATAGATGAATGTCACAGCTTATCCTCCTCTCTCTACGCCGACAATGACCTATCATATAGACTAACACTGACTCCATCATTACATCACTAATGAAATAGATGAGTCACAGCTTATTCTCCTCCCCTCTCCTGTACAATAACCTCTATAGATACTCTGACCTCATTACATCACACACTGACAATAGATGATTGTAACAGCTTATCTCCTCCCCTCCTCCCTGTACAATGACCTCTATATAGATAACACGACCATCATTACATCATTACTGACAATAGATGATGTTCACAGCTTATCTCCTCTCCTCCTCCCGCCTTAACATAACCTCTATATAGATAACACTGACCCATCATTACATGACAATAGATGATGTCACAGCTTATCTCCCTCCCCCTCCTACATGACCTATATATAGATACACTGACCCATCATATCATTTCACTATCTGCGACAATAGATGATGTCACAGCTTATCTCCTCTCCTCCCTCCCTGTTCCAATGACCTTATATAGATACACTGACCCCTCATTCACATCATCTACTGACAATCATGAATTCACCCGCTTATCTCCTCCTCCCTGTACAATACCTTATATAATAACACCTGACCTATTACATCACTACTGACAATAGATGTCATCAGCTTACTCTCCTCCCCCCTCCCTGACAATGACCTCTAAATAAATACACTGACCCATCATTACATCACTACTGACAATAGATGATGTCACCTCTTATCCCCTCCCCTTCCTGCTACAATGCCCTCTATATAGATACCATGACCATCATTACATCACTAACTACAATAGATGATGTCACAGCTTATCTCCTCCTCCCCCTGTACAATGACCTCTATATAGATAACACTGACCCATCCTTACATCACTACTGACATAGATGATGTCACAGCTTATCTCCTCCCCTCCCTTGTCAATACTCTATTAGATAACACTGACCCATCATTACATCACTACGACATAGATGATGTCACAGCTTATCTCCTCCTCCCCTCCTGTACAATGACTCTATATAGAAACCACTGACCCATCATTACATCACTACTGACAACAGATTATTCACAGCTTATCTCCTCCTCTCCCCTCCCTGAAACAATGACCTATAGAGATAACCACGGACCCATCATCACATCACTACGACAATAGATGTGTCACAAGCTTATCTCCTCCTCCTCCCTGTACAATGCCGCTCTCTATATAGAAACATGACCATCATTACATCACTACTGCATAGATGATGTCACAGCTTACCTCCTCCCCTCCTGTACAATGACTTACTATACTAGAAACACTGACCCATCATTACATCACTACTGACAATAGATGATTGTCACAGGCTTATCTCCTCCCCTCCCGTACTGAGACCTCTATAGATAACACGAACCATCAGTACACCACTATGACAATGATGATGTCACAGCTTATCTCCTCCCCCTCCTTACAATGACCTCTATATGATACACTGACCCATCATTTCATCACTACTGACAATAGATGATGTCAAGCTTATCTCCTCCCCTCCGTACAATGACCCCTATATAGATAACACTGACCCTCATTACAATCACTACTGACAATAGGATGTGTCACAGCTATCCCTTACCCCTCCACCCGATACAATGACCTCTATATAGAAACACTGACCCATCATTACATCACTACTGACAATAGATTATGTCACAGCTTATCTCCTCCCCCACCCTGTACAATGACCTCTATATAGATAAACACTGACCATTCATTACATCACTACTGACAATGATGATGGTCCAAGCTTACTCCCCTCCCCTCCCTGTAACAATGACCCTATATAGATAACACTGACCATCAATACATCACTACTGACAATAATGATGTCAGTCACGCTTAATCTCCCCCCTCCTGTACAATGACCTCTACTATAGATAACATGACCCATCATTACATCATACTGACAATAGATGATGTCACAGCTATCTCCTCCTCCTCCCTGTACAATGACGCTCTTATATAACCTGACCCATCATACATCACTAATGACAATGATGATGTCACAGCTTATCTTCCCTCCCCCTTCCCATGCCCTCTATATAAACAATGACCAATCATTACACTCACTACTACACTAGATGACTAATCACACAGCTTATCTCCTCCTCCCCCCACTGTACAATGAACTCTATATAGATAACACTGAACCCATCATTCACATCACACTGACAATAGATGATGTCACAGCTTATCTCCTCCTCCTCCTGTACAATGACCTCTATATAGAAAACACTGACCCATCATTACATCACTACTACTGACAATAGATGATGTCACAGCTTATCTCCTCCTCCTCCCTGTACAATGACCTCTATATAGAATAACACTGACTCACCATCACTATCACTACTGACAGACAAGATTATTCACACTTATCTCCTCCCCCTCCCTGAAACTGACACTCTATATAGATAACACGGACCCATCATTACATCACTACTGACAATAGATGATGTCACATCTCGCAACGCTTATCTCTCCCTCCCATCCTCTCGTACCAATGACCCTCTATATAGTATAACCACTGACCCCATCATTACATACACTAACTATGACTAATAGATGTTGTAACAGCTTACTTCCTCCTCCTCCCTGTACAATGACTCTCATATAATAACACTGACCACATACATCAACTACCAACTTAGATGATGTCAAGCTATATCTCTCCCTCCCCCCGCCTCCCTGTACAATGACATACTATCATAGATACTCCACACGGACCCATCATTACAACCTAAGTGCCGCCACGTCCCTGACATAGTGCATATTGTCATCAGACTGCGACTCTACTCTCCTCTCCCCTCCCTGTAACAATGCCTCCTGATAGTAACATACCCATCATTACCATCACTCCACTGACCCACTGATGATTCCAGCTTATCTCCTCCCCCTCCCATGGTACAAATCATGATCCTATTTCTATACCTACACATAACCACCCTCGAACCCATCATAACTCACAAACTCACTACTGACAATAGTCTATGGTCACAGGAAACAGCTGGGCCTATGAATCTCTCCCGTCCCCCTCCCTTGGCGTACCCCTCGACCTCTATATAGATTAACATGACCCATCATTACAATCACTACTGATAAGCGATGATGTCCCAGTTATCTCCTTCCCCCCACCCCTCCTGTACAATGACCTCATATAAGATACACTCGGACCCACTCCTTACTCACTACTGACAATAGATGATGTCACAGCTTATCTCCTCCCCCTCCCTGTACAATGTCCTCTATATAGATAACACTGACCCATCATTACATCACTACTGACAATAGATGATGTCACAGCTTATCTCACAGCTGCTGTAAAGTGTAACCCTAAGAGCACAGACGAGAAGAAATTATAAGAATTGACAGAAAAAAGGAGATCAGAAAAAATCAGAAAGCAGAAGCCGATTAGAAAAAATATATATATATTTTCTTGTCTGGAGTCCACATGAAGATTTGGGACCCCTTCCCTTAGGTGATACGTCTTTGGCATGTGATCCGGTCTGCGGGTTTCCTGCTGTTTCCTATAGAGCTTCTGTTTTCCGCCGCTGTCCGTGGTGCTGATCCCATTCCCCCACAGAAAATCCCCTTAGAGAAGTCATTGCCTTCATAAAACCCCCAGGACATATGAGATGTGTTTCTGACCAGCCCTGCCTAATCCCCCGGTAATCTGCAGCTTGTACGGCGGAGAGCGAGATCTTCATGGTGAGTAAAGCACATGTGCTACATCCCCGGCCTCCAGCACTTCTCCGGGGGCTGAGACGTAAACCAGTGACAAGTGCATTCAGGAGGATAGACATGTCAGGTGACCAGGGCCATAGCTAGAGAGGGGTCACCGGGTGCAGGGCCATGCGGGCACCTACACAATGTCTTGTCCTAGAGGCTATGCCTGGTATTGCAGCCAAGAATTGAGCAAAAAACAGGCAGAATCCACGTGTAATCCATGTCCAATCCCTTTAATTCAATGCATAAATTTTAGGGCAAGTCCTATTGAAAATCACAGATGCAGAAGCGCAATGTATCAAGCGAATGACAAATCCAAGGGGAGCAACGATATTTAAGAAAATGGCGGCACTTGGGAGCTCAGGTTCGGTACTCGAACCCAACCTGAAACAGAATATTGAACTTGATTTGATCCGTTCATCTCTAGTTGTAACCTTTAGTTTACAACTTAATGGGGTTGTCCATCCAGTTTTCACCCTATACACAAAAGAGTGAATAACTTACTGATCAGTGGTGGGACTCTCATTTATCATGAGAACAAGGGTGCATCGTAGCCCAAAATGTACAGAGAAGCTGGTTGTGCACATGTATGTTCTTCCTGATGCTCCTTTAATTTGGGGTACAATGGTCACCTGTTCTTATTACACTTGGAGGGTCCCACCACCTGAGACCACCACCAATCTGCCAGTTATGTACTAGTTGTGACTAGACAACCCCTTTAAGACACGATATTTTAATATTTTTGAATTAACAATGAGAACCATTTTTTAGGATGGGGCACTAACTCCACACTATGAGTATTGGTAGAGAACCCTTTTCAATATTCAACATGGAATCCTATCTGTTCTATGGCCGACTTAAAAGGGAACTCTCCGCCAAATGCTTCCTTTTCAGAAAATCTGTAAACCTCCCAGCCCCTGGGAACTTTGCAAGGGTGACCAAAAAAAGAAATGGCAGTATACACATTGTAGAGACCATTCCCACCGGGACCTCCTGCGACCAATCACTGATTCTCGTAAAACCTTCATTCTGTAGCAGTTGCAATTTTTCCTCTGACCCCCAACATATAAGAGTCATTAGTTCTGGCACCCAATATAATTGTCAGGTGGGCAGTGCTCCATCTCAGGACCACCCACTTGACAATAAAAACCATATTAGCATATAATTAGCATATAACTTGTGACAGTAACTGTTAAGGAGTAGAGAAAAATACATTCCAACTGCTTTTGGATCAATGGAACGATCCCTATTGATTGATAATAGAATGCTCTGCTGGTTACAATGTAACTTAATGGATTCTACGGGATAATTTTGGAGACTTGAAATCACTTACAGGGTAAAGGGTAATTCTGTTCTTCTATGTGTGTCAACGGGGCTGAGTAGTGACTGATGGAAAGGGTGACCCGCTATAAGTCATAGTTGGACAAGCTGAGCCGCTGCCTGTAGCCCCCACAGGTGTGAGCAATAGCAGGAGCGCATGATGTGTGTCTTAGGACCTGACTCAAATCCCAAATCCGGCTGAATGTAGCTGAGCCGTGTTGTCCCCCACAAGTGATGCATCTGTGCTGGGAGCTGCTGACAGAGATGTATGTGTCTGCGGACGGGTAACCTTTCACTGATTGCCACTGTCAGGGCTCCGACGCGTTTCGCTACAATTGGGTCAGTGCTGTGATGAAGCCTCACATTTCCATTAAACCTTGTTAGGATCGGGGGGTGGGGGGACTTTTTCTACTATTGACTTTCTCCAAAATGTTGAGATTGGGTCATTCATCAAAATGTTGTCTTAATACACAGGCACATCACCATCACATGATGTATGGCGATACCCAATGCCAAGTTATTACTCTCTCCTGAAATACTCTGTGCTGATGGGATTTGTATTCCCCATAACTATTCATGATCACATGAGTGTAGACTCAATTTCCCCAAAAGCTCAGCACATCTCCTAAAATACAGTCTGAGACCCATCGTATCACTGCCCCGTCATATAAAGCTCCGTCCTAGTGTCATCACAGGTCATTTCTCCGACAACACACTCAGGGGAGGATGAAGAGGACCATGGACCCAGACTGTAGGAAAATTGTGGGCTGTTACAAGTCTAGTTATTTACTCGTCTCTACTTCTTCCATATGGTACTAGAATCAAGCTACTTGAGAAAAAAGGGGTCTGCATTTAATTCTACACTTTGAGGCCCTTTGGAGGACCTTCAAAGGTCCTGCATGGCTGCTTGTATACATATTTGTTGAGAGCATGAGGATTTAATGGCTGGAGGTCCTTCTCTTTATTGTCTCTACAGGACAGTGTCAAACTTGGCGATAGGTTCAGGTGGTCACGGGTCCTCTTGAAGCCTTGGGCCCCACGGCGGCCACCCAAACCGCCCATATTATAATCCACTACTGAACACTCTCATCTCCTGAAATTCTCTGCACTGCTGGGAGATCAGGATTATCTTACATAAATGAAGATCTCCTTAAATACTCTGTGCTGTTCAGTAGATTTCAAATGGTAACCAGGTTCCTCATTAATAGAAGTATAAGAGGAGTTGCAGGAGGGTCTGGGCTCCGGTACCAGCAGGATACGCACTTAATTACTCATCTAAAAGCCAAATATACAAGACTATTAATGCGCTAATTACAGAGAGCATGGAGGGAGCATCCCCCCAGACAGCCGCTTATACACAGTCTGACTGGTTCTACATAGACAGCTTAGAATTCTACACAATGGGGGTCATTTAAGGGCCCAATTCGCGTTTTCCCGACGTGTTACCCGAATATTTCCGATTTGCGCCGATTTCCCCTGAATTGCCCCGGGATTTTGGCGCACGCTATCGGATTGTTGCGCATCTCACGCAACGGAAATCATGGGGCGTGGCTGAACAAAAACCCGACGGATTCGGAAAAACCGCCGCATTTTTTTTAAAAAATCTGTCGCGAAAATTGCACTTACCTTCACTCAGCCCGAGTCGGTGTATTCCAGTGCGTTCCGATGCTCTTCAGCGCCACCTGGTGGACGTCGGAGGAACTACCTTAATAAATCCCGTCCGGACCCGAATCCAGCGCAGAGAACGTGCTGCTGGATCACGAATGGACCGGGTAAGTAAATCTGCCCCAATAACTTTAAAGGGAACCTGTCATCAGGATTTCACATTCTGACCTAATGACAGGTTCCTTTACTCTTTTAAATACTAATTCTCAAGCTCCTTTAAAATAGATATTCCTGGTATACCTGGCCCCCAGCCAGCGAGGAGGATCAGGTCATGGGGGGGGCGACGATTCCCTATGTCATCGCTGCTCTCCTTGATCTCCCCCTTCCTCCCGCTTCCTCATCTCATGCGGATGTGACCTGACAGAGATTGGCTTGCAGCATGGGGTAAGCTCAGGGGTGGACAATCCATATAATGGAGTCTGTTAGCTCTACCTGTATCACATGGTCACACCTACATTTTATGACACCTACCACAGAATGGGGCCACTTTATATTCCCAGTCCGCCCCTGGGTCAGCTCAGGTCTGCACTAGAGGAGGTGGGAGGAGTGAGGAGGGAGGGGGGGGGGCTAGTAGGTGGCACAGAGCCTCTTATACATTGTATTCTCCCTTATCTACAAGACTCTTAAATACTACGTTATCCCTTACCCATCAGCCTCTTGTATGCGCTACATGTTCCCTACCCAAGAGCCTCTTATTTATTACATCCTCCCTTACCCACTACTCTCTTATATACTACATCCTCCCTTACCCACTACTCTCTTATATACTACATCCTCCCTTACCCACTACTCTTTATATACTACATCCTCCCTTACCCACTACTCTCTTATATACTACATCCTCCCTTACCCACTACTCTCTTATATACTACATCCTCCCTTACCCACTACTCTCTTATATACTACATCCTCCCTTACCCACTACTCTCTTATATACTACATCCTCCCTTACCCACTACTCTCTTATATACAGCATCTTCCCTTCCCAAAATCCTTGTATATTCTACATCCTCCCTTACCCATAAGCTTCTTATATTTTACATCCTCTCTAACCCATAAAACTTGCAGGTACCACAACCGCCTACACCCCAGCTTCTTTTGTATGTTACCTACTAACCTCTCCTCTACCTATGAGCCTCCTTCGTCTAATTTACCCACCAGCCTTCCATGTGTGACGTCCAGGCTTTCCTGCTGAAGCACAACCTCTGTTACCCACCAGCCTCTATCAATAATGTATAATAACTGAGTGATACCTCTACATAATTACTAATGGATGATTTCTATTACTTTTACATATTTTCATAATATTACCAGTCTCGTCTGCCAACTCGTGTACAGCGTCTTGGCCAAAAGCCACGTCTGCAGAGAAACGTAGGAGAATTATTGGATAATAATGAGGTTATGTTGCTGAATAACTGCACGAACATCTTGACATACAGCGTGGTCTTTCTAATACTGTTACGAACCTCAGCAACTGTTGGGTTTCTTGAGAAATTGATAGTTTACTGGAGAGACGTGACAAATCGTGGTCATGAGAAGTATCTACAATAAAGCAGTCGTAAAAATCTGGTGCATTAAGTAGGTTTTCCCTTGAGCAGTGGAAATAACCTGATAATTTTCTCATTGAGTTATGAATGGAACAGCTCGATGGGGGTTCATCTACTTATCAGAGAGTACAAAAACACTAGCGCCACTTGTGTCAAGTAATCTGCCTCTTGACGGGCACAGGCTTATAGTTAATCTCTACTTGGATGTAACTTTTCTGACCCTAGAGCGGAGTATAAAGTATCAGATCAAGTCATGTGAACCCATACAGTTCCTCATAGAACAAGGCAGGAAGCTCAACCAAAAATTCATTCAATTGGTTGATGTCTTCGGTTTTTGAAGGCGTACACAACTTTATAGGTAAACTACCTCATTCATCTACTGGTCTACAGAAATGTTCATCTTCTGTGCTGCCCACTGATGGATATCCAAATGGAAAAGCTTTCGCAAAGCGTAAAAGAGACCACGCCTTGGGGCAGATTTACTTACCCGGTCCTGTCGCGATCCAGCGGCGCGTTCTCTGTGGAGGATTTGGGACTTCCGGCGATTCACTAAGATAGTTCCCCCAATGTCCACTAGGTGTCGATGCTGCGCTGAATTCCGTCGGAGTGCACTGAAGTTCACCAAGCGGCCGGGCGGGCAGGTAAGCGCGTGTCCAGAGATGATTTTTTTTTTTTAATACGGTAGTTTTACGAAGCGAAGGGTTTTAAGGACACACCCATACGTTGCGTACATGCGGCGACGATGCGCCACAATCCGATCGTGTGTGCCAAAATCCTGGGGCAATTCAGGGAGGGAAAATTGCCGCCCAAACGGTAATCCAACGTAAAAAACGCGATTCGGCCCTTAGTAGATGACCACACTTTGTGTCCAGCGACTTCACATTGGTTGGAGCTCATTCTTCTCAAAAATATTTCTTTCCAGAATATCCATAGTCACTTGACTCTATGTTCTCAATGAGGAAAGGTAAAGTAATTTGCATGCCAGACAATGATAACCTCAGTTCTAGGGGTATCTCCAAGATGGAAGATGTTCTTCCTACTACTGAAACTGTAATGCTAGTGGACCCTAAACTATCTGTAGTATACCTTGCCCCTGACAAGCGTAGTGTCATGACCATGGAAGATGAGCATGCCTTTGGTGGAGCTCCAAGTTTGAAGGTGGTTTTCATACAACCTAAACCATTAAGTGTCACCATGATAATTATACTCTACTATGGACTTGTAAGGAATACTGCCATGAGCACTGAAGTCATGGCTACCGTAGTGCTTATATTGACCATACTCTTAAAGAGGACCTTTCAGCACTTCACATATGGGGAGATGAACAACCCATTATGTAGGGGCTGCTACATAGATTCTGGGGCATATTGAATTTTCTTTCCAATGCTCATGACTTACCATTATAATCCTCTCCACTGCCAGAGAGGAGCAGCTGGAGCAGAGGAGAGTGGTGTTTTCTCTACTTATCAGAGAAAATAGTTAAAAAAAACACACCCTCACAGATCCTGCTCCTGGATTATAATGGGAAGATTCTGGACTCTCAGATAACTATGGGGGCTAGAAAGAAAAATCAAAGTCCCCCCCAAATCTGATGACTCACAGAAAGATAAGTCAGTCTTTATGGGTGTGAGGAGGTGAAAGGTCCTCTTTATTGGCATGCCCATGTGTCGACACATCAGAAGAACTAACCACAGCTGCTTATTCCACATTCATTTAATGCAATGTATTCTTCGGCAAAGGGAGAGCACTGGGTTGAGTTTTCGGTCTGCGGGTTTCCTGCTGTTTCCTATAAGCTTCTGTTTCCGCGCTGTCCCGCTGTACGTGCTGATGCCGCATTCCACCACCAGAACAAAATCTCCTTATGAGAAGTCCTTGCGCTTGTCATAAACTACCCCACGAAGAGCCATATGAGCTGTTTCTGACCAGCCCTGCCTAACTCCCCCGGTTAAGTCTGCAGTATTGCTACGGCGGAGATGAGAGATTATCCATTCGAGTGAGTACACGCCAGTGCTACCCCAAAAAATGTCCCGCCTCCAGGCCATCTCTCGGGGCTGAGACAGTAAATGACGTGACAAAGTGACTTCGGTCGGATAGACATGAGTCCGGTGAGCCCAGGCCAAGCATAGAGAGGGTGTACACCGGCGTGCGAGTGGACCTTACTGCGGGCACCTCCACGACTCGTCTTGTCTAGAGGCTATGCTGGTTATTGCAGCCCAGAGAAGTGATGCAAAAAACAAGGCCCTAGAACTCACACAGTGGAAATCCATGCTCCCCAATCAGTTTTAACCTTCAGATGCATGAACAGTATTAGGGCAAAGCCTACTAGGACCCATCACCAGAGCAGAAGCGCAATGTATCAAGAGAATGACAAATCCAAGGGGAAGCAACGTATTTAAGAAAATGCGAGCACTTGGTGGCTCAAGGTTCTGAGCACCCGGAACCCCACGAACCCTGAAAAACACGGCAATATTGAACTTGGAGCGTGATCACGTTCATCAGTCTAGTTACTACAAGGATAACCAGCTAGTTACAAAATTAAATGGGGGTTTCGTACTAGTCCAGTTTTGTTCATACCCTATACACAACAAGCCAGAGTGAACTAACTTAATCGATCAGGTGTGGGACTCTATTATCTGAGGAACAAGGGTGCAGCGTGCCCAACAATGTACAGGAGAAGCTGGTTGTGACACATGTATGTATTCAGTGATGCTCCTTTAATTGGGGTCACATGGTCCGGTTTAGAGAAACACTTGGTAAGGTCCCACCACTCTGAGACCCAACACCATATCGGCCAGTTATGAACTAGTTGCTGACTAGAAACCCCTTAGCATAAGAGCACGATAACTTTAGATTTGACATTAACAATTTGAGAACATTTTTAGGATGGGGCACATACGAAATCCCACACGTAGAGTATTGGTAGCAGAACCCTTTCAATATCAACATGGAATCCTATCATGTTCTAGTGCAGACTATAAAAGGGACTTGTCTCCGCCCAATGCCTTCCTTTCCAGAACATCTGTCAAACGCTCCAGCCCTGGGAACTTTGGCAAGGTAGTGAACCAAAAAAACAGAAATGAGGCGTATACATACATTGGTAGAGACCAATTCTGCCCACCGGACACTCCTGCCGTAACAATACACTGCATTCTCGAAAACCTTCAGTTCTGATAGTACAGTTGCAATGTTTCCTCGACCACCAACACACTAAGAGTATAGTTTGGCACCCAGCATATAATTGTAAGGTGGCAGTGCTCCATCTCAGGAACCACCCACTATGACAGTGTTAAAACCCTATTAGACAGCAATAATAGCTATAAACTGTTAGTGACAGTAACTGTTAAGGGATGTACCGAAGAAACAATACATTCCAACTGCTTTTGGATCAATGGAAAAGATTCACCTAGTTGATTGATAATGAATGCTCTGCCGGTTACAAATAGTACGTTTATAGGGAGTTATACGGAATATGTGGAGAGCTTGACATGCATCATACAGGGTAAAGGGTACTTTTATTCTATGATAGAGTCAGACAGGGATGAGTCAGGTGATGTGAGGGTAAAGGGTGAGACCCAGGCTCTAGAAGTCATAGTTGGACAAGTGAGACGATGCCTGAGCCCCCACCGGTAGTGAGCAAGTAGCAGCGAGCAGCAGACTGGTGTCGTTGAGGCACCGACTCCAATCCAACTCCGGCCGACATGTGCTGACCGCGATGGTGGTCCACACAAAGGATGCCATCTGGTGCGTGGAGCTGTGACAGAAGACATAGTGCTCCTGACGGCGGGTAACCTTTCACCTGCTTGCCAGGTTGCAGGGCTCGAGCGTTTCGCTACAATGGGTCAGTGCTGTGCTGAAAGCCTCAAACTTCCATTAAACCTTGTTCGGATCGGGGGGGGGGGGACTTTCTTGACTAGCGATTCTGTATCTCTACAAATGTTGAGTTGGGATCATCATCAAAATGGTTCGCTTATACATCAGGACCATCCACCATCAAATTGCGTATGGCGATACCCAATGCACAGATTATTATCTCTCCTTCGAAAGTACTTGTGCTGATGGATGTGTATCCCCAAACTATTACATGATCACATGAGTGTAGACATCAATGTTCCCCAATAAGCTCAGCCCACTCTCCTAAATACAGGTCTTGAAGACCCACGTATCAGCACATGCCGCCATATAACAGCTCCTCCCCGTGTACTCACAGGTCATTCAATTCCGAACAAACACGCAGGGAGGACTTGAAGAGGACCAATTGGACCAGACTGGTAGGAAAAATTGTGGGCTCGTCTACACGTCTAGTATTTACTCGTCCTCAGAATATTCATATGGTACTATATCTAGCTGTCTTGAGAAAAAACGAGGGTCTGGCATTTAATTCTACCTTTAGCAGCCCTTGGAGGAACTTCAAAGCGACTCCTTTTTTTTTGCCCAGGCTGCTATGTATACATATTTGTGAGAGAGCATGAGGCTTTAAGTGTGCGGTATGGTCCTTCTCTTTATTGTCTCACAGGACAGGGTCAAACTTGGCCGATAGGTTCAGTGGTCACGGGCTTGAAGTCTGAGGCCCACGGGCGGCCACCCAAACCGCCCCTATCATTATACACTTAACTGAACACGTCTCATGCTCCTGAAATTCTCTGCACATGCTGGGAGATCAGATTATCTTACAATAAGAAGATTTCCTTAAATAACTATGTGATGTTCAGTAGATTTCACAAGCGGTAAACCAGGGTTGCTTTAATTAGAGAGTTAAAGAGGAAGTTGCAGGAGGGTCTGGGCATCTCGGAGTTACCAGCAGGAGATACACTTAAATTACCTATCTAAAAAGCCAAAATGACAAGGACATTAATGCTGTAATTTACCAGAGAGCAGGAGGGGATCCCCCCAAGGACAGCCGCTTATACACAGTCGTGACTGGTTGCTACATAGACAGCTTAGAATTCTACAACACAAATGGGGTCATTTCCAGGGCCCAATTCGCGTTTCCGCACGTGTTACCCGAATATTTCCGGATTGCGCCGATTCTCCCTGAATTGCCCCGGGATTTTGGGCACGCATCGGATTGTGCGCATCATCACGCAACGGACTAAATCATGGGGCGTGGCTGACAACAAAACCAGACCAGGTTCGGAAAAAACGCGCATTTTTGTTTAAAAAATCTGTCGTAGAAAATGCCACTTACTCTTCACTCAGCCAGTCGGTGATATGGGCTCCAGGCGTTCCGGGGGATGTCTTCAGCGCCTACCTGGTGGAGAGTCGTAGAGGACACTACACCTGTCAATAATACCCGTCCGGACCGAATCACCAGCGCAGAGAAACGTGCTGTCTGGATCAACGAGGAACCTGCCGCACCACCGGGTAAGGTAGGCAACTACTGCACACCAAATAACTTTAAAGGGAGACTGTCATAGGACTTTAGACTAGCCACCTATGACAGGTTCCTTACTCCTTTAATACGAATCCTCAGCCATTAAAATAGCATATACTCCACCTGGATTAAGCCTGGACCACCAGCCGCGAGGAGCGATCAAGGTCATGGGGGGGCGACGGACTTCCCTTATGTCACGCTGCCTCCTGATCTCCCCCTTCCTCCGCTGCCTCACTCCATTTGCGCGATGTGAGCCTCGACAAGACCTGAGTGGCTTGCAGGCATGGGGTAAGCTCAGGGGTGGACAATCCATATACAATGGGAGGTCTAGTACGTTCATTACCTATCACATGCTAACACCTACATTTTATGACAACTACACAGAATGGGCCATTTAGATTATCCAGTCCGCCCCTGGGTCAGCTCAGGTCTGCACTACGAGGGAGGTGGGAGGAGTGAGGAGGGGGGGGGGGGGCTGTAGGTGCGCACAGAGCCCATTTATACATGTGTATTCTCCCTTTATCTACAAGACTCGTAAATACTAGTTATCTCCTTAACCCATCAGCCTCTGTGATGCGCTCATGTTCCCTACCAAGAGCCTCTGATTTATTATACATCCTCCCTTACCCACTACTCTCTTATATACTACATCTCCTTACCCACAACTACTCTTATATACTACATCCTCCCTTACCACTACTCATCTTATATACTACATCTCCCTGTACCCACTACTCTCTTATATACACATCTCCCTTACCCACTATTCTCTTATAATCATCCTCCCTTACCCACTAATCTCTTATATACTACAATCCTCCCTACCACTACTACTCTTATATTACTACATCCTCCCTTCCACTATCCTCTCTTTATAAACATCCTCCCAACACACTACTCTCTTATATACTACATCCTCCCTACCACACCTACTTAGACATCACCTCCTACCACTCTCTCTTAACAGCATCTTTCACTCCCAAAAACCTTGTATATCTACTACACTCCCTTACCCATAAGCTTCTTATATTTACATCCTCTCTACCCATAAAACTTGCAGTACCACCAACCGCCTCACCCCAGCTTCTTTTGTATGTTACCACTAACCTCTCCTCACCTATGAGCCTCCGCTGTCTAATTTACCCACCAGCCTCCATGTGACGTCCAGGTTTCCTGCTGAAGCACAACCTCTGGTACCCAGCAGCCTCTATCACATAAGTATAATAAACTGAGTGATACCTCTACATAATCACTAATGGATGATTTCTATTACTTTTTACATATTTTCATAATATTACCACCGTCTGTCTGCCAACTGTGTACAGCGTCTTGGCCAAAAGCCACGTCTGCAGAGAAACGTAGGAGAATATTGGATAATAATGAGGTTATGTGTGCTGAATAAACTGCACGAACATCTTGACATACAGCGCGGTCTTTCTAATACTGTACCAACCTCAGCAACTGTTGGGTTTCTTGAGAAATTTATAGTTTACTGGAGAGACGTGACAAATCGTGGTCATGAGAAGTATCTACAATAAAGCAGGTCTAAAAACTGGTGCATTAAGTAGGTTTCCCTGAGCAGTGGAAATAACCTGATAATTTTTCATGAGTTATGAATGGAACAGCTCGATGGGGGTTATCTACTTATCAAGAGTACAAAAACACTAGCGCCACTTGTGTCAAGTAATCTGCCTCTGACGGCACAGGCTTATAGTTAATCTCTTACTTGGATGTAACTTTTCTGACCCTAGAGCGGAGTAAAAGTATCAGATCAAGTGTGAACCCATACAGTTCCTCTAGAACTCAGGAATACCAAAAACATTCATCAATTGGTTGATGTCTTCGGTTTTGAAGGCGTACAAAATTTATAAGTAAACTACCTCATTCATCTACTGGTTACAGACAAAATGTCACATCTGTGCTGCCACTGATGGATATCCAAAGGGAAAGTTTCGCAAAGCGTAAAGAGACACTTGGGGCAGATTTTCTTACCCGGTCCTGTCGACGACCAGCGGCGGTTCTCTGTGGAGGATTTTGGACTTCCGGCGATTTCACTAAGATGGTTCCCCCATGTCCACTAGGTGTCGTGCTGCGCTGAATTCCGTCGGAGTGCACTGAAGTTCACCAAGCCGGGCCGGGTGCAGGTAAGCGCGTGTCCAGCGATGCATTTTTTTTTTTTAATACGGTAGTTTCTCCGAATCCGACGGGTTTTCCAACGGCCACACCCCCCCATTTCCGTTGCGTACATGCCGGCGACGATGCGCCACAATCCGATCATGTGTGCCAAATCCTGGGGCAATTCAGGGAAATGCCGCAAAACGGTAACCCGACGTAAAAAAGCGATTCGGCCCTTAGTAGATGACCACACTTTGTGTCCAAGTCACTTCACATTGGTCTGGAGCTCATTCTTCTCAAAAATATTTCTTTCCAGAATATCCATAGTCACTTGACTCTATGTTCTCAATGAGGAAAGGTAAAGTAATTTGCATGCCAGACAATGATAACCTCAGTTCTAGGGGTATCTCCAAGATGGAAGATGTTCTTCCTACTACTGAAACTGTAATGCTAGTGGACCCTAAACTATCTGTAGTATACCTTGCCTGACAGAGCAGTGATCATGCAACCGGAAGATGAGCATGCCTTTGGTGGAGCTCCAGTTTGAAGGGGTTTCATACAACTAAAACATTAAGTTCACATGATAATTCTACTCTACTATGGACTTGTAAGGATACTGCCATGAGCACTGACAGTCATGGCTACGTGAGCTTATATTGACCACTCTTAAGAGGACCTTTCAGCACTTCACATATGGGGAGATAAACAACCATTGTAGGGGCTGCTACAAGATTCTGGGGCAATTGAATTTTTTCTTCTCAATGTGATCATCCATTACTTACCATATAATCCTCTCCACTGCCAGAGAGGAGCAGCTGGAGCGGGAGTTTCTCTACATCAGAAAATAGATTAAACTCAAGATTCGATTATAAGTGGCAGATTCTGGACTCTCAGATAACCATGGGGGCTAGAAAGAAAATTCTAAGTGCCCCCAAATCTATCTAATGACACACAGAAAGATATGTCAATCTTTATGGGTGTGAGGAGGTGAAAGGTCCTCTTTATTGGCATGTACATGTGTGGACACATCAGAACTAACCACAACTACTTATTCTACATTCATTTATTGCAATGTATTCTTCGGCAAAGGGAAAACGACTATTGACCTGTTGTATGGCACCAGTCTTGTCCGGGTGGGCTAAGAACAAGTAGTCTTCCTATTTTGGCTCCATAGTAGAATCCCTTAGGTCGGTGTCATTCCTAAAGTTACTGTATATGTTGCAAGTAGAAGAAAAACACTGAAAAATACATTAAAAGTAATACATGGAGGAATAGAAATGAAAAAGAACTGTTCTTGTCTGTCTCTAGATGTACATTGCATATACATCACAGAGCCACCTCAGCAGAAGACACAAAGGGCAGGCTTGTTTCTCAATGCTAGCAGGACAAAAAGGTCAATCTCGAAAACTGTCTAGAAGAAAACTTCACAAAGTTGAAGGAAAAGTCTTTTTCTTGCTTATTGGAGCTTTTTTTTTTTTTGGCGGGGGGGGGTAACTAAAGGTTAATTAAATCACAGATCAATCTGCCAACTCTGATGATTTAGTACAAGGGGTAATGGCTCCCATACCTTGGTGGAACAAACTCGGAACGTTGCAAATGCCACGTAACGCTCAACATTGATTTGGACAGGTGATGGACGGCCGGCTGACTCTCCAGAACCAGAGGATTGTCTGAACGCAACAAATTCTGGAAATAATGATACAATTTGATGTTCCTCTTCAGAAATAGGACAGACTACAGCATAAGGGAGTCCTCCACCTTCTGAAGTCACCATGCAAATACCTTGTCTGGGAAACATAATCCATATATTGTCCATATTTCCCGGACTGAAGACTGTACTCTAATGGGAACTGACAACATTTTAGTATATTTTACCATAGAAATGAAAGTTTTAGCCTCAGAAATCTCCAAAACAGTTTTATTCTATAATCCAATATGATTGTGGCCAGAATTTCTGAAGAACCCATCATCCCCTCAACTGAAACATGGACATTCGGAGATGTATCCATCAACATGACTCCCATGTGAGTTCTCATGCATTACCGTAGGCTATATCGTGGGAGATGGGTGCTGTGATCATGGACTTGAGCAGGGGGTGTGTCCATGTTTCCTTTAAGGGGGCAATACTGTTAAAAAGTGGAAAGATGTTGAGGTTGACAAGAGTTACGGCCCATAAAACGAACAAATTGTTTTGTGACCACGGCGGTTCATTCAGCCATAGAAAATGTATTTATAAAGATACGTCCAATCAGCGGCCTCAGCCGTCACAGGACATTCTAAATAGTAATAATAATAAGAAAAATAAATAAGAAGATTCATCAAAATGTAACGGTCATTTGAGCTGATTTTTATATTGGGGGGGGATGTGGGAAACGTTTTTCAAACTTTTTTTTTCAATACTTAATTAACAAATTCAGCTCAGTCTATAAGAATAGAGATGCATATTCCAGCCTATACAGAGTGTGTCTATGCAGGCTGAATGAGCACATCTACTCTCCCTATGTTTGGTTAAACAGCTTTGAGAAGGGAGGATTTACTTTCAGCCTATTGTTTGAATATACTGCTCATTGCATACTACAGCCAGGGAGAGAGCAGGAAGGGTTAACACTCCCTTACAGCTGTGTAACAAACCGAGAGAATGGTCTTCAATCTTGTAGACAGATCTTCTATGGCAACGTAAAAGTAACATTGTAACTAAGGGGCACTTTGAAGTATGTTTCTTTATAAACTACGGCGTGTGACCACCATACTGCAGCATGGCGGGCACACGTCAGCTCCGGGGAGAGGAGGAGTGGATGAGCGCCGCTCACCCCCTGCCCCTCCCCGTTGCGATGTATGGCACACGGCGCCGTATTCTGGAGAAAGATAAGACATGTCCTATCTTTCTCCCAACTATGGAACGGTATGGTGCCGCTCATGTGCGGCACCGTACCACTCCCATACGGCGCCGTGCACCCATTGCCCTCTATGGGAACATATATATACGTATATATGTATCGGCCGTATATACATCACCCATATGGTCATGTGAATTAGGCTGAAATGGAATTTCTTAATGAAGTATATTAGAAAAATGTAAACAACACAATATCAAAAATTATCTGTACTGATGGTTACGCTTTAAGAATGAATAAATGCCTGATACATTTCTTACTTGTTCAATTCATGAAATTAACCAAGTAAAAAAAGCATAAGCTGTAGATAAAAAAAATATAAAATGAAATAATTAGGGCAAGAACATCAAACCGATAAAACAAAAGTCAAATACAAATGCGGACATTGACAAGAAAGAAAAAATGGTAGATAAAAAACAAATTACGGTACATGAAAAAAAACTAAAAATAATGAGATAGTAAGATTCAAAATTCAATAAAAGTAAAGAAATGCATTAATAATAAAATGAATAGAAATTCCACCTGTTTCGGGCTTTTAAACTTGAATAATGGAGTAAAACAGCGACGGCGAGGTCAGAGATCGTCGCTAGCAAACGCTTCAAGAGCGTTTCAGGAATGGCAGGCTTTTTGCATGCATAATAGCATTTAATAAACTGCAGTGGACTACAAGTGCGCATCTATTATTCATCCGGAGCGGCGACAGCGCAGCACAAAACGCCCGTGTTCTGACAGATGGCAGGAGAGGAAATAATTCCTATAAAATATATATCATTTTCAGAAAAAAAAAGTTATTGAAAAAGACTGATATTAAGATTTGATCTCATTTTTCTCTTTCATGTGAGGCAAAAAAAAAAAATCCTGACAACCCGAGATTCTATAAAGTTTCCCGGCTAACAGAGTGTATCCAATGTGATTAACAGGCTTCTAACGGCGGCCGGGGCTGCCAGGAAGAAGCAATTTTGCGGTTATGGAGAAGGTGTTTTTTTCGTACTATTTATGTTTTCCTCGCTGTTGTTTTTTAGAATGAAGCTTATATTTTGTGCCAATGACATTGTTATATATCCCTAGAAAGTAGAAGGGGAGAAAAATGGGCCATATTTGATTTAATAGAGAAAAAGATAATATTTCTAGATATTTCCGACGTATTTTTCTTCTTTGAAGGGGTCTTGACGTGTTGGGTAAGAAATTGTAATATAGCAGAACTACGTTACGTTACATTGCAATCTAGAGTTGACCCCTGCCCTGATGCTTTTTTTTAGGAGATATAGGGGGTCATTTACTAAGGGCCCAATTCACGTTTTCCCGACGCGTTACCCGAATATTTCCGATTTGCGCCGATTTCCCCTGAATTGTCCCGGGATTTTGGCGCACACGATCGGATTGTGGCGCATCGGCGCTGGCATACACGCGACGGAAATTGGGGGCGTGGCCGAACGAAAACCCGACGGATTCGGAAAAACCGCCGCATTTAAAACAAAAAATCTGTCGGGGAGCTTGCACTTACCCTCACTCAGCCCGAGCCGGTGAACTCCAGCGCGTTCCGATGCTTTTCAGTGCAGCGCCACCTGGTGGACGGCGGAGGAACTACCTTAATAAATCCCGGCCGGACCCGAATCCAGCGCAGAGAACGCGCCGCTGGATCGCAAATGGACCGGGTAAGTAAATCTGCCCCATAGAGGTCATGGTGGAAGGATGTCCTCTTCTCAGAGCCTAGTTTTGTGAATTGATGTTTATAAGTCACCTGTGACTGGTAAGGTCCTGCTTCCTGGTCATGATCAGTGTTGGACTGACCCACCAGAGTATCAGTAGATCCTCCAATGGATCCAGGTTCTAAAACAATAATGGACTGCAGAATTCCATTGGTAGACAATCTAGTCCAAAACTCTACTTGAGTCCATTTCCATGTGGATTGATGGTGGGCCACCAGGATAATTTGATCAATGAATCCCAGTCTGACACTGATGATGACCATTTGGTGCCTGTGTGTATTCCTTCTTCTCCTTTCTTCTCCTTTGTCCCTCACCAAACCCTTATGATATCTACTGGTAAAAGGAAACATCCTCCATTGGAAGGTGCCTGAGCAATAAGGTTTCTAATTCACTTGCATCCTGTAAAGATCTCCTGATTTTGACTGACTCCCATGTAGTGACTCTTGACCTGTCCATAAGTTACATTCCTGAATTTTGTTTCTGAACTTCATGTTCTCTCATAATGACCTTGGCTGGTCCTGATAATAAACCTGGTCAGCCCATCCTTGCCAGTGGCCTCATCCTTGACCCTAACCACCAGGGGCATAACTTGAGGGGGTCCAGAGGGTGCGGCTACAACCGGGCCCAAGGGGCCTTGGTGGCCCATAAGGTCTCACTTTCCCATATGAGAAGATTAGTAATATAAACCATACATTATAGTCGGGCCCTGGAACAAACTTTGCACTGGGGCCCATCAGCTTCAAGTTACGCCACTGCTAACCAAGGATTGTTCCTTATCACTCTCTGCCTCATTCCTTTGCACTTGCAACCTTAGATTTGCTTGTGTCAGCTGCCAATCATAGTAGGACTACGCCAAACAGCAGCAGTCTGGTAGTACTGAGCAGTGGAATATAGTACAAAGATTCAAGGACACCGTGATTGGAATAAGGCCCTTAGGAGAAAATCTTAGCCAAACTGGTTAGGAGACACAGTGGGTCCACAAACTTCTGCCTGATACGTTAGAAGGACTGGATTTACCTACAAATCAGCTAAAAAATGCAACTCAATACAGCTAAAATCTAGGCAGGCAATGGAACAGTAGACCCGGACGTGGAGCAGAAGAAGGCCTACAGTAATTTTGAAAATTTGTCAAAAATGTGCTATTGACTTCTTTGATGTCCTTAGTCCTTTGAGTGCACAGCCATCCTCTGGTGTCCCCTGCAGTGCCACCACAACAGATTAGACATTGCCCATTAAAATCAATGGACTGACTGCAGATTCAGGATGCATTGAGTCTTAAAGATGAAGACGTTCTTTGTAGTTGTCCTAACAATATAGGGAGTAGAGGGTCAATTGACCTTCATCTTCATTGATCTTCTAGGAAGGAAGCTTTGGAAATGTAAACTTTTCTGCAGTCCTGTGAAGAATACAAGAAGCCAAGCCCTAAATTTAGAATCTGTATGTTGTATAATGGGATCCTGTATTACGTAAAGTATATCTCGATAGAACATGGTCACAAGCCAAACTCCGATCACCTCCGGTTCGGCCATGTCTGTCTCCTCTGTGTTCACATGTTAAGCTCATGTAATGTCATGCAAGTAATGGGAATATTTACCTAGAAATGTACTGTGCCCATTATACACAATATAATTAGGAGTACTTAATAAAAGTGCAAATACTCAATGTGGCACATCAAGCTGTGTAATTACGGAGAGGTAATTGTATATCCCAGCATGCAAGAGGCAGGCAACGTAAGCAGCTCTCTCCTGTAAGCATATGAAAGCAAGGTACAATTATCCTCACGATCCCTCGAAAATTACATACTGCTGGAGAGTTTTATTGCATTTATATATTGCAATTATGTATATATTGGAAAAAAAAGCAAAGTAGAAAACTAAATCCACCCAAGAATGCACTTATATCAATGAATTAATGGATAATACATACATTAGCCCCTACACTGGAGGCCGGGGGCGAGAGGCGTTAACGTGAAGGCGGACAATCGGATTGTTTACTGGTTCGCTGTTCATATATTCAACCAAAAATATGTTTTTGTTTCTTTTTGCTAATTTTCGGTAACAGGGCATTCCGTCCTAAGAGTGGACCCCCGTTGTGTTCATTTTCAACAAACCTATTATGAAGGTGATTCAAAGGGAAACTTGCAGAGAAACACTGACTTCTGCTCCTGGTCTGCAAGATGATGAGATACAGGCGGTCCCCTACATAAGGACACCTGACTTACAGACAACCCATAGTTACAGACAGACCCCTCTGACCTCTGGTGAAGCTCTCTGGATGTTACTATAGTCCCAGGGTGCAATGATCAGCTGTACGGTGTCTGTAATGAAGCTTTATTGATAATCCTTGGTCCAATTACAGCAAAAAATTTCGAAACTCCAATTGTCACTGGGGGAAAAAAAAAAATTGCCTGGATCTACAATTGTAAAACATACAGTTTTGACTTACATACAACTCAAGAACAAACCTATGGACCCTATCTTGTACATAACCCAGGGACAGCCCGTACTCGTACTCGTCAATCATATTTAAAGGACCGTTGTGTCTTGGAAGTATCTTCTGACTCGTTGCAGTAAAGCTGACCTCCGACTGTTGACTGAGGAAAGAGACAATGGGGAAGATTTTTCAGTGGTTTTTTTTTTTTGGCGGAGAAGCGCTGATATAATAGGAATTTCTTGTGCAATGCAAGAAATTGTGATTATTCCAGACTACGTCACCTCTATGCTGTGTTGTCATGGAGGGAGGCAGCCGCGCAAATGACTGGGAAATTTTTAAAAATCACCAAACATTCACCACTAAATGTTGGCTGATTTTTTTTAAAACTTACAACAGGTTGGTCTCATGAGGTCTAAGCCCATTTATGTATCCAACATATTAGCGGGGGGGGGGGTCGTGGCTTTAACATACGCAGGCGCGTGTATCCCTATATATAGATAGTGGGGGACATTTACTAAGGGCCCGATTCGCGTTTTCCCAACGTGTTACCCGAATATTTCCGATTTGCGCCAATTTACCCTGTATTGCCCCGGGATTTTGGCGCACGCGATCGGATTGTGGCGCAGCGGTGCCGGCGTCCACACGACGGAAATCGGGGGCGTGGCCGAACGAAAACCCGACGGATTCGGAAAAACCGCCGCATTTAAAAAAAGAAAAGTGTCGTGGAGCTTGCACTTACCTTCACTAGGAATAGGCCTGTGAACTCCAGGGCGGTCCAATGCTCTTCAGCGCCACCTGGTGGACGTTAGAGGAACTGCCTTAATGAATCCCAGCCGGACCCAAATCCACCGCAGAGAACGCGCCGCTGGATCGCGAATGGACCGGGTAAGTAAATCTGCCCCAGTGTGTTGACTCCTCATGGCCTGATTTTAGATTCTAATGCCAAATAGTCTCCAAAAAGACCACAATAGTTCACAAATGACCATCAATACAGTGCTCTTGTATTAAAAACCGAGAATTGTGGCGGGATTCAACCTCTATATTAAGATGTGAGATAGGTTAAGACATTGGTGGACGTTTGGGTTGGAAGTTTGAGAAGAGTTCAGTTTCCGAAGTTAAGGTTGTCGGATTAAGAGTTGGGCTGAGACTTAGGTGGACAGTTGGGTTGAGAATTGTTTCAAAATTCAGTCTATAAATCAAGATTGAGATTTGGTGGACATTTGGATTGATTGTGTTGGACAGTTTGGTTTCTAAGTTATGGTTTTAGGTTGGATTAAAAATTAGGCAAACAACAAAAAAAATCCAAATACCTAAACTATTCACAAGGTTGAGAGTTGTTTTTAGAGCTGAGATAACTTGGGTAGACAATTGGGTTGATGCAGAGTTTTAACGATAAGTTAAGATAATGGGGGATCGCCCTGCCGCTGCAAATTCGCAGCCCGATACATGAAGAGGCTTCTGCCTCTTCATGTATCGGGCTGCCAGTTGCGCAGCGTTTATCCTACGCCAGGCAGGGCCTGGCGTAGAAAAAAAAGCAACCGGCGACTTTTCACGTATGAAAAGTCGCCGGCAGCAGCGAGTGCGCAGGCGCGGGGACAGTAACGCCCCGCGCCGGCCCACTCCCGTCCGGCCGCGCCCCCCGCCCGGCCGGCCCCCCCCACGCCCCCCTGGCGTCCCCACAATAATCTCAAAAGCTAGCAATAAGCTAGCATTTGCGATCATTTCAGGGCCTCTGCGCCACTGGCGGTGCGCAGAGGTCCTGATAAATATGCCCCAATGAGTTGGGTTAAAAGTTGGGTGGTGATTTCACTCCTTAAAGTTGGCAAATTATGTCTGTCAGATTCTCTACTTTGAACATACTGAATAAAACATCTTTCTGTCTATCTCCCTGTGCTCAATGGAAAAGATTTTTAAGCTTTAATTAAAAATAATACTTTGCATTCTTTTGTGAGAGCATTAGACTTGGGTAAGAACTTCGAAAATTCCAATGAAAGGCTTTCACATCAATAAGATCCGTCTGTTCCATGCCATAGGGTATTACTGTTATTAGTAACGGAGTTGTAGTTCAGTCTCGAGGAATAGTTCTTAGCAGATATTGGCTTCTGGACGGAGATGCTAATTCAGACTTGGCCAAAGTTGCTCATGGTTTCTCCGTAAAAAGTGGGTTCTGTCTTAGATAATATGAAGTTCTACAGCTTTATTTTCTAGAGAATCCGTCATTAGTTTGGACCACAATAACCTGCAGACAGTGCTAGGTATAGGAATTGGAGAGCTGTGGAATGATACATTTGTGTATGAAATGTGAAAATTGTATCCTGCAAATGCTTTGGGAGGATCTTTTATGCTGAAGAGCTTTCTGCTCTTTGAAATAAGCTGTTCCAGAGCCTATCCCCTCTGCTATGATTGACTGCTGTAAATATCCAACCGAAATCCTGATACCACACTTACTCATAACATAGGGGAAGGGCTGTGGAGCAGCACAGTGCAGAGAGCAGAAAGCTCTTCAGGCTAAAAGACCCGCCCAGAGCCCTTGCAATAGTTTCAAAAAAGAATTATAGCTTCATTTTTCACGGTCCTGCTGCTACTAACAATATCCACATAGATATGAATGATTAGACAGATCTCCTGGGCTGCTACATACCACTGTTTGCGGCTTAAACTACAGACAGATTCCCCAAACCAGTGGTGTTGGTACTATTGGTACTCTTTAGCAACTATTGGCTTGTGGACAGGGGTTTTAATTTTTAACAGACCCACCCCCTTCCCATAAGCAGAGTCAATACCTTATCTACATTGTCACTACACAATGGGGCTTATTTATTAAGGGGCCAAATCGCCGGGTTTCCCGAATATTACTGTTTTGCGCCGTTTGTCCCTGAATTGCCCCGGGTTTTTTGTGCTCTCAATCGGATTGTGTCGCATCGGCATAGGCTTTCACGCGAGGGGCGTGGCCATCAGAATTGGTATAACCGCGGTATTTTAAAAAAAAATTGTGTCGCAAGATCAGCACTTACATGCACCGAGGAGAAGAAGGTGAACTCCAGCGGATCTTGGCGCAGCAGCGACACCTGGTGGACTTCGGGAGCACGACCTTAGTGAATCCCGGCAGAACCCGAATCCTCATCGGAGAACGCGCCGCTGGATCGCGACTGGACCGGTTAAGTAAATGAGCCCCAATTAATCCAACCTCTATTCTCACTTGGAAAATAGACCCTACAAAGCCTACAAATGGGTAAGACTTCTGCTTGATCCTCTGGTGGGCTAGTCCAACTCAATTTTACTCTGGTGGGCAAGTCCAACCCAATTTAGCAAGGGGACAAATCAAAATGAGAGTCAAATTTTGTATAAAGAATTTGTAATAATCCCCTTTAAATCCTTAAGATTGCCCCCGCACATCCTGTAGACCATCCACAGGGTTTGATGGACCTGCCGTTGTTTTTTTAAAGTTAAAATATGTAAAGTTTGCAATTTTCTGGTGGATCTATTAAAATGAAGGCTTTGGGACGTCTCCGATGTGCAGACCGTTCCTCGCGTTGTTGCGTGTAGCAGTATGTCAAGGTTCTCTCAGTTGGAAGCTGCAGGTTGTTGTGCCTGTGGTGCTTCAATTTAACCCACAGATGGGGATCTTCAGGAGGAGGCGGCATTGCTAACTAACACGGGCGTCCTGGCGCTCGCTACCTCGTGCTTAGTTAAGTCTGAATATTGCTCAGCTTCTGCTTAAGCTGGAAAAACCCAAATCCCTCTTTTTTTTATCCAACGCAGAGCGAAATTAATTTATATGTAAACTAGAATAAATATCCGAGCTGTAAGTAAGAAACATATTGGCAAAGTGCGCGCTTTCCCGCAGAGAGACGTTCTCATAAGTTCCTAATCACACTATGGAAATTTCTGATGAGCTATAAAACAGGAAAAAAATATCCAGTGTATTATTCAACGGAATCGCCCAGAGTCTCTAAACAATTTACCAAATGGCGAGATGGTTGTATATAACTATCACTGCGCAACCTGCCAGCGCACTGCGGAGCGCGCCGCCACAAGCCACTCAGGACTCTCAGCATAATTTCATTTTGTTTTTTAATTTCCTTTATCATTTTTGTAATTTTTTTCTTTTAATTGGAAGGTTCATTTTTAATTTTTTTTTAAATCTTTGATTATTATTATTATAATTTTTATTGCTTTTGGATACAATTTAGAGCATTCTGTCTGCGGTTAAACTGATACAGTTTTAGAAGTAACAAATTGAAAGTTTATCTGTATTTTTAATAATAAGTCCTTTATTTATGTAGCGCTCACAGATTAAGCAGCGCTACACAGAGCTTCCTAAATCAGTCCCTGTCCCCGTGGGGCTCAAAATCCAATCAACCTACCAGTATGTTTTGGAGTGTGGGAGGAAACCAGAGGAAACCCACACAAACACGGAGAGAACATACAAACTCTTTGCAGATGTTGACCTGGATGGGATTTGAATCCAGGACCCCAGCGCTGCAAGGCTGTAGTGCTAACCACTGAGTCACCGTGCTATTTTAGCTGTTACATATATATATATATATATATATATCCCTATACTAAGGTGGGAGAAAGGAATATCTACTGTAAGAGCTGTGGGCATTCGAAATGTGTCCTCTTAAAAATATATGGGATTATTTTCTGTAAAATGCCTTGCCGTTTCAATATTTAGTAGGATATTTTACAATTATCACATCTGTGCAGGCCTCTTCCCAGTCTCTGCTGTAAGACTGAGGAATCGCTAAATTTCTTGGTATCTCACTTACTTTTGCAGTGTGAACAGAGGTTGCTGGGCAGCTTTTTGAATTGAATCACACCCATTTCTCTACAGATCAGCAGTGACTAACACACTGTGACTGACGGACCTCTGATCCAATCACCTGAGCCAGAGTTCTGACTGCCTATACAAAACCTTTGTTCTGGTTCCTCCATTCCCTTTACTTGCTTTGTATCCTGTGAGAGTGAGACTCAAATATCCGTATTTCGGATTATCCAATCTTGGCTTTCGTTTTTTGTGACAATCCCTTTGTATCTCTGATTCTGTTCAGTTTAGATATCTCTGTTGTGACCTCAATTGTGACCTCAATTGTAGTTTGTCTTGTTTTGTGTTATCACTCTGGGACAGGGAGGGTCTATCTTTGTGGTTGTCCTGTATCACTCAGGATACGCAGAGGCAAGCAGGCAGGGCGATTAAGGCTGGAGCTTAGGCTTCATTGCTCCTTCTTGTTTGTCCTCCCTAAATCCAAGTTCTCCATTACAGGACCATGGGATACAATTAAAAAAAAAAACTTGTATAATGATTCTTTGCTGTAAGAACTACTATCTATAAATTTGACTCTTATCTTCAAAAATATAGAAGAGTTATAAACAGAAAATCCTTAGAATGTGCTTCCATGGAATCTTTGATTGTGGTTTTTACTCTGAATACATCATGAACGGCTCTCCAGAAGTTTGGTGCATGATGTCAATCACGATGGAGGGGACATTCTGAGGAGGGGAGAGCTTGACTTCAGTGTTAAACTCTCCTCCTTCATGACTTTATATGACCATTTTACTTCAAAGTAGATTTTCTGGATGATGCCACCACACTGGGACATGAAAGAAACATGACCCGAAAGGTGTTCATCTGCTTGACAACATACTGGTAGTGGTTTATTAGGTCAGTTTCTGCTGATAGGTTCCCTCTAAGTAGTTAGATGCAATGTCTTTACTGTAAGAGCTATAGACACATCATCACCAATGAAAACTGATTATATGATTCTTTACTGTAAAAGCTGTAAAATCTGTTACTTGAATTACTATAAAAAAAACTTCAGTGAAATGGGAAACTCCACCCAGTTTACTCAAAGGATAAGTGATTTTTCGACCATTGATTCTCCTCGTCATTAGTGGAAATCCGAGGAGTCTTTGAGCACTGGCTCATCTTCAGATGTCCAATCTAAATTGACAGTTACATCATAGGGAGTAAAGGGGCTGTAATACATTAAAAGCCAAGGATCCAAGTCTTTGGAAGAGACCTCCAGGGGCATTTAACTTATCACTTTTTGGGAGTCCAAGTAGATAAAGACATGTAATAATGACTTCTCTCAGCAGTTTTGGCCGATCAAAATGCAGCATTTAAGGGTGTGTTTAGTGGGAGTTTTCAATATTTTTATATTCATATTCCCTACGTTCTTAGTAGCCATAAAAGGTGGACCTTAAATCTGGGCTGGCAGCTCCTGCAAGGGCTCTATGTAGCACTTTTATCCTGAAGAGCTTTATGCTCTATAAATTCAACTGCTTTACAGCCCCTCCCCTCTTCTGTGGGTAAAGACTGTAGTAGCCTTCTGGTTGGATACTACATTAGCCACTTAGAGCAGATGGGAGGGGCTCTAACCGACTGCTTGGGTAAGAAAGCTCTTCAGGCTCAAATTCCTACCCAGAGACTTTGCAGGAGCTGTAGACTTGGGCTAAAAGTTCACTTTTCACAGTCCAGCTGCTACTGATAACACACACAAAATATTATGATCACACATCTCTCCAGGACCAAAACCCTAAACTGTCTGTATGGTCCCTTTCACGAATGGCGCACATAAGAGGATCACTCTATGTCCTTTCTAGTGTACTAATGACACATACACATTAATGCAGACACATGTTTTCCTATTTAACCCTATGTCACATGGGTATTAGAAGACGCAGGCGAGTAAATGAGTCGCTTTGTTTGTCGTCAGTGCTTGACTAATTGCCACCAGTAATTTCCCCTGTGTGGTGTACGGTGGTTACTGCGGTCAGAGAGGCCCTTTACAGCCTCGTACAGGAATCCCGAGGAGATACATTAACTTCATATCACAAAGCTTTGTTTGCTGTGCGTTTATAATTAATAATCACCCCCTACCACATGGCGGGGGGGCTCATCGCCATCGTGGATCAGAATCCCTACACGGTACACCGCCCCCCCCCCCAACCCAATGACAGCCATCTATGGCGAATCACTCTTCCAGACTGTGAGTATGAGGATTGCAGGGTAGGAAGAAGAGCAGAACTATGGATCATTCAGTGTTTTATGAGATGCAAAATAATTCGTCTGAAATGTGTGATCTGCGAGCGGCCGGGGGGGGGGGGTGGAGAACGAGGCTGATGAAGAGCTGAATGGAATAGACTTCTATTCACTGGGATTCATTACAATTAGTGGGGAGTCTGGCGCTCGTACGTGTCATCAGGCTGAATAAAACATCAGCAGAGGCAAGTCAGGGGGGGCAGGGGCATGTGTAGTGTACTATAGACCCCACTGGTGTTATAGATAGGGACTACTGCTGGGAAAAGTTGTACCAAATAACAAAGGCTTGGAAAAAAGGAACAGAGAGAAATAGCGCCTCCTAGAGCAGGGTTACCCTTATAAACAGGATAGGTGGAGGAGTAAAATATTTTACTTACCTTTATTGGTTGCGCTAATTACAGGCACAACTCTCATGGGAACGTATTAGTATAACTGGGGTACCGCAGCCTCGTCCTCTCCCGAAAGTGTCTGGTGACACTGGAAGGCGACTATCAGAGTAGTAGTGTGAGAGAGAAACTCACAATTACACTAAGGCTACATTCAGATGAACGTATGGGGGACGTATTTATGGCCGACGTATATACGACCGATATACGTCCCCCTTAGATGGCAATGGGCGCACGGCACTCAACGGGAGCGGTACGGTGCTGCACAAGTGCGGCACCGTACTGCTCCGTACCGCGTAGGAAGATAGGACATGTTCTATCTTTCGACGGAGTACGACGTTGTGCCCCATATATTCTGATGGAGAGGGGTGGGGGTGAGCGGTACCATCCCCGGCACTGCCGTGTGCCCGCCATGCTACAGTACGGCGGGCAACGACAGTGTGAATGTAGTCTAAAGGGGACATTTTCGTGCAGCCGATATAATCAAAGTTCCCAGGAACACAGATCAGTTTAAGGAAAGTTTAAAGTGAACAATAGTGCGTTAGGCACCTCCACAATGGGTGCTACATCAGGTCTATATGGTACCTCTGTATTCATCAGACAAGCAGTCTAGTTAGTAGCAGCAGGACTGTGATATATGACTTTATATTCCAGGATAGTGCAGTGGGGATGTGACCTCACACTGCTGTGCTCTCTGCTCTCTGTTGGCAGTGCTAGGTATTGGCACTGAGGAGATGTGAAATCATACCATTGTGTATTTTATTAGCAGCAGGACTGTGAAATGTACATTTATATTCCAGGATATTAGATCCTCCAAGTGCACTGGAGACATGTGCTCACACTGCTGTGCTCTCTGCTGGCAGTGCTAGGTTAATGTCACTGGGGAGAAGTGTAATCATACCATTGCATATGTTAATAGCAGCAGGACTGTGAAATATGCAATTGTATTCCAGGATATTAGATCCTCCAAGTGCTCTGAAGACATGTCCTAACACTGCTGTGCTCTGTTCTCTATACACTGAACAGTTCCACAACCCCTGCACTGCTATTAGAATGAGTGCAAACTCGGTGCAGATATCGCCTTAGCAGCTGCGGCACTCCTCTCCTATCTGTATCCAAGTGACTGCAAAGGCGACATAAGGTGGGGGAGCTACCTAAAGCATAGCTCCCAACCGTCCCGATTTTGACGGGACTTTCCCGTCAGCTATGAGATTGTCACAGATTCTCCCCCCAGGTCCCGGCGCTGTGTCCCCATAGTAAATACTTTGAAAGTCTGAACTCACAGTACAGAATGGCTTCTACAGACATCGGGAGGGAATCCTTTTCAGAGAAGTGTCGGCTTAGCGGAGAGAGCAGGGACCACGTCATCAGCTTCAGATCAGCATCTGTCCATATATGGTCAGTGCATCTCCTAGGCTTCCCCAGAGCAGACATCGGGCAGGGAATCCTTTTCAGAGAAGTGTCGGCTTAGCGGAGAGCAGGGACCACGTCATCAGCTTCAGATCAGCATCTGTCCATATATGGTCACTGCATCTCCTAGGGTTCCCCAGAGCAGACATCGGGCAGGGAATCCTTTTCAGAGAAGTGTCGGGCTTAGCGGAGAGAGCAGGGACCACGTCATCAGGTCAGATCAGCATCTGTCCATATATGGTCTCCAGGGCTTCCCCAGACACAAGCTCTTTATATAATTAAATTACATAAAGTTTTGGCCAGGCTGAGATTCGAACCTGGGACCCTCTGCACCATAGACAGGAGCCTAACTAACTGAGCTATAAGCCCAGTGATACAGAGCTGAGGATTTCTGGTAACTAAGAAGTGTTATCTGCCAGTTACACTGTGACACAGACTAATGCACTGATATATAGAGAGGGATCTTCTCAGAGATTATTATTGTAATTATTGAGACTATTATTATGGGGGAGGGGGTGGGGCATCCATAATTTTGCTATGGGGCCTAGTTATTTCGAGTTACGCCCCTGAGAGCACAGCAGTGTGAGGATACAGCCCGATTGTATTTGAAAAAACTATAAACCTGGGTTATGAATCCATTTTTCACAGTTATGCTAAACTTCCTTCCTGAACGGGAAAGACTCTATACACCACAGTGCTCCGGAGAGAGGACTAGACATGGATACTCTTTGTTCCTGCGAGGGAATCCTCTCTGAGAAGATGTCAGACGGTCGAAACCCTTTGAGTTGATATGTTGGGTGTCAGCATAGCAGGAACCAAGGTCATCAGGGAAATCCCATCACTGGTCCTTATATGGTTTCTCTACATCTCTGAGGGCTTCTCCAGACAAAAGGGATTTATTATGACTGATATTTTCTAAGCACCAATCCCGGCACTCGAGATATACTTTTCTGCTATAGTCTCCATTGGTTTACCGGGAGAGATTATCATGTATACGACGGGCCGGGGCGATGACAAGACACTTAGCTATCACGTACAGCACCTCCTGTGGTGAGGTCATATATGGTCTACATGGAAATAACGCTTTAGGCCAAAATATATAAATTCTGCAAATCGGGGAACTAAATTTACAACAATTCTACAAGAGAATGTTTCCAAGAAGACTTTGTAAAAATTCCATAAATTGTAAGATCCGGATCGTGTGAATTTTGACATGAGGACCCAGAAACACAGTTACGTCTCAGGCTGAAGGTATAGGCCCGTCATGAGCTGATATTACAGTTATCTGCATTGGTAATATTGGAGTCCTGACCACCAGAGATCTGCTGTCAGGACAGACCGGAGATATATAGATATTTCCCACCTCCCGGTAGTGTCTTGATGATAAATTTGGCCTTGGACTGATGTGATGCAGGGAGGAGATCACATTGCAGAGCCGTATAATATATGCCATGTTCACAGAGATTGCAGAAGTTTATAAAGTATTGATGTGAACATAATAGCATAATGCAGAATGTGTAGGGGGGTAGACAAGGCTCTGCTTACCTCATTGCTACAAGAAACCCATAGGGATAGCAGTTCCCTGCACACAGTACATAGACAGTCTGTGTTTTCTTACGAGCAGCGCCATCCTGGTCTACAGGTTGCGTCTGGTATTGCATCTTAGCCTCATTGAATTGAGTACTCCTTCTATCTTATTTCATCAAAACCCTTCCAGATCCCTGTCCATACATATATACCCTTCTAGGACTCCCGTGCTGTACACTAGTGTCTGGTTCCTGCTCTGTTGGACTTGGCCTAGGTCATGTACTACATTATATGGTAGGTTAATAATATGCTGCAAACATCTGAAGCTGAACTGCTGTGTGAAATTTGAAGATTCTTCCAATTCTTCAACCTTAACCCCACTATAGAGTTATGGACAATTTCAAGCTGGTTCCCAAGTCCTGACCTCGTTGGGAATGACCAATTGGTCTCGGAAGTGCTAAAGGTTGTGAGGTTACTGGATGTAAATATTGGATGATATGTAGACTTTGTCAAATGACAAAGGATCAAAACTAGGAGTTGGTCAGTAAGCAGAGAGTATAAGATGAGACAGTAGAGGAAGCCTCAAACAAAGTCAAGGTCTGCTTGAAAGCAGAGGACATAGCTTGAACGCAAAGACCTAGGCGAGAAGTAATTGTTGACCTCAGTTAAGTAGGGCACTAGGTCTGATAACAGTCATGAGGTTCGATCTCTGTGGATACAAGACAATGGGGGTCATTTACTAAGGGCCCGATTCGCGTTTTCCCGACGTGTTACCCGAATATTTCCGATTTGCGCCGATTGTACCTGAATTGCCCCAGGATTTTGGCGCACGCGATCGGATTGTGCCGCATCGGCACCGGCATGCACACGACGGAAATCGGGGGGCGTGGCTGAACGAAAACCCGACGGATTCGGAAAAACCGCCGCATTTAAAAAAGGAAATTGTGTCGCGGAGCTTGCACTCACCTTCATCCAGGATAGGATCGTGAACTTTAGTGCATTTCAGGGAACTTCAGCGCAGCAGCGCCACCTGGTGGATGTCGGAGGAACTGCCTTGATGAATCCCGGCCGGACCCGAATCCACCGCAGAGAACGCGCCGAAACGAAGGCTCTTAATACATGGGTGAGGTGTAAATGATGACCTCGCTCTAAGAAGGGCGTCAGGACTGACTACAGTTTGGTCTCTATGGATACCTAATAATAAGTTAGCCCCAGAACTTGAAGGACAAATTTAGGCTGCCTTATTGTGTAGAACATCTGATTCAGTCAACAATCCTCTGGTGGTCTGGGTGTTCAGGAACGAGATGGTATAAGAGGAGTCGGTAGAAGAAGTTTCTAACCAAATCACGGCCAGCATCAGAGTTCATAGTTCAAAAACAAATGCTTATAATATAAAGGGGAGGGATAAATGGTGACCTCTCTTTAAGTAGGGTGCCATGTCCCACTGTGGTTTAGATACTTAAAATTAGTTCCAGAACCTGAAGGACAAAGTTTGGATGCTTTATTGTGTAGGTCTGAAGGGGGTTGCCCATGGGAGCCGGAGATGTCACCTTTGTAACTAAATAATGGCGACCTCAACAAGGATGGGACCCAAAATTAGCAGATCCCTCCACAACCACAGAATACTGGCCTCTATTTATTTTTTTCTGGTGGCCAAAAAGACAAAAGACACCAGTTAGGTGGTAAAACTAATTGGAGATAAAAGACGTAGATAATAACTGTACTGTAACCCTTCCCCACAGAACTAACAGTAATGGGGTTTCGAAAGGAATATCTGAAGGGATGTAGAGTTTCCTCGTCACAACTGGTCTCAAACAAGATTTCTGATCATGAGCTTTGGTTGGACCCCAATGATGAGTCAGGTAGTCTCCACAAAGAAGTATTGCCGGTCGGGTATGGTCCATAGGTGTCTGCACAGTGTGGCTATCAGGGGCGTAACTTTAGGGGGTGTAGAGGTTGCGATCGCACCTGGGCCCAAGAGGTTTGGGGGGCCCTTATGGTGTCACTTTGCCATATTAGAAGACCATTACTATAAACCCTACATTGAAGTCGGGGGCCTGGCACAGACTTTGCACTGGGGCCCATCAGTTTCTAGTTTACCCACTGGTGGCTATGCTCAATGTATGGCTATATCCATTACATTACTACAGTCACACAGCACAATCCCAAAAATCCTCTAATAAGCAGATAATGTTGAAGTAAATGCAGACGTTGAGCTCTGCTCTTAGTACATTAGGGACCCCGCTCACCGTTTGATGTCTTTATCTCGCAACCCGATACAAAGAAACAAAAGTTGCCTATTCCAACAATTCTCGGTGAGATACTTTTTCTTACGTGACTGCCTGGGGTTGTGTTTTTCTTAGTGAATTTCTCCGCTTTCGACACCTTTTTGATGTAAGGAGAAAAAAAAATAAAAAAAGAACGGCAAAGACACAAGGCAGTTATTATATCAATTGGTAATATGATAGACATTATATAAGCGGCTTTAAAGTCCACATAAAAGGCTGAGGACTAAAATGGGCACAATTGGATCGTGTGGCGCTTAAAAGCTTGTAACCGTATAATCACGACGCTCACTGAGCCTTTCACTAAACTCGACTTCCTACAGCCTGCGAATATGGAGATGGCGTTCTTCCTCCGTAACCTCGGGGATGGAGCGCTCTCGCTCTCTCTCTCTTTTCTTGCAGCTTATTTGCATAGGTTACATCAAATCAAACACATTCCTACTAAAAGCCCTTGAACTTTAGAAATGTGTATGGTGAATATGAGACCGCATACTGAAGTCGATCCCGCGAGGGAATGTTCATTGACAGCTTCCAATCTACGCGGCCTCCGATATTCAATTCCACGGATTCTGCAAATTGCATACTCCTCCTGCAAAGACACTCAGCCCTTCAATTCCCTTCCCATCTATTACATCTTCATGTTTAGATCAGATACCCTTGTGCCTTTATTGGGAAGAATCCCCCACATTCATCTTGTTAGCAAACACAATGGGGCAGATTTACTTACCTGGTCCTGTCACGATCCCGCAGTGCGTTGTCCGACGAGGATTCAGGTCCAGCGCGATTCACTAAGGTCGCACGTCCAAGTTCCTGCATCCGTCGCTTCTGCGCCGAGGTCCACCGGAGTTCACCTTGTTCTTCCTTGTGCATATGAGTGCTTGATCTTGCGGCACAATTCCTTTTTGTAAATTCCAGGGTTAGTCCGAATCCGACGGGTTGCCCGACAGCCCTCCCCTCGATTTCTGTTGTGTGCAAGCCGACGCCGATGCACTAAAATCCGATCACGTGCGCCAAAAACCTGGGGCAATTCGATGGAAAATGGAAATCATTGGGAAACCCTACGAAAATGCGTCCGACGGACCGTTAATAAATGAGCCCCGATGTGTGGTTTACGTCATGGTCACCCATCTATGGAGATCAATAAAAATTGATATTTGTTTTCAATATAGAATGATCATGACTTTTAATCCAGTGTGATTGATGTGGAGAACATGGATCCTCAGGTGGCCATCACTCCTGTCGGGCGCGTGGCAGTAGTGTTGGGAAACAAGTGAACAGTCAGTTGAAGTCGGTCTACTAGAAATAGAAAGAATAAGAAGGAACTTGGATAAATTCTGCCATAGATAACTAGGTCAGAACAGTTCTAAACTGGAAGGGGTGTTATGATATGTAGAGGCTAGTACTTACCAAAACTAGTGTGAGGACGGACCCGGAGAACCAGAGAACTGGCTACATGGTCAAGGTCAAGGACATCCATGGGCGTCGGGAGCAAAAGTTGTTTTATCTGATCTTACACCACAAAAGAAGAGTTCCTGAAGGTTTCGATGGATAGTATTAGGACATGATAGCTCGCTATGTATGAGGCGGTGTAGTCACAAACCGGTTAGATAGACCATGTATATATAATGGGCCAGCGAACCTCATAACTTGACAACATAGCGCCCTGAATCCTTTGTTACATCATGTAGATTTATCGTATGATCACCTTGACAAGGTTCTCCTAGGAAATCTCATACCTTGGCATCTTGTGGATGTAACTGTGACACGTTCCACCTACCCTACATTGGACGGACCTTCATGGTAGCATGGCCCTTTGTGAAGGTCATGTAAACCTGCCAAAATTGGTGGATTAATATGATATGTAATCTAATATCTATATCTTGCGGAGCAAATGTTATCACAGTTGACATGGTAAAGAGTGACCATTACCGGTAAGATCCTCCCCTTTAATAAGCCCCACACAGGAAGAGCTGGAAGAACTGAAGATTTTTGCTGTTTTCTTAGAAATGATCAATCTTCTAGATGGTTCAATCTGAAGATGTGATTGTCATCGGCTATTACTGGAGATATAATGAGCCCCATGCTGTGTCGGAGGGGTTATCTCTTCCCGCTCCGTATGTATGATAATTATACTTCTTATTATATGCACTATACATATTATACATAATGTTTCTGTTCACGTATGGTTCTTCTTCTAAGTGTAATTGGCCCCTCTCTCTATTGAACGTAATAAAAACCTTCAGAGGGAATTCTGCAATGTATTTGTAAGTCACCAATCCTTAGGGCATATGGGTTTGGGTCCAACACCCGGCACCATCACCAACCAGCTGTTGGAAGGGACATTTCAAGCAGACAAGTGCTGCTTCTACTTAGTGCAGTGCCATATGTTGTACAGTGGCGGTGCTTGGTATTGCAGCTCAGCCAAGAAGCCTAGTGCTCCCTGCCAGTGCTTCAAACTGTATCCTGAGGGAGACACTGCGGAGCCCCAAGCCTGCATTGCTTCATGGGTAAATCTGCCAATCTAAACAGTAGTCAACAATCTATTGTGCTCTCACTATTGACTACTGCTCGCCCATGCCCTGAAAATTCAGGGCATGTTGAGAGTAGTAGTCATTAGTAGCCCACAATACACACATGAATGCACACACTTCTGCATTCATCTTAAGCATAAAAAATATGATATACCCGCATGTTTTTTTCACATATCACATAGATACAATATATACACCTCAAATATGCCCACATCATGTACACATATACAGTACAGTTACCCTGTACATATAAAGTGCACATACAGTCCAGTAACCCTATACACCTCATGTGCATGCACATCCAGTATATACACATCTTGTATACACACATCCAGTATATACACATCATGTACATACACATCCAGTATATAGACTTCATGTAGATACACATACAGTATATCACACTTGTATACACACATCCAGTATATACACATCTTGTATACACACATCCAGTATATACACATCATGTACATACACATCCAGTATATAGACTTCATGTAGATACACATACAGTATATACACATCTTGTATACACACATCCAGTATATACACATCATGTACATACACATCCAGTATATACACCTCATGTACATACACATACAGTATATAAACATCTTGTTTACACACATCCAGTATATACACATCATGTACATACACATCCAGTATATACACATCTTGTATACACACATCCAGTATATACACATCATGTACATACACATACAGTATATACACCTCATGTACATACAAATACAGTATATACACATCTTGTATACACACATCCAGTATATACACATCTTGTATACACACATACAGTATATACACATCATGTACATACATATACAGTATATGCACCTCATGTACATACACATACAGTATATTCACATCTTGTATACACACATCCAGTATATACACATCATGTACATACACATCCAGTATATACACCTCATGTACATACAAATACAGTATATACACATCTTGTATACACACATACAGTATATAAACATCATGTACATACACATACAGTATATACACCTCATGTACATACACATCCAGTATATACACATCATGTACATACACATACAGTATATACACATCATGTACATACACATACAGCCCTGTACACCTGATGTACATGCATATACATTATATAGACATCATGTACATACACATACAGTACAGTAACCCTGTACACCTTATGTACATGCATATACAGTATATACACATCTGTTAAACATACATCTAGTATATACATATCATGTACATACACATCCAGTATATACACATCATGTACATATACATACAGTACAGTAACCCTATGCACCTCACGTACATGCACATACAGTATATACACATCATGTACATACACATACAGTACAGTAACCCTTTGCCCTTCATGTAATATACATCCAGTGTATACACCTCATGTACATACACATCCAGTATATACCATCATGTACATAAACATACAGTATATACACATCATGTGCATACACATACAGTACAGTAACCCTATGCACCTCACGTACATGCAATACAGTATATACACTCATGTACATACACATACAGTACAGTAACCCTTTGCCCTTCATGTAATATAATCCAGTGTATACACCTCATGTACATACACATCCAGTATATACACATCGTACATACGCATACAGTACAGAAACCTATGCACCTCATGTACATGCACATACAGTATATACACATCTTGTATGCACACATCCAGTTTATACACCTCATGTACATACACATACAGTATATACACATCTTGTATACACACATACAGTATATAACATCATGTACATACACATGCAGTATATACACAACTTGTATACACACATCCAGTTTATACACATCATGCACTGTACATCACATAGAGTGCAGTAACCCTTAACCTAATGTACATGCAACATATTGTATATAGACATCATCATTACAGGGGGGCAGAAGGCCACATTAGGACAGCAGCCAAGTAGCTGCAAAGTGGATGGAGAAGTAGACAGAGAACCTAGTCCTCCTCTCCTGACGCCCCTCCCCCATATTTCTTACACTGAGCTTGTGCTGTAGAAGTGTACAGCAGGATATGTAACAGCTGTACGTTATCCATTCTTTGCAGTGTGTCAGGTCGGCTGTTCGCGGCCTACACTACGGGCCCCATAGCAATTACTATGGCTGCTACACCGGTAGTTATGTCAATCATTGCCGGTGCACTGGGAGAAAGGCCAGATTTATTTGCCCTGCCTATCATAGTACTTGTCAATCTTTGTGTAAAAGGGGATGCTGTGTCGGGTTAGAAAAAAGATAAAGAAGAAATCAGGTTCCCCTATAGACATGGCCCCGCCCACCAGTGCACAGAGGAGCTCATTTACATATATATGGAATGAAATTTCCTGTAAACGACAGATCACTGGGACATAAAAATAGTAAGTCTGGGATTCTGATAAATTCCATTCTTTTCAGCAGGGAATAAAAGCGTAGAGTGCGGCGGTTCCCATTTCCCCTATAGAATGGGACTTGCAGTTGGCTCCGTTTCTAAAAAAGATTGGTGAAAAATCTAAGGGGACGGGAGAATAAGCCTTGGCGGTGCAGATTGATTTATTCTATCCCAGTGAATGCCCCGCGTTCAGGCCTATCGAAGCTCTTTAGAATTTTCACCTCAAAAGAAGTTCAGCGTAACCTGATCAATGGCGTTTATCAGAGATACCACATGAAAGAGGCGTCTCAACTCGTGCAGGAGCAGAGAGACTCGTGATTTATCTCCTTCTCCTTAATGATTAATTCAAGACGCTCTCAATAATGTTTTTTTCGGAATTCGGATTTACATTTTTTGCAAATATTAAAACGGAGGATGGAAAAAATGTAAAGTTGGGGGGGTCATCACAATACGGGACGGCGGGGGTGGGCTCTTTTTCAAAAACGGTAACAGAGTGAGAGGTGCCAATGTAACAGACAACAAAAGTGTAGAAAATGTAGAAATGATGAAAACCTCAGAAGTTTAAAGAGATGAGCTATCAAACAACACATTGGGTCATTTACTAAGGGCCCGATTCGCGTTTTCCGACGTGTTACCCGAATATTGCGATTTGCGCCGCGTGTACTGAATTCACATCATGTACATACACATCCAGTATATACACCTCATGTACATACACATACAGTATATAAACATCTTGTTTACACACATCCAGTATATACACATCATGTACATACACATCCAGTATAAATTCAGTACAGCGCGCAAATCGGAATATTCGGGTACACGTCGGAAAAACGCGAATCGGGCCCTTAGTAAATGACCCAATGTGTTGTTTGATAGCTCATCTCTTTAAACTTCTGAGGTTTTCATCATTTCTACATTTTCTACACTTTTGTTGTCTGTTACATTGGCACCTCTCACTCTGTTACCGTTTTTGAAAAAGAGCCCACCCCCGCCGTCCCGTATTGTGATGACCCCCCAACTTTACATTTTTTCCATCCTCCGTTTTAATATTTGCAAAAAATGTAAATCCGAATTCCGAAAAAAACATTATTGAGAGCGTCTTGAATTAATCATTAAGGAGAAGGAGATAAATCACGAGTCTCTCTGCTCCTGCACGAGTTGAGACGCCTCTTTCATGTGGTATCTCTGATAAACGCCATTGATCAGGTTACGCTGAACTTCTTTTGAGGTGAAAATTCTAAAGAGCTTCGATAGGCCGACGCGGGGCATTCACTGGGATAGAATAAATCAATCTGCACCGCCAAGGCTTATTCTCCCGTCCCCTTAGATTTTTCACCAATCTTTTTTAGAAACGGAGCCAACTGCAAGTCCCATTCTATAGGGAAAATGGGAACCGCCGCTCTCTACGCTTTTATTCCCTGCTGAAAAGAATGGAATTTATCAGAATCCCAGACTTACTATTTTTATGTCCCAGTGATCTGTCGTTTACAGAAATTTCATTCCATATATATGTAAATGAGCTCCTCTGTGCACTGGTGGGCGGGGCCATGTCTATAGGGAACCTGATTTCTTCTTTATCTTTTTTCTAACCGACACGCATCCCCTTTTACACAAAGATTGACAAGTACTATGATAGGCAGGGCAAATAAATCTGGCCTTTCTCCCAGTGCACCGGCAATGATGACATAACTACCGGTGTAGCAGCCATAGTAATTGCTATGGGGCCCGTAGTGTAGGCCGCGAACAGCCGACCTGACACACTGCAAAGAATGGATAACGTACAGCTGTTACATATCCTGCTGTACACTTCTACAGCACAAGCTCAGTGTAAGAAATATGGGGAGGGGCGTCAGGAGAGGAGGACTAGGTTCTCTGTCTACTTCTCCATCCACTTTGCAGCTACTTGGCTGCTGTCCTAACTGTGGCCTTCTGCCCCCCTGTAATGATGATGTCTATATACAATATTGCATGTACATTAGGTTAAGGGTTACTGCACTCTATGTGATGTACAGTGCATGATGTGTATAAACTGGATGTGTGTATACAAGTTGTGTATATACTGCATGTGTATGTACATGATGTTATATACTGTATGTGTGTATACAAGATGTGTATATACTGTATGTGTATGTACATGAGGTGTATAAACTGGATGTGTGCATACAAGATGTGTATATACTGTATGTGCATGTACATGAGGTGCATAGGTTTCTGTACTGTATGCGTATGTACGATGTGTATATACTGGATGTGTATGTACATGAGGTGTATACACTGGATTATATTACATGAAGGGCAAAGGGTTACTGTACTGTATGTGTATGTACATGATGTGTATATACTGTATGTGCATGTACGTGAGGTGCATAGGGTTACTGTACTGTATGTGTATGCACATGATGTGTATATACTGTATGTGTATGTACATGATGTGTATATACTGGATGTGTATGTACATGAGGTGTATACACTGGATGTATATTACATGAAGGGCAAAGGGTTACTGTACTGTATGTGTATGTACATGATGTGTATATACTGTATGTGCATGTACGTGAGGTGCATAGGGTTACTGTACTGTATGTATATGTACATGATGTGTATATACTGGATGTGTATGTACATGATATGTATATACTAGATGTATGTTTAACAGATGTGTATATACTGTATATGCATGTACATAAGGTGTACAGGGTTACTGTACTGTATGTGTATGTACATGATGTCTATATAATGTATATGCATGTACATCAGTGTACAGGGCTGTATGTGTATGTACATGATGTGTTATTACTGATGTGTATGTACAGATGGTGTTATATACTGGATGTGTATGTACATGAGGTGTATATACTGTATGTGTATGTACATGATGTTTATTACTGTATGTTTGTATACAAGATGTGTATATACTGTATTTGTATGTACATGAGGTGTATATACTGGATGTGTATGTACATGATGTGTATATACTGGATGTGTGTATACAAGATGTGAATATACTGTATGTGTATGTACATGAGGTGCATATACTGTATATGTATGTACATGATGTGTATATACTGTATGTGTGTATACAAGATGTGTTATACTGGATGGTGTATACAAGTGATTGTATATACTGTATTTGTATGTACATGAGTGTGTATATACTGGGGTTACACATCCAGTATATACACATCATGTACATACACATACAGTATATACACCTCATGTACATACAAATACAGTATATACACATCTTGTATACACACATCCAGTATATACACATCTTGTATACACACATACAGTATATACACATCATGTACATACATATACAGTATATGCACCTCATGTACATACACATACAGTATATTCACATCTTGTATACACACATCCAGTATATACACATCCTCATGTAAATACATCCAGTATATACACATCTGATATAACACATCAGTATATAAACATCATGTACATACACATTAAGTATATACACCTCATGTAAATACACATCCAGTATATAATACATCCTGTACATACACATACAGTATATAAACATCTGTACATTTTACACATACAGCCCTGTACACCTGATGTACATGCATATACATTATATAGACATCATGTACATACCACAGACAGTACGGAACCCTGTACACCTATAGTAATGCAATATACAGTATATACACATCTGTTAAAACATCTCGATTATACATATCATGTACATCCACATCCAGTATATACAAACATCATGACATATACATACAGTACAGTAACCTATGCACCTCACGTACATGCACATACCGTATATAAACATCATGTACATGCACATACAGTATATACACATCATGTACATGCACATACCGTATATACACATCATGTACATGCACATACAGTATATACACATCATGTACATACACATACAGCCCTGTACACCTGATGTACATGCATATACATTATATAGACATCATGTACATACACAACAGTACGTAACCCTGTACAACCTTATGTCAGCATATACAGTATATACACATCTGTTAAAACATCTATATATACATATCATGTACATACACATCCAGTATATACACATCATGTACATATACATACAGTACAGTAACCCTATGCACCTCACGTACATGCACATACAGTATATACACATCATGTACATACACATACAGTACAGTAACCCTTTGCCCTTCATGTAATATACATCCAGTGTATACACCTCATGTACATACACATCCAGTATATACACATCATGTACATACACATACAGTATATACACATCATGTGCATACACATCATACAGTCAGTAACCTATGCACCTCACGTACATGCACATACAGTATATACAACAGCATGTACATTACACATACAGTACAGTAACCCTTTGCCCTTCATGTAATATACATCCAGTGTATACACCTCATGTACATACACATCCAGTATATACACATCATGTACATACGCATACAGTACAGAAACCCTATGCACCTCATGTACATGCACATACAGTATATACACATCTTGTATGCACACATCCAGTTTATACACCTCATGTACATACACATACAGTATATACACATCTTGTATACACACATACAGTATATACACATCATGTACATACACATGCAGTATATACACAACTTGTATACACACATCCAGTTTATACACATCATGCACTGTACATACACATAGAGTGCAGTAACCCTTATACCTAATGTACATGCACATATTGTATATAGACATCATCATTACAGGGGGGGCAGAAGGCCACAGTTAGGACAGCAGCCAAGTAGCTGCAAAGTGGATGGATGAAGTAGACAGAGAACCTAGTCCTCCTCTCCTGACGCCCCTCCCCCACTATTTCTTACACTGAGCTTGTGCTGTAGAAGATGTACAGCAGGATATGTACAGCTGCACGTTATCCATTCTTTGCAGTGTGTCAGGTCGGCTGGCCGGGCCCTCTAATACTACGGGCCCCATAGCAATTGCTATGGCTGCTACACCGGTAGTTATGTCACTCATTGCCGGTGCACTGGGAGAAAGGCCAGATTTATTTGCCCTGCCTATCATAGTACTTGTCAATCTTTGTGTAAAAGGGGATGCTGTGTCGTGTTAGAAAAAAGATAAAGAAGAAATCAGGTTCCCCTATAGACATGGCCCCGCCCACAGTGCACAGAGGAGCTCATTTACATATATATATGGGAATGAAATTTCCTGTAAAACGACAGATCACTGGGACATAAAAATAGTAAGTCTGGGATTCTGATAAATTCCATTCTTTTCAGCAGGGAATAAAAGCGTAAGAGTCGGCCGGTTCCCATTCTTCCCCTATAGAATGGGACTTGCAGTTGGCTCCGTTTCTAAAAAAGATTGGTGAAAAATCTAAGGGGAGCGGAGAATAAGCCTTGGCGGTGCAGATTGATTTATTCTATCCCCAGTGAATGCCCCGCGTTCAGGCCTATCGAAGCTTCTTTAGAATTTTCACCTCAAAAGAAGTTCAGCGTAACCTGATCAATGGCGTTTATCAGAGATACCACATGAAAGAGGCGTCTCAACTCGTGCAGGAGCAGAAGACTCGTGATTTATCTCCTTCTCCTTAATGATTAATTCAAGACGCTCCTCAATAATGTTTTTTTCGGAATTCGGATTTACATTTTTTGCAAATATTAAACCGGAGGATGGAAAAAATGTAAAGTTTGGGGGGTCATCACAATACGGGACGGCGGGGGTGGGCTCTTTTCTTCAAAAACGGTAACAGAGTGAGAGGTGCCCAAATGTAACAGCAACAAAAGTGTAGAAAATGTAGAAATGATGAAACCTCAGAAGTTTAAAGAGATGAGCTACCAAACAACACATTGGGGGTCATTTACTAAGGGCCCGATTCGCGTTTTCCCGACGTGTTACCCGAATATTTCCGATTTGCGCCGCTTGTACATGAATTGCACCGGGTTTTTGGCGCACGCGATCGGATTGTGGCGCATCGGGGCCGGCATGCGCGCGACAGAAATCGGGGGGGCGTGGCCGAACGAAAACCCGACGTATTCGGAAAAACCGCCGCATTTAAAAACCGAAAATGTGTCGCTTGGGGAGCGCTCACCTTCACCTTCTATGGGATGGTGCATTCCGGGGCGTTAAGATTATTTTCGGCGCTGCAGCGCCACCTGGTGGACGGCGGAGGAACTACCATCTTAAATCCCAGCCGGACCCGAATCCTGTGCAGAGAACGCGCCGCTGGATCGCGAATGGGCCGGGTAAGTAAATGTGCCCCATTGACATCTGACGTGCCTGTGACCTGTGATGGTGCTCGGCAGTCCTTTGGTATATTGCCAGAAAATACACCAAAATACACCAAGATCTTTTGTTTTGTAAAACATATATAAAATGGTCTAAATCTACGAACAAAAGGATCTTGAAGTCAAAAAACCCAATGTCCCTGATGGTCAAGATAATCAAATTTGTATGCAGATTCAAAGAGCTGTTCCAAATTTGATTGTTATGCGCAATATAGGGGATAACAATCTTATTGGGATCTGACTCTTGGGACTTTAATTTATTGTGAAAACAGGGATCTTGTTTCCACTTACTGATGGGTCCATCATGTGTCCTGCCACTCCATTCAGTACTGTGGGAGTTCTGTGTTTGGCAATGTCTGATATTCCCATAGTATTATATGCAGTTGAATGACATCCATTATCGTGATCGTTGGGGCTCCATTGTTTTCATCATTGGTGCTCTTTTCTTGTGATTAATGGGGCTTTATTGTCCTGATCATAGATGCTCGGTTGTTTTGATAAGTGAGGCTCTGTTTTTGTGATCAGTGGAGCTCTGTTCTCGTGATCGGTGGGGCTTTATTCTTGTGATTGGTGGGGCTCTATTCTTGTAATCGGTGGGGCTCTATTCTTGTGATCGGTGGGGCTCTATTCTTGTGATTGGTGGGGCTCTATTCTTGTAATCAGCGGAGTTCTGCTCTCATGGTCCATGAGGCTTTGTTCTCGTGATCAGTGGGGCTCTGTTCTCATGATCAGTGGGGCTCTGTTCTCCTGATCAGTGGGGCTGTGTTCTCCTGATCAGTGGGGCTCTGTTCTTCTGATCATTGGGGCTTTATTCTCATGATTGGTGGGGCTTTGTTCTCATTATCAGTGGGGCTCTGTTCTCGAGATCAGTGGGGCTTTGTTCTCATGATCAGTGGGGCTCTGTTCTCATGATCAGTGGAGCTGTGTTCTTGTGATCAGTGGGGCTCTGTTCTCGAGATCAGTGGGGCTTTGTTCTCATGATAAGGGGGGCTCTGTTCTCATGATCAGTGAGGCTCTGTTCTCATGATCAGTGGAGCTGCGTTCTTGTGATCAGTGGGGCTCTGTTCTCGAGATCAGTGGGACTCTGTTCTCATGATTAGTGGAGCTGTGTTCTTGTGATCAGTGGGGCTCTGTTCTCAAGATCAGTGGGGCTCTGTTCTCGTGATCAGTGGGGCTCTGTTCTCATGATTAATGGAGCTGTGTTCTTGTGATCAGTGGGGCTCTGTTCTCAAGATCAGTAGGGCTGTGTTCTGATGATCAGTGTGGCTGTGTTCTTGTGGTCAGTGGGGCTCTGTTCTCGAGATCAGTGGGGCTCTGTTCTCCTGATCAGTGGGGCTTTGTTCTCATGATTGGTGGGGCTTTGTTCTCATTATCAGTGGGGCTCTGTTCTCGAGATCAGTGGGGCTTTGTTCTCATGATCAGTGGGGCTCTGTTCTCATGATCAGTGTGGCTCTGTTCTCATGAGCAGTGGAGCTGTGTTCTTGTGATCAGTGGGGCTCTGTTCTCAAGATCAGTAGGGCTCTGTTCTCATGATCAGTGGGGCTGTGTTCTTGTGATCAGTGAGGCTCTGTTCTCGAGATCAGTGGGGCTCTGTTCTCATGATTAGTGGAGCTGTGTTCTTGTGATCAGTGGGGCTCTGTTCTCAAGATCAGTGGGGCTCTGTTCTCGTGATCAGTGGGGCTCTGTTCTCATGATTAATGGAGCTGTGTTCTTGTGATCAGTGGGGTTCTGTTCTCGTGATCAGTGGGGTTCTGTTCTCGTGATCAGTGGGGCTGTGTTCTCGTGATCAGTGGGGCTCTGTTCTCGTGATCAGTGGGGCTCTGTTCTCATGATCAGTAGTTTTCTGTTCTCAAGATCAGTAGTGTTCTGTTCTCGTGATCAGTGCGACTCTGTTCTTGTGATCAGTGCAACTCTGTTCTTGTGATCAGTGGGGTTCTGTTCTAGTGATCAGTGGGGTTCTGTTCTCATGATCAGTGGGGTTCTGTTCTCGTGATCAGTGGGGCTATGTTCTTATGATAAGTGAAGCTCTGTTCTCATGATTGTTGGGGATCTGTTCTTATGATAAGTGAAGCTCTGTTCTCGTGATCCATGAGGCTTTATTTTTGTGATCAGTGGGGCTCTATTCTCATGTTCCGTGGGGCTTTGTTATCGTGATCTTTTCTCATAATCACCCCTTGATCAGTGGGGCTGCATTCTAGTTGTTGGTGGGGCTCTGTTTTTGTGATTAGTGGGGATTTATTGTCCTGATCAGTGGTACTGTTTTCATGATCAATGGGGCTCTGTTTTGGTTATCAGTGGGGCTTCATTTTTGCGATCAGTGGGGCTCTATTCTCGTGATCGGTGGGGGTTTGTTCTTATTGTATACAGGGTTTATTTTTGTGGTCAGTGGGGCTCTGTTCTCGTGATGGCTGTGAGTTAATTCTTGTGATCAGTGGGGCTCAGTTCTCTTCATAGTCTGTTCTTTTCATCATTGGGGCTCCGTTCTTGTGATTAGTGGGGTTTTATTGTCGTGGTAAGTGGGGCTCTGTTCTTGTGATCAATAGGAATTTGTTTTTGTGATCAGTTGGACTCTGTTCCCAGTATCATTGGGGCTTCATTCAATCCTTGCAGTCCAAGGACTTTTAACTCCTATATTGTGGGCATGAGATAATCAAACTGGGCACAACCCCGAATCTATAGGTGCTTCAATTGGGCAGCCTACTCTCTAATTTACTGTATAATACAGGGCGGGTATATAGAAATCGGTGTTTCAAACATCAGAATGCAAATCTATTCTACAGTTTGCAGGTTGCATTGAGTATCTTATATTTGCCGCAACCTCCGCATTACTCCGGTGCCTCCCCACAGACCCAGAGAACTCGCTTTCCCTGCGCAGAAAAAAAAATCAAAGAACTATTAAAAACAAGAGTAAACAGCGAAAGAAGAGCCCGAAACATATTTAAAATGTAAAATTGTTTTGCAGCAGACACTCTTTTAATATTAAAGTCATGAATATCATTTAGCCGCATTATAAATAATTACACATGTTCCCTATGAAATACGAAGGATGTAATTAAATTTCAAGATTCTGCTTCTGTAAGTGCTTGTACCACATTTATGTTTTATGATGGGAACAGAATTCTCCGCATGAATTATAGGCTTGTATATAAATCAGGTTATTGGGGATTATTATATTCTGGGAAAAAAGGAAAAAAAAATCCCCCTTACAATGGATGAATCTCTTTTGGGCGTGTTGGCTCGGACCGGTTCTCGCTACGAGAAAAGGAGATGGATTTTCTCCCCCTTTCCTCTTAAGGGTTTATAAATTACTTTTAGTATACACAGTTCATTCTCCAAGGAGACATCTATTACTGATGTTAAAATCTTGCATCACCAGCAGTCTGGGGAGGTATATTCATTTTTTATTATATTCCCCCGCTCTAGACACTATGCTAATAAAGTATAATTTTGCTAAGAGATAGAAAAAAAAAAAAATCACAATAGATGGTTTAGTACTATCAGGTCTTTCTGGGTAATGACTTGTGTATTGTAAAAGCTGTAACGTAACTAATTAAGGGACGCAACAAATATGGCAGACGCCTCAAAATAAGCCGGAAATCACTTTTACGAGTCAACTCCGCGAGTGTGTTTTTTTCCATCGTGTCTCTAATGGACTTTGTAATGATGTTGTTTAGATACTTTATCCATATTGTGAATGAGTTTGGAGTAGCAATGGGTAAGGGGGGGTGGAGATTGCCCTATGTCCTGCAATGCAATGGACCTAAGGTTTATCCACATGAAGGGGTTCTCCAAAAAAATGTACACCCTGTTACCGAAGGCTGATGTATAAAAATGGGGGTCCTCTAAATATTGGATAGAATGGAGATTATGGGGCTTATTTACTAAGGGTCCGCAGATCACATTTCCGTCTGACTTCCCGACGTTTTCTGGATTTGCGACGCTTTGACAGGTATTTTGAAGGGGATTGTGTCGCACGCGATCGGATTTTGGCACAGCAGTGCCGGCTTTCATGCAACAGAAATTGGGGGGCGGGCCAACTGATTCAGACTAAGCGTGGAATTTAAGATTAAAATTGTGTCGCAACCAATGCACTTACATGCATCGGGAAGAAGATGGTGAACTCTGCTGGACCTGAGCGGGGAAGCGTCACATGCAGGATCTCGGCCGCACAATCTTAATGAATCGGGGCACAGGGCAATGTCGTCGGACAATGCACTTTTGGGAACTCCTCCGGACGTGTAAGTAAATGTGTAAAAAGTGTCTTACAGGAAGTCCTGTCCAACATTACCCAGACAACCTATTGATACTTCTATACTAAGACCTCACCTTCTGGTGGCCTTTTCTCCTGGTCCTTTGAACAAGGTTCATGACAAGTCCATTACTTCAATTGCTCAAAATATTCTCTCTCTGTCCAGAGTAACTCAGCACAACACACCCTTGTCTTCCTCAAGACTCTTTTAGCATACAATCCCCTCCTCTTCCTCTTCTCTGAGCCTATTACATCTCACCTATTTGGCTTTCTACTTTTTCAGTCACAACTCTTTGCCTCGAAAGATCTCTCAATCTCTTGGACAAGTGGTCACAAAATAGTCCCTTGTAATGGTAACCCTGTCCTGTGGTTTGGTTGAATGTTTAGTTGGCTACACATGACCACCAACTCTTCTCACGGGTCTATAAGAATGCTAAAAATAATCTCTATAAATTGTCAATTGGGTTTAGGTCCGGGCTCTGACTGGGCCGGACAGCAATGGTAACAGAGTTATTCTGAAGCCTCTGCTGCGGTATTTTAGCTGTGTGCTTAGCGTCATTGCCTTGTTAGAAGGTTCGGCCCAGTCTGAGGTCCAGAGCCTCTGGAAGAGGTTCTTATCCAGGATATCTCTGTACTTGGCCGCATTCATCTTTCCTTTCTTCATACTCAGTGGTCCTGTCCCTGCCCTCATAGCATGATGCTACCCCCACCCAAGGTCACTGTTGGGATTGTATTTGGCGGGTGATGAGCAGCGCCCGTTTTTTTCCACCACTTAGAATTAACATCAAAAGGTTCAATCTTTGTCTCATTGGACCAGAGAATCTTATTTTTCATAGTCTGGGAGTCCTCCATGTGTGTTGCACATTGTATGTGCCTTTCATATGTCTTCTACTGAGGTGAGTCAGAATCTGCCATAAAGCCCCGACTGGTGGAGGCTGCAGTGATAGGTGACTTAAGGAACTTTCTACCATCTCCCTACTGCGTTTTCTTTACCTCTCTCACATATTGCTTAGTTTGGACCGCCAGGTCAAGGAAAAGCTGTGGACATCCCAAACTTCTTCTGTTTAAGGATTATGGAGGCCACTGTGCTCTTAGGAACCTTTAGTGCTGCAGAAATTCTGTTGTAACCTTTGCCAGATCTGTGCCTTGCCACAATTATGTCTCTGAGCTCCTTGGGCAGTTCCTTGGACCTCATGAGTCCCATGTGCCCTGACATCCCCTGTGAGCTGTGAGGTCTTAAATAGCCAGGTGTATGTCTTGCCTAATCAAGTCTAATCAAACACAGCTGGACTCCAATGAAGGAGTATAGAACTATCTCAAGGGGGATCAGAGGGAAATGGACATCATACTTTCCCTGTGTGTCAGTAGCAGCAGGACAACCAGCTGAGGAGTTCTACAGACTCTACACCAGCCTTATGCCAAAACTTTTCTATTGAAGGCTGTATACAAAATATCTCCTACTTAAAAACACTCACGCTCTATAGTTACAGGTCTCTACTGAGCTCTTATTTAGGAACCTGAGCTGACTGGTTGATCCCCTGGTGCTCCGGTGGGACAGTCTAACACCAGACACTCTTACCGGACTCCTTACTGTCTTGAGCCGAGCTGAACACATGTCTTATTGTCTCACCAATTGACGCGCCATGGATTGTTTCGGCCCAAAAGAGTGAACTTTTTGACAGTTTCTATCTGACCCAAATATTGTGCAGTAAATCTTATACAGTTCATTAAACCTAACGAGGTTCTTCTGCCAAACTCTGCGTCTATGGGTTTACGACCCTGGATCAAATTTAGAATCTGTATGTTGTATAACGGGATCCTGTATTACGTAAAGTGTAGCTCGATAGAACATGGCATCACCATGACGAACTCCGATCACCTACGGTTCGGCCAGGTCTGTCTCCAGTTAAGCTCAGGCAATGTCATTGCAAGTAATGGGATATTTACCTAGAAAATGTACCGTGCCCATTATACACAATATAATTAGGATACTTAATAAAAGTGCAAAATACTCAATGTGGCCACATCAAGCTGTGTAATTACGGCAGAGGGTAATTGTATATCCAGCATGCAAAGGCAGGGCAAACGTTAAGCAGCTCCTCTTCCGTGTAAGCATATTGAAGAAAAGGTACAATTAGCCTAACGATCCCTCGAAAATACATAACCGCTGGAGAGTTTTATTGAATGTATATATTGGCAATTTTGTAGTATTGGAAAAAAAAGCAAAGTAGAAAAATAAATCCACCCAAGAATGACTTATATCAATGAATAATGGAGAAATACATACATTAGCCCCTACACTGGAGGCCGGGGGACGACGAGCGTAACGTGGAAGTGCGGGAACAACGGTTGTTTATGGTCGCTGTTCATATATTCAACAAAAATATGTTTTGTTTCTTTGCTAATTTCGGTAACAGGGCATTCCGTCCTAAGAGTGGACCCCCGTTTGTGTTCATTGCAACAAGCCTATATGAAGGTGATTTCAAAGGGAAACTTGCAGAGAAACACGACTTCTGCTCTGGTCGACAAGATGATGAGATACAGGCGGTCCCTACATAAGGACCACATGACTTACAGACACACCCATAGTTAAGACCGACCCTTCTGACCTCTGGTGAAGCTCTCTGGATGTTACTAATAGTCCCAGGTGGCAATGATCAGCTGTACGGTTTGTCTGTAAATGACGCTTTATGATAATCCTTGGTGCAATTACAGCAAAAAGTTCGAAAACTCATTGTCACTGGGGGAAAAAAAAAACAAATGCTGGATCTACAATTGTAAAAAACATACAGTTTTGACTTACATTACAACTCAAGAACAAAACCTATTGGACCCTATCTTGTAAATAACCCAGGGACAAGCAAAACCCGTACTCGTACTCGTCCAATCATATTTAAAGGACCGTTGTGTATGGAGTATCTTCTGACTGTTGCAGTAAAGTGACCTCCGACTGTTGACGAGGAAAGAGACAATGGGAAGATTTTTCAGTGGTTTTTTTTTTGGCGGAGAAGAAGCGCTGATATAATAGGAATGTCTTGGCATGAGAAATTGTGATATTTACAGACATACGTCACCTCTATGGGTGTTTTTGTCATGGAGGGAGGACAGCCGCGCAACCTGACTGGGGAAATTTTTAAAAATCACCAAACATTCACCACTAAAATGTTGGCTGATTTTTTTTAAAACTTACAAACAGGTTGGTCTCATGAGTCTAAGCCTTTATGTATCCAACAGTTTGCGGGGGGGGGGGTCGGGCTTTAACATACGCAGGCGAGTGTTATCCTTATATAGATAGGGGGGACATTTTTACTAAGGGCCGATTCGAGTTTTACCCAACGTGTTACCGATATTTCGATTGCGCCAATTACCCTGTATTGCCCCGGATTTGGCGCACGCGATCGGATTGTGGCCGCAGCGGTTTGCCGGGTCCACAAGACGGAAATCGGGGCGTGGGCCGAACGAAACCGAGGATTCGGAAACACCGCCGCATTTAAAAAAAGAAAAGTGTCGGGGCTTGCACTTGTACTTCACTAGGAAGAGGCCTGTGACTCCAGGGCGGTCCAATGCCTTCAGCGCCACCTGGTGGAAGTTAGAGGAACTGCCTTAATGAATCCCAGCCGTGGACCCCCAAATCACCGCAGAGAACGCGCCGCTGGATGCGAAGGACCGGTAAGTAAATCTGCCCCAGTGTGTTGACTCCATCATGGCCTGATTTTTAGATTCTAATGCCAAAAGTATCCAAAAAAGACCACAATAGTTCACAAATGACCATCATTACAGTGTTTGATATAAAAACCGAGAATTGTGGGCGGGATTCACTCGATATTAAGATGTGGTGAGTGAAATGTGAGATAGGTTAGACATTGGTGGACGTTTGGTTGGAAGTGTGAGAAGAGAGTTCAGTTTCCGAAGTTAAGGTTGTCGGATATTAAGAGTTGGGCTGAGACTTAGGTGGACAGTTGGGTTGAGAATGTTTCAAAAATTCAGTCTATAAATCCAAATTGAGATTTGGTTGGACATTTGGATGATTGGGTGGACAGTTTGGTTTCTAAGTTATGGTTTTAGGTGGATTAAAAATTAGGCAAACAACATAAAAAAATCCAAATACCTAAACTATCACCAAGGTGAGAGTTGTTTTTAGAGCTGAGATAACTTGGGGTAGACAATTGCGGGGTTGATGTGCAAGAGTTTTTTTTAACGATAAGTTTAAGGATAATGGGGGATGCCCTGCCGACTGCACAAATTCGACAGCCCGATACATGAAGAGCTTCTGCTCTTCATGTATAGGGCTGCCAGTTGCGCAGAGTTTAGCTACGCCAGGCAGGGCCTGGCGTTAGAAAAAAAAGCAAACGGCGACTTTTCAAGTATGAAAGTCGCGGCAGCAGCGAGTGGGAGGGCAGGCGCGGGGACAGTAAGACCGCGCGACGGCCCACTCCCGTACGGCCGGCGCCCCCCGCTTCGGCCGGGCCGCGGCCACCCCCCCTTCACGCCGCCCTTCACGTCCCCCACTGGGTGGGGAAAATAATGTATCAAAGGCTAGCAATAGCTAGCGATTTGCATCAATTGTCAGGGCCTCTGCGCCACTGGCGGTGGAAGAAGGTCTGATTTAAAATATGCCCCAATGAGTTGGTTACAAAGTTGGCAGCTGGTGATTGTCACTCTTAAAGTTGGGCGACAAGATTGTCGTGTAAGATTCTCTTACTTTGAACATAAAACTGAATAAACATCTTTCGTCTATCTCCCTGTTGCCTCAATGGAAAAAGATTTTAGCTTTAATAAAATAATACTTTGCATTCTTTTGTGAGAGGCATTAGACTGGTCAGAAACTTCGCAAAATTCAAGGAAAGGCTGTACATCAAAAGAACTCCGTCTGTTCCATGCCATAGGGGATTACAGTTTATTAAGTAACGGAGTTTGTAGGTCAGTCTGAGGAATAGTTCTTAGGCAGAGATTGGCTTCTGGACGGAGAAAGATGCTAATTCAGACTGGCCAAGTTGCTATGGTTTCTCGTAAAAAGCTGGGTTCTGTCTTCAGATAATATGAAAGTTCTACAGCTTATTTTCGCGAGAATCCGTCATGAGTTTGGACCACAAATAACCTGCAGACTGCTAGGTTATAGGATTGGAGGAGCTGTGGAATTGATAATTTGTGTAGTGAAATGTGAAAATGGTTTCTGCAAAATGCTTGGGAGGATCTTTATTGACTGAAGAGCTTCTCTCTTTGAAATAAGCTGTTCCAGAGCCTATCCCCTCTGCTATGATTGACTGCTGTAAATATCACGCAACACAAGACATACCATGATACCAGACCGACAGTTACTCATAAATACGGGGCCGAAGGAGGCTGGTGGCAGGCAGCACCAGTAAGGGCCGCGAGGGAGCAATGAGAAAGAGTCTTTCCAGGGCTAAAAAGACAAGACCCGCGCCCGAGCTCTTCGCACACAACTAGTTTACAGCAAAAAAGGAGTATTCTAGCTTCCATTTTGCAACGGTCCATTGCTCGATGAGCATACAAGACGTAATAGCCAACATAGAATATGAGATGAATTAGACACGATGAGAGAATGGCACATATCACGCAACTGTTTGCGGCTCTTAAACTCAGACAGATTCCCCAAACCAGTGGGGTTGACTATTGGTACTCTTTAGCAACGAATTGCTGGTGGACAGGGGTTTTAATTTTTAACAGACCCACACCCTTCCAATAGCAGAGTCAATACCTTATCTACAGGTCATACACAATGGGGCTTATTTATTAAGGGCCAAAATCGCCCCCGGGGTTTCCCGAATATTAATGTTTTGCGCCGTTTGTCCCATGAATTGCCCCGGTTTTGTGCTTCAATCGGATTGGTGTCGCATCGGCATAGGCTTTCACGCATAGGGGCTGGCCATCAGGAATTGTATAACCGCGGTATTTTAAAAAAAGTGTGTCGCAAGATCAGCACTTACATCGCACCGAGGAGAAGAAGGTGAACTCCAGCGGATATTGGCGCACAGCGGACACTGGTGGACTTCGGGAGAACCGAACTTAGTGAATCCCGCAGAACCCAATCCTCTCGGAGAACGCGCCGATGGATCGCGGACTGGACGGTTAAGTAAATGAGCACCAATTAATCCAACCTCTATTCTCACTTGGAAAATAGACCCTACCAAAGCTACAAATGGGTTTAGACTTCTGCTTGATCCTCTGGGGGCTAGTCCAAATCAAATTTACTCGGTGGGCAATCCAACCACAATTTAAGCAAGGGGACAAATCAAAATGAGAGTCAAATGTTGTATATAAAGAATTTGTAATAATTCCCTGTGAAATCTTAAGATTGCACCCCGCACATCCTGTAGACCATCCACAGGGTTTGATGGAACTGCCGTTGTTTTTTGAAATAAAAATATGTAAAGTTTGCAATTTTATGGTGGATCTATAAATGAAGGCTTTGCGGACGTCTCCGATGTTGCAGACCGTTCTCGCGTGTCGCGTGTTTGTAGCAGTATGTCAAGGTTCTCTCAGTTGGAAGCTGAAGGTTGTTGTGCCTGTGGTTGTTCAAATGAACCCACAGATGGGGATCCTTCAGGAGGAGGCGGCATGCTAACTAGCAAGGGAGTCCTGGCGCTCGCTTACTCGTGCTTAGTTAAGTCTGAATATTTGCTCAGCTTCTGCTTAAGCCCTGGAAAAACCAAATCCTCTTTTTTTTATCAACGCAGAGCGAAAATTAATTTATATGTAACTAGAATAAAATATCCCGAGCTTGATAAGTAAGAACCATATTGGCAAAAGTGCTGGCGCCGTTACGCCAGAGAGACGTTATCATAAGTTCCTAATCACACTATGGAAAATTTCTGATGTTGATGAGTATAAAACAGGAAAAAAAATATCCATGGTATTATTCAACGGAATCGCCCAGAGAGTCTCTAAACAATTTACCAAGGGCGAGGATGGGTGTATATAAACTATCATTTGCGGCAACATGCCAGCGCACTGCGGAGGCGCAGCAACAAGCCACTCAGGACTCTCAGCATAATTTCATTTTGTTTTTTAATTTCCTTTATCATATTTTGAATTTTTTCTTTTAATGGAAGGTTCATTTTTTTAATTTTTTTTAAATCTTGATATTATTATTATATTTTTATTGCTTTGGGACAATTTAGAGCATTCTGTCTGCGGTTTAAACTGATAAAGTTTTAGAAGTAACAAATTGAAAGTTTATCTGTATTTTTAATAATAAGTCCTTATTATGTACGCTCAACAGATTAAGCAAGCGCTACACAGAGCTTCCTAAATCAGTCCCTGTCCCCGTGGGGCTCAAAATCCAATCAACCTACCAGTTTGTTTGGAGTGTGGGAGGAGGAAACCAGAGGAAACCCACACAAACAGGGAGGGAGAAATACAAACTTTTGCAGATGTTGACCTGGGATGGGTGGGATTTGAATCCAGGGACCCAGCGCTTGCAAGGCTTGTAGTGAACCACTCTGAGTCCACCGTGCTATTTTAGCTGTTACATATAGATTATATATATAATATATCCTTACTAAGGTGGGAGAAAGGAATATCATACTGTAAGCGCTTTGTGAGGCATTCGAAAGGTGTCCTCTTAAAAATATATGGATTATTTTCTGTAAAATGAACGGCCGTTTCAAATAGTTAGTAGGATATTTACAATTATTCAATCTGTGCAGGCCTCTTCCCAGTCTATGCTGTAAGACTGAGGAATCGCTAAATTTCTTGGTATCTCACGTACTTTTGCGTGTGAACAGAGGTTGCTGGGCGCTTTTTGATTGAATCACCACCATTTCTCTACGAGCAGCAGTGACTAACACACTGTGGGACTGACGGACCTCTGATCCAATTAACGAGCCAGAGTTCTGACTGCCTATACAAAACCTCTGTTCTGGTTCTCCATTCCCATTTATTGCTTTGTATCTGTGAGAGTGAGACTCAAATATCCGTATTTCGGAGGATCAATCTTGGCTCGTTTTTTGTGACCCCATCCACTTGGATCTCTGATTCTGTTCATGTAGGATATCTATGTGTGACCTACAATTGTGACTCAATTGTAGTGTGTCTTGTTTGTGTTATCACTCTGGGACAGGGAGGGCTATCTTTGTGGTTGTCCTTGTATCACTCCGGATACGCAGAGGCAAGGCAGGCAGGGCGCTTAGGCTGAGCTTAGGCGTCATTGCTCCTTCCTGGTTTGTCCTCCCTAAAAATCCAAGTTCTCCCATTACAGGGACCATGGGATACAAATTAAAAAAAAAAACTTGGATAATGATTCTTTGCTGTAAAGAACTACTATCTATAATTTGCTCTTATCTTCAAAAATAAGAAGGAGTATAAACAGAAAATCCTTAGACTGGGCGTCCATGGAATCTTTGATTGTGGTTTTACTCTGAATACATTCATGGGGAACGGATCTCCAGGAAGTTTGGTGCATGTGTCAATCACGATGGATGGGGACATTCTGGGAGGGGAGAGCTTGACTTCAGTGTTAAAACTCTCCTCCTTCATGACTTGAGATGACCATTTTACTTCAAAGTAGTTTTCTGATGATGCACCACACTGGGACAATGAAAGAACATGACCGAAAGGTGTTCATCTGCTTGACACATATGGTAGTGGTTTATTAGGTCAAGTTTCTTGCTGATAGGTTCCCTCTAAGTAGTTAGATGCATGTCTTTACTGTAGAGATATAGACACCTCATCACAATGAAAACTGAGTATATGATTCTTTACTGTAAAGCTGTTAAAAATCTGTTACTTGAATTACTATAAACAAAAACGTTCAGTGATAATGGGAAACTCACCCCGTTTACTCAAAGGATAAGTGATTTTTTAGACCATGATTCTCCTCGTCATTAGTGGAAATCCGAGGAGTCTTTGGCACGGCTCTATTCAGATGTCCCAATCTAAATTGACAGTTACATCATAGGCGAGGTTAAAGGGGGCTGGCTGTTTGTATGTAATAAATAAAAGCCAAGGACCAAGTCATTTGGAAGAGACCTCCAGAGGGCATTTAAATTATCATTTTTTGGGAGTCCAAGTAGATTAAAGGACATGTAATAAGATCTTCGTCTAGCAGTTTGGGCCGATCAAAATGCAGCATTTAAGGGTGTGTTGAGTGGGAGTTTTCAATATTTTAATATTCATTTTAATTTCCCTACGTTATGTAGCCATAAAAGTGGACCTTAAATCTGGGCTGAAGCTCGCAAGGGCTCTAGTAGAACTTTTATCCTGAAGAGCTTTATGCTCTATAATTCAACTGCTTTACAGACCTCCCCTCTTCCTGTGGGAAAGGGATGTAGTAGCCTTGTGGTGGACTAGGACGACCTAGTAGCCACGTAGTAGAGCAGAGGGAGGGGCTCTAACGGCCGCTATGGGTAACGGAAAGCACTCTTCAGGCTAGCAGGAAAGTATAGCGCCAGAGACTTTGCAGGAGCTGTAGACTTGGGCTAAACAGTTCACTTTCACAGTCCAGTGTGCTACATGATAACACACACACAAAATATTATGATCCACACATATCTGCCAGGACCAAAACCCTAAAACTGTCTGTATGGTCCCTTTCACGAATGGACGACCACATAAGAGGATCACTCTATGTCCTTTCTAAGTGTTGTATAATGAAACAATACACATTAATGCAGACACATGGGTCCTATTTAACCCTATGTCACATGGGTATTAGAAGACGCAGGCGAGTTAAATTGAGTATCTTTGTTTGTCGCAGTGCTTGACTAATTGCCCACCAGTAAGTAATTTCCCCTGTGTGGTGTACGGTGGTTTACTGCGGAGATAAGAGAGGCCCGTACAGCCTCGTACAGGAATCCGAGGAAGATACATTAACTTCATATCACAAAGCTCTGGTGCTGTGCGTTCCATAATTAATATCACCCTACCACAAGAGGGGGGGGCTCATTCGCCACGGTGGATCAGAATCCCTCACGCGTACACCGCCCCCACCCCCACAAACCAAGTGCAGCCCATCTATGGCGAATCAATCTTCCAGAACCTGTGAGTATGAGGATTGTCGAGGGTAGGAAACGAAGAGCAGGAAAACTAGAGATATCAGGTTTTATGAGATGCAAAATAGATTCGTTATGAATGTGTGATCTGCGAGCGGCCGGGGGGGGGGGTGGAGAACGAGGTGATGAAGAAGCTGAATGGAAGTAGACTTCTATCATGGGATTCATGACAAATCTAGTTGGGGAGCGTGTGGGCGCATCGTACGTGTCTCAGGCTGAATAAAACATCAGCAGAGGCAAGTCAGGGGGGGAAGGGGCATGTGTAAATAGTGTACTAGAGACCCCACGAGTGGTGTTATAGATAGGACTATGATGGGAAAAGTTGTACCACAAAGACAAAGGGCTTGGAAAAAAGGAACAGAGCAGAAATAGCGCTCTAGAGCAGGTACCATATAAACAGGAATAGGTGGAGGAACGAGGAGTAAAAATATTTACTTACCTTATTTGGTTGCCGTAATTTACAGGCACAACTCTCATGGGAACGTATAGGATAATGGGGTACGCAGCCTCGTCATCTCCCTAAAGTGTCTGGTGACACTGGAAGGCGACCTATCAGAGTAGGAGTGTGAGAGAGAAACTCACAATTACACTAAGGAACATCAGAGTGAACGTATGGGGGGTATGGATTTATGGCCGACGTATAAAGCCTCGCCGATTATACGTCCCCCTTAGATGGCAATTGGGCAGAACGGGCACTCAACGGGAGCGGTACGGTGCCTGCACAAGTGCGGCCCGTACGGTCCGTACAGAAGTAGGAAAAGATAGGACATGTTCTATATTCGGACGGAGTACGACGTGTGCCCCATATATTCTATGGAGAGGGGTGGGGTGTGAGCCGGGTACCATCCCCGCACTGCCTGTGACACGCCATGCTACGTACGGCGGGCAACGACAGTGTGAATGAGTCTAAGGGACATTTTCGTGCAGCCGATATAATCAAAGTTCCCAGGAACACAGATCAGTTAAGGAAAGTTTAATTAAAGTGAACAATAGTGCGTTAGGCACCCTCCACAAGGGTGCTTACATAGGTCATTGGTACCTCGGTATATCAGGACAAGCAGAGGTATAGTTAGTACGCAGCAGGGAATGTGAGATATGACTTTATATTCCAGGATAGTGAGGCAGTGGGGATTATGTTGAACCTCACACTGCTGTGCTCTAGCTTCTGTTGGCAGTGTAGGTATTGGCAACTGAGGCGATGTGAATCATTACCATTGTGTATTTTATTAGCAGACAGGATGGAAAGTAACATTTATAGATTCAAGGATATTAGATCCTCCAAGTGCACTGGAGAGTAGAGACATGTGCTCACACTGCTGTGCTCTCTGCTGGCAGTGCTAGGTAATGTCACTGGGGAGAAGTGTAAATCATACCATGCATATGTAATAGCAGCAGGACTGTGAATTGCAATTGTATTCCAGGAGATTAGATCCTCCAAAGGTGCATATGAAGACATTGTTCCAACACTGCTGGGCTTGTTCTCTATACACTGAACAGTTCCACACCCTGCACTGCATGAAATGAGGCAAACTCGGGTGGAGAATCGCCTTAGCAGCTGCTTTTTTTTACGGGCACTCCTTTCTCATTGTATTCCAAGTGACTGCAAAGCGAACAGTAAGGTGAGGGGAGCTTACCTAAAGCATAGCTCCCAACAGTCCCGATTTTGGACGGGACTTCCCGTCAGCTATGAGATTCACAGATTCTCCCCCAGGTCCCGGCGGCTGTGTCCACCAAGCTGAAAATACGCGTTGAAAAAGTCATGAACCACAGTAACAGAATGGCTTCTACAGGACCACGGTGAGGAAATCTAGGTAAGAGCATCGTAGTGGACGGGTAGCGGAGCCGGAGAGCAGGGACCAAAGTCATCAGCTTCAGATCAGCATCGTCCTATATGGCAGTGGACGATCTCACCTAGGCTTACCAGCTCAGGCAAGCGAGACACACGGGGCAGGGCCTCCTTTCTCAAGGAGAACAATGTCGGGGCCTTAGCGGAGAGCAGGGACCAACGTCAATCAGCCTTCAAGATAGCATCTGTCCATTATACTTGGTCAACTGCATCTCTATGGGTTCCCCCAGAGCAGACATCGGCAGGGAAATCCTTTAAGAGAAGTGTCGGGCTTAGCGGGTGAAGGTTGAGAGCAGGGGACCACGTTCATCAGTCAGGATCAGCATCTGTCCATATATGTCTCCAGGGGCATGCTCAGACAAGAAGCTGGTCGAGATATATAATTAAATGTACATAAAGTGTTGCCAGGCTGAGATTCGAAACCTGGGACCTCATGGCACCAAGGACAGGAGCGCCGAACTAAACGAGTATAGCCCAGTGAGTGATACAGAGCTGAGGATTTTGGGTAACTAAGAAGTGTTACTGCCAGTTGACCACTGTGACACAGACAATGCACTGATTATATAGAGAGGATTCTCAGAGATTATTATTGTAATTATTGCGGATATTATTATGGGGGAGGGGGGGGGCATCCATAATTTGCTATGGGGAATAGTTATTCGAGGGTTACGCCCATGAGAGCACAGCCGGTGAGGGGATACAGCCCGATTTGTACTTTGAAAACAAACTATAAAAACCTTGGGTTATGAACCATTTCACAGTTGTTATGCTAAACTCCTTCCTGAACGGGGAAAAGACTCTATACACCACAGTGCTCCGGAGAGAGGAATAGACATGGGATACTCTTTGTTCCTGGAGGGAATCCTCTATGAGAAGAGTGTCAGACGGTCGAACCGCGTACATTTGAGTTGATATGTTGAGGTGTCAGCATAGAAGGAACACAAGGTCATCAGGGAAATCCCATCACTGGTCCTTATATGGTTTTCTCTACATCTTGAGGGCTTTCTCCAGACACAAAAGGGATTTATTAGTGGGACTATATTTCTAAGCACCCAATCCCGGGCACTCGAGAACTATACTTTGCGATAGTCTCCATTGTTTACGGGAGGAGAGAGTATTCATGTATAAGACGGGCCGGGGCGATGGACAAGACACTTAGCTATCACGTACGCACCTTCCTGTGGTTGCGGTCATATAGCGTCACATGGAAATAAGCTTAGGCAAAATATATAAATTCTGCAAAATCGGGAACTAAATTTACAACAATTCTACAAGAGGAATGTTTCCAAGAAGACTTTTGTAAAAATTCCATAATTGTAAGAATCCGGATAGTGAGTGAATTTTGACATGAGGACCCAGAGGAAACAAGTTACGTCTCAGGCTGAAGGTTATAGGCCGTCATGAGCTGATATTACAGTTATCTGCATTGGTGAATATGGGAGTTCTCTGACACCAAGATAGGCTGTCAGACAGAACGGAGATATATAGATATTTCCCACCTCCCGGTAGGGGTCTATCGGTTAAGGTCTACAAGTCTTGATGATAAATATGGACTTGGAATGATCATGTGATGCAGGGAGGAGATCGAAATTGCGCAGAGCAGTATAATATATTGCCATGTTCACAGAGATTGGCAGAAGTTATAAAATATGATGTGAAACAAATAGCATAATAATGCAGAATGGGTAGGGGCGGTAGACAAGGCTCTGCTTACCTCATTTGACTACAAGAAACCCATAGGGAAAGAAGGTTCCCTGCACACAGGAAATAGACAGTCTTGGTTTTTCTACGAGCAGCGCCATCAGGGTCTACGGTTGCGTATGTTGGTAGCATCTTAGCCTCATTGAATTGAGTAATCCTTCTATTATTTCATAAAAAACCCTTCCAGATCCCTGTCCATACATATATACCCTTTAGGACTCCCGTGGTGCCTGTACACAGTGTCTGGGTTCCTGCTCTGTTGGGACATGGGCCTAGGTCATGTACTACATTATATGCGTAGGTTAGGTTAATAAGAGCTGCAAACATCTGGAAGCTGAAATGCTGTGTGAAATTTGCAGATTCGTCCAATTCTCAACCTTAACCCCCACTATAGAGTTATGGACAATTTAAAGCGGTTCCAAGTCCTGACCTCGTTGGGAATGACCCAATTGGTCTCGAAGTGCTAAAGGTTGTGAGGTTAATGGAGGTACATATTGGATGATATGTAGACTTGGTCAAAATGACAAAGGGATCAAAAACTAGGAGTGGTCAGTAAGCAGAAGTATAAGAGAGACAGTAGAGGAAGGGGGCCTCAAACAAAGTCAGGTCTGCTTGGAAAGGACGAGGACATAGCTTGAAACGCAAAGACCTAGGGGAGAGTAACTAGTAATGTGACATCAGTTAAGTGCGGCACTAGGTCTGTGATAAGTTAGTCATAGGTTGCGATACTCTGTGGATTACAAGACAAGGGGGGTCATTACTAAGGGCCCGATTGCGTTTTCCCGAAGTGTACCCGATATTTCGTTCTGCCCGATTGTACCTGAATTGCCCCAGGATTTGGCGCACGCGATAGGAGTGTGCCGCATCGCAACGGCATGCACACGAAGGAAATCGGGGCGTGGCTGAACGAAAACCAGACGGGATTCGGAAAAAACCGCCGCATTAAAACCATTTAAAAAAGGAAATTGTGTCGCGGGAGCTTGCAATCACCTTCATCCAGGATAGGATCGTGAACTTAGTGCATTTCAGGAATTCAGCCGCAGCAGCGCCACCTGGTGCGGAGTCGGAGGAACTGCCTTGATGATCCCGGCCGGACCCGAATCCACCGCAGAGAACGCGCGAACGAAGGCTCTTAATTACATGGGTGAGGGTAAATGCTGACCCGCTCTCTTCTCAAGAAGGCGTCCGGGACTGACTTACAGGTTGTATCTAGTAGATTACCTAATAAGAAGTTTAGCCCCAGAACTGAAGGACCCAAATTTTAGCTGCCTAGTGTTGTAAAAATCTGATTAGTCAACACAATCTTCTGGTGGTCTGGGTGTTCAGGAGGAACGGAGGTATGGTAAGAGGGAGTCGGTAGAAGAAGTTATTTAGAAGAAGAAGTTCTAACCAATCACGGCCAGCATAAGAGTTTTCATAGTTCAAAAACAAATGCTTATAATATAAAGGGGAGGGGATAAATGGTTGACCTCTCTTTAAGTAGGGTGCCATGTCCCACTGTGTAGGTGGAATACTTAAAAATTTAGTTTCAGAACCTGAAGGACAAAGTTTGGATGCTTTATTGTGTAGTCTGAAGGGGGGTGCCCATGGGGAGCCGGAGGATGTCACTTGTACACTAAATAATGGCGACCTCAAACAAGGATGGGACCCAAAATAGCGATCCCTCCAAACCCAGAATACGGCTCTATTATTTTTTTTCTGGTGGCCAAAAAGACAAAAGACCCAGTGAGGTGGTTAAAACTAATTGGAGATAAAAGACGTAGATAATAACTGTACTGTAACCATTCCCCACAGAACTAACAGTATGGGGTTTCGAAGGACTATCTGAAGGATGTTAGAGTTCCTCGTCACAACTGGTCTCAAAACAAGATTTCTGCTCATGAGCTTTGGTTGGACCCCAATGAGAGTCAGGTAGTCTCCATCAAAGAAGTATTGCCGTCGGGATGGTCATAGGTGTCTGCACAGTGTGGCTATCAGGGCGTAAACATTTGTAGGGGGTGTAGAGGTTGCGATCGAACCTGGGCCCAAGAGGTTTGGGGGCCCTATTGTGTCACTTTGCCATATTAGTAAGACCATCTATAAACACATACATTGAAGGCGGGGGCCTGGACGACTATGCACTGGGGCCCACAGTTTAGTTTACACTGGTGCTATGCTCAATGTAGGCTATATACATTTACATACTACAGTCACACAGCACAATCACAAAATCTCTTTCTAATAAGCAGATAAGGTTGAAGTAAATGCAGAAGTTGAGCTATGCTCTTAGTACATTAGGGACCCCGCTCACCGTTTGATGTCTTTATTAGCAACCCGATACAAAGAAACAAAAGTATGCCTTATTCCAAACAATTCGGTGTGAAGATACTTTTTATTAGTGAGCTGCATGGGGTGTGTTTTTCTTAGTGAATTCTCCGCTTTTTTCGACACCTTTTTGATGTAAGGAGAAAAAAAAATAAAAAAAAAGAACGGTCAAAGACCACAAGGCAGTTATATATCAATTGGTAATATGAAGACCTTATATAAGACGGCTTTAAGTCAAACAATAAAAGGCTGAGGACTAAAATGCGGCACATGGATAGTGTGGAGCTTAAAAGCTTGAAAACCGTATAATCACGACGCTCAATGAGCCCTTAACTAAACTCGACTTCCTACAGCCTGCGAATATGGAGATGGAGTTCTCCTCAGGTAACCTCGGGGGAATGGAGCGCGCTGCTCTCTCTCTTTTTCCTTGCAGCTTATTGCATAGGGTTACATCAATAAAAAACATTCCTACTAAAGCCCTTGAACTTTAGAAATGTGTGTATATGGTGAATATGAGACCGCATCATACTATAGTCGATCCCGCGAGGAATGTTCGTTGACAGTTCAATTACGCGGGCCTCCGCTATTCAATCCACGGATTCTGCAATGGCATACTCCTCCTGCAAGACACTAAGACCTTCAATTCCCTTCCCATCTATACATCTTCATGTTTAGGATGAGATACCTGTGCCTTTATTGGGAAGAATCCCCACATTTCATCTTGTTAGCAAACACAATGGGGCAGATGTACTACCTGGTCCTGTCACGATCCCGCAGTGCGTTGTCCGACGAGGATCAGGTCCGCGCGAATCACTAAGGTGCACGTCCAAGTTCCTGCATCCGTCGCTTCTGCGCGAGGTCCACCGGAGTTCACCGTGTTCTTCCTTGTGCATATGAGTGCTTGATCTTGCGGCACATATTCCTTTTTGTAAATTACAGGGTGTAGTCAGAATCGACGGGTTGCCCGACAGCCTCCCTCGATTCGTTGTGTGCAAAGCCGACGCCGACTGCACTAAAATCCGATCACGTGCGCCAAAAACCTGGGGCATCGATGGAAAGTGGAAATCAGTGGGAAACCCACGAAAATGCGTCCGAAGGGACGTTAATAAAGAGGCCCGATGAGCGTGGTTACGTCATGGACAACCCATCTATGAGATCATAAAATGATATTGTTTCAAATAGAATGATCATTGAATTTATCCAGTGTGATTGATGTGGAGGACCTGGATTCCTCAGGTGGCCATCACTCCTTGTCGGGAGCGTGGCAGTAGTGTGGGAACAAAGGTGAACAGTCAGTTTTGAAGTCGGCTAATAGAAATAGAAAGAATAAGAAGGAAACTTGGATAAATTCTGCCATAGATAACTAGGTCAGAAACAGTTCTAAACTGGAAGGGTGTTATGATATGTAGAGGCTAGTACTTACCCAAAAATAGTGTGAGGACGGAACGGAGAACCAGAGAACTGGCTACATGGTCAAGGGTCAAGGAAATCAATGGGCGTTCGGGAGCAAAAGTTGGTTTATCTGATCTTACACCACAAAAGAGAGTTCTGAAGTTCGCTGGATAGTATTCGGTCATGATAGCTCGATATGTATGATGGCGGTGTAGTCACAACCGGTCTAGATAGACCATGTATATATAATGGGCCAGCGAACCTACATAACTGACACATAGCGCCCTGAATCCTTTGTTACATAACTGTATTTATCGCGTATGACACCTTGACCAAGTTCTCCTAGGAAATCCTCAACCTTGGCATCTGTGGATGATAACTGTGACACGATTCCACTTACCCTACATTGGACGGAACTCATGGAGCATGGCCCTTTTTATGAAGTCATGTAAACTGCCAAAATTCGTGAGTAATAGTATATAGTAATCTAAATATCTTTACTTGCGGAGCACAATGTTATCACAGTTGACAGGTAAGAGTGGACCATATACTCCAAGTAAGATCCTCCCACGCTTAATAAGCCCCACACAGGAAGAGCTGGAAGAATAAGATTTTTGCTTTGTCTTGAAACTGATCAATCTTCTGATGGTTTCAATCTGAAGATGTGATTGTCAATCGGGCTATTATGGAGAGATTAATGAGCCCAGTGCTGTGCGGAGGGTGTTATCCTTCTATCCGCTCCGCTTGTAATGATAATTATACTTCTTATATATCAACTTAACATATTATACATAAGTTCACATATGTCATAATGTTCTGGATTCACGTATGTTCTTCTTCTCGAAGTGTAATTGGCCTTCCTCTCTATTGAACGTAATCAAAACAACTTCAGAGGTATGCTGCAATGTATTTTGTAAGTCACAACACCTTAGGGCATATGGTTTGGGTCACACCCGGCACCATCACCAAACCAGTCTTGGGAGGACATTTCAAGCAGACAAGTGCTGCTTCACTTAGTGCAGTTGCCATATGTTGTACAGTGGCGGTGCTTGGTATGCAGCTCAGCCAGAAGCCTAGTGCTCCCTCCAGTGCTTTTCAAACTGGTATCCTGCAGGAGACATGCGGGACCAAGCCTGCATTGCTTATGCATGTATAAGATTCTGCCCCAATCTAACATTAGTCACATCTTATTGTGGCTCTCACTATTGACTACTGCTCGCCATCGCCTGAAAAAATTCAGGCATTTAAGAGTAGTATGTCATTAGTAGCCCACAATACAAACGAAGCACACCTTCCTGCATTCATCTTAAGCATAAAAAATATGATATAAAACGCATGTTGTTTCCACATATCACAATAGATACAATATAACAACCTCAAATATGCCCACAGCAATCATGTAACACTATACAGTACACGTTACCCTGATCATATAAAGTGCAATCAGCTCCATCAGTACACCCTATACACCTCATTCAATGCACATCCATAGCTAAACCAATCTTCTGTATACACACACTCCAGTATATACAAATCATGTACGACCAATCCCAGTATATGTAGACATCATGTAGATACACCATACCAGTATATACACATCTTGTATACCAACACATCCAGTATATACCATAATTACATACATCACCATAATACACCTCATGTACATACACATAAGTATAAACATCTATTGTTTACACCATCCAGTATATACACACTCATGTACATCCACAATCAGGCATTATCACTCTTGTATCACACACATCCATAATATAAACTACCATACATGTACATATCCACTACATTAATAAAATCATCAGTACATACGTATACAACACCATCTCTGTCAATACACAACATCCAAGTATATACACACTCTTGTATACCACATACAGTATATACCATCATAGTACATCCATTCCAGTATACTGCACCTCATCGTACATACACTTACAGTTATTCACTCTTGTATAACACACACATCCAGTATAAACACATCATGTAATACACACCAGTATATACCTCATGTAAATACAATCCAGTATATACACATCTGATATAACACAATACATATATTAAACCAGTCATGACATACATACATACCATACACCTGTAGTCATATCACACCGTCATTACACAATACCATGTCATACCATATATAAACACTCTGTACATACACATCAGAACATCTGTACTTTTTACACATCATGCCCTTACTATGTCATGCATAAATTATTATAGGACTCATGTCACATAACACACAGTACGAACCCTGTACCCTTAGTAAGCAATTATACATATATACAATCTGTTAAAAACACTCTCAGTTATACATATCATGTACTCTCACATCCAGTATATCACACATCAGTGCTACAATACATACAGATAACAGTAACCTGATGCACTGCACGACATGCACATACAGTATATACCACACATGTAAAACTACACATACAATACAGGTAACCCTTGCACCTTCATGTTAAATATCACATCCAGTGTATACACCTTCTCATTATCATACACATCCATTATAGCACACATCAGTACTACACATACAGTATATAACTCATGTGCATAACATCATACAGTCAGAACCTATGCACCCTCACGTACAATGCACATACAGTATATAAACACAGTGTACAATACACATACAGTATCACAGTAAACCTTTTGCCCTTCATGTATATACCTCAGTGTATACACCTCATGTAACATACACATCCGTTCCTACACATCAGGACATACGCATACAGTACAGAAAACCTAATGGCCCTCAATACATGCACATACAGTATATACACATTGTAGCACACTCCAGTTTATTAACACCCTCAGACTACCATACACATACTTATACACAATCATATATACACAATCCTTGTTACATAACACATGAGATTAACCAACATGTTACTACACATGCAGTTATACAACGACTGTAATACACAAGAGATGCAGTTCAACTGCCTAGTACAAACCTATAGTGCGTACACCCTGCACCTATGTACATGCATTGTAGACTCATCATTAAGAGGGGGGGCAGAAAGGCCCACGTTAGACACAGCCAACCAGTCCGATCTGCAAAGTGGATGGGATACGTAGAACAGAAACCTAGTCTACCTCGCCCTGACGCCGCCGTCCCCCACTATTTCTACAACTGAGCTTGTGCTGTAGAGTGTACAGGCAGGATATGTACACTGTACGTTATCCATTCTCTGCACGTGATTCAGTCGGCTGTTCGGAGCCCTCTTAAACACTACGGAGCCCCATAGCAATGTACTAGTGGCTGCCTACAACCGGTAGTTATTCCTCATGTGACCGGTTCAAAGCTGGGGAAGGCCAGATTTATTTGCCCTGCCTATCATAGTACTTGTCAATCGTTTGTGTTAAAGGGTATGCTGTTTCGTGTTAGAAAAAATAAAGAAATCCAGTCCCCAAGACATGGCCACCCGCCCACATGGCACAAGAGCGTCATTACATATATATAGAGAATGAAATTCCTGGTAAGACTACAGATCACGGGACATAAATAGTAGTCTGGGAAATTCTAGAGTAAATTCCCTTCTTGTTAACGCAGGGAAAAAATGCGTAGACGTCAGGCCGGTTCCCATCTTCCAGCCCGTAGAATGGACTTGCAGGTTGGCTCGTTTCTAAAAAACAGGATGTTGGTGAAAAATTCTAAGGGTGAAGCCGGCGAAAGCCTGTGCGGTGCGAGATTGATGTATATCATCCCATGAATGCCCCGCGTTCAGGCCCTACGAAGCTTCTTTAGAATTTTTTCACCTCAATAACTAAAAAAGTTCAGACGTACCTGAATCAATGGCGTTTGATCAGAGATCCACATTGAAAGAAGCGTCTCACACTCGTGCAGGAGCAAAAGACTAGTGATTATCTCCTTACTCTATGATTTAATTCAAGACGGCTCTCATATTGTTTTTTTTTCGGAATTCGGATTTACATTTTTTGAATATTAAACCGTAGGATTGGAAAAACATGTGAAAGTGTTGGGGTGGGGGTCTAATCACATAGGGACGGCGGGAGTGTGTGGGCTCTTTTCTTCAAAACCGGTTAAACAGAGGTGAGAGGTGCCCAAATGTATACAGCAACAAAAGTGGTAGAAAATAGGAAATGAGAAACCTCACGAAGTTTTAAAGAGATGAGCTATCAAACACAACATTGGGGGTCATTTACTACTAGGGCCCGAGTTTCGCGTTTTCTCCCGCGTGGTTACGCACCCGAAATTTCGATTGGCGCCGCTTGTACATGAATTCAACCGGTGGGTTTGGCGCCCTGCGATAGCGATTGTGCGCACGCTCGGGGGCCGGCATGCTGCGCGAACAAGAATCGGGGGGCGTGGCCGAAAACGAAAACCCGCATATGAAAAACCGGAGGCTCGCATTTAAAAACCTGAACAATGGTCGCTTGGGCCAGCAGCCTCACCTCCACCTCCTATGGGATGTTTGAATTCGCGGGCGTTTGAAATTATTTTCGGCCGCTGCACCGGGCCAACCTGTTGAACGGCGGAGAACTACCATCTTAAACTCCAGCCGGGAACGAACTCCTGTGCAGGAGAACGCAGCCGACGGTCCGAATGTTGCCGGGTAAGTAAATGGTGCCCCATGACATCGACGTGCCGTGACCTGGATGGGCTCGCAAGGTCCCTTTGGTATATTGCCGAATGAAAATCCACCAAAATACACAGATCTTTCTGTTTTGTAAAACATATATAAAAAATGGTCTAATCAAGATCATCTAGACAACAGGATCTTTGAGTCAAAAAAACACCCACATGTACCCTGATGTCACTAGATATCAATTTGTATGACCGATTCAAAGATAGCTGGTTTCCAAATACATGATTGTTATGCGGCAATATAGGGGATAACAATCGTATGGGATCGACTCTTGGGACTTTATGTTATGTAGAATAACAGGGATCTTGTTTCCACGTACTGAATGGGTCCATCATGTGTCCTGCCACTCCATTCACGTACCTGTGGAGTTCTGTGTTTGGAATGTTCTGATATTCCCATAGTATTGATATGAAGTGGAAGGACATCCTTATACGTGAATCTTGGGGCTCCGATTGTTTCATCATTGGTGCTCTTTTCTTGTGATTAAATGGGCGATTTAATCTACTGATCATAGATGCCGTACCGGGTGTTTGTGATAAGTGAGGCCCTGGTGTGGTTGTTGATCGTGGAGCTCTTCTCTCTCGGTAGATGATACGGGTGGGCCTTTAGTATCTTGCCTGTATTTGGTGGGGCTCTATTCTTGTAATCGGTGTGGGCTCTATTCTTGTGATCGGTGGGCTCTATTCTTGGGATTGGTGGGGGCCTATTCGTGTAATGCGGAGTTTTCTGCTCTCTGGTCCATGAGGCTTTGTTCTCGTGATCAGTGCTGTTCTGTCCTGGCGTGTTCCTTTATAATTGGGTCGGTATCACTGTTAGGGGCTGCTGTTCTCTCTATCAGTGGGGTTTCTGATCGGTGGCTTGCTTCCATTATCAGTGGGGTCTCTGTTTCTCTGATCACGGCGGATTGGTTAAGCTGATCGTTCCATTTCTCATGATGGTGGTTTTCTCAATTGGCACGTGGGGCTCTGTCTCACGAGACTCAGTGGGGCTCTGTTCTACGATCAGTGGGGCTCTGTTCTTTTCTGCTTTCTGAATCAGTGGGGGAGCTGTTCTAGATCATGTGGGCGCTTTGTCATCGGGACGCTCTGTTCCGAGCAGCGGGACTTGTTTTCATGAATAGTGGGGGGCTTGTTGCTCATGATGGTAGGCTGCTATAATGTTCCATTACGTCATTGGGGGGGCTTGGTTCTCCAGAAGATCCGGGACTCTGGATCACATTAGGCTGTGTTGTACTCTGGCATTGTGACTCACCTGTAATTAATATCAGTGGGGGCTCTGCCTTTCTGATCAGTGGGCCTCTGTTCTCAATGATAATGGAGCTGGTTCTATGGTGATCAGGGGGGTCTACTGTTCTCCATCGTGGTCGTATGATTCAGTCGAGGCCTGTGTTTTGAAGGGGATCATGTCGGTCAGTGATTCGTTGAGGGCTGTGTGCTTCTGTCGAGTCAAGATCAAGGGCCTGTTCCTCACCCTTGATAAGTGGTCAGATGTGTTTGGGATCGGCTGTTGTTCAGTACAGTAGGGTGTGTTTTCGAGACAGTGGGCTATTGTTCTCTGTGGCTCAGTGGGAGCTCTGTTCTCTTAAATGTGTCAGTTCTCAGCAGTGAGCTCTGTTCTGTGATCATGGGCTCTGTTCTCATATTCAAGTAAGGGCTTCTGTTCTCATTACATTGGCTTGTTCGTGATCCAGTGGACGCTGTTTCTCGAGATCAGTGGGGCTTCTGTTCTCATGAACGTTTGGGAACTTGATTAACTACATGAATTCAGGCCTTCTCTGACGCGTGGACGCCGTGTTCTATCAGGATATTCCAAGTGGGTCGGCTAGCTCTGATACGTCGGGCGTTAGTGTTTTGATCAGTAAGGGCCGTGGGATCAGTGGCCGTTTCTCGTTAGTGAGCGTTCTTGTGAATGGGTGCAGACAGTGTCTGTTACTCGTGTGACGGGGCTTCATTAAGGACTGTCGGGGTTCTGGTGTTCTCGTGATCAGTGGGTTCTGTGCTCCGTACAGTGGGGGCTGTGTTCTCGTGATCATGGGGGCTATGTTCTCCGTGATCAGTGGGACTCTGTTCTCATGATCAGTAGTTTTCTGTATCTCACAGATCAGTAGTGTTCTGTTCTCGGATCAGTGCGACCTGTTACTGTGTATCAATGGCAACTCTGTTCTTGTGATACAGTGGGGTTCTGTTCAGTGATCAGTGGGGTTATGTGTTCTCAGACAGTTGGTTGTTCACCCTCGTGTCAGTGGGGCTATGTCTTATGATAAGTGAGACTCTGTTGCTCTGATTGTTGGGGATCTGTTCTTATGAAGTGAAGCTCTGTTCTCGTGATCCAATGAGGCTTTATTTTTGGTGATCAGGGGGCATCATTCTCACTTTCCGTGGGGCTTTGTTATTCGATCTTTTCTCATTCATCACCCCTTGATCAGTGGGAGCTACCATTCTAGTTGTTGGTGGACTGGGACTCTGTTTTGTGATTATGGGGGATTTAATTGTCTGATCATGGTACGTTTTCATATCAAGGGGGCTCTGTTTTGGTATCAGTGGGGCTACTTCATTTTTTGCGCTCGTGGGGCTGATTTCTGATGACGTTGGGGGTTTGTTCTTATTGATTACTAGGGTTATTTTTGTGGTCAGTGGGCTCTGTCTCTGTCTGTGACGTTAATTCTTGTGATCAGTGGGGTCAGTTCTGCTTCATAGTCGTCTTTTCATCATTGGGGAGCTCCGTTCTTGTGAGTGTGGGGTTTTATTGTCGTGAATCAGTGAGGGCTCTTTCTTGTGATCAATAGGAATTTGTTTTTGTACATGTTTTGACTCTGTTCTCCAGTATCATGTGGGCTTCATTCACCTTGCATCCATAGGTGGACACTCAAACAACGTTTAACTCCTATATTGTGGGCATGAGAATAACCACACTGGCACACCCCAAATTCATATGCTGCTTTCAATGGGCAGGACCACATATTCATAATTTACTTATCATACAGTGCGGGGGGGGGTATATGAAATCGTGTATTAATCAGAATGCAAATCTTATTCTACAGTTTGCAAGGTTCATCGACATCTTAATATGCACCCGCAGCAACCCCGCAATTACCTCCAGGTGCCTCCCCACTAATGTAACCCAGAGAAACTCGCTCGTCTTTCCAGTTCTCCCCTGAAGAGGCCAGAAAAAAAATCAAAATCGAACTATTAACAAACAAAGAGGTAAACCGAAAGAAGAGCCCGATAACATATTTAACATGTAAAAATTGTTTCGTAGAGCAACTTTATTGTAAGCAAGATGGCATGCATATTTAGCCGCATTCTAAATAATGACACGTTTCCCCTATGAAATCAAGGTATGGTAATATAATTTCAAGATTCTGCATTCTGTAAGTGCTTGTACTCACATCTTATGTTTATGATGGGAACAGAATTCTCCGCATTGAATTTATTAGGCTTGTATATAAAATCAGGTTTATTGGGCGGGATTATTAATTCTGGTGGGAAAAAAGGGAAAAAAGTCCCCCTTAAAATGGAGACAATCGCTTTGGTGGTGTTGGGCTCAGACCGGTTCTCGCTACGAGAAAATGAGATGGATTTCTCCCGCCTTTCCTCTGTAAGGTTTATAAATTAACTTTAGTATACACAGTTCATTCCCAAGGAGACATTCTATTACTGTTTCTATGTTAAAATCTTGCATCCACCAGCAGTACTGGCGGAGGTACTAATTCATTTTATTATATTCTCCCGTCTAGCCAAGTCGCTAATAGAGTTATATTTTGTTAAGAATAGAAAAAAAAAAAAAAATCACAATAGATGGTATTAGTACTATCTCTTTCTGGGGGTAAAATGACTTGTGTATTGCAAAAGCTGACGTAACTAATTAAGGACGCAACAAATATGGTGCACGACCTCAAATAAGCCGGAAATCACTTTACGTACAGTCAACTCCGCGATGTGTTGTTTTTTTCACATCGTGTCTCTAATGGACTTTTTGTAATGAATGTTGTAGTTAGATAATTATCCAAATTGTGATGATTTGGAGTATGCAATGGGGTAAGAAGGGGGGTGGGAGAATTGCCCCTATGTCCTTCAAGCAATGGACTAAGGGTTATCTCCACATGAAGGGGTTCTCCAAAAAAAATGTCACCCCTGTTACCGAAGGCCTGATGTATAAAATGGGGGTCCTCTAAATACTGGTAGAATGAAATTATCGGAGCTTTTTTACTTAAGGGTCGCGGATCGCTTTTCCATCAGACTTCCTCTACGTTTTTCGGGGATGTGCAATGACTACGGCGGTTTGACACGTGAGTATTTGAGGAAGGGGATTGTGGTGGCACTCGATCGGATTTTGCACAGCAGCGGCCGGCGTTCAGGCACCCGAAATGGGGGCAGGGCCGACTGATTCAGGAGGGGTAGAGCGGATCTCTGAGGCAAGTGTTGGAGTACGAGTGGAGAAGAAGATTGAGGAGACGGTGTCGAGGGGTGGTCTCAAGGCTCTGTTGAGGAAAGGAAAGGAGACACCCAATGCACCTTACAGGCAGTGCGGGGAAGAAGATGGTGAACTCTGCTTGGGACCTGCGCGGCGGAGGGGGGGACCAGGGGAAGCGTACATGCAGGATGTACATCAGGGCGCAGCAAGAGGCACAGGGGGCGGCCCGAGCTAGGAGGAGCCCGATAATAGCAGGGCGGATGCAGCAGCTGGAGAGTGCTTCGGTCTCACGATGCATGGGGAAGAAGGGGGCAGATGGAAGGCACCATCTAATGAACAGAGGGGAGAGGGAACACGTCTGGAGGGCGCAACGTGACGGAAGAGTCGATGTGACGCCGGCGAGCTAAGGTGAGCAGGCACACAAGGGAGTTCTGAGGACACACGCTGTTTTGGAACTCCTATAGACAGCGGAGTGTAACACAACAAGGTAGAGTACATGTGCCAAAAGTGTCTTACATTCATGAAGTCCTGTTCTACATTACACAGACAACCTATTGATACTTCTATACTTAAGGACCCTCACCTTCTGGTGCTTATTTGGTCCTTTGCACAGGGTTCATGACAAGTCAATTTTACTTCAATTGCTCCAAACTATTCTTCATCTGTCCAAGAGTAAACTCAGCTAACAAACACACCGTCTTCCAAGACTTTAGCATACAATCCCCTCTCTCGCATTTTCTGAGCCTATCATAGCTCACATTTGTGCTTTCTACTTTTTCAGTCACAAACTCTTTGCCTCGAAAGATACTCTCCAAGTCTCTGTGGACAAGTGCGCCATAAAGTAGTCTTGTAATGGTAACCCTGTCCTGTGGTTTGGTTTGAGTTTTATTGGTAACAATGACACCAACTCTTCTCACGGCGTTCTAAGAATGCGGTGGTAAAATAACCTCTATCAAATTTTAATTGGGTGTAGTCGCGGTCTGACTGAGAACAGTCCGCAATGCGTACACAGAGATGTATGAAGCCTCTGCTGTAGCGTCATTTTAGCTGACGTGTGGCTTAGGGTCATGTCTAGTGTTGCGGAGGTTCGAGGCCCAGTCTCTGACGGTCCAGAGCATCTGGAAGAGGGGTTCTCAAACAGGATATCTCTGTACTGTGGCCACAATTTCATCTTCCTTTCTTCTTTCTTTCTTTCCTTTCGCCAGCCACCTCACTAGCAACTGATGCTACCCCACCCTAGGTCACATGACTGGGATTGTATTTGGAGGTGATAGCAGCGCCGTTTTCTCCACCAACGTAGAATTAACACCCAAAGGTAATCTTTGTCTCATACGACAGAGAATCCTTATTTCTCACATAGTCTGGGAAATCTCCATGTGTTGCACACGTATGGGCTTCCAGGCTGAGCGGAGAGCAGAATCTGACCAATAAAGCCCCGACTGGTGGCAGCATACTGCAGAGATAGGTGACTTAGGAACTTTCTACCTAGCTCCCTAGCTTCTCCTTTAACCTCGCTCACACATCTGCTTAGTTTGGACAAGCCAGTTCAAGGAAGAGCTGTGGACATCCAAACTATTCTGTTTAAGGCATAATGGAGGCCACTGTGCTCTTAAGAACCTTGAGTGCATGCCAGAACATTCTATTGTAACCTTTGGCCAGATATGTGCCTGCCACAATTATGTCCTGAGTCTTGCGGCAGTTCCTTGGACACTAATGAGGTCCATGTTGCCCTGACATCCCTGTGAGGTGAGGTCTTAAAATCGCAGGTGAGTCTTGCCAATAATCAGTCTAATAAACACAGCTGGACTCCAATGAAGGAAGCTATAGAAACTATCTCGGGAAGGATGAGCTGAGAGGGAATGGACCATCATGGAGTTAAATATGATGTGGTCACAGCAAAGTTGTACAATAATGAGCTGAAAAATAACTTTTTTGATCTTACCAATGGCTGTAAAAAACACAAAAGGTAAAAATTTAAAGGGGGTCATGATATGACACATTCCTGTATGCAGTAGCAAGCAGCGACAAACCAGTGAGGAGTTCTACAGACTCTACAACAGCCTTATGCCAAAAACTTTTCTACTGAGGCCGATACAAAAATATCTCCTACTCAAAAACCACTCATCTTTTACAATTACAGGACTCGTTGAGCTCTTATTTACGGAAACTAGTGACTGGTTGATCCTGGTGCTCCGGTGGGACAGTCAACCAGACATTTTCTTAACGGACTCCATACTGTCTTGAAGCTTGAGTGAACGCAAAAGTCTGACCAATTGAAGCATCATGGATTGTGTCGGCCCAAGCGAGTGAACTTTTGACAGTTTCTATCGGACCCCAAAACTCTTATACAGTTCATTAAACCTAACAAGGTTTTCTGACCAAACTATGCGTCTTGGGTTTACGGACCCCTGGGATCAATATACTAAGGTGGTTAGATACAATCCATGAGCGAGGCGGACCCAGGGGTATTGATCCGAGGTAATGACCATTCGTAGGTATCAGGGGGCCGAGGGTATATAAAAAATCTGATTCTGGCCTTATCTGCAATATTGAACCTGGTAGCGAGGATAATAAAGCTATCTTCATGAAGGAAAGTCAGGTTACTAAGCAATGGCATATCGCGCCAATCAGCGCAACATTGTTGAGCTTGATTAAAGGGACGGAGCCGGAATCCACAGGCTGACCTTCCTGCGGGTTAAGGAGAGGGAACACATTAGATTCTGCTGCGTAAAGCTGCTGCGTTACAACACTGCATTCAGGGAAGAAATCACATTACCATTTACGGTTCCTGTAAAATATTGTACAATGTGATAGTGATGAGCCGACCCGTACACAACAGATCTCGCACGCAAAAAAAATCGATAAGCCAAAACATTCCTTACCTACATTATAAACGACGGAGGACAACTTCTGTACAAGACAGTATATAGTAGACGCTAATGCAGTATGTTGATCATAGGACGTTAGAAATTCCTGCTAATAGGGCAGCAATGTTAATTTTTACTAGGGGAGTAATCGTGAATTGTACTAGCAGATTTCTAGTAATCTTTGACATGCAGTATTGTAGTAGATCACAGTAGGGGGTTACTTATTACTATTTATTTACAAGGGGCCGGGGACGAATATGTAGATATTATTGTACATAGGAGCAGTATTATAGTTTATATTCTCTGTAAACATAGGGGGGCTAAGTATTTATAGTAGTTTAATGCTCTGTAACATAGGGGCAGTATTATAGTAGTTCATATTCCTTGTACATAGGGGGGCAGCAGTATTTAGTTTATATTCTTGGGCGGTATAAGTAGATACGCTACTAGGGGCAGGCAGTATATAGTAGTTATATTCTTGACATAGGTGGGCAGTGATCGAAGGTGTATAGATGAATAGTAGAGGGGGAAGTCATAGTCGTGTGTACAAAGCGTGTAGCGGGACAGTGAAGCGCGGCAGTATTATAGCTAAGTTAATTCCTGTACATAGGCGGGGCAGTATTATAGTGTTATAGTACTTGATATAGGGCGGTGCAGTTTATAGTAGTCTATCTGTAAAGTAGGGCCGTTTAGAGTATCGATGGGGAAGTCAGTATTATGAGTAGGTATATTTGTACATAGGGGGGCAGTATTTATAGTAGTATATCTGTAATAGGACCTGGCAGCATATATAGGTAGTTTATATTCTTGTACATAGGGGGCGTGTAGTTATATTTTCATAGGGCGTTAGTATTATATATCTTCCATAGGGCAGTTAAGTGTATATTCTATAGGGGGGCCAGTATTATAGTTAGTAGTCGTACAGGGAGTTATATTATCATTTGTACATAGGGGGCAGGGCAGTATTCTATAGTTATTAATCTTTATCATAGGGGGCGCAGTATTATAGTCAGTATATACTTGTATAGGGGGGTCAGTAGTATAGGAGTTATATCTTGTACATAGGGGGCAGTATCATAGTAGTTATGTAATGGGAAGATTTTGAGATTCCTAACATAGGGGGCAGTATTATAGTAGTTATATTACTTGTATAGGAGGATATGATAGTTGGCATGGGCGGCCAGTATTATAGTAGTTATATTGCTTGTACATAGGGGGCAGTAGTAGGTAGTTATATTCTTTGCTACATAGGGGGCAGTATAGTAGTTCTATATAGGGGCAGATATATTATATTCTTGTACCATAGGGAGGCGCAGTGCGTATTAGTAATACCTACATGTGGCTAGTTGTCGAGTCTATTATGTCGGCTGTAGAGGAGGCAGATATACGTAGTAATCCGTACCTGGGGCAAGTAGTAATTTGACGAGGCAGTTGTAGTTAGTATCCTGCAATGGGGCAGTTTTAGTATTATATTCTTCATAGGGGTATCTTTTTATCTTGTAAGGGGGCAGTATATAGTAGTTATATTCGTGTACATAGGGGGCAGTATTAGTAGTTATTGTACTAGGGAGTATTTTAGATTATATGTATAGGGGGGGCCAGATCGAGTGGAGCGGGGCAGTAAGGAGCGGCGGTAGAGATTTCCTTTCTCCTGAAGGGGAGGGGAGCGATGCAGAGCCGGAAAAGAGGGCGCCGAAAACGGAGGCCATTCGCTCATTCCTTCAGTAGGCGCGCTTCACAGGTATGTACGAGTTACGCTTTCTGTACATGGGCGTATCTTAAGCCGCAGTAGTAGTTATATTTCTTGTATAGGGGGCAGTGATTTAGTAGTTATATTCTTGTAATATGGAGGCGGCAGTATTATAGTAGTTATATTCTGTATATAGGGCAGCTATAAGCGTAGTATCGAGCCAGTATTATCGTAGTTATATTCTTGACATAGGGGGCAGTATTATAGTAGTTATATTCTTGTACATAGGGGTAGTATTATAGTAGATATATTCCTGTAAATAGGGGGCAGTATTATAGTAGTTATATTCTGTACAGTAGGGGCGCAGTATTTTTATAGTTTAGTCTTGAAGATAGGGGGCAGTATTATAGTAGTTTAATTCTTTGTACATAGGTGGCAGCCCATATATAGTAGTTATATTCTTGTACTAGGGGCAGTATTTATAGTAGTTATATCTTAGACATGGGGGGCAGTATTAGTAGTAGTTATATTCCTGAAATAGGGGGAAGTATTTAGTTAGTATATTCTTGTAATAGGGGGCAGTATTCATCTAGTTATATTCTCTGTAATAGGGGCAGTATGTATAGTAGTTATATCCTGACAAGGGGGCGCATACGGGAGATTATAGTTAGTGATAGTCACTGATAACATCGTGGGGGGCCACACGAGATAGTTATCCGTACATCGGATATTTAAGTATCCTGTACATAGGGGGCAGCAGTATTATAGTAGTTATATTCTTGTACATACGAGGGCAGTATTCTATTAGTTATATTCTTGTACATTAGGGGGCAGTTATATAGTAGTTATATTCCTGTACATAGGGGGCAGGATTTATAGTAGAACTATGTACTTCAGCATTTATTGATAATCGGTCTAGGCAGTGGCAATTATAGTAGTTATATTACTTGTACATAGGGGGCAGTATTTATAGTAGTTATATCTTGTACATAGGGGCAGTATTTAATAGTATATTCCTCTTATAGGGGGCCAGATGTGTTATAGTAGTAATATCTGTACAAGGGCGCAGTATTATAGTAGTTATATTCCTGTACATTAGGGGCGCAGTATTATAGTATTAATCATTTGTAAATAGGAGCAGTATTATAGTAGTTATATTCTCTGTACTAGGGGCCAGTATTATAGTAGTTATATCTTGTACGGTATATAGGGCTTTCGCACAGTCGTGCAATTTATAGTAGTTAATTCGTGTCATGGGGGCAGTCATTATAGTAGTTTATTCTTGTACATAGGGACGATTAAGCAGTTATATGCCTACTAGGGCAGTTTAGTATTATATTTGTACAATAGAGGTGCAGTATTATAGTAGTGTATATCATGTAATAGGGGGCCAGTATTATAGTAGTTATATTCTTGCTACATAGGGGGCCCAGTATATAGTAGTTATATTCTGTAACATAGGGGCAGTATTATAGAGTTATATTCTTGTACATGAGGGGACGAGTATTCTATTAGTTCTCTGTCTTTGTAACATGAGGGTGCATAGCCTAGAGAGCATCGTATATATTGGGCGGCAAGAAGTTGATTACATAGGGAGGGCAAAGTTTATAGTGTTAATTCCTGTACATGGGGGCAGCATTATGATGTGTAGTTATTATCTGATACTCGGAGTAGGCACAAGCAGTCTTATAGTATGTTATAATCCTGTACAAGGGGGCATATTATAGTAGTTAGATTCTTGTTAGAAATAGGGGGCCAGGGCAGTATTTCTATTAGTTATATTCTTTGTACCATAGGGGGCGAGTATTATAGTAGTTATATTCCTGTCCATAGGGGCAGTATTATAGTAGTTATATTCTTGTTAGCATAGGGTGGGCAGATTATATTAGTATTCTGGACAAGTGATACATAGGGGGCAGTATTATAGTAGGGTATATTCGGGTACATAGGGAGGCCAGTATATAGTAGTTATATTCCTGTATATAGCGGGGAAGTATTATAGTAGGTTAATTCTTGTACATAGGAGCCGTATTAAGTAGTTATAGTCCTGACATAGGGAAGCCAGATTATAGTACTTACTCTTGACATGGAGCAGAGTATTATAGGAGTATATTCTTGTACATAGGGGGGGCAGTATTATAGTAGTATATCTCTGTACATAGGGGGCAGATTATAGTAGTTAATCCTGTTACATAGGGGGCAGTATTATAGTAGTTATATTCCTGTACATAGGGGGCAGCATTATAGTAGTTATATTCCTGTACATCGGGGCAGTATTATAGTAGTTATATTCCTGTACATAGGGGGCAGTATTATAGTAGTTATATTCTTGTACATAGGGGGCAGTATTATGGCAGTTGTATTAAATTCTTGTAAATTCTTTGTTAAAGCCGAATAGACCCTTCATAAGTAAAACTATTACATATTCTGACGATTCATAAGCCGACATTTCATGAATTAGAAGAATATAATTTATCTAGTTTTCTTGCAAAAAGCACATTTCTATAGTGTATGTCCTTATAGGATGTTAGCGGCAGCACCTGCCTGATATGTATGTTCCGCCTGCAGATAATAAGCCTTTGTAAATGTGTAATCCGCGTTCCTCCTAAGTGCACCTTCCTGCAGACACAATATTGCTGTGAATACATTTTTCTCGCTGGCCTAATATAACATTATCTTTTCATAGATTCCATCCTGCACATGTGCGCGCCGTTACATACAGTTCTTATTAAGTGACTCAATTAGGACTATTACAAAGCGACCAGAAAAGCTTTTACTCTATTTGTTTTCTGATTAACAATAAAAGCCTTTACATTAAAGCAGCGGCTCCCGAACACACGGAAAAACCCGGAGATTAAAAAGTGGTCGAGTTTTCTAGATCTATTAAGACATTTTCACAGATGTATATGTACAGGCAGTCCCCGGGTTACATACAAGATCGGTTCCGTAGGTTTGTTCTTAAGTTGAGTCTGTATGTAAGTCGGAACTGTATATTTTCTAATTGTAACCCCAGCCAAATTTTTTTTTGGTCTCTGTGAGAATTGGATTTTAAAAATGTTGGGTTGTCATAAGAACCAGGATTAACACCAAAGTTTCATTATAGACACTTGTGATAACTGTTATAGCTGTTTATTGTAGCCTAGGGCTAAAGTACACTAGGTTATTAATTACCAGGGGGTCGTCTGTAAGTCCGGTGTTCTTAAGTAGGGAACCTCCTGTATTGTACATCTCACAATGATTCTCCATAGTCTCCCTTGCACTATTCTCCTCTATGTACTTTGTTGGGTGCCAACTTATGGTGATCACTACTATGAGGCCCAGCGCCCTCACAAGGTCACCTCCAATGTCAACAATAGAAGACCTGAATACTATTTAGTTTTGCTAGCTTATATTTTTCAGACTACATTTATTCCAAAGGGGAAAACATTTGAGATGTCTTTAGCCGGTAGAGAAGGGAATGAGAACATCTCTTGTCAAGGGCAGGACGTGTATAGAAAGTGCTGCCTCAGCTCTAGTCATCGTGATGGTGTCCTGACAGCTCCGTACCATGTGAGCGACTAGTAGTCACCGGTGAGTGTCAGGAAGATAATTTCATTTGCCTCGAGCAGTTTTATTGACTTTCTCTTTATCGTTCAACTTTTATTTTTTTCGTATCCAGATCCGTCTCGCACGTTAAAGGTGATGTCCTATAAAGGGCGCGCTGTGCTACTGCAGGGTTGTGGAAAGAATTGATGACCTATGAGTAAGGTCTCGATCACATAGATGACTTATACCCCTGTTTAACCCTCTATTATCCAAATGTTATGATGGGGACAGATTTCCACCGCTGGTCCTACTGAATCCAAATGCTGTACATGGTGTTAGGTATTGTTTATTCACATTTAGGTTAACCCTAGAGTAGGTTTTGTGCACTTTTCCATCAAGTGCATCTCCTAGGCATGGAATCAGCATGCCCAGACCTTGGCCTGTAGACTATGCTTCTGCTTGTCCTCCTGAAGCTGCCTCATTGGGGCTCATTTACTAAGGGTCCGCGGAGAGCATTTTCGTCGGTTTCCCGACTATTTCCGAGTTGCACCGCATTTAACAGGGGATTTTAGCGCACGTGATCAGATTTTGGTGCATTGGCGCCGGCTTTCATGAAACAAATCTGGGGGCGGGTCGTCGGACGATCTGACGGATTCGGACAACACACGGGATTTAACATCGGAAATTGTTACGCAAGACATGCACTCACATACACCGGAAAGAAGAAGGTGAACTCCAGCGGACCTCAGTGGGGAAGCGACGGATGCAGGAAATCGGGAGCCCGAGCTACGTGAATCGCGCCGGACTTTATCTTCGCCAGACAGTCCGGATTGGGGATCGCGATAGGACCGGGTAAGTAAATTTGCCCCATTGTGTCTTACAATCCATCTTCGATACCCTTCACCATTGTCACAACAACTCCAAGAGGTAGTCACCTGGTAGTCAGTCCATACCAAAGCCCAATTTCTGCTGACAGATTCCTTTTTAATTTGTAGCTACAATGGAAGCTAAGTAGGTTTTGGACCCTAAAACCAAACTGTCTATACATGTGTTGGGGGTTTAATGTTCTCAAACACTCTGACAGATTCCCCTTTAAGAAAAAATTGTTTATTATGATTGATCATACCACCTACCAATTTAGTTCATAAAAGCCAAATTACAATATGGCCAAAAATATTGAATCAAATTGTTTAGTAGTTTATGTTGTACACTTTGTCCCAGAAAACCCATATATAAATTAGTGCCAAATTCTAGATATATATCCAAAAAAATGGGTGGACAATTTCTTAAACTGGTCAACTGGGAGAACACAACGATTCCATCTTCTATATCCTATAAAGAGATTTTACGTAAGAGATGTGTCCGACTGGGGACTCCCAAACCAAATGTTATATCGGAAAGATAGGAAAGCGAAAAACACTGTTATACTATTTGTGTTGGAATATCGCTAAATAAAATATTTTACACTAAAAACACATGTATACGACCGGAGAGACAAGTGAGATTAGCAGTTTAATTTCTGGGTCCTCCCCCCCCCCCCCTCCCTCCTCCGCATCAACTCTTTGAAAACTCATTTTACAAGTCCTTTGATAACAGGAATGGTTTGTGCTCTCTGCCAGAAATTTATTTTGATTGCTCGACGCGCTTTATATATTACGGAATGGCATCACATTATATTTACTTCAAAGCACTTTGGGTCGCGAAAACCAATCTGAAATTCCTCGGCTTATTAAACGCTGAGAAAGAAGATGTATTGAAGGGTTACCTCACTTCTCCACGCCGTCTTCTGACTGAATTAACTTAAATGAGTCTTACGTATCCTTCTCTTCCCACCAGAAAAAAAAAACGGAAATAGAAAATATTTTTGACGTATTCCTTATCGCTGTTCAGGGATAATTTGGTTTATTGCAGATTTCTGTGGGAATGTATCAGTTAGTTATGCTGCAGTGAAAGGAATTATATGAAAGTGGGTGTAATGGACAACATGGGGGTCATTTACTAAGGGCCCGTTTTCCTGACGTGTTACCCGAATATTTCCGATTTGTGCCGATTTTCCCTGTATTGCCCCGGGATTTTGGCGCACGCGATCGGATTGTGGCGCATCGGCGCTGGCATGCACGCGACGGAAATAGGGAAGCCTGGCCAATTAAAAAAAAAAAAGTGTCGCAAGACTTGCACTTACCTTCACTAGGAATAGGCCGGTGAACTTGAGTGCATTTCGGCGGGCATCAGGGAACTTCAGCGCAGCAGCACCACCTGGTGGACGTCGGAGGACCTTGGTGAATCCCGGCCTGGACTCGAATCCATCGCAGAGAACGCGCCGCTGGATCGCGAATGGACTGGGTAAGTAATTCTGCCCCCATGTGTCTTTATCCTCATCCCTGGGGTCACGTATGGTGTCTATGCCAAACAGTCATTCAGAACCTCTATTGGTGGTTTATCTCCTGGGAAAATATGATAAAATTCTATATGTCTCACCCAGAATTATCGGTTGGGGGAATTGATAGAACCTCCATATACATAAGGTACAGTAAAGTGGATTCTATTGAAGAGATCTACAGATACAAAAACAGGATGTTCGTAGGCGTTGGTTGGTTTTCCAGAAGAAGATCATGGATAGTTCCAATGGTTTTTTCAATAAAAATGTTAACTGATGGTTTTAACATGGCGCAAAGTCCTAAAAACGGCTTGAAGACATGATGACAACACATTTTGTGTCACACATAGGAAGCTTCATCAGTTGACAGGTTTGGACACCTTCAGAACCGAGACCAGTGGTGGGACAAGTCTCTCCACTGTGTAACTCTCAAATTGGTTCTAGAGTCAAAATATTGTGACATGTTGCCAAATGTTTTAAAAGGATCACACGTAAGGTGAAATATTTTCGCTTGTAGTTCAATCTCGTAAGGATAATATCTGGCGGTGGTCCTCACAATCGTAAGCCTAGTTATGGTGCACCATCTATTGGAGCCTGAGGTAGTTTTTATAAGCTTATACTAATACTGCAATATTGGCTCATTTGCATAAGCTGAGGCCCAACACAATCTCAGGAGGTTGATTCTCAACACTCAATCAAGTTGGGGTTTATTTACTAAGGGTCCCAACGGCCACATTTTCGTAGGGTTGCCCGACTTTTGGGGAATCGTGCCGGGGATTGTGTCGCACTCAATCATTTTGTATTGCAATTGCGCCGGCTTACACGCGACACAAATCAGGGGCGGGCCGATGGATGATCCGATGGATTCGGACTACGTGCGGGATTTAACAATTCAAATTGTGTTGCAAGGCAATGCACTCACATACACCGGGAAGAAGAAGGTGAACTCCGCCGGACCTGAGCGGGGAAGCGACACGTGCAGAATCTCGGGCGCACGATCTTGTTGAATTGTGGCAGACTTCATCCTCGTCGGACAACGCATCTTGGAGATCGCGCAGGGACCGGGTAAGTAAATGTGTCCCATTGTCTCCAATGGCAAGACATTCAAACCTCAACCGGAGATCCATCATACAGTACTTTCTACTCTTATATAAAGAAATATATGATATTGATTTAACAAAATTGATGGATCCTAAGTTCAGATCCATCCAGGGTCCTCATCTGCACCTTCTCTGGTTTTCTCCAGGTGCTTTAATTTTCTTCTAGTTGTGATGACCAAGTAAGTAGTTATTTCACAGACTTTAGTACAGAACCTTGGAAACTAATAGCGCTATAACTAATTGAAAAATTGACAATTCTGGATGGAAAATTCTCTCCACAGAGTGTAGCAGGAACATTTGGTAACCTTACTGTTCCAATGTCTGAAAAATAAGACTTTTGAAATGTTCTTCCACCAAGGTTGGATAAAGCTGAACCGGGGAGAGAAAAATAGTCCATCCTTCGTCTATATGGGGCATTGATCTGCCGTGTTTGCAGTTGAGGGCCTGTGTCTAGCAAGACATTCAAACCTCAACCGGAGATCCATCATAAAGTACTTTCTACTCTTATATAAAGGAATATATGATCTTGATTTAACAAAATTCATGGATCCTAAGTTCAGATTCATCCAGGGTCCTCATCTGCATCTCCTGTGGTTTTCTCCAGGTGTTTTAGTTTTCTTCTAGTTGTGATGACCAAGTAAGTAGTTATTTCACAGACTTTTGTACAGCACTTTGGAAACTAATAGCACTATAACCAATTGAAAAATTGATGTTGTATAAATTCTTCCATTGGTTGTCCCATTTACCTAACTCTGAAATGTTCTTTTAACAAGGTTGGATAAAGCTGAACCGGGGAGAGAAAAATACTCCATCCTTCGTCTATATGGGGCATTGATCTGCCGTGTTTGCCAGAAGGCAGTTGAGGGCCTGTGTCTATGGGGTCCTGTTATAGAGGGGAGTTTTCAAGCATATCATGAAATCAGAAAATTATGATAATTGTCAAGTCCAAATGGACCCCATATTGGGGCGTGTTCATATTCGGTGTCTAGGGCAGTGAGATCCGTAAATATGGAACTGCACATAGAGCTAAGAGTAGTTGGAGATCACCACACCGAGGAACATAGGCTTCCAGGTTAGAGTCCTTGTTACCCAGGTCACTCACATGGTCCCAACCAGATAGAAGCTCCAAGCCGATGCCTGCCCCATGGTCCTTATAACTCTTGTATTACTACCTGCTTCTTACACCGAACGCCAGGCCCTAGTAGGCAGCGAGCTGGGAATAATACATGAGCCGGCCGGCTTTTATTGTGTCCTCCGTCTCTGAGGCGTAAGAATCATGTTTTGTTTAGAGCCCTTTATCAGCGCCGCACTGCTAAAAAAACATGACAAAATTGGTCCATGAACTCCGGGTATAATGTTACAATTCACCATAAGAATCCTGCAGGGGGTTTTACATCTTGTTTTAATTAAATGTTGTGACACCTACAGAAATTTCATTAGAAGAGGGAGAGACGACGTCTAATTGGAAAATTGCTCTGCCCGTCTTCATGTTAATGCTGCAGGGAGAAAAATCAAACAGCAATTAAATATTGCCATTTTTTTTGTCATTTCAATGTATTTAGATGTCTATATATTGGCCATTTTATGTGGCTGCTTATGTGCAACCGAAAGCAGAAAGCAAAGCATCCAAATGGGGGGATTCAGTGTCTGATCTACAGCCCTAACATACCGTAGGTGGTTGTAGGGTTACCAGGCGTGGCAGGGTACCGGAGGATCCTCTGGTGGTCCTACTGAATATTTGAGTCTAGATGTATAGAAGAAGACAACCCAATCTAGACTTTACTAGTGTCTATTTCATAAAAGGTGGGCCCCAGAATAGTATATCTTGTTGGCTAAAGGTGCCCCATTTCGACAATGCTTTCACTTGCCATATAGCCCCCCGCCCTCATGTTTTCTGGAATAAACTAGGATTGGAACCTATGTATAAGATATCTACCCTCCTTAAAGGATTTCTCTGGTTTAGAAAACACATTTTTCATGCCTTCTTTCAAGATCCCTATTTCCTTGGCAAAGGGTAGACCAGCTGCAACGGAACATTTATCACCCTAGAAGACATGACCTGCATTGTGTAAATGGACACCTTGTAATACCTAATTTCTCCTGTGGTGGCACTGTAGGGAGCGCCAGCGGCGCGTTCTCTGTGGTGAATTTGGGTCCGGACGGGATTCACTTTTTTTAAAAATGCGGCAGTTTTTCCGAATCCGTCGGGTTTTCGTTCGGCCACGCCCCCCGATTTCCGTCGCGTGCATGCCAGCGCCGATGCGCCACAATCAGATCGCGTGCGGCAAAATCCCGGGGCAATACAGGGAAAATCGTCGCAAATCGGAAATATTCGGGTAACACGTCGGGAAACCGCGAATCGGGCCCTTAGTAAATGACCCCCACTATCTTGTGTTTCCACAGATCAGAACCGATCACGACAGACCCCAGCAGAGGAACACTTTGTAATATGCACTTTAGATTTTAGATAGACTGTAGATACCATCGTTATAACACATTGAGAAAGTCCGGAGCTACAACTTATATTGTGCTTCGGAGCTGCACTCACTGCAGGTTGTTACTGGAAAAATTTGATGAGCATTGCCCCAAACATGACCCCCACAAAAGCCAGAACAATCAGTGAGTTGCCACTTGGCTTAAGAGGGATACACAGGCCCAGGAAAAGCCTAATAGAGTTATACACAGAGTTTTAGGACTTAGGGTTGGAAAATTTGGGTGGAAGTTGGAGGGTTGGGAGAGTCAATCAAATTAAGCATCTGATTGGATGGTATTTGGAAGAGTGTAAATAAGAAGGTTGGAAGTTAACCAAGTGCAGCATAATGGCATCATATCAGCAGCCAAATACTAGGTCATGGATTCAGGAACGAGTGTGGGCGATAGCCGGGGTCCATAGCCACCCAAACCACCTTCCGAATTTTATACCCAGAAGAATCTTCACTCATGAAATCCTTGTTCCTGCTCTTAATGCGCATTCGCTCAAAACACATGAAGGTCTGCAGGTCCTCACAGAAGACCTGCAGACAGAAGGGACGCATTCTTCGTTTCCCGATTTACCACATGTAGGAAGTGATTTCAGACTTGTAGGAGCCATAATATAAATACAGCCCAGGGCTCATGGCAGTCTCAACATGAGGGACCTTCTAAGAAGCTCCTATCGGTGACCTTAGTTATGTCCATAATGAGTCGTAGTGTTATATATAGAGTATTATATAACAGTATATGACGGCACAATCTCTTTTCCCAGAGTATATATAGCCTATTTTGACCCCACCGAAAAATGGGGGCTAAGCCAAAGCAGAAAATCACACTAGAATATACAGTGCAACAATACTTTATTAATTATTCATAAAAAACAGAATATCACATTAAAATATGTGCAGTCACAGATGGTGGTATACATAACAAGAGGAGTCATCCTACTCCGACACTTATAACCTCAAAATCACATCACACATCATATACAAAAAAACCTGGAGATCTATAGTATGAAAATCATGGCCGTATAATGTGTACCACTTATCACATAGAACATATCCCAGAGTATAAGTGGGCTCTTCTTACCCATGTAAAGAACTGTAATGGATTCAGTGTCCTGGGTGGCTCCTGCCCCGACGCGCGTTTCGGCTCGGATGAGCTTTCGTCTGGGTGTACAGTACCGGGCAAGATTTCAACTTTGAAGCCTGCAAACTTATGAATACAGCTCCGAAGTTTAACGGGACAAGACAAATAAAAAGTTTACCTGCTAGTAGGACTCTATCCGTTCTTCACATATTTAATGTCATGATCCCCTCATTACTGTATATATACAGTATAATACTATAAATACTCCTCTAATATTGGAATAAGGGTTGATACACGTGTATCCAGCACATATACCCCTGCCGTGCACCATATGCAAATAGTCCTCTGCCATTTTCATGGAGGGTACATAAGCGGTCTCATCTAGAACGCTGTCAGATGGAAAATGCATTTGATATACTGGTGTGTAAAGCGGTCTACCTGCTGCCGGGGTTTTATCACCAGTGACTGTTTAATATATTGGTTCAATAAGCAGGCCTGTCACACTAGTATTTTTCAAATGAAGATTAATAGCGCCATGCCGGCTCTCCCATGCATCATAAATATGTGCCGGACGCAGATTGTTTTTCAAATACTAAACTTTCCGGTACCACCGCGCCACTAGAGGAGAAGAATTGCCGTAATTTACACCCTGGTAAATGATTGTTGCAAATTGTGGATACTTAGAAGCTAAATAAGTGATATAGGATGGGCCAGACGGGTAGTCGGTGCTCGGCACATTGTGATGTTCTGCTGATAATTTGTAGAAGAATTGTCTACGCTCCACCGGCACAGCGTGTGGGGTACGGTAACTCTATGGAGTGCAGAGGAGGCGTCGAACCATTAGGGGGGCACGAAAACTCATACTAACAAAACAAGACCAACATTATTACTACAATGAAGTTATGGCTCTTCTACAAATTTTACATGTGTGAGATCACTGTAATTTTGTGGCTTTACTTGAAGATACCTACTCTAGCGTTTAAGCCTTGTTGAGCGATACGTTATTTCAGTGGGAGCAGGAAGCACAGCTGTAGTGTAGACTGCTTCTCCATACTCCATAACTACATAGACTTGTTCTGGCCCCTCCCACTTGTAACACTGTATTCTCCCTATTTCATTTATTCCCGGTTGCTAGGTTCTGATCATCCCCCTCCCGGTCTCGGAAATATCATAAGAGTCTGAATTTTTGGTCTTTTGTCCCAGCCAATCCCCTATAAACCCTGGATATCATAGGAAGGTGCCTGAGCAAATAAAGTGTTCTAGAGTGCTATATCCTGCAGAGATGGTCTACACTCCTATATACTGACTAGGCCCCTGGCTAGCAAGACCATCAGACTGCAGAACTGTGGCTTCATTGGAAAGGGGACTGGGTTCATGCAGTGTTGGGATCCATTAGTTTGGAAGACAGCAATGGGGAAAGTGGGTTGTTAAAATCCCCCAACCCATGATAATGAAAAGAGAATTGTTATCAGGGTTAGTTATGCCCTATCTACAGAGCATCGGTCACTTGAAGAATTCCCAAAGTAGTAAACAGAGGAAAATGAGTATATGCCGCAACCTCTACACACACCATAGCTCTGAGCCAGGGTCATGCTTGAGGGAGATATGAGTCCCAGTGATAGGGACTTCATTGCTTATCCGTTGGATCTCCTAAGCTTTTTTCTAGTCCTCTAAGACTCATCCATTGAAAATCCAAAAAAGCTTCTCAGTAGATCAGGACTGGTTTAAATAAATTACACCTCACCTCAATTCCAGAAATGTCTAAGAAGATTCTACAACTTGAATTTAGAGACAAAGTTAAACTCACAAAAGTATAAGGAAAGCCCTTAGGGTCTAAGGTCCAGCCCGAGTACGGTGTTAGGCCAGTAGGGGCCCCAGACATGATGGGACCTGGTCCTCCTCAGAATTGCATGGTATACATTAAGTTACAGTGCTATGTGCTTAGGGAAATCCTGTCTCTCAAAGGCCCAGGGGTAGACGGCCAACAAACCTGTTCACCCTAGTGCTATATCACCACCAATTATAAAAAAAAAAAAAATTGTAGCCATTCCAATTTGCCATAACAAATCACAAAACCTTCTTCTCCTGGGATGTTACAGGAGCCGTAATCCAGAAAACGGCATCTGGGTGGAATGATATCACTAATGTAATGTACGAGTTCCACACGAACTCCTAATTCTCCAAGTCCATTTCACCCATGGAGTGTCCGCTAACTTGTTAACGCAAGTCTATCGATTGCTCCTCTAACAAAGTGTGATCCATTAAAAACATCTCGACGCAACAACCTTGCAGCGGGATCATTAAATAAATCAATAGCATCTGCATAAAGAAAAGCTAACAAGCATTTTATAAGACAAGTATCAGAAATATCTCAGAATATTGTGCGTGGCGGGTGACAGTGATGAATAGAGCGTCGGAGCTTTCATCTCTTGTATAGATTGAGGCCAGTTTACTGTTAAATAGACCGTCTGTCACCATCAGTCGTGGCGTCACGTTAATCTCTGCTTCAAATATTCACATATATAATACAAGGACAGGAAAATTAGAATGGTTTCATAAAATTTTTTTAAAGGGGTTGTCCAAAGAAATAAAAAAGTTGCTACTCATCCAGTACCAGACCATTCTACAAAAAGTATACCTCCTGTGATCCGACTCTCGAAACCTATGTTGCTTCGGTCTCCCGGTCTTCTCCACTGCCAGTTGGGCCGGAAGGGTCTGGAGGAGATGCTTTTTCTATGTCCTGGTGGCCAACTGAAGCCAAGGTTTTTGGCCAAAGAGTATCTCATGACAGCTGTCACTTACGGACCAACCAGCATTGCAGAAGTAGCAGAGAACGCCATTAATATAGAACCTGGAGCCATGGGAAATTTCTGGGATTCCTTTTAGAAGAGATTTGGATTGGTCGATTTCCCTAGTCAAGTTTCAAAGCTCTATAGTGGGTCGGACATTGGGGCACATTTACTAAGGGTCTGCGGAACGCAATTCCATCGGTTTCCCAAATTTTTCTGTTTTGCAGTGCATTTAACTGGGGTTTTCGGTGCACACAATCGGATTTTGGCGCATCGGCGCGGGCTTTCACACAACACAAATCGGGGGGCGGGCCGTCGGACGAATCGACGGATTCTGACAATGCACAGGATTTCACATCTCAAATTTTGTCGCAAGACAATGCACTTACATGCACCAGGAAGAAGAAGGTGAACTCCGGCAGACCTCAACGGGGAAGCGGCGAATCACACCAGACTTCATCTTCGTCGGACTGTCCGGATCGTGCATCGCGACAGGACCGGATAAGTAAATGTGCCCCATTGACTTTCAGAATCTATGAGTGGCACTATGGAAATAGTTTTCTTCCTTATGGAAGAGGACTCATTAGCACAAACGTTGTATTCTCGTCGGTAATCAGGTTACACCGCTATAATCGGCTACCAGCGAAGGAGGTATATACAGGAAACATTATCAGTACAGCACTTAAATTATATTGGCGCTATACAAATATAAAATAAAAATGCAAAATTACACATAAAAATGATATGCAGATTTGGAGAAGTAATACGAGCGGCAGCACATAACCTCGCAAAGAGATTAAGACTCAGGTAGATGGAGGGTTACGGAAACATCCGCCGCGGTAATTGCATCTGAATGGTAAGTGGTCGGGAGATTCGGGACAAAATGGCAATTATTTAGCTGATTGCATAAAGAAGATATAAAAGCGAAGACCAAAAAGACCCTTCGCACACTTAAGGAAGATAGTAGGCAGGCTGGCGGGACAGACACACATAGTCTGGCTAAGATTAGGAAGAAAAACAGTCCTTAGCCGCCTCATTGAGTTTTCCTCTCCCGAAACAACTTCCTCATTTGTGGCTATTAAGGAAATGGCATGTGAAGAGATCTTCATTTTACATGGCGGACAGATTCAATGCTAACATCCATTATACGATGAGGCTTCTTACCAGAAGCGAGAACAGAATGAGGGAGAAGAGGACATCTATGGTCTTCTTTAACTACTGGGAGATTTTCAATGGAATACAAATGAAACGTAATTGTGACGCCCAATTTGACAACTTGCGGTAATTTGATCCTCGATTGTCTGGCGTTCCATAGAGTAGATGGAGACGATGCATAATCGAGTCCGTTGAGTTTGAGTGGAGGAGAGTGAAAGGTTGTGCGGGAGGGGGAAAAAAAAGGAAATTTTAATTGCATCTTGAGAGATGAGCGCTTCATCTTACGGGAAAGAGAATCCATCTCTTAATTAGGCTTCATTAAGCTGTTTGTCATCGCTACAATCACTGCATATGTGTCTATAGAATGGGTGGAGGAGAGCCGAAGACCGCTCTTCATGAGACCGCTCTTCACAAGATGCTTTAGGAGTTTAATGCATCTCGAAAATAATGGCGTGGGCGTAGAGACCTGGAGAAAAGTAACCGGAAGATACAGCAGATGTTGCCAGAGTTCTGAGGAAAATATGTAAAAAGCTTTGAGCGGGAACTCTGCGTAGGAAATGGAGATCTATCTGTAGGTCTGTCCTAAGGTAGGACCATAGATGGTGCAATGTCCAACCACCAAAAATGGCCAAATCTGAAATCGTCTTCATATTGTGTATGAAGATTTGACTTATTGGTTTCAACCAATACTTTTGATCAAGGAGAGATAAGCCACAGCTCAACTGCTGATCAAATGTATAGGCAACTTTGTTCTATCATAAATACTTCACCTCTAGAATTCTAGGTTGCAATGACCTGGGGGACCACTGATGATAAACTTTAAGAAAGATGGAATACCCACAGAGCAAAACCTGACTTGTAATTGGTCTCCCAGCCTTCAGGTGGTAGATCGGGTGACCTTTATGTTATTAAAAATAAGACCAGGAGGCAAGAGAAGTCACCAATAGGCAAGCTGACAACTCAATTGACTCAGAGACATGGCCCTGGCTTGTGCAGCACTCCATTATTCTGTATTTCCGTATTTCGTGGAGCTCAATAATGACCACATCTGTAGCCCTTCCTGACTTTTTCTATAGGCTCCTGCTGGCCTCAATACCCAGGACTGCCACTTGTCTGCTCTCGGTGTTCCTTGGGGTGCTTGTCCCTCAACTCATGTCTCAACTCAGCCTATTTTTCTGTGGATCTGTGAGCTGGGTCTCAGTAGTATGGAGGCGTCTATAGTGGTAATACTCCTGCTCATGCAGATGATGACAGAGCTGCCCTATATTTGGCCGTTCTGCCGCCTGAGGCAAGCTATAGATGACACCCAACTCTGCCCCATCCAGTATTAATATATCAGGTCCATTTTTTCTGTAGATGGGTTCTGCATGCAGTGCTTTAAACTCACACAAGATGTGAAGAGACACTATTTTTAAGTGTCAGGTCCTTCTTTGTAGCTGGTTATGACACCTTTTATGCCGCCCCTCATCTTTCTGCAGGTGCTGCCGCCTGAGGCGAGAGGCTCAACTTGGATGGTGCACCCATGCCTCTTCTCCCAACTAAACCAACTATATTGTATAATCTTCGTCTAACTATCGGTATTGCTACAACTTTTTATCTTGTAAGGAGTCTGTAACATAGTAGGGCTTGGACCCTAAAGTTTTATCACACTTTCTTAGTAAAAAGACATAGCCATAGTCATAGCTGAACACTTGTATTTTACGTAATTTATCATTATGACAGCGTATTGAACCAACGTATCTTGAGATATTAACCGTGGTACAATATGTAAGGACCTAAGGATGAACTTGGGACTCTGCACTAGAATTCAAGAGAACAGGTTTGAGCTGCAATGCCCGAAACAGCCTGCTGACCGGAGTGGTGCTGTCTATGATGGGTTACGCTGTATATGCCTCCTCCCAGGCAGAGAAATTGTTACCTAAATCTCACCCCAAGCTATTGCGTACATGGCCTTTGTTGGCAAGAGGAGATATAATATCTCCATAGAAATATCCTATCAGTGCCGGAGAGAACAGGGTCATGACAGAAGCCTGAAAGAAAGAGGAGTTTTATTATTACACAACAAGTATGTACTTGTATAAAGTGATGGAGCTGGCGGCCCAACGGCCTCGAGAAGAGACGCTGCAATCACAACTAACAAACAATGTTCTGCTGTTTTATGTGTATGTAAAGGTTATCTCTATGGAGAATGGGGATGTTTATATCAAAGTCGCAGGAGGGCGATTCATTGAAGTATTTGTTTATCCTGCTGTTATATGCTTATTAACCTGCTCGGTAATCCGGATAAAATACACAAAACAAATGTATCATATCTAGATGTAGATGTCGCAGGACTGAGATTGTCATCTAAATATCAATTTACACCTTTGTGATGTACAGTATACAATGTTTAGCATGTATGTGTAGCGAGTACACTAATATACAGAATCTATAGTATGTATGTTTAGTATGCACATCAAGAATTTAGATTTTTATACAATATGTTACGGAGGGGCTGGGTGCACCCTCCCTTCTTCTCAGTAGATCCTTCCTGTGTTGTATCTCAGCCTCAGTGGGCCCCTTTGCAGTAAACTCACTTGACGGCATTAAAAATTCAGAAACTAATACAGTTCCCTAAAATACTACCTAGTTCATCATCCCAAACAGCCCACTCATGGTCATTTTATATAAAGCTCCGCTCACCCCCTAAAGATTCATTAGATAAAGCCCCCCTCACCTCCATGGATATATTATGTACAGCCTTATTTTGGCCCCTCCCCCCCAGAAGCTCTGGGCCCCAGTACTTGCTCGGGTATGCTTAGTGCTGACGCATGCATGTGATTTCACCAGGGGGTTTCCAGGCTTGATGGAACAGCAAAGCTAAATATTGTACATGCGCATCTTTTTCTATGGTATGCTCATGCGCAATATGTGCAAATTCTCTCTCTGTTTTTTCTCATCATTGCATGCATGTGACTTCATCAGGGGGTTATTGTGCATGCGCATCATGCTCGGTGGTCTGAGAATGCACTGTATGTACTTGTCTTCTTTCATCGTAGTGCGCATGCGCAGACCTTGGGAACACCATGCATGCATTTGAAATCATTCGGGGGTAAAAGGTTTGATGACAAAGAATAGCAAATTGTTGTGTATGCGCATCATTCTCTGTGGCCTGCACATGCGCAGTATGTAGAAATTTTCTGCCTGCCTTGTTTCATCAGTGCGCATGTGCAGACTTTGGGAACTCCATGCATGCTTATTATTTGTCCAGGGGGGTTGAAAGTTTGATGACACGGCAAAGCAAATTCTTGCACATCATTCTCTGTGGCCTGCACATGCACAGTAGGGAATAATCATCTGGCTGGCTTTTTTTTAATCAAAACACATTAGAGTGACCTCTCCCGCATGCACGGTAATCACCAAGGTCAATGCATGGACAGATTCTCTGACTGCGCTTTTTTACACCCCTGCCTACCCCAGCTTTCATTATAATACTTTATTATTTATACTTGTAGGCCTTATTTAATGTAATGTAAAGATTTTATTGATGGCCAGGCGTAATGATTAAGCAGAGTAAAATCTTGCGCATGCGCAGCCTGGCCAGGACCTTCTACAGAATTTGCAGTGCGAATTTTGGAATGGTGCAGTTTGCTACCGTGTATTAGCACAGACAACATTTACCAGTCTTTTTAGATGGATGGAGACAGTCTAATCACTTCAATAGGGACTCAGTTGCATCTTGTGGTGCTGACCGGTGAACAGCGAGTGGAGCTCTACTACTGGCTCTGTGTTCTGGGATCTGTGAGGGTCTGGATGTTGGACCCCTCCTGATACTGTTTCCTGTAGGTCAGTGATGGCGAACCTATGGCACGGGTGCCAGAGGTGGCACTCGGAGCCCTCTCTATGGGCACTCTTGCCATCATCCCAGGGCAGAGGTTGCCAGACAGGACTCAAGGCCTCTTGCAGTCCCAGGCAACCCAGGACCCTAGAAGGAAGCTACAATGATAATCCAAACTTCTTCTCCTTCTTTCTACTATATTGGTGTCCTCAGGTGTCTATACAATTTAATCCTGTGAAAGAGCAGGTAGTAATAAGTTACTGCTTAAATTGTCGGATTGGCACTTTGCGGAACAAATGTGCGTTTTGGTTGTAGTTTGGGCACTCGGTGTCTAAAAGGTTTGCCATCACTGCTGTAGGTCCTCAATATATGAAAGGTGGAACCAGGTTTGCACCAGCCATGGGGCAAGTTGAGCCTCTTGCCTCAGGCAGCACCACCTGCAGAAAATGGGGGCAACGTCAGGGACATAGTAACCTACTAGAAATGAGGACCTGACTGACCTGACCTGACTTAAAAATAGTGTCTCAGACACTGCATGGAGAACTTACGTACTAAATAATATAAAAATAACCCTAATATTTTGCTACTGGATGGGGTGGAGGGGGCGCCGTTCTTTAGTTCACCTCAGGCAGCAGATAGTTTGTGTTCACCCCTGGATGGAATCTGTCTTTTAAGCTACGAAGATAGCAATCTCCAGGTCCTGATAAAGACCACCTCACACATCCCCTGACTTTGAGGGTGCACTTGAGGAGCGAGTCCTGTGATGTCTGCTGCGAGAGATTAGTGCCCTCCTCCTGGCTGTGTACCGCCGCTGCATCGATTTTCTCATCGGGGCCATTTATCCTGTAATCCAGAGGTGGCTCTTTGAAGTGCTGGATTGATGGCTGCAAATAGGTTTTCAGGGTCAGATTAACGTGAAATCATAAAAGCGATGGTGGCATGAATCTGGCCCAGAATATACGGCGGCTTTACACTCACTTTCTAATTGCCTTTTAATACAGACCTTCCCTATAAAGAAGGAGTGTGCGGTTAAGTCATTGCGAGGCCTGCACCGAGCGGCGCCTATTACCAGCGCTGCATAATTCACACCTAATAAATTGCTGAGTGCTTCAGACGCAGGACGCGGCTCTATCTCCGCTGCTTAAAAGCTTCATGTCTGGAGACTCAGGACAGCAACACTTTACTAAGGAAATTCCATCAGATGGAGAGAACAACCGGCTGTGCATTACCGGCAGCAGCGGGCGGTGGTGTACAGGCGCCGGGGACCAGGACATGGCACTAACGATATTATACCAACAGTGGGTTGCAGAAGTCTTCATACCTTTGAGATGTTTTTTTTTAATTTTTAAATGTTACAACCACAAACTAAAACATTTTTTATCGAGATTTTTTGCTATAGAACAACACAAGTATTGTAGAACTGTAAATAAATTATGTATACGTTTGCAAATTTTTGTGACTTGAGATGCCTATGTATTCACCCCCCTGTACTCTGACACTCCCAAATATAATCCAGGGACTGCATGTCCAATAGCCATTAGAGGTCTTAGTTAATACAGGGGTTCCCCTACTTAAAAACACCTGACTTACAGGCGACCCCTAGTTACAAACGGATCTCTGGATGTTGGTAATTTACTGTACTTTAGCCCCGGGCTACAATGATCAGCTATAACAGGTATCACAGGCGTCTGTAATGGAGCTTTATTGTTACTCCTGGTGACAACCCAACATTTTTAAAATCCAATTGTCACAGAGACCAAAAAAATCTGACTGTGGTTACCATTATAAAGTATACAGTTCCGACTTACATACAAATTCAACTTAAGAACAAACCTATAGAACAGTGGCTCTTTTGTTGGCTGCATCTGGCTCTCAGACATATCTGTAATAGATAGTGATGGCTGCTGTGTGTTAGACTGATCACTGAACACAGGCAGCGATGTAACCATTGTCTACGTCCTTTGTACGACCCAGACGTCATCCCCGACATCGTCTAAGCCTGGGTCTTAGAGAAGAGCGTGGGAGTGATGAGGAGCTGGCTGCAGGGAGCGCTGGTAAGTGAATATTAACTTTTTTTTTTTGCTGGGACTACTTATCTACTTGGGGCATGTGCTGTGGTTGCCCATATACTGGGGGACATGTGCTGGGGCTACCCATCTACTGGGAGTATGTGCTGGGGCTACCCATCTAGTGGGGAACATGTGCTGTGGCTACCCATATACTGGGGGACATGTGCTGGGACTACCCATCTACTGGGAGTATGTGCTGGGGCTACCCATCTACTGGGAGTATGTGCTGTGGCTACCTATCTACTGGGGGAACATGTGTTGTGGCTACCTATATAGTGGGGGCATCTGTTGTGGCTACCTTTCTACTGGGGGACATGTGCTGTGGCTACCTATCTACTGGGGGACATGTTCTATGGCTCTATGGCTACCCATCTACTGGGGGACATGTGCTATGGCTACCTATCTACTGGAAGTTTGTGCTGTGGCTACCCATCTACTGCTGGTATGTGCTGGGACTACCTATCTACTGGGAGGCATGTAGTGGGTGTCAGGATTTGGAGTAGTGAACTCCCTGGACCACTGCGGACAATGATGTAAGCAGACACCTGGAACCTGAATCTAAGAGGCACCCGGTCTTCACCAGAGCCCACTGCAAAACAGGATGGTCTTGCTGAAGGGTGGTACCACCAGGTCGTTCCACAGGCACGCCTTGTCGACGGTGGCAGCCAAGGTCAAGGTACAAGAACACTAGGCAGTCTCATGGTCAGGAACAGGGAGACGGTCAAGGCAGGCGGCAATGATGCGAGGTCGGGGACGGAGCAGGAGGTCAGGGCTGGCAGCAAAGGAGCAGAATCAGGAACAGGTCCAGGGTCACAATGGGAGGTCAACACTTGGGAAGGAAATACTATGGAAAACTTCCTCATAGGCATGAAGCAGTAAGATCCGGCGGTGAAAGCTGGGAGCCGCCGGTCTTTATAGGAACCCGGGAAGTGGGCAGCACCAATCAGTGCCGTACTGGCCCTTTAAATCTGCGAGTGCCGACCCGCACGCTGGCCAGCCGGGACGGGAGCCAGAAAGTGGCAAGTTGAGTGAGCTTGGAAAGGGGCGCCTCCACGAGAGGGGCACGGCTGTACCTGCGATCGCAGGGGCACCCGTAACACTGGGACTACCTATCTACTGGGGGGCATGTGGATATGGTACGGCTCTTAGGGAATCACATTTTAAAATATGTGGCTCTCTCAGCCAAAAAGGTTCCTGACCCCTGGTGTAATGTGTATGTGTGTTACACGTAATATCTGTCTCTGTGTATACAGTGTAATGTATATATAATATCTGGCTCTGTGTGTATACAGTGTAATGTGTATGTGTGTATAATATCTGGCTCTGTGTGTATACAGTGTGTAATGTGTGTATAATATCTGGCTCTGTGTATACAGTGTAATGTGTATGTGTGTATAATATCTGGCTCTGTGTGTATACAGTGTAATGTGTATGTGTGTATAATATCTGGCTCTGTGTATACAGTGTATATAATGTCTGGCTGTGTTTCTGTGTATAGTGCAGGCTTTATCTCACCCCCGCCACATCCCTCACATCTCCTAGAGTTCCTATTGATGGTTATCATCTCTTATGGAGTGTCCCAGGCACAGATCATAGCATGCGGCCCTGGGAGACCACTAACAGGCCTGAGCGCTGTCCAGCTGGACTCAGATAAGGCTATCTGTAAATCCAGGACTGTAATCGGTCCCTGAGGACTACTTGGAGGTGTAGCCAGCCGGACGAGAGGAGCTGGAGATGCCCGGCCCTTATCTCCCGTTTGTCGCCTTTATTATTTGCTTCATATATTATGCTTGCATTAAGTCTGCGTTTTGCAAACTGAGGTCAGAGCAGTGAAGAATATTTTATGGCTGGAGCTCTGGAGGGAGAGATTGCCAAAGGCTGCGAGCGCTCAATAATTAAATGTATATCACCTTATTAAATTTTTAGCTGTTTGTGTTCTTTTAAGGCAGACTGGCAGCAGAGGCGGCGGTGCGTGTAACGCAGCCAATACGTTGTCACCTTACATCCCCTATTGCCGTACAACGTAGACTGGAGATGGGGGGGGGGCTTAGAGTGAAGCCAACATTAAAAACTGGCAATATTTTGAAGTCCTTTCAGTTTTCTCTCCTTTTAATTGGATGTGAGGAAGCAAGAATTCTATACAATCTATCTTATTTTATCATAACAAGATATTTTGAAGCTGTAAAATTTTTTGTGATTGTCTCTTGAAATATATTTAGAGCTCTGACAGTAAAGAACCCGCTCCTGGGCTATTCTACAAATTCCCATTTCATGAAATAAACAGTTCCCGAGGTGAACTGATGTACAAGTTCACATCTCTAACCATCAAGAACCGGTCCCTGAGCTGGCTGGACCATAGAGACACAGCTCTTATAGGAAAGAAGCAGCTCCTGTAGGAGCCTGTTTTTCCATATTTACAGTCCTAACAGCACACATAAAAACTTAAAACTGTAATTCTACAGATTCACAACTCATATATCAAAGATTAGAGATAAGCGAACATGCTCGTCCGAGCTTGATGCTCGTTCGAGCATTAGCGTACTCGAAACTGCTCGTTGCTCGGACGAATACTTCGCCCGCTCGAGAAAATGGCAGCTCCCGCCGTTTTGCTTTTTGGCGGCCAGAAACAGAGCCAGTCACAAGCCAGGAGACTCTGCACTCCACCCAGCATGACGTGGTACCCTTACACGTCGATAGCAGTGGTTGGCTGGCCAGATCAGGTGACCCTGGGATAGACTAGCCGCTGCCCGCGCTGCTCGGATCATTCTGTGTCTGGATGCCGCTAGGGAGAGAGCTGCTGCTGGTCAGGGAAAGCGTTAGGGTGTTCTATTAGCTTACTGTTAGGCAGGAGTGATTCTCAAAGAACCCAACAGCCCTTCTTAGGGCTACAATAACGTTCTACTTTTTTTATTTTAATTTGCATCTTTTACCATTTTGTGAGGAATTAGCAGGGGGACTTGCTACCGTTGTGTTTAGCTCTTAGTGGCACACATATCCATAGCAAAGACCGAAGTGGGAAAATTTAGTAGGGGTTGCATACAGACATTACTTATCCTGTCTGATCCTGAGTTACATCCTGTAATTATACTCCAGAGCTGCACTCACTATTCTGCTGCTGGACAGTCACTGTGTACATACATGACATTACTTTATCCTGTACTGATCCTGAGTTACATCCTGTATTATACTCCAGAGCTACACTCACTATTCCTGCTGGGTGCATCACTTGTATATACCTGACCATTACTTTACCTGTACTGATCCGAGTTACAATCCGTTTATTATACCCCAGAGCTGCACTCACATTCCTGCTGCTGGTGCGTCCACTGTTGTACATACATGACTTACCTTATCCTGTACTGATCCTGAGTTACATCCTGTATTATACTCCGAGCTGCACTCACCTATTTCTGCTGCTGGTGCAGTCACTGTGTACATACATGACATGACTTATCCTGTACTGAACCCTGGTTACATCCTGTATTAACCCCAGAGCTGCACTCACTATTCTGCTGCTTGGTGCATTCACTGTGTACATACATACATTACTTATCCTGTACTGATCCTGATTACATCCTGTATATACTCCAAGCTGCACTCACTATTCGCTGCTGGTGCAGGTCACTGTGTACATACATGACATTACTTATCCTGTACTGAACCCCTGAGTTACATCCTGTATATACCCCAGAGCTGCACTCACATTCTGCTGCTGGTGCCAGTCACTGTGTACTACATGACATTACTTATCCTGTACTGATCCTGAGTTTACTACCTGTATGATACTCAGAGCTGCACTCACTATTCTGCTGCTGGTGCAGTCACTGTGTACATACATGACATTACTTTATCCTGTACTGATCCTGAGTTACATCCTGTATAATCCTCCAGAGCTGCCTCACTATTCTGCTGCTGGTGCAGTTCACTGTGTAATACATGACTTACTTATCCTATACGATCCTGAGTTACATCCTGTATTATACCCCAGAGCTGAACTCACTATTCTGCTGCTGGTGCAGTCACTGTGTACATACATGACATTACTTATCCTGTACTGATCCTGAGTTACATCCCATATTACTCACCAGAGCTGCACTCACTACTTCTACTGCGTGTGCAGTTCACTGTGTACATACATGACTTACTTATCCTGTACTGATCCTGAGTTACATCCTGTATTATACTCCAAGCTGCACTCACTATTCTCTGCTGTTGGCAGTCACTGTGTACATACTGACATTACTTATCCTGTACTGATCCTGAGTTACATCCTGTATTATACCCAAGCTGCACTCACTATTCTGCTGCTGGTGCAGTCACTGTAAATACATGACATTACTTATCCTGTACTGATCCGAGTTACATCCTGTATTATACCCCAGAGCTGCACTCACTGTTCTGCTGCTGGTGCAGTCACTGTATATATACATGACATTACTTATCCTGTACGATCCGAGTTACATCCGTGTATTATACCCCAGAGCTGCACTCACTATTCTCTGCGTGGTGCATTCACTGTGTACATACATAACTTACTTATCCTGTACTGATCCTGAGTTACATCCCATTTATACACCAAGCTGCACTCACTATTCTACTGCTGGTGCAGTCACTGTGTACATCACATGACATTACTTATCGGTACTGATCCTGTTTACATCCTGTATATACTCCAGACTCTGCACTCACTATTCTGCTGCTGGTGCAGTCACTGTACATCACTGACATTACTTATCCTGTATTGATCCTGAGTTACATCCGTATTATACCCAGAGCTGCACTTCTATTCTGCTGCTGGTGCATTCCACTGTACATACATGACATACTTATCCTGTACTGATCCTGAGTTACATCCTGTATTATACCCCGAGCTGCACTCACTGTCTGCTGCTGGTGGCAGTTCACTGTATATAACATGAGATACTTATCCTGTACTGATCCCAAGTTACATCCTGTTTTATACCCAGAGCTGCACTCACTATTCTGCTGCTGGTGCAGTCACTGTGTACAAACATAACATTACTTATCCTGTACTGATCCTGAGTTACATCCTGCATTACTCCAGGGGCACTCACTATTCTGGCTGCTGGTGAGTTCACTGTGTACATACATGACATTACTTATCCGGTACTGAATCCTGATTACTCACTGTATTATACTCCAGAGCTGTACTCACTATTCTGCTGCTGGTGCAGTCACTGTGTACATACATGACATCTTATCCTGTACTGAGCCTGAGTTACAACCTGTATTATACTCCAGAGCTTGCAGTCTCACTATCGTCTGCTGCGGTGCAGTCACTGGTACATACATGACATGACTTATCCTGAGACTGATCCTGAGTTCCATCCCATATTATAACCCCAGAGCTGCACTCACTTATCTGCTGGTGCATTCCTGTGTACATACATGACATTACTTATCCTGTAACTGATCCTGAGTTACATCCTGTATTATACTCCAGAGCTGCACTCACTATCTGCTGCTGGTGGCAGTCACTGTGTACATACATGACTTTACTTATCCTGTACTGAACCTGAGTTCATCCTGTATTAACCCAGAGCTGCTCACTCACTATTCTGCTGCTGGTGCAGTCACTGTGTACATACATGACATTACTTATCCTGTACTGATCCTGAGTTACATCCTGTATAATACCTCCAAGCTGAACTCACTATCTGCTGCTGTGTGCACGTCACTGTGTACATACTGACATTACTTATCCTGTACTGATCCTGAGTTACATCCCATATTATACCCCAGAGCTGCACTCACTATTTCTGCTGGTGCAGTCACTGTGTACATACATGACATTACTTATCCTGTACTGATCCTGAGTTACATCCTATTATACCCGGACTGCACTCACTATTCGCTGCTGGTGCGATCACTTGTGTACATACATGACATTACTTATCCTGTACTGATCCGTGAGTTCATCCTGTATTATACCCAGAGCTGCACTCACCTATTCTGCTGCTGGTGCAGTCACTGTGTACATAACATGACATTACTTATCCGTGTAGGGACCTGAGTTACATCCTGTATATACCCCAGAGCTGCACTCACTATTCTGCTGCTGGTGCAGCACTGTACATACATGACATTACTTATCCTGTACTGATCCTGAGTTACATCCTGTATTATACCCAGAGCTGCACCTCACTATTTGCTGCTGCTGGTGGCAGTCACTGTATCATATACCATGAATTACTTATCCTGTCCTGATCCCAATTTACATCCTGTATTATACTCCAGAGCGGCACTCACTATTCTGCTGGTGCAGTCACTGTGTACAATACTAACTTACTTATCTGTACTGATCCTGAGTTACATCCTGCATTATACTCCAGGCTGCACTCACTATTCTGCTGTGCTGGAGTCACTGTGTACATCATGACATTACTATCCGTACTGATCCTGAGTTACTATCCTGTATTAACTCCAGACTGTACTCACTAATGCTGCTGCTGGTGCAGTCACTGTGTACATACATGACATTACTTATCCTGTACTGATCCGAGTTACACCCTGTATTATACTCCAGAGCTGCACTCACTATTCTGCTGCTGGTGGCAGTCACTGTGTACATACATGACATGACTTATCCTGTACTGATCCTGAGTTACATCCTATTATAACCCAAGCTGCACTCACTATTCCTGCTGCTGGTTCAGTCACTGTGTACATACATGACATTACTTATCCTGTACTGACCTGAGTTACATCCTGTATTATACTCCAGACTGCACTCACTATCTGCTGCTTGTGCAGTCCACTGTGTACATACTTGACTTTACTTATCCTGTATGAACCGAGTTACATCCTGTAATGTATACTCAGAGTGCACTCACTCTTCTGACTGCTGGTGGCAGTCATCTGTAACAATACATGACATTACTATCTGTACTGATCTGAGTTTTACATCCGTGTAATACTCCAGAGCTGAAACTCACTATTTCTGCTGCTGGTGCAGTCACTGGGTACATACATGCCATTACTTATCCTGGTACTGATCCTGATTACATCCCCATATAACCCCAGAGGCTGCACTCACTATTCTGCTGGTGCAGTACACTGTGTACATACATACATACTTATCCTGTTACGATCCTGAGTTACATCCTGTATTTATACCCCGAGCTGCACTCTACTATTATCTGCTGCTGGTGCAGTCACTGTGATCATACATGGACATTACTTATCCGTACTGATTCCATGAGTTACATCCTGTTTATACCCAAGCTGCCACTCACTATCTTTGCTGCATGGTGCAGTCACATGTGATAATACATGACATACTTATCCTGTACTGACCCTGAGTTACATCCGGTAATTATACCCCAGAGCTGCACTCACTATTCTGCTGCTGGGCTGCGTCACGTGTGTACATACATTACATTAGTCTTATCTGTACTGATCCCTGAGTTACATCCGTCTTATCCCCAGAGCTGCACTCAACTATTCTCTGCTGGTGCAGTCACTGGTACATACATGGACATTACTTTCCTGTACTGATCCTGAGTTAATCGTATTATACTCCAAGCGCACTCATGATTTCTGCTGGGTGCAGTCACTGTGAATAGCATGACATACTTATCTGTACTGATCCTGAGTTAACATCCGTATTATACCCAGACTCAGCACCATATTCGGCTGGTGCAAGTCACTGTAAATAAGACATTACTTATCCTGTACTGATCCTGAGTTACATCCTGTATTACTACCAGAGCTGCCTCACTATCTGCTGCTGGGTGCAGTCACTGTGTAATACATGACGGATTACTTATCCTGTACTGATCCGGAGTTACATCCCCTGTGTTCTAACCCCAGAGCTGCACTAATATTCTGCTGCTGGTGCAGTCATCTGTGTACTACTCTGGTATTCTTATCCCTGTATGATCCTGAGTTACATCCTGTATTATCTCCAGGCTGCACTCACTATTCTGGCTGGGCGCAGTGCGTCTGTGTACATACATGACATTACTTATCCTGGTACTGACCTTGATTAATCCGTAATGAATACAGAGCTGCACTCACTATTCTAGCTGCTGGTGCGTCACTGGGTACATATCATGAACTTACTTATCCGTACTGATCCTGAGTTTTACATCCTGTTATTATACTCCAGAGCTGCACTCACTATTCTGCTGCGGGTGCTCCAGTCACTGTTGTACATCATTACATTACTTATCCTGATGATCCTGAGTTACAAATCCTGTATTATACCCAGAGCCGCACTCACTATTCTTCTGGGGTGCAGGCACTGTGTACATACAATGACTTACGTTCCTGTACTGATCCTAAGTTACATCTGCATTAATACCCAGAGCTGCACTCACTATCTGCGGGTGGAGTCACTGTGTACCTACATACAACTTATCCTGTACTGATCCTGAAGTTCCATCCCTGTATTATACCCAGAGCTGCACTCACTATTCGGCTGCTGGTGCGTCCCTGTGACAATACATACATGACTTACCCTGTAAGCTCCTGATGTACATCCTGTATTATACCAGAGCTGCACTCACTATGTCTGCTGCTGGTGCCGTCACTGTGTCCATACATGACATTAATTACCCTGTACTGATCCTGAGTTACATTACCTCCTGTATTATACTCCATAGGCGGCACTCACTATTCTGCGGCTTGTGCAGTCCACTGTGTACATACATGAACATTACGTACCTGTACTGTATCCTGAGTACATCCTTATTATACCCCAGAGCATGCACTCCTATTCTGCTGCTGGTGCAGTCACTGTGTACATACCTGAATTACTTCTCCTGTACTGATCCGAGTGACAACAATCCGTATATACCCCAAGCTGCACTCACATTCTGCTGCTGGTGGCAGGCACTGGGTACATCATTACATACTTATCCTGTACTGTCCTGAGTTACATCCTGTAGTATACCCATAGCTGCACTCACTAGTCTGCTGCTGTGCAGTCACGTGTACATACATTACATTACTTATCCTGTACTGATCCTGAAGTAACGTCCTGTATTATACTCAGAGCTGCCCTCACGATTCTGCTTCTGGTGCAGTCACTGTGTACATCATGCCATTCTTATCTTAGCCTGTACTGATCCTGAGTTAAACATCCTGTATTATACCCCCAAGAGGCACTCCTATTCTGTGCTGGTGCCAGTCCACTGTGTACATCCCAATGACATTACGTTCCTGTACTGATCTTCTTGAGTTTACCCATCCATTATTATCCCCAAGCTGCACTCACTATTCTGCTGAGCTTATATAATGGAGGTGGGAATATGTGCATTGGCTCTAGGTGGTGAACACTTCTTGTCTTCTCTTTCTCCTTGCTGCACTTTGCTTGGATGCTGAGGAGGGGGCTTCATCCGACGGGTTCCCGTAATAGGGAGTAGAACTGGGATCATCTCTTACTTACTCTTTGATTTGTCATTCTGTCAAATAAACATTACAAAAGTTAGGTCCTAGACAGTCCCCTGGTTACAAGAGGATGGTACACCATATGCCACGTCCGGCTTTACTAGCAACATACAGCAAGGTGTGACACACAGATCGTTGAGGACAAAACCAAAATACTGTCTGCAGATAGCCAGAGCCACATCAGTGTGAGGACAACGCCCCTAGTGCACTTGATAAAGCTCCAATCCTGGAAATATATAATCCATGTATCACAGTCCTGCTTGCTACGAACAACATACAAAAGGTCCTGATTACACATCTCTCCAGGTACCAATACGTACCCTGGCCTGCAGATGGTATGGCGCACCTGCTGACATGTTCCCTTTAAGTATCCATTTAAAGAACATGAATATAAGTCGGGGTCGGATGTAGATGATACCAACGATAGACCTCAAACGCCAGCATTACAAATCTCTCCCCCATTAGTGTCCCCGTTACCGCCGCCGCTGGCCCGAGAGCGCCATCATCTAGTATAATCATGTTACATTTGGCAATGGCGGGCCGCTCCATTTGGGGCACGTCGTTTGCGCTGTGACGGGGATCCACAAACATAACGTTTATATGGAAGCTTTAATTTTATAACGATAGGAATGGCGGGATAATTTAGACGCTGGTATTTTTAGGCTTAATTATCGCCAGATTAGCCGAGGTAACCAATTAGCTTCTCCGCGGAAAATGCGCTCTGGTTCCATCTCCCGTTTGCATTTGCACGTTCCTATATCTGGATTGTAACATTAATCTACTTCCTATTGTTTGGAGTGGTGGTCGAATGACAAGACGGCTCCGCGTTAAGTGACGCCGCTCAGATCTGAGGATGACTCCCCCTCCAACTTCCGAAAATGAGACTCGCGGATACACACCTCTATTATGGGGGCCGCCCTCGTCCGCACCCCTCGGCCTCTTTCTCTTGCCCCCCCATGGTGTGTTTGGCCAGTCAGACGACTGCTAACGAAACAGCTGCATGTGATTAACCCTCGATGGAGGTGGACCCACCTTGCCGCCTCCGGCCTTCAGCGAAGGGATCTTCTGGCTCTGGAACAAAGATGAGAATCGAAATTGAAATAAAATTGCGAGAGAGGAAACAATATTTCACAAGTGGACAAAGAACCAACAAATGGGGGTCATTTACTAAGGCCCAAAATTCGTCCTCTTTCCGAAGGGTTATCGAATATTCTGAGTTGCGACGATTTTCCCTGGATTGCCTCGGATTTTTGGTGCATCGCAATCGGATTGTTGGTGTCTCGCGCCGACATGCCACGATGGAAATGGGTGTTGGGGTGGTGGCTGGATGGGTCGGCTTGTCCGTAAGAAGCATGACTGATTCGGAAAAAACCCTGATTAAAAAAAAAATAAAGTGTCCTTGACACTCCTTACCTGCAACCCCGCTTAGACAATGACTTCAGTGCACTCCCGATGAACTTCAGAGCACAGCAGCGACACCTGGTGGAACATCAGGGAACTGCTTCATTGAATCACTGGAAGAACCCGAATCCTGCAATGAACGCTTCGCTGGATCGGAATGGAGCCGTGTAGTAAATCTGCCCCATTGCGGTTATAAAATATTGTAAGAACAAACTAATGTTCTCCCATAATAGCCACAGCTTCTGATGCGCCAATCCCACAGACCCCTGTAAAGGGAATGTGTGTGTTGGGTCTTGTCCCTGGAGATCAAACCCTTTGTATTTATGGCTAGTGCCAGCATAACTGTGAAAGTGATTCCATAGTCCGGGATTGGTGGTTGCTTTTGGGGGTCCTTACCTGCTGTGCACTGTGGCACGTCAGCATGACAAATCGCTGTGTATGTGTCCCTGGAGAGATGTGTACTTGTGTATGTTTTGTCAGCTGCAGCAGGACTGTGGCATTGGATTTATATTCCAGTACTGCGCTCCCCAAGGCAAAATCAGGGAGGTATGTCTTCACACTGTGTGCTCTGTGCACTGAATCACAACCCCACAGATCTTAACCTCAACTGTGAGCGAAAGCTATAACTCATCCTATTGGCTGACCTACACTCACATCAGAGGGAAGGACTGAGGAGTAGGTTCAATGCAGAAAGGCAGAACAAAGCATGTGGAGGACATTCCTCTGGTGTGGGTGTGGGGGGGGGGCTTGCAACTCCACTGCGTGCCATGGCTTCTCTGCAATGCGTTTCCTCCACACCTTTCCCGGGTGCTTCGAGTAAAAGATCTAGAGACATCCTGGGTTGAATACTACGGCGTCACTTGGCAAGATCTAAGTAGTTTTGCAGAGTTTCCAGAGCACGCAGTGGTGAGGACCTAACCCCAGTGCAAACCCTAGACGATTGCGGAAGGATCTTTGGTTGGATGAAAGTTTGTGTTTGGGCCAGAACCTATAAAAAGGGCCAAGCTCGAATATCCAAAATCATCTAATAAAGGGAAGAGGGGGTCACAATGTGACTCTGAGGCAACGGGATGCGACGCAAATGCAAACAATCTGCTCACCCTTTCCCATCCATGAAGCAAAATCTTGCAGCTGCAGGGATTAAAATCCACACCCATTGAAATATACTGGTTTTGGAATTTGCAACACTTGTATCCAGCAGCACAATATGCAGCAATGTAATCGTGTATTGTAAAGTAACACCTTTTGTCCTAGAAGGAGAGCAGGCGCCATTCACAGACACAAGCCGAGGTCATTTAATAGAACGATGAGCAGAAACACAACTATGGGGAAAGGTTGCAGAACCCCGATCCCGTCAGTCTCATGGTTGCTGCTGTAGTCGGATAACCCGCGATCGGCTTTGCAAAATCTTTTCAAAAAGACTCGATGCAAAGTTATTTCTCGGAGATGGGGAAACCATGGATGCGGCGAGACACGAAATCACGACCCTAAAGAAGCTTCGCCCAGCACCATCCAGCGGAGGGACAATTCCAATCTACCGCGCATCCTGCCAAAATCTGCTCCTGAGCTGGATGCCCAGCTGTTAATAGCAAAGCTCCAAACCGAGAGGCAGAATCTTTATAATGCTCTTCAAAATCTCACAGCTGTCCACTAACAGAGCGACATTAGGCATTTCAATTACAGGACGAAGGCAGGAAGACTGCAGCCGCGCAACAACCATCCCTCGCGCTGAAGCCGCCTCTTCTATCATCCCTGCAGGGGTGTCCCTTAATCTGTAGGGTCAGCCAAATGCCACCACCCCCCCCGTGGTGTGCCACCGACTACGCAACCCCCCCGTGGTGGGCCACACCGACCTACGCGTCCCCATTGGTTGTCCACCGACTACGTCAGCCCACCCGTGGTGCGCCACCAAATACGTAGCGGCTCCGCCCAAAGTGGATGCGCCACCGACATCGCAGCCCCCTGTGGGTTGCGCCATCCAAAGGAGGTACGACTACGCAGGGAGGCCAACACGTTGGGTGTTTTCCCAGCCAGTAAGAGGGACTAGCACCCCCTGTGTTCTGTCACCACCACGACCTACCGCAGGCCGCCGCGTGGTCTGCCGCGTAGACCGACTCTCAGCCCCCGTGGTGCGCCAACCGACTACTCACCCCCGTGGTGCGCCACCCGACTCGCATCCCCCGTGGTGCCCACCGACTACTCATCCCCGTTGTGCCCACAACCGACTACGCACCTCCGCGGTGTGCCACCGACTATGCACCAAGTGGCATTGATGCCTGTCCACAGTGCCCCCCGCGGAATTCCCATCGCTCATGCACCCTGTGGTTCCAGATACAAATCTATCCCCATCAAAGTACAGCATACAAAGGGATTGCCGGCGGTTACATGTGATACCTCTGGACCGATGCGACGATTACCCTGTCTGTCTTTGCCAAGCTGATCCTGCACTCTGATCGTGCTCCCGAGTTTCTGGCATGTGTCGCTCCCCGCTCAGGTCCCCGGAGGTCACCTCTCTTCCTGGGCATGTAATGTCTTGTCCTGTATCAATGCGCTGGGGGAGTCACTAAGATCCTGCCAGATATCCTGCATGTTCGCTTCCCCGCTCAGTCCCCGGAGTTCCTTCTTCTTCCTGGTGCATGCAAGTGGCATTTTCTTGGCACACAATTAGAATCTTATCCCACGCTCAGTCCGTATCAGTTCGATTGTCCGACTCCGCATCCCCTGAGTTCTGTCGCATGAAAGCCGCAGCTGCGCCACAATCCCAGTAAATAGCCTTCCCAGCAGCGCAAATCGGGAAACCTAGAAAATCCGACGAAAGGCGGCCCGGACCCCTTAGTACTACGCCCCGATACTCAATCTCACGAAAAAGGTTGGTCACTTATTCACAGAATAGAAAAAACATGCTGATCATGGTCACCCTCACGACAAGTTTTCCCTGAGTTCCCCAGGTTATTGTGCCTCCTCCAATCCAGAAAAATCACACAAATAAAGGGTTTGTATAAAAGTTCATGGAGTTTAAACACTGAATCCAGCTTCTCGCTCCGAATGCCGCTTCACTGTAATTGACACACTACATACAGGGACAAATAAATGACATAATTCAGATTTCATGGACAGCCATCATAGAGAGGGGAGTTCTCAGGAGAGGAGAGCTTGACTGCTGTGCTCTCTCCGCCTGCGTGACGCTCTACAAACAATTTACATCTCACTTCAAGGTGATTTCGGGATGAATGTCACCGGTACTTAACCATAAAACCATGACAGGTGGCGTGAAATTTTCATTACTTGCAACAAACGTTGGAGGTTATTAGGTCAATTTCGGCTGACAGTTCCTTGACTAGCAATTTTTTAAAGGAGTAACTCATAACCTCAGAGAAGCTGCAGCTATCTTTATTACATAAAGGATATCCATTTTACATGGAGTCGGTCTCCAATACAACCCCACCGAGAGAAAGTAACCGAAATGTTTCTTGCGGTGCATCATGGGAGTTGTAGTCTTTGGTATACAGAGGTGACAATAACATCGGACGATAAGCCGTCACGTGTCCCACCCAGCAGCGCGGAATATAACATCCATACAATCCCCTCAGACACGACATTACCGCATGTTTTCCCGACCGATAATCGTCTCTTTTATTCTTGACGGTTGGCTCCCTGTGCCGCCTGTAAACGCGTCCTGCGGAAAACAAAGTCGCGCGGAATGTTCCGCAAACTTTCCGTGCCTTATTACATCAATGTGGAAAATTTCTCAATTGCTTATGCAAAACTGTTTTCTATCCTAGTAACGACATTTGTCTAATTACGGGACTATTTCTTTCCCTCGAGAAAAAACACTTTAATATTTGCATTGTTGAAGACCAAGCGCCATGTTGGTTATTGGAAGGATACGTCACTTGACAAAAAAAAGACAAAAAAATAAATGAGCGGATGAGATGGTGAGACAGGCCTGAGGCGGCGAGAAACAAGTAGAGTTAAGCGAAGTGAGGAAAAAAATAAGGTTCTAATGAAGGACTAAAGAATGGGAGAGGGGGCGAGGTGAAAACGGGAACAGAAGGTGGAAGGAGTGTCTTAGGGGGATGCAAAGATAAAAAAAAAGTAGGATGAGTGGAAGGGGGGAAAGATGAGGAGGGTAGAAGAAAAGCGCAGAGGCGTGAAATTTATATGGGAGAGGGAGTGAGAAAGTTGGAAAGGAGGCCGGTCCAGCGTTCCTTGTAACGGATGACTAGCCGTAGAGAACGGTCCGGGCTGGCGCTAAGGTCTGTACGGTGAGTAGTGCGGGTCGGTGTTCCTGATAGTCCTAGGGTGGGGAGCAGTGCTTCACCCCGGGAGCTGGCCCTCTAGTCTGCCTGTGTCCACATCTAAAAAGGTGATAATTTGCACAACAAGTCCCATCAGAGCATACAGGACAAGAACTTATCGATACAACATGGCCTCAAGCAGAATACTGAGTTACGCCTCTGGAGGATAATACGGAATTGTACTCAGGATCAGTACAGGATAAGTAATGTCATGGTATGTACACAGTGACTGCACCAGCACGAATATGAGTGCAGCTCTGGGTAGTAAATACAGGATGTAATCCTCAGGATCAGTACGGATAAGTAATGTCATGTATTTACACGTGACTGCACAGCAGAATAGTGATGTGCAGCTCTGGAGTATAATACGGATGTAACTCAGGATCAGTACAGGATAAGTAATGTCATGTATGTTACACGTACTGCACCAGCAGCAGAATAGTGAGTTGCAGCTCTGGGATAATCAGGATGTAACTCAGGATCAGTACAGGATAAGTAATGTCATGTATGTACACAGTGACTGCACCAGCAGCAGAATAGTGAGTGCACTCTGGGGATATTACAGGATGTAATCAGGTCAGTACAGGATAAGTAATGTCATGTGTGTACCCAGTGACTGCACCAGCAGCAGAATAGTGAGTGCAGCTCTGGGGTATAATACGGATGTAACTCAGAAGTCAGACAGGATAAGTAATGTCATGTATTACACAGTGACTGCACCAGCAGCATGTGAGTGCAGCTCTGGGGTATAATACAGGATGTAACTCAGGATCAGTACAGGAATAAGTAATGTCATGTATGTACACAGTGACTGCACCAGCAGCATAGTGAGTGCAAGCTCTGGGTATAATACGGATGTAACTCAGGATCATACAGATAAGTAATGTCATGTATGTACACAGTGACTGCACCAGCAGCAGAATAGTGATGCATCTCTGGAGTATAATACAGGATGTAACTCAGGATCAGTACAGGATAATAATGTCATGTATGTACACAGTGACTGCACCAGCACAGAATGTGAGTGCATCGCTCTGGGTATAATACAGGAGTACTCAGGATCAGTACAGGATAAGTAATGTCATGTATGTACACAGTGACTGCACCAGCAGCAGAATAGTGAGTGCAGCTCTGGAGTATAATACAGGATTGTAACTCAGGATCAGTACAGGTAAGTAATGTCATGTATGTACAGATGACTGCACCAGCAGCAGAATAGTGAGTGCAGCTCTGGAGTATAATAGCAGGATGTAACAGGATCGTACAGGATAAGTAATGTCAGTATGTACACATGACCTGCACCAGCAGAATAGTGAGTGCAGCTCTGGGTATAAAAGGATGTAACTCAGGATCGTACAGGATATAGTAATGTATGTACACAGTGACTGCACCAGCAGAATAGTGAGTGCAGCTCTGGTATAAATACAGGATGTAACTCAGGATCAGTACAGGATAAGTATGTCATGTATGTACACAGTGACTGCACCAGCAGCAGAATAGTGAGTGCAGCTCTGAGTTATAATACAGGATGTAACTCAGGATCAGTACAGGATAAGTAATGTATGTATGTCACCAGTGACTGCACCAGCAGCAGAATAGTGAGTGCAGCTCTGGAGTATAATACAGGATGTAACTCAGGATCAGTACAGGATAAGTATGTCATGTGTTACACAGTGACTGCACCAGCAGCAGAATAGTGAGTGCAGCTCTGGGGTATAATACAGGATGTAACTCAGGATCAGTACAGGAAAGATGTCATGTATGTACACAGTGACCGCACCAGGCAGATATGGAGTGCAGCTCTGGGTTAATACAGGTGTACTCAGGATCAGTACAGGTATAAGTAATGTCATGTATGTACACAGTGACTGCACCAGCAGCAGAAATAGTGAGTGCAGCTCTGGAGTATAAACAGGATGTAACTCAGGATCATACAGGATAAGTAATGTCATGTATGTACACAGTACTGCACCAGCACAGAATAGTGAGTGCAGCTCTGGAGTATAATACAGGATGTAACTCAGGATCGTACAGGATAAGTAATGTCATGTATGTACACAGTGACTGCACCAGCAGCAGAATAGTGAGTGCATCGCTGGGTATATACAGGATGTAACTCAGGATCAGTACAGGATAAGTAATGTCATGTTGTACACAGTGACTGCACCAGCAGCATAATAGTGATCAGCTCTGGGTTATAAACAGGATGTAATCAGGATCAGTACAGGATAAGTAATGTCCATGTATGTACACAGTGACTGCACCAGCAGCAAATAGTGAGTGCAGCTCTGGATATTAAGGATGTAACTCGGACTCAGTACAGGATAGTAATGTCATGTATGTACACAGTGACTGCACCAGCAGAATAGTGAGTGCAGCTCTGGGGTATAATACGGAATGTAACTCGGATCAGTACAGGATAGTAATGTCATGTATGACACAGTGACCTGCACCAGCAGCAGAATAGTGAGTGCAGCTCTGGCGTATAATACAGTATGTAACTCAGTCAGTACAGGATAAGTAATGTCATGTATTACACAGTGACTGCACCAGCAGCAGAATGTGAGTGCAGCTCTAGTATAATACAGGATGTAACTCAGGATCAGTACAGATGTAATGTCATGTATGTACACAGTGACTGCACCAGCAGCAGAATAGTGAGTGCAGCTCTGGAGTATAATACGGATGGAACTCAGGATCAGTACAGGATAGTAATGTCATGTTGTACACAGTCTGCACCAGCAGCAGAATAGTAAGTGCAAGCTCTGGAGTTATAATACAGGAGTAACTCAGGATCATGTCAGGATAAGTAATGTCATGTATGTACACAGTGACTGCACCAGATATGTGAGTGCAGCTCTGGGGTATAATCTGGATTTAACTCAGGTCATACAGGAAAGTAATGTCATGTATGTACACAGTGACTGCACCAGCAGCAGAATAGTGAGTGCAGCTCTGGAGTATAATCAGGATGTAACTCAGGATCAGTACAGATAAGTAATGTATGTTGTACATATGGCTGCACCAGCAGCAGAATAGTGAGTGCAGCTCTGGAGTAATCAGGATGTAACTCGGATCAGTACAGGATAAGTAATCGTCATGTTGTACAGTGACTGCCACCAGCAGCAGATAGTGAGTGCAGCTCTGGGGTATAATACAGGATGTAACTCAGGATCAGTACAGGAGATATTCATGTATGTTACAGTGACTGCACCAGCAGCAGAATAGTGAGTGCAGCTCTGGATAATACCATAGTAACTCAGGATCAGTACAGGATAAGTAATGTCATGTATGTACCAGTGACTGCCCAGCAGCAATGAGTGAGCTCTGGAGTAATATCAGGATGTAACTCAGGATCAGTACAGGATAAGTATGTCAGTATGTACACAGTGACTGCACCCATAGATAGTGAGTGCAGCTCTGGGTATAATACGGATGTAACTCAGGATCAGTACAGGATAAGTAATGTTGTATGTACACAGTGACTGCACCAGCAAAGAATAGTGAGTGCAGCTCTGGGGTATAATACAGGATGTAACTCAGGTATCTAAGGATAATAATGTCATGTACTTACATTGGACTGCACCAGCAGCAGAAAGTGAGTGCAGCTCTGGGGTTAATACAGGATGTACTCAGATCAGTACAGGATAAGTAATGTCATGTATTTACACGTGACTGCACCAGCAGCAGAATAGTGAGTGCAGCTCTGGGGATATAATACAGGATGTAACTCGGATCAGTACAGGATAAGTATGTCATGTATGTACACAGTGACTGCCACCAGCAGAATAGTGAGTGCAGCTCTGGAGTATAATACAGGATGTAACGCAGATCAGACAGGATAAGTAATGTCATGTATGTACACAGTGACTGCACCGCAGAGAATAGTGAGTGCAGCTCTGGTAGTATATACAGGATGTAACTCAGGATCAGTACAGGATAAGTAATGTCATGTATGTACACAGTGACTGCACCAGCATCAGATAGTGAGTTGCAGCTTGGGGATATAATAAGGATGTAACTCAGGATCAGTACAGGATAAGTAATGTCATGTATATACACATGACTGCACCAGCAGCAGAATAGTGAGTGCAGCTCTGGAGATATAACAGGGATGTAACTCAGATCAGTACAGGAATAAGTAATGTCATGTATGTACACAGTGACTGCACCAGCAGCAGAATAGTGAGTGCAGCTCTGGAGTATATACAGGATTAACTCAGGATCAGTACAGGATAAGTAATGTCATGTATGTACACAGTGACTGCACCAGCAGCAGAATAGTGAGTGCAACTCTGGGGTTATACAGGATGTAACTCAGGAATCAGTTACAGGATAAGTTAATGAGAATCACGTGATGCACCCAGTGACTGCACAGGAATAGTGAGTGCAGCTCTGGGTATATACGGATGTAACTCAGGATCAGTACAGGATAAGTAATGTCAGTATGTACACAGTGACTGCACCAGCAGCAGAATAGTGAGTGCAGCTCTGGGAGTATAATACAGGATGTAACTCAGGGCAGTACAGGATAAGTAATGTCATGTATGGTACACAGTGACTGCACCCAGCAGCAGAATAGTGAGTGCAGCTCTGAGTATAATACAGGATGTAAACTCAGGATCAGTACAGGATAAGTATGTCATGTATGTAACACAGTGACTGCACCAGCAGAATAGTGAGTGCAGCTCTGGGGTATAATACAGGATGTAACTCAGGATCAGTACAGGATAAGTAATGTCATGTATACACAGTGACTGCACCAGCAGCAAATAGTGAGTGTAGCTCTGGATGTATACAGGATGTAACTAGGATCAGTACAGGATAAGTAATGTCATGTATGTACACAGTGACTGCCCAGCAGCAGAATAGTGAGTGCAGCTCTGGAGTATAATAATACAGGATGTAACTCAGGATCAGTACAGGATAAGTAATGTCATGTATGTACACAGTGACTGCACCAGCAGCAGAATAGTGAGTGCAGCTCTGGAGTGTAATGCAGGAGTAAACTTATAAATCGATATATAAAAAGAAACATTATTAAAAGCTATATATTCTCTCAGAGGATATATCATCCCTTTATTGCCAATACAGTTTTGCTCCTTGTGCACTTGCTGTATTATCGTCACAGATGCTGTAATGATAAGCACTTGATCTTTTTTCCCATAATGCTTTGTGCTGTAAAGAAAATGTAACGGAGCATCAGTCACTTGGATAGCAGCTGGGTAATAGTATGCAGGGATGGAGACAGCCATTGGATGACCTAGGGAAGACCTTCTTATAGTGTATTCTAGTGTGTCATGTCTTTCAGATCAATACCCGCATTAAACGCTACCCTTATAGTGTAATTGCCTCCTGCTAGTTAAGAACTTAAGATCAAGGCTTAGAGTCCATGGATGCAATACATTACTCCAATGATAATGCTCTCTTAGTGTGCACTGCTCAGTTTATGTTCAGCTGAGTAGGGGCTTTCTTTCTTTAGATGGTATATATACTCATCTATAATCCTAGTTCCTAGTCTCACAGGTTACAAAGGTCCTTGTACATCTGTATAGATGGAGCAGTTTGGAGCTAGGAGGTAGGTGGTGGAGCAAGAGGGGAAGCTGAAGCCTCCTGAGGTATCTAGTGGTGCCAATGGGACAGGTACATACACTGGCGCTCATACTTATGGTTAATCCCCCTCCCATGACTTCAATTTGGGACCTTCTGAGCTGAAGAATGATAATATTAATGATATTCTAATATTTGTTGACTGATGCTTCCCGTTCTGCTGCGGTAGAGGAAGAGAGAGCTGTTACACAAAATGATTTACAGAGTTTATTCAAAAAATAATATTTTAAAGTCATAAGTTACATAATTTTAAATTTTTTTACTGTGTATGAGGGTTTTTGCTTAAAATATAATATGACTATAGTGGTAATTCTGGCTATGAATTATAGATATTTTATTAACTGACTTGTCAAATTCCCCTGTAACACGAATCCCCTCTCCTGCTTTTGAATAGAGATATACAATCTAAAATGGGATTAAAGATGTCCATCAGAATGTGTAAAACAAGACTGGTGCTTCCCGTTCTGCTGCGGTAGAGGAAGAGAGAGCTGTTACACTCAGTGCCTTGACACAAAACAATTTACAGAGTTTAGTCAAGAAATGATATTTTAAAGTCATTAGTTACATAATTTTCAATTTATTACTATGTATAAGGGTTTTCACTTCATGATATGATATGACTTTAGTGGTAATTCTGTAATTATGGCTATGAATTATAGGTATTTTATTGACTGACTTGTGAAAGGCCCCCGTAACGTGAATCCCCTCTTCTGCTTTTGAATAGAGATATATAATCTAAAATGGGATTAAAGATGTCCATCAGAATTTGTAAAACAAGACTGATGCTTCCCGTTCTGCTGTGGTAGAGGAAGAGAGAGCTGTTACAGAGTTTAGTGAAAAAATTATATTTTAAACTCATTAGTTACAAAAATGTAACAAAAATGTTAAAAAGATGTTTTACTATGTATAAGGGTTTTTGCTTTATATAAGAAATGACTATAGTGGTAATCCTGTAATTATGGCTACAAATTATAGATATTTTATTGGCTGACTTGTCTAAGATCCCTGTAACGTGAATCCCCTTCTCCACTCCTGAATAGAGATATCATGTGTATAATCTAAAATGGGATTAAAGATGTCCATCAGAATTAGTAAAATGTGATCAAATTAAAGCAGAGATTAGTAATATGTGCTCAGAGGTTAAAACATACAACATTTTGCATATGTAAAGGTCACATAATGCTAATGCCCTTATCAGGGCTCGCACTCAGACAGCCATTATGTGTCTGGGTACACACGCCAGATAGCTGGTGGCCCTAGGCTCATTCGACAGGGAGCGATTCTTCCCAACTTCTCTGGCAGCAACTAGTTACCCCTGGACTGTTACCCATATGGTGATGCAAGGTTGGTAGACGTCCATCACAATACGACCTTGATGTAGATCTAAAAGTAACTTTTCTGGTGGGATCATTTATTCTGCATTATTACTTTAAAAATGTAAACTTTGTCTCAGTTAATTCCCAGGTTGGTCAACACCCTGTTCTACATCTACTATACCTACCTATCCATAGGTAGTGATGAGCGGTACCAAACCTCAGTGTTCATGTTCATATGGAACACAAGTGGTTCAGGTCCACAGAGTACAAACCCAGACTTCAGTCAGAAGTCAGGGTTAGGTTCACCCCTCTCCCTGTCGGATAACCCCTTTAAAGGGTCAGCCCACCCACCATTAACATAATGAGTGTTACCGGTGGGTGAACAGACTCATTTAAATGGTTGCACCAGTCGTGGATATTCCAATTCAGGTCCAATAACCTACCAGACCCAAATACTAATAGGTCCGCTTATCACTATCCATAAGGCTTATCCAACATTCTTTGACCCCGTTGCCCTTGAGCTTCCCAACTGGTTGGTGGTATTATTGCACAGGCCTCTAGAAGCAGTGCTTTGGTTGGTGCATGATAAAGGTTAAAAAAGTGGATCCAAATTAAAAACTTCATGCCCATTTTTCCTTTGTTGCTAAAGGTATCTCCAATCGCGGGTGTTAGAGGCGGGTGTCGGCTGTAATATACAGCTGACACACGCAGCTTCTGATGGTCGCCTCCGTTCCTCAGCTCATGCCAGGAGCTTGACATAATAGTACTTCATAATGCAGGAATACACGTGATCGGATTTTGGCTCAATCGAGCCAACTTTCATGCGACAGAAATCTTGAGGCGGGCTGTCGGACGATCCAACGGATTCGGAGTGAGAGCGGGATTTAACTTTAAAATTGTGTCGCAAGCCATGCACTTACATGCATCGGGAAGAAGAAGGTGAACTCCTGAGCGGGGAATGTTAGTGAATTGTGTCGGAGTGAATGATCGTCGGACACTCCGTATTTTGGGAACTCTGTCGGCCGGGTAAGTAAATGTGCCCCATTTTGTCTGTCTGCTCTGAGCAATAATTGTAGGGTCAATTGGAAAACACAGGCTTATTAGAAAGTTGATACCACTGGTTGATCTGTAGGACATTCACCCTACAAGCAAAAACTCTACTTTTTTCCCTTGTCTATGGTTCTTCCATGATACGAGACAGCCTCTGTCAGCATTACGGCTGTAGACATGTCGAAAGTGAACACTTCGATGATGAAGATTTGAAGGTCATTCCATCATGTCACCCGTTTGAAAGATCTGTCATCAGGTGGAGGCCTCATATCTAGAAATTGTTCGTGTGGCAACTTCAAAATTCTTGTCACAGAAGATCAGACGTCAAATTGTTCTCCCGTGACAGATTCTCTATGGTTCTAATGATCAATGGCCGCCTATTTCATCATTTGACCAATTTGATTCTTCAAACAAACCTTGGCGTAAAATGTCAGGGCCACATTAACAAGTCATCACTCCTTGTCAAGTGAGATTTCGGATATATTGACAGCACCTCATAAATTTTCTAGTCATAACCCATTACTCCGCTGACACATCCTCCAGCATTTAATGAGACGTGCGATACTCAGCTCTCTCCTGGAATGGCAGAGAAATTGGTGTGTACCTTCTTTTAATTGTGACACTCCGGAAATCTCGGGCGACACAGGTAAAACAATGTAGCAGCTGTTCAGACTCATTGTATAAATGGAGGGGCTGATCCTCTAAGGGGTGAGGGTAAATGTCTTAAGCGCGAAATCTTACTAATTACTGGCCTTGTATGTCATAGACCTGTGTGATCACATAGTATTGAAGGTCAAGTTTCCTCGGGGGTGGGATTCCAATTTCTAGGAACAGGTCCCCGAGGATCAAAGTAAATTAATATTATGCAATTCACAATTGTATTTACTTCGGAAACTATAAAACTTGTTCTTATTTTAGTATAAGCCATGATTTAATCCATGCCATGCCGAGGGAACGGCCGAAACTGACACAAGGTAACCTCTAGTACTCATTGGTCCATCTGCTTGGGGGAGGGTCAATGTAGATGGTTGCTCCGAGGATTTAGATGTTGATCTGGTGGCTCACTCCTTGGATCCAAATCCAATGAGAATCTTAGGAGTTATGGGTGCTATGACTCAAAAATTATATAAAATATAACAAGGATATGACAACATAGTCAGGTAATCTGGGTTGGAAGATACAGTTACAGCACCAATGACTCAAAAATTATCACCAGTTGACTTGGAAAGTAGAGAAGTCAGATATGTGCTACACAATAGTTGGTAAATCACAAGGATATCTGGATAGGTCATGGATTTGGTACTGGTAGAGTTGGGTATTGGATACAGCAAAGCAGAATAGATGGAGAACAATCTTGTCCAAGTCCATTGAATGTCCATTTGCTGCAATAGATCAAAAAAAGAGCCGAAACTTGAACAGTAAAGAATTTATTTTACTGAAAGCAACAATCAGTAGAAAAAGTAGTTGATTTTTACGGTGGGGGAAGGGATTGCCAATAAAAAGACAAGCAACCCTTGCATTAAACATACAAACATCCTTAAAGGACACAGACATGTCCTACTAAGATGTTCCTCAGATGTTTTTTTTTAAATTATAACTCTATACCCTTCGATTGTGTAAATATAGAATTCTAAAAATTATTCTAATTAGCCTGGGGAGCTGTGGTTATGGAACCAAAGCCTCTCAAATTTTTGTTTTTTCGCTCCCCTGTTGCGTTAGCAGTCCCGCCTGCTCCGGCCCGTCAGCTGCTCTACCAGGAGGAACTGCTAGTGGAAGGGGGATAGTGAATATATTGAAATACAAGGCCCTCTGAGGTGCTAAGGTAACGTAGCCCCAGGCTAATTAGAATAATTTTTATAACTCTGTATTTCTACAATCGCAGGGTATAGCGTTATAGTAAAGGAAGTCAAGAGGAATATTGTTCCTCAAGAACATCTTAGTAGGACACATCCACATGCTGGTAGATGTCTTTTAAAAAGGTATTATGCTCTGAGGTTTAACTAAATGTGGAGGACCGGTTCCCCTGGGGCCACTAGATAAAAATTTTGGCATACAAATTGGGTTGTCTTCAGATCGACTCCTGCAGTCTTGTGTGTGGTAGGAGCCTGGGACCATTGGGGGATCCTCTGGTTGGGCCCATCCGACTTTGTAGGTCCCTATTTCCTCAAATCGGAGCCTTCACCCTAAACAGTGACCCTTCCAACCAGGACCTGCCTCTCACTGCACTTACCTTAAAAAGGCCTACCTTAAAAATACCGAAACAGAGTGTCATCCCCCACCGGTGTGTATAGGAGGAGTATAGGGTTATTCCAACAGGAACTTGAGGTAGGTAGTCTTGGAGAAGATTTTTAAATAACCCACAAATTGACCATGGATCAAGAGTTTTTTGGAGGCTCTAAATTTACTAGTTGCTCCCAGAAGAGTCATTTTTGTATGACTGATGTATACGTTCCTTACACCTAACTAAAATTAGTTTATCCCAATAATCCCGATATCCGGGGATGTGTCTATCTCATAGAGTAGAATGGACCATACTGACTCTATGGTCCGAGGTCCACTGGTGGTCTCCATCGGTTACGACTTATTTCTATGTGGCTGGTAGGTCCGATAATGTATAGATTATCGGACCCCCAAGAGGGTTCCCAAATTATAAACTGTTTTTGTTTGCTATGAGAGGTAAATATGAATATCCCAAAATCCAATGATATCAATAGGAGGGAAAGTAATAGCAAACAAAAATGGGTCCAGGACAGTGAGTGAAGCCCATCATAGATTTTACTTCTACCAACACACACTCTGCATCAACATAGATATAAGGTATAACGCTGCATTACCCGGAGATCTCCTGCTCCTCCCGCATGATGGGGAAACGCTCCGCACAATTACTGACAGATGTTCCTTCCTCCTGACCGTATAAAGCTGCGATATTAAAAGCTGAAGACAAATAAAATTGTATTGTTTTAGCAGTAATTAGATTGGGACTTGTCGTACAAAGTGACGGAAACTCAGCAGTGGTAGAGAATAGCTTTCTGTCTGCAGAGACTAAAGGAAAGCAGCGGCCTGTGTGCGGAGGAGGACACTGTGGTCACGTGATCTATCATACTATGTATTCATATCTGTGTCATTATTACCAGAATTCAATTATTTGTATAATTTTATTCATTTATAAAACGCACCTTACTATAAGACATACCTTACTATAAGACATACCTTACTATAAGATGCACCTTACTATAAGACATACCTTACTATAAGATGCACCTTACTATAAGACATACCTTACTATAAGATGCACCTTACTATAAGATGCACCTTACTATAAGACGCACCTTACTATAAGATGCACCTTACTATAAGACATACCTTACTATAAGATGCACCTTACTATAAGACGCACCTTACTATAAGATGCGCCTTACTATAAGACGCACCTTACTATAAGACATACCTTACTATAAGATGCACCTTACTATAGGACATACCTTACTATAAGATGCACCTTACTATAAGACATACCTTACTATAAGACGCACCTTACTATAAGACGCACCCCGATTTTGGCAACCAAAAAGGAAAAATATATCTGACACCAATTAAATCCACCAATAAATCACAGACAAGCACAGCACAAAGAACTGTATTGCAACTATACACTCACTCACTCACAGCTCTGCTACATGTATACACTCACACAAAGCTTTGCTACATCCATTCACACACACAGCTCCGCTACTTCCATTTATTCACTCAGATACGGCACTGCCACATTTATAGACTCACACAAATCTCTGCTATATCCACTCAAACACACAGTTCTGTTACTTCTATTTATTCACTCACACACAGCACTGCTACATCCAATAACACAAGCAGCTCTGCTACAACCATTCACTCACTCACTCAGGCCTGCTACATACATTCACTTACATGAACACACTCACTACTGCTACAACCATTACTTTTGCTCATATATATATATATAGGTATACACCTCTTCATATCAAGCCCCAGCCAGAACTTCATCTTTAGCTTCTCTGCCCCATTCCCTAGGACAGTGATGGCAAACCTTTTAGAGACCGGGTGCCCAAACTACGACCAAAATCCACTTATCTATTGCAAAGTGCCATCACGGCACCTACCTGTTCTACCACAACTTTCAATCATATTGGCCTCTAGAGGACAACACAACAGTTGAAAGAAGAAGGGCAAATTTTGACTAATGTTGTATCATCTCGCTATGGTCCACCTGTATGGAAGAAAGGTGGGGCCTAGAGGAGCTCCAAGGATAATCCTCCCTTTTCCACATGGTCTACCTCTTCTCTTCCTGCAGTCCCAAACAATCAAGAATGTGTTTCTTTAAAATAGAACTGAGAGCATCATTTCTTGAGTCTCCTGGGACTTCTATGTTGAGTTCTATGCTGACGGCTTGGGTGCCCAAAAAGAGGGCTCCGAGTGCCACCTCTGGCACCTGTGCCATAGGTTCGCCTAGGTTCGCCATCACTGCCTAGGAGCATAAAGGAGATGCAGGAAACATGTGATCAGTCACATGCTTCTGACATCACTCTAAGTCCTGCAGGTAATGCTCATGCTGGGACAAGCAGGAAGAGTGAGCAGTGCAGAGCCTGTGCTCCCTCAGAAATCTGGTGAAGAGCTACGTCGGCGCTTCACCCGATCTCTAAGACCTCCGAACTATAAGACCCAGGCACCTTTTAGCAAGAATTTATTTTGCTAAAAAGTAATTCTTACAACCCGAAAAATATAGTATGGTTATTTTCATAGTTTCTATTATCCCAAAATTATGATTTATTGTCTTTTAATAGCTATGTATATTTATAATATTACATTATTATTTCTGGTAGTTTACTATGTATCTTATGATAATTTAGAGTATTTTCTTAATTATATTTAATTTTATGATTTCTTTTTTTTTGTGCATTTGTTTATTTGTATAATTAATATCAAATAATTATTTCTGGTATTATTTACATCATATCATTTTATTTATTCTTTATAATTATGTGCTCCTCATTAGTTTTTCTTTATTCCATATATTATATAGTTAGCATATACACTATATATATACATATATAACAGATTGTTGCTGATCATTAATAATTGCAATTAAATTAGTTATTTATTTTTCTCAAAACTAGTAAAATGATTGCATTTTAATAGGAATCGACATGAATAATTAAAGAATATCCTATATGTAAATTCAAGATTAGAATTTGGATGGATAATAATAATAATAATGAAGTGTTCTAAGCTCTTTGCAGTGACGGCTCTACAACCCTTCCCTGGAGCCCATCCTGGAGCCCACTATAGAGACTACTTCAGCATCAGGGCCACTTGTCGTCCTTCCAAGCACCAGGATCAAAAAATTTCTTGATGATGATAGTAAGAACATACACAACATAATGGGGGTCATTTACTAAGGGCCCGATTCGCGTTTTCCCGACGTGTTACCCGAATATTATCGATTTGCGCCGATTGTACCTGAATTGCCCCGGGATTTTGGCGCACGCGATCGGATTGTGGCGCATCGGCGCTGGCATGCACGCGACGGAAATCGGGGGGCGTGGCCGAACGAAAACCCGACGGATTCGGAAAAACCGCCACATTTAAGACAAAAAATGTGTCGCGAAAATTACACTTACCTTCACCAGGTATAGGCCGGTGAATTTCAGGGCATTCCAGCGCGCCTCCGGGGAACTTCAGCGCAGCAGCGCCACCTGGTGGACGGCGGAGGAACTACCTTAGTGAATCCCGGCCGGACCTGAATCCACCGCAGAGAACGCGTCGCTGGATCGCGAACAGACCGGGTAAGTAAATCTGCCCCAATGTAGTTCAAGAGACACATCCAGAAGAGCGAAAAAAAAAAACATTTAAAAAAAATATTTTTGAGAATCTTCAATCCTTAGTGTAAAGCTGAATAAATCCCACCACACAAACCCTCAGTGAATCCATATTCTGCTGCAAAGGGCCATAAACAACAAATTTTATGAATAAATTGATAACTCACAATCTATCACTTAGCCAATGATGAAAGCTGTATGGCCACGCCCCCAACAGGTTATATACAGTTGTAAATTTTTCCAAATTTGTAGGAGAAATTATAGGAAGAGCATATAACAGAGATCTATGAAAAGAAGCTTCAGAATTGTTACATTATGGAGATTATAACTATTATTATACAACAGACATATCTGACTGTCATTTTGGCCTTGAACTGGATAGGGTAGGAGATAGGAGTTCGGGTACCCTATGTGTCACCAGACCAGTTTGGTTTGGGGCTGGTCTCTAAGGTGTTATCTAAATGATCTTGTTGGTTTTCAACTTTTTACAACAGGGAGGGCATTTCTGGCTTCAAATTGACAGGGTCACAAGGACAATAGCTTGGGAGCTGTCCTGGTAATGGTGGCAGCTAGCCTCAAGGGGTCGGGAGACTTGAGTACAGAATACCTGGGGGTCAGGCAGGGAATCCTCTCAGACATATGATGGCCAGGGCATCTGGACTTCACAAGGCCAACAGATCAGGAGTTGTCCTAGTGTTAGAGGCTCCTCCGAGAGGGCAGAAGACTTTAGTGCTAAACAAAACAGGGGGTCAGGCCCGGAATGCTCACTGATGGTCAGGGCAGATGGAGGTCAAGCAGAGACAAGGTTTTGGATAAAAATGTTCATATAGTCAAGTCAAACCAGTATCCAACAAAATCGTAGGACAGGGAAAGAGTCGAATAACGGTCTCGGGTCAAGAACACGGACATCAGATAATAAAACTATACAACTTCACTAGCGGACTCAAACCTATAATTCTCAGGCACCTTCTTGTAACCAGGGATCATTAACGATTGATAGTGGACACTTTTACGGGACACCACCACCCTACGGGAGCTTTGCATGCTACGGAGAAGAGTAGTCGGAAGGGTAGATGACCACCATAGGGAAGAGGCATCAGTAGTCCCAAGCCCTTGGCATTACCGAAATCTTTGTGATAGTCAAGAACTTGACATGACTTTTCTGAACTTCCGAATGAACCATTAACTGTAAAAAGTTGGTTAATAAAATGTTTACATGAACTCATTTGGTAAGACTCTTGCAAGTATTTGTATACGATCAAGAGAAGAGATAGTTGAGGTAGTCCGCAATCTGCCGGAATCGATGCTAATTTACCAGGGTCGCATAACCGTAGCAGCACAATACACAGCACCATAATGGGAGGATTAACGGAGATCTCCTACAGTGTACACTTCACAAGGCAGAGGAGGCGGGCGGGCGGGCAGGCACGGAGACGACAATGCCGCCAAGTGTAATAATGACACATATTGTAAGTGACAGGCACAATCCTATTATACTTTAAACAGACTCCCTCACTACGCCCGACTAATTCATGTTTGCTGCCCATGATCAATATTGATCTCCCCTTACATCTGTATTACACAAGATCCTGGCAGGCTGAACTCTGGGGAGGCCGTGATTGACAGCTCTCATCTTAAGCTTGGGAGTACGCGCCATTTATATTAATGCCGCGCTCGCTACTAACAAGGTAACAAAAATCAGCCGCGCCATGGAAATCACATCATAATTTAGGAATCAACACCCGGCCTTCCTTGTGTTCTCATCAGCCGTAATGATTTATGCGCGGGTGTCGTCTTATCCATTCCGCCCGCATCCGCCACCACACGTTCTGATTTTTGTTTCTTCTAGAAGTTGCTGCAGAAACACAGAATTAGTAACAATGTCTCATGAATAAGTGATTAACCTGGAGATTAATTTGCATAATTTATAAATGTACACCACAGGATGGCTTTAGTGTATCTCGGTTGTGTCGTAGGGTAAATAAAGAAAAAAAACTTGAATAAAGGAATTGTCTAGATTAGAAAACCAATTTGTAATACATTATGGGGAGACCCCCCTGTAAGACCCTCATCAAGGCAGTTTCAAAGGGAATCGTGTTCTGGAGGACTTGTCATATCTGTACATTACATTGACATCTTATGGGTTTTAATGTGTAATTCTTCCTGTCTCCTGCAGTGGTGCTGTAGGGGAATTGGACACTTGCTGTTGGACTCAGATCTGATCATTGAAGATCAAAACAGTAGAAATGTGTTCAAGTAATTCTGAAACTATTAGGATTAGGGTTACAAAATGGTATCCCTACTGCCTTCCATGCGTGTCACATCTTTCCCCTTCTCATTTGGACATCACCGTAGACAGGGGGCATCCTCTACGCCTAGAGAAGAGGCGGCTCTACCATCACAATACACAGGGGACTTCCTCTACACCTAGAGGAGAGGAGGTTCTACCATCACCATAGACAGGTCTACCATCACCATAGACAGGAGGCATCCTCTACACCTAGAGGAGAAACGGTTCTACCATAACCATTATTTACTGAAAAAGCAGTGAGAGACTATGGATCTCTCTGCCACAGAAGGTTGTTTTGGCAGATACTTTGTACATGTTCAAGAGAGAACTGAATGCTTTTCTAGTCGGAATCTTACTATGATGTTGCAGACAGTAGCTGCAGTACTTATCCCAGAGTATGTGATTTGGAAACTTGTAATGCGCCCTATATACTGAGCCAAGGTAAATCCATCCTATATATTCCCTCACAGCCCTTGGCAGCTGAGATTTGATTTGTTCAGACTGAATCACATTTCCTTGGTCCTGAAATAAAAAAAGAAGCATTTTATACGTTCTTCGACCTGGGATCTGCTGAGCGGCGTAATGCCATAAATCATCCGGTAATAGCCATTGTTTAGCAGCTCCTTGGGTTCGCACTGGAGGAGGTGTAAAATTAGATCACTTCAAATCAAGGAGTTCTATTAAATAACAAGGAGAGGGAAAAGTTTCACTTCTCCAGATGGTGATAAATGACGGCTCCGCCACCTTGTAAACCCATGTGGTTTCTCCATTGGTTGCCAAATGTAATGCTGCCTCTACGACCCTTATACCTGTCACTGCAACCCCCAAGGGCCAATTCAAGTTTTTTGTAGTGGGAAAGAGGGGCTGGGGTAACCCCTCAGGCTCATTAGCATAATTATAAAAGTTGAGCATCTTTGGATCTATGAAAAGTTGTGGATTTTTGAGTAAATAAAAATGAAATTTGATTTCCTTTAATGCCTCATATCTCTGATTCAAGACACACGTGTGGGTTAGTTAATACCTAGTTGATACCTATGATGTCTGGAGGTTTAGGGTGGGCTAGGAGGGCATTATATTCCTAATTCTTTGGGATAGTAAAATGGTTAATCTGAATATTTTTTCTAGTACAGGGCAGTAAAGTCCAGTTATCATCTAGATATCTATTGGTAGGCATCAGATTTGTTTTTCTGTATAGTTTTCCATATTATTACATCAAATTATTCCTACTTGCTGCCACCACTAGAGGGAGCAAAGTGCATACAACTGAAAACATCCATATGTAAGTTGTGCCCTCTAGTGGTAGTAAGTAGAAATAATTGGCAGTGAGCATCCAAAACTGATTTTGCAGGACAATCCCACACAAACTGGACAGTTGGGTTGCATAACAGTCATGAAAACTAAATTATTGTTGTTTGTGGTTGACACCTTACTTAACGAAATATTATTATAAAAGAATGTTTGGAAAATTAGGTATCCATATAGCACTCTTGTAGCCCCCATTGTGTAACAAGATGATATAAGTGATTACCAGGGATTGTTATTTCTGCCATTTCTCTGGCTGCAGTTCTACGGCATATAGACATGGTAGTCTGAAATATGGTGTAATGTCTGGTGGGGAGAGTGGAACCTGATAAGAATCCCCCACTACACACACAATTCTTACATGACAGTCACACAAGGCCCCAAACTCCATTGAAGTGATGGATAGGAAGCAAAGAAAACTGAAATGAAGGTCAATAAACTAAGCCAAACCGAGAGAGTAAATCAGGGACAAAATCATAGTCAAGAGAATAGTCAGAAACTGAAGTTAAACACTAAAAGGTGACACCCAACAGAATCAGGTGGAAAAGGGTTGCAAGGAAATGCAGCTAAACTTACAACCAAAATCACTGGCACAGAAATCCAGCACCAGGGATAGCAGAATAGCTGGCGAATGAGATAGCGGAGAGGCAGCTAAGAAAGTCAGGTAAGGTTTTATGTCATCCCTACTTCTCAGAGCAGCACTAGTGACAGGGACTGGGACATACAACTCCTCTTTCATCCCAAAGTGCAGTTGCTATTCTGTCCCTTCCACAATTTCTAAAATAAAGGGTTCCCAGAAGTTTTACAGAACACCCCTTCCCCAGAAAAAATAAAAGGTTGCCATCACCTGGGCTATGAAATCACAGATAAAATTTGGGTAGGGGGGGTTGCATCTTTTGATCTTGTAGATCTGCTTTTCCGGATTGGCTGATGTGCACAAGCCCCCCATGAATGCAAAGGTCACTGCTATGGGGCCCCTAAATAGAGGATCCAAAATCTGAATGTTCCAATCACAGAAACACAGAATGCCTAAACCCTGTGATGTTAAGCAAGAGGCATCAAAGTGTCCCACGAGGGCGGACGCACAGGGACAACTTACAAGACTATGAAAACTTCACCAGAATTAATTTATGGCTAAAACTGTAATGAGATTTTGTCATTAAACAGCAGCACAAAGCCGCCATCTGCTCTGGCGCTTTATAAAAACGTATTAATACCGCCAGCCTGTCGAATAAAGCGCCATCCTCCCGCCTCTGCCATTCATCACTGGGGGACACTGTTGACTTTTGTTAATTTATCTGGAGACACAAGTCATGTCTTCCTAATTGTTACATGGCTTTTAATGAGAAGGTGATGAATCCCATGGAACGGACACATGCGCCGATGTCATCTCCGGACGGACGGGAAGATATTGTAGAAGAAAATGATTCACTTAATCACCGATGGTGACGGAGATGATCCCTTTAAGCCACTTCTATACTGATATGGTAAATAAAGGTAAGTCCAGGTAAGACAGGAGGTAATCTACAAAGATGAGCTCTCTGTTCCAATCCAAAATCTACATAACAAAAATAAGCAAATGATTATAACTTCATGGACTCCCCCTTTAAGACTCTCTCTGAGAACAATTGTCCTTTTCTTTTTTCTCAGTGACACTGTTGTCTAGAGGCCATGTGTGGTATTGCAGCTTAATTATTAGTGATGGAACTGGAAAATAAGTAATAGCAAGAGGACAAGAGCAGCTATGGGTATTAAAGGGCATCTACCAAATGAACCTGAGGGGATCCAGGCACCTATGGATCCTGGAGTCGCTCAGTTTAATTTGCATACTGTTCTACACCCTTAAATGTAGATAGAAGGACTATAGCACAACAGCAAACATACCAAAACATGGCCACCACCATCCACTGACAGCCCAGACAAGGAGTAGCCAAGAGGAGCCAATAGGAAAACCATTACACATCTACCAATACAGAAGCAGTCGCTGCTGAGCTTTTGAAGCCTATTTGGTCCAAAGTCTCCTCTAAAACATTAAAAACACCAGTATAGCGCAAGTAACACATTTACAGGCAGCTCCTCTATGCCATTACTATGTACAAGCGGCTCCTCTATGTCAGTGCTATGTACAGGCGGCTCCTCTATGTCAGTGTTATGTACAGGCGGCTCCTCTGTATAATACAGGATGTAACTCAGGATCAGTACAGGATAAGTAATGTCATGTATGTACACAGTGACTGCACCAGCAGCAGAATAGTGAGTGCAGCTCTGGGGTATAATACAGGATGTAACTCAGGATCAGTACAGGATAAGGACCCCCGCAATCTGCTTGTGGATGGGAAATAAGTGTCTCTGTTGGGACAACCCCTGGGGTCTTATAGTGGACTGCATGTAACTATATCACAGCAGGTTTATTGGATGCTTAAAGACAAATATAGTTCTGTGACAAATAGTCCATAGTGTATAGGGAGGTGGAGGTCCATTACCTTATCAGTGGAGGCCCAGGCTCCCATGGTGGATCCAGAGCTCACAGACGTAGGAGAGCTGCACTCACTGACCGACTGGCAGGTCTCAGAGGCCTCAGACGAGGCAGAACTGGACGAGTTCTGCAGAGAGAGAATAAGAGGATGAGCGACACTGGACTGCGGTGAGGAACGGGAAAGAGTCACAACCAGAGCTGAGCAGACCTGATGGTCGCCTGACCCAGACATATTGCTGGAAAATTGACCCCCCTAACAGGCGCTACCCCCTGGCCAATCATATCCTTAGCTAGTTGCTAGGCATCAATTTGCCGGATAGGCCACCAATCCGGCCGAACCTGACCATCGGGCCTGACCATCTCTAAATCACAACTTACCCCGGGTCCAGTGCGGCGCCTCCTCTACTGGACCGGAGCTAAGAGCAGAGGTAAGTACAGGTTCTTTCTTAATAGAACACAACCTGGGACGGACAGTGAAAATAATTTTCAATCCCAGACAAAGGGAATGAATCCAATCACTGATCTCATTATTGCAGAACCAGTGTTGACCACCAGAGCGGCAGCACTGAGACATAAATGTTTTTTAACCAATTTACTTAAAACGTGAGCACATAAGTCGTGTAGATTATATATATGTTCTATGTAAGGGATGGGACTTACCTGGTTGACGGCCTCTGGTGGCATGGGAGATGGAGACTTTGACTGAAAAGCATCCTGGGAAATGAAGCCGGAATCGTGGGAGGACACGCTGGACAGCCTCATCGGGGCCTGCTGGGGCAGATTGGAGCTGCGATAGCGATAGTGCGAAGTGGGTGAGTGTGAGTGTGAACCACTGGATCTGGAGTCACTACTGTTAACGCTGTTCAGACTGCTGTGTGAGACAAAGGAAGGGGGCAAGGAAAAGACGAGAGGGGCAGTAAAAAGTTGGGGGAAAGGCGAGTGGGTGGGGGGTGAATGAGGGGGTTTAAAGAGAAAAGAAGATGCAGGAGAAAAAAGGAGGGGGAGGAAAAGCAAGCACCAAATTAAAACTCCACCAATCTCCAGGCAGCATGGCACCAACACAGACAATCCAGGAGGGGGCAGTATCCACGGGCTGGTGTAATCACACCTCTATGTAGAATATGGATTCTGGGGTCTCTGAATGTAGCAGCAGCTCACTGACAGAGGCAGAAGGGTCCTTATAAATATAGAAAATTCTGTCTGACCATAATCACCACTAGAGGGAGCTAAGGATATCCCACATAAGGCTTTATAATACACAAGCATACTGAGAGCTCCCTCTAGTGGCGGCTAGAGGCAAAGATAATTTTAGCATTCAGAACGAAGCAGAGGATTTGGGCTCCAGGTTAGAATATCAAGCCCTATAAAGACATATTATGGTGTCAATGGACGTCCACTTGGCACCAAGAGTAGAACCAGCCAATATTTGGATACTGCACATGATGGGTTTGCATGCATTATGGGATATCCCGTTACATATCCGGCTGTATCGCAGTCATGTATAACACACAGAGGTTGCAGCATTAGGCATGCTCGGGTGGTTTCTGAGGGTCCAACACAGTGGGCCGCATTGACAACAGGGTTATCAGAACCATTAAGAATCGGGGGTCAGGGGTCATGCACTTTGAACTGTTTTACATAGTATAAAACAGTTTCTGGGAGGTGAACGGCATTACTCGATGCAATATACAGGGAGGTCTGTGTGACACAAGGACGGGTCCCCTCGTTATGTACTAGTTAGAGGCAGGTCCTGGTTCAGCCAGGAATTAAAAGGTTAATTTGCAAAATAACATTTATCATCATTATATCAATATTATAAAAAAAACAAAGCAAAAATAAAAAAGCTTATTCCCTCCCCCCTAAAAAATGTTTTCGCGGACTATCCTCATCTCCTGGACATATTGTTAGAAAGTTCAGAAATCAAAAGAATCTGCTCTTTTAACAAGAGGAATCACCAAGAGGCTTCATGTTTTCTCTCTAGTGACCACTGCAGGTGAAATGCGGTACTACAAGGCAGCCATTCATTTCAATTACAGCACATGGTCATGTTGAGTCCTCCAGCACCTCTCTACTTTGGCTAAAAGAGGGAGAATTTAAGCAAATCCCCTTTAAGACATCTATGAGGACTGGGATTGTTCAGTCCTGATCTTTGAATAATACAAGTGGGGGAAACAGGAGATGTTTCCTCATTCACAGACGTCTCTAGGTGGTTATCCAATGAAAACACAGGGTTTCCTTTAAGGAATAGCGCCACTGTAGATTTTCCTGGGCACTGCAGTTTAGATTCACTGATTTAAAAGGGACTGGGCTGCAGTTCCACAGACATCCTGTGTGCCGGTGTGGCGCTGTTTGTGAAAAAAAGCCTCATTTTTCTAATCTGGGATAATTTTTTTAATTTATTCCAGTTAAGGAATAGCTCTGAAGATCTTAGAGATTTAGGACAGGCTCTGGAGTTGTTCTGGTTGTTAGGACATTTTTATCCTTCCAACCAGAATAGACTCAGTTTCTCTGTATTACTATAATTATAGGATGGAGGAGCAACCAGCACAATGGACAGTCCTACACCTGTCACTTACCTGCACACACTGGACTTGCGAGACATGGTGGTACTCGGAGACGAGGGGGGAGTCTGGTAAGACCAGTTGTAGTCTGAGCCTTTCAAATCATGGATCACCTATCAAAACAGAATAACTTATCTATACCATTCATCCTGGTGTGTATATGTATATGTATGTATATATTACAATGACAGAGGGGAGAGGCTCCTTCTCCAGCCAGTTGTTTTGCAGGCAGGGCAGAGGGGAAAGACTTTTGCTGCAGCCAGTTGTCTTACCAGGGCCAGATTATAGGGAGGGCTCCTGGGGTGCGCGCCCTGGGGCCCCCACCACTTTGCCCTTAAGGGGGCCTCCACCAAATGTGTATTTGGGACAGGGCTGTGTATTTGCCATACCGCCAGTCGGCAGACATGGGGCATGTCCCGACTTCAGCCTATGGCAGAGCCAGGGAACAATACGTGCCCTGCTCTGCTATTAGTCGATCCGAGGTAAATCAAGATGGCGGCACCCTGCTGCTGGCGCCAATGCAGAGTGTGACATCACCGTGCTTCCTTTCGGCAGGGCACCGCCATCTTGACACACGTCCGAGGGACACCGCGAGGGAAGATGATGTAGTCGGCGCACATCGGGGGAACGGAGGAACGCGAAGTATAATTTTATTATTTTACCGTGGACTGTCTATAGGTTTTATAGGGCAATTGTATATACAGTAGTTAGTTATTATAGGATGTGTATATATTTATAATAGGGGGACTGTATATAGCTAGTTACTATAGGGGGTGTATATAGTTATTATGGGGGGTATATAGTTATAGGGGGGACTGTATATAATTTATTATAGGGGGTGTTTATAGTTATTATGGGTGTCTGTATATAATTATTATAGGGGATGAATATAGTTATTATAGGGGCTGTATATAGTTGTTATAGGGGAACTGTATATAGTTAATGCTGTGGGACTGTATATAAGTAATGTTTGGGGGACTTTATATAGTTAATGCTGGGGGGTGCATATAGTAATTACTGGGGGGCTGTATACAGTAGTTACTGGGGGATGTATATATTTATTTCTGGGAGACTGTATATAGTGATTGCTGGGGGCTATATATAGTTATTGCTGGGGGGCAGTATATAGTGATTACTGGGGGCTATATATAGTTATTGCTGGGGGGCTGTATATATATTTATTGCTGGGGGCTGTATATATATTTATTGCTGGGGGGCTGTATATAGTGATTACTAGGGTGGGGTCTCCATACAGTGATTTCTGGGGACTATATATATTTATTGCTGGAAGCTGTATATAGTGATTACTGGGGACTGCACATAGTGATTGCTGGGGGCTATATACAGTGATTGCTGGCGGCTGAATACAGTGATTGCTGGGGGCTGTATACAGTGAATGCTGAGGAGCTGTATATAGTGAATGCTGAAGGGCTGTATATAGTGATTACTGGGGAGCTGTATATAGTGATTACTGGGGGGCTGTATATAGTGATTACTGGCGGGCTGTATATAGTGATTACTGGGGGGCTGTATATAGTGATTACTGGGGGGCTGTATATAGTGATTGCTGGGGGGCTGTATATAGCGATTACTGGGGGGTTGTATATAGTGATTGCTGGGGGCTTGTATACAGTGATTACTGGGGGCTGTATATAGTAATTACTTGGGGCTGTATATAGGGAATACTGGGAGCTGTATATAGTTATTACTGGGGAGGCTGTATATAGCGATTGCTCTACTCTGTCCAGACTACATTCAATGATGGCCCCGACCAGATTTTGCACCTAGGGGCCCCCACCAGCCTTAATGTGGCCCTGTGTCTTACACTTAATCACGAGACAAAAGGAGAACGTGGCATCTCAGATACATCCAGAACATTTCTTTACATATTTCTTATTTCGGTTGGAGCCTCGTCATCATTAACCCTTTGTGGATTGTTATCTGGTTACCTGTTCACTGGCGGACGGAAGTTTATGAGGGTCCATGGTGAGAGTCTTCAGGTCTTCAGATATTGTCTGTAAATGAGTGATCTCCCCCAACATGGAAATCTCTTCCTCCTTGTTATAAGACAACAACATCACGAGGTCAGAGGCAGAGGAACCACCAAGACGCCCACCCATCGATTGCCCGGGGCTTCTGGAACCCAACAAAGAAGTGTCCCCCACCCTCTGCTCTTGGGCATCTCTTTGGTCGTACTCTCATCCTTCCACCAATAAAGGATCAAGCAGACAAGGACTTACTATGACGGGCCGCAGCATGGAAATAAAGGAGCAGAAGCGGCTGCGCTCCTCGATGAGCGCCTTCCGGACCGCTTGTTTCTCCGTTTCCTCCAGGAGAAGGTATTTGTCGTTGACATCTTGTAGAGCGCTGTCCAACTGAGGCTGGATATCTCCTCTACCTGCAAACACAGCCACGTAACACTGTAAGTCAACGTCTCATAGGGGTGCAGCTATAGGAGGCATATAGGTAGCTGTCAGAACTGGGCTCTGGTGTCCCCAGGGTCCTAAAGACCCCTCAAAGAAGAACCCATTATCATAAATGGTCCTGGGCAGGTTCTGGTAAAGATGGGGCCAAGGATGATTTGTAAAACAAAGCGAGGGGTCATCATGGTGGGCACAGTCTCCCAGAAATAATATGTTGATCCAAGAACATTTATGTGTTGGAAAAGAATAAAACCAACCACCATACTGTGAGGAAGGACCAGAACTATCACAGGAACATTACAAGGTATTGTGTAGAGCAGATGCTAGGCCAGCCAAAATTTCCTGGGATACGCTGAGATTGTTTAGGTATTTCATTGCACAAATGGAAAAGCTATAGGTTTATTGTTTAGAGGTCGTCATGGAGGAAAACTACTATATAATGGCACGAGGTCTGTAGTATAAAATATCTTTCCAACAGGAGATAGAAGTGATATTGATAGCTTTAGACAATTAGAAATTAAAAATATAGATAGGATAGACAAACAGATGGAACATAGATAGATACGAGATAGAAATGTAAAAAAAGAGATATATATATAAGCTTGTATCAGATTGCATCTGTCAGCTCCCTCTTCTCTGCAGCTCCATCCTCCTCCTTCTTCGTTTAGCCTTCAGCTGACAGGATGGAGGAAGGCAGATTCAAATGCTAATATCTTCTGAACCCTGGCACCAAGAAACACAGTTGTGGTGTCATTTTACAGACAGCTAAAGTTACATCTGGGAGTGGGAGCTGTAGATGGAAATTATTCTCCCAACTGTACTTTTAACAGCGAATATCTCAATTTATGTGAGACCTAAAAAAAAAAAACAATTGTGTGATATTCAAGAGCAGATCATCCTCTATAAATGACACCAGAACTGTGTTTCTAGGTGCCACAGATCAGAAGCTATTGCGTTGTTTGCAACTAGGGATTTTTTTTTCGGGGTAGGTCTGATTTTCGGAGAAATACAGTAGTTAGATAAGTGATGGATAGATAGATATAAGATAGATAGAAGTGAGATCCTGGTTATGACAAATTGCCTCCATCTAGTTGTTGGGAGTGCTGGTCTTGTGGTGCTCACATGGAAAACAGACTACAGACTCCGACCATTTTACCTTTCTTGGCTTTTTTCTGCAGTTTCAGGGTGTCTGACGACTTCTTCTTGATTTCTTGCCGAGCCTTTTTGTATTCTGGAAGATAAAGATAGTATTTTTTCTCTGCCCATTGGTTCACTCTCTACTAACGGTAATCTTCCGACTATTGTATTTTCAGTCGAAAATATATATAATATATATATACATATACGAATGTTAGTGATTCAACGTCTTATCAAGCGGTTTTTGTTTCGTACTTTTTGATCTTGTGATCTTATTTTAAGGACCTCTAATGTCCATGTCCCCTCTGCGGGTCACCAAACTAAACCTGAAGAGCAGTAATAATGCCCCTTCGGAAAGGAAATGTCTCCACAATCTATTAAAGACTTTGGATAGTTAGAGTTACATCTTAAAGGCAGTGTCAGTGTATAGACACCCCCTTTATACCAAAACGGGGGCCAATGATGTTCTGTAATGACCACGATGGGCGCTGCCAAAAGCATTAGTTGTCAGTGGCTCTTCACTCTGGATTATAGAGCAGAACACCTCCACTTTATGATCTCCTGATGGGACAATCCCTTTAAATGGTTCCCAGTGCTAACCTTTAGCATGATCCTTGTCGAGCTGATTAGCCACCTTCTTCCATTCTTCCACCTGTTCTTGCAGCGGGTTGATCAGGCAGTCGATCAGAGCGCTGAAATGTACATAAAACAACAAAAAGGTCAATATAAAAGTGAGAAAGGTCCCCAAAACCAGACAACCCTTTAATGGTGAATAGTAGGAAGAGAAGAAGCCATACACTGGGAATCAGAGGGCAGACGTGAACACGGCAAGGCTTGCAGTCACGCGACCTGGGCTTCCTACAACAATGGCGCTATTGTCCCGGTGTTATTTCAGGATCATACACTCGTCATGCGCTCACCGCGCTGTTTATCCTCCTGAACATGATCATACGGAGACGGCTATGCACAGCCGACGTGTAGGTGTTTGTTTGGAAACTACAAGGTAATTTCCATAATTTATGTTGAGATTGTGAGGGCGGAAAATGTAACAAATCCAAGGATCTGAAAGCACGGAATATCGAGCCAAAGAGGAGCCGCGTGTTCCAGATTCTAGAATGTGAGACCTGGCATCCGACATCACAGGAGACGCACAGGCACAGGACAAATAGGGTGAAGCTTTACCAGCATGAACCTAGGTAGGTGTGTTGGGTGACACTGCTGTGGAGGTCAGTGCAGTCTTCCACCTATCCCTACAAGCCACGATCCCATGTCTACATCTCTACAATATTTGCTGTTTTTTGGTTTGATTGCAATACCAAGCACTAACCACTATACAATGTACAGCGCTGTGAACAGACCTCACCACTGGTCTAAAGGTTGACCAATGAGGTGCTAGGTGATGGACCCCCACGATAACTTATCCTTAGAGCACCTCCATCAAAGTGGTCTCAGGAGACTTGGTCCCAGTGGTCAGAACCAAAGGATATAAGATCTATTAGGTGATCCAATAAATGTCTGTGGCTGGAATATCTCTGGAAGTCCCATAATAGGGAATGGAGAGTGCAGCTCTGGGGTATAATACAGGATGTAACTCAGGATCAGTACAGGATAAGGAATGTCATGTATGTGCACAGTGAATGCAGCTCTGGAGTAAAATACATAATAGTATAATACAGGATCGGTTATGTTGTGTCTAGTGGTTGTAGGGCTGATGTCTGTGTCTCTTTAGCTCGGCCACTCTCCCGCTGATGATGAAGTGTGTAGAGGAGAAGAATGGAGTCTCCAAGCAGATCAGCCGGTTCATCCTCCCGATCGGTGCCACAGTGAACATGGATGGAGCTGCGTTATTCCAGTGTGTCGCTGCCGTCTTCATTGCACAACTGAACCACCGTACATTGGATTTCATCCAGATCGTCACCATCTTGTTAGTGTGGTTCTTTGGGGGCGGTTTTATCTGACCTGGGGGTGGGTTTCAGGTTCTGACTCCTCCCCTTCTCTCTTCAGGGTCACAGCCACAGCATCCAGTGTGGGGGCTGCAGGGATCCCGGCGGGTGGGGTCCTGACGCTCGCTATTATTCTGGAAGCGATTGGACTGCCCACTAATGACATCTCCCTCATCCTGGCAGTGGACTGGTTGGTGTAAGTATCAAGCCCTTGTTTGTCGCTGGTTTGAATGTGGCCCATTGTGTCCTTTGGGCCAGTGACTGGAGCTGTAAATACAAGGGGGCGACTGCGCCCCTGACTTGTCAATCACTAGTCTTGGCATTGGGATTGACAAACTACATTTCTGGGACCTGCATACTAGTATGTGGTAATTACAGTACTTGGGGATGATGGGTTTGTAGTACATGAGCGATGTGTCCCTGTGGCTGCCATAGGATATATCCCCCTCCACCCACCCATGTGGAATTTCACCTGCGAAAACACCTTTAATTTTCCCAGTCTCTCTTCTTTGTGATATGGATTTGAATCCTGCACACGGGAGATGCCTACCTACTGTATAGGAAGCACAAGCTGGGATCTGTCACGGGGAGTGCGGCTCTGGAGTATAATACAGGATGTAACTCGGGATCAGTACAGGATAAGTAATGTCATGTATGTACACAGTGACTGTACTAGCAGCAGAATAGTGAGTGCAGCTCTGGGGTATAATACAGGATGTAACTCAGGATCAGTACAGGATAAGTAGTATAATACAGGATGTAACTCAGGATCAGTACAGGATAAGTAATGTCATGTATGTACACAGTGACTGCACCAGCAGCAGAATAGTGAGTGCAGAGTCGTCAGATGCTTACTACATGTTTTTTCACAAATTTGGTAAAACCCTTTATGTCCACGAACGACAATATTCTTAATTACACTCAGGATAACAAAATAACACATTCTCCAATTCACTGCTATTAACAAAAATACATGTTACAAATATAATTCCAACCTATCTCTATCAGTCCTGGTGTTTACAATGTTGGTTTTTGCTGGATATGACCGCAAATCTTTTTACTATGGTCAAATTCTTTTCATGAATAGCTTCTCTTGTCTGCACACTGCAGTGCTCTCAGCCTCCTGCCCTCCCCCTGCATTACCAGACCAGATCAGACACAGCCACTTCCTGCCGGCAAGCAGCAGTGTACAAGCTGCAGACAGATAAGTTCTTTATCCCAGAGAGACACATATAGCAGGTTGACTGTGTGTGGTATAGATGAGGTAGCAGAGCTGGAGTGTTTCATTGTGTCTGTTATCCATCTCATGACTCTGATCTTTCATGGGCAAACCCCTTTAAATCTCTCCTTATAATCTCTTATAACAAGACTGTAAAACAGTCCATAATCAAGACTTTATTCTGTGAATATTAGAAAACATGGAATTAAAAATGTAATAAAGATTTGCCCTCAAGGGCTGCAGAAGAAGAGACCGGAGAATACATATTCATAGATCTGATCCAGGAGAATAACTTATGATAAGAAAACCTTTCAAAGATATTACAGTCTGGCTAAAACGTACAACACATAGGGGCTTATTTACAAACGGTCCCGTGGATTGCAATTTCGTCGGATTTTAGAAATTTTCGGTATTTGCGCCGCTGTGTCAGCTATTTAGATGGAGATTGTGTTGCACGCAGTCGGATTTTGGTGCAGCGGCACCGGCTTTCATGCAACAAAAAATTGGGGGCGTGCCGTCAGACAATCCGACTGATTCGGACTGAGTGCAGGATTTAATACTCAAATTTTGTTGCAACCTATCCACTTACATGCACCAGGAAGAAGAAGGTGAACTCCGGTGGACCTGAGCGGGGAAGCGACACATGCAGGAAATCGGGTGCACAATCTTTGTGAATCGTGCTGGAGTGCATGATTGTCGGACACTCCATATTTCGGGGACTCCTGTGGGCGGGTAAGTAAATGTGCCCCATAGAGACAAAATAATGTCAGTGTTAGCTGGGCTAACTTGAGAAAGTTATTTGGATATTTGGTGAAAAATTATCCATAACCTATGTATAAAAACATAAGTATAAGAGAATTTTGGCAAATATTAACATAAAAGCAAAAAATATATGTATTTTGTAAATTGGCCTACCACAATAGCAGTGGGCACAACCTTATTTACTCTGATTGGTTTGAACATTTTAGGCTCCCTTCTTTGTACAGTGGGTAAGTCTACAAAACCTTTGACCCCCCCCTTCCCATGAGACTTGATCGATTTCTGTCTGAGACACGTAGGAATGATATTTACTGGGAAAAACAAGAGCATTTTACACTAAATACTACATTTTAGATGTCAAGGAAATATTCCAGTTGCAATTCTGTTTTTCATTACATAGTTGGATGCATTGAGAACAATAGAACAACAAAATGATCAATGAAAATCAAGATTTGGATTTGGAAAGATACTAAAAATTGAAGTGGGAAATCAAATTTCAAGCTGATCTAACTTCAGTTTAAATTCCTAAAGGCAAGGCTCACTAGTGTCAGTGGCTTCCACTTGCCTTTATGACCTCTATGCAATGCCTTTACAAGCTCCTGATGAGGTTCAGTGTATTGTGTGGTCTCCACTTGCCTGTATGACCTCCCTATAATGCCTTGGCATGCTCCTGATGAGGCTCAGTATATTGTGTGACCTCCACTTGCCTGTATGACCTCTATGCAATGCCTTTAACAAGCTCCGAAAGGCTTAGCATAATTGTGTGGTCCCATTGCCTGTATGACCTCCCCTATAAATGCCTCGGCATGCTCCTGATGAGGCTGAGTATATTGTGTGGGTCCCACTTTCCTGTATTACCTCCCTATAATCCTCCGGCATTCTCCTGTGCAGGCCTCAGTTATATTGTGGTGGTCTCCACTTTCCTGTTATGCCCTCCCTTAAATGCCTGGCACGCTCCCTGATAGGCTCGGTTATATTGTGGTGACCTCCCTTGCCGTATGACTCTATGCAATGCTTTACTAGCTCCAGAAGAGCTTAGCATATTTGTGGCTCCCTTGCCGTATGACCTCCCTATAATGCCTCGGCACGCTCTTGATGAGGCTCAGTATATTGTGTGACCTCCCTTTATTCCCTGTATAGACCGCCAGGCAATGCCTGTCAAAATCTCCGAAAGGCTGAGTACATTTGGTTTGCCTCCACTTGTTGTATGACCTTACTACAATGCTTTGGGCAAGCTCCTGATTAGCTCATTATATTTTGTGACCCCCATGTTGCTGTACAGTGTGGCAAGTGGGCATTGGTGGCTGGAATGAGACACTGTTCCCAAGATGCGCTCCGATTGGATTCAGGATTGGGTATGGTCCGGTCTATAGCATCATACTTCTCATGAAGTACTGTACACTACAGTCCATGAGACCTAGCATTGCATGCATTAGAACTCAGGGCTCACGGACCTACATATTTTCTTAGAATGGTTCGTGAGGATTCCTCCCATTGGCCTAATGGCATCAATGTAAAGTACTCTGATACACATGGAGGGCTTTGCGAAAGGAAGCAGCTCCTAGGCTTGATAAACGCCGAATTGTTAGAGTGATACGTTACCCACCCATAACCGGAAACCTCCGGTAACGTTATCTAACACTGTGTCGTTGTCAGTGGAATTGTCGGACGTTCGCAAGCCTGTCTGAAGTTTTATAGGGGGCCGGGGTTGGGGCAGGCTAGGGGGTGACTGCCGGCCTATGGAGCAACGGCGTCCATGGAAAGAATTTAGTTGACATGTCCCTTTGACTGTTACAGAGACACTTCAGCTCCATTCACTACTGCCTCAAGTTTATCAAGATTTTTCTCCTGTCCTACACCCTACACCCTACAATTAACTTTCTAATGGTGTCAAAATTCCTTTCTTATTCCACCATATCCCATCGGATTATAAACATTGACTCTGCCTTTTTAATAAAAATGCTGCAGTATTTCAGAGTGTTTTTGAAAAAAAATTTTTATGTAACATTTGGGACTAGACGGGTGTCCCTCAGGATCTAAATAAAGGTCAGTCTCAGACATCACTTGATATTCAGAGGAATCTGTCTTATTAACGTACGCCGGTGGATCTAATCACCAGGCAAACATGTCCTCCAGGAAATTCATTATTCTATAGCGTTGTAACTATTTAGGGTGTCACAGAAATTGAAATATGTGCCCCCCCCCCCACCGTTGTTTTATAACTGATGAGTGGGAACAATTGGAAATGTTATCGGCTTTTAATATAATAATACTGGCTGAGGAATGTATAGGGTAAAATCCATCACATTTGTATTATTGGTTGTAACGTTCGCTGCTATTTATTATACATTCGGGAGAAATGAACCATGACCTTTGCTAAAGACCGACATTCAAACACTCCTCTTTGCCTCAATAACGCTGGCATAATGAACAGTTCCTGATCTGCCGGGGGGCGGGAATTTGGTCTTGAATATTTTAAAGCGGCCTTCAGTACCTTTGTCCCAAAATTATTATTCAGTTGTCGGAACAGAACTTTTATATGGCTATTTAACCGAGTAACAAACTTTAATCCTGTAACCGTATAAATTTACATGTGTCCCAATGGTTGTTCCTCGATCTTTTCTCAAATATTGAGCCAACATCGGTGAAACCTCTATTAGAGCCTGGTTCTGCCCTATCCTATACTATTCTAATGAGTAGACCCCCAAGTCTACTCTATTTACACATGAGCCCCTGTATATATTAGATGGTACAGCGTCCCCTACTTAAGAAAACCCCCACTTACCCAGACTCCCTAGTTCCAACGACCTCTGGATGTTTGGTAATTTACTGAACTTTAGCCTTAGCTATATTATCACTATAACATGCGTCCCTGTATGAAACTTTAGTGTTAATCCTGGTTCTTAGACAACGCAACATTTTTAAACATCCAATTCTTTATCTTCATCTGCTCACTGCTTGTCTTCTTACTTTTACATACAATCCTTTTTGGGAATAAACCTCGCTTTCTGTGAGTTTTATGCAGAAATTTTGTTTGTTTTTTCAATAATTGGTGTTTGTCACAAAGAGTCGGGGTACCGGCTGTCAACTGTTTAGTAAAGGACATCTACAACAAGATGAAAGACTGTAATGCATAAAGTCCTACATCCTGGTGGTAAGATGTTCTTAAGACAAATGTAATCGCCAGGTTGTCTGTTTTCAAAAATGCATAGGCTTTAGGGGTGGCCATTACCTTTTAATGGGGCACATTTACTTACGCCGTCAGTCGCATCCAGCGGCGCGTTCTCCTGCTCTGCATTCGGGGTCCTTCCGGGATTTTTGAATGTTAGTTCTTCCGCGTCCACCATGCGCTGTAGCTCGAAAGTTCATCTCATCCGCGCCGGAATTCAACCACCCCTCGGACGCAAGTGAATGTAATCGGGTCCCCAAGCGACACTTTTTCGTTTTTAAATGCGGGCGGCGTTTTTCCGAATCCGTCGTGTTTTCTTTCGGCCACGCCCCCCGCTTTTCCAGTCGCGGCGCATGCCGCACCGATGCGCCAACAATCCGATCGCGTGCTCCACAATCCCGGGGCAATTCAGGTACAATCGGCGCAAATCGGGAAGATCGCGTCACAATCTGGAAAACGCGAATCGGGCCTTTATTAAATGACCCCAATGTGTTAATCGTCTGTCTTTTGCAGATTTGACTGTTTAAAAAATTTTTGGCTGAAAAGCAGATTTTTGGTTATTTCAGTTCAACAAGCACACATAAGTATCATACGAAAGTACAATATTTGTCTGTAGGAGGTCCAGATGATAGAGCTTTTTGGTGAATTTAAAGGTCCATAATACTCTATATAAGCCGGGCCCCTTCATTTTACTCCCAAAAACTGGGAAAACCTATGATATAAGCTAGGGTGATATACATTGGTCACAGCTTCCAGTATCTAGCCAGCCAGACCCCTTAGTATAAGCCACCTGCCCCTGTAGTCAATAGACAGCAAGCCCCCTGTAGTCTAAGTTCCAGCCACCTGCCCCCTGTCGTATATAGACAGCAGCCCCCCTGTATATATGACAGCTAGCCCCCGTATTATAGATAAGCCTCCCCTGTAAGTATATAGACACCAGCCCCCTGTAGTATGATAACAGCCCTGCCCTGCCCCCTGGAGTATATAGACAGCAGCCCCCCTGTAGTATAGATACAGCCTGCCCCCTGTATATAATAACAGCCAGCCCCCTGTAGTATATAGACAGCTAGCCCCCGTATATAGAGCCACCACCATGCCCCTGTAGTATAGAGCCCCTCCCCCTGTAGTAGATATACAGCTAGCCCCCTGTGTATGAGTCCACCCTGCCCCTGTAGTATATAGACAGCTGCCCCTGAGTATAGAGCCAGCATGCCCCCTGTATATATAGACAAGCCTGCTCCCCGGTAGTAATAGAGCCATCCTGCCCCTGTATATATAGACAGCCTGCCCGCCGGTCGTAGAGAGCCACCATGCCCCCTGTAGTATATAGACAGCCTGCCCCCTTAGTATATATACGGGCCATCCCCCCTGTAGTATATAGACAGCTAACCCCCTTTAGTTAGACGCCACCATGGCCCCCTGTAGTATAGACCGCCTGCCCCGTAGTATATGACAGCTAGCCCCCCTGTAGTATAGAGCCACCACCCTTTCCCCTGTAGTATAAGACGCTGCCCCCCTGTAGTATAGAGCCGCATCCCCTGTATATTAGACAGCCCAGCCCCCTGTAGTAAATGGCCGCCCTCTTTAGTATATGGCGAGTCCCCAGTAGTATATAGCCATAGCCAGCCATCCACCTGGTAGTATATAGCCAGCCGCCACCTGTAGTATACGCCAGACAGCACTCCTTTAAAAAGCCAGCAAGCTCCCTTTACTAGACACTGCCCAGCCCCCTTTTATAGCCAGCCAGCTCCTAAGTAGCCAGCCCCCTTTATTAGCCATCATCCCCTCTTTATTTAGCCAGCCAAACCCTCGTTAGTTACAGCCACCCCATTTGGCCAGCAATTAAGAAACTTACATCGGCTCCCCGCTGCTTGCCGCAGCCCCCCTTTTGTCTTCCCCGCAATGCTCCATCCCCATAAGGTGGCCCTCTTCGTGTTTCTGTCGCTATACGCCAACACAGAGGACCTTGGGACTTGATCATCACGGAGAAGACAAAGAGTAGGCTGTGCCTGAGCAACGGGGGCACCCGAAGTTGAGTGTGTCTTTATTTTTATTGCCTCGTGTATAACCGGGGGGGGGTGAGGTTTTCAGCACATTTTTTTGTGCTAAAAACTCACTTATACACAAGTGTAACAGTATATTTAACTGTTATAAACTATTTGCATTTGAATACATCATTATTAGATTTTGGGGCCTTTCTGACAGATATACTTATAGCACGCTCAAGGTCATACTTAATTTACATGGTAGGCAATAGTCAAGTCAAGTGGTTTAAGGTTGAAACAACTGCAGCTTGTGAAACTGTGAGAAATAAGAAATGGCAGATAATTGATCTGTTTATGGAAAAAATTTTTTATACTACAGTTATAAACTTTTTACTTCTGGTCCTGACCCTTGACCTGAACCCCACATGCAGAACTTTGACTTCACGGTGTGTTGACTTGTTTTTGACTTTTCTCTGCCTGATCTGAAGCATCCAGCCTGTGGTCCCATTTGCACAGCAAAAGTCCTACCCCGGTAAATACGTGAAGGGAAAAAAAAAGTATAGGCCATTTAGGCAACTTTTTTGGGAATGTGGCTATTCTAAAACCGTGGCAGGTTGTGTTCCCCCATTACAATTGCGTTTCATGTGACAACACAAGAGGCGGCGGATGAGCTGAGATTGACGCATAGAACACTATCTACAATACTAGTATATCGAGATGTTCTACCATCAGATATTTTCTCGTAACAACTGAAAATCCGTTGAACAGAAACTTTAATCTGCAGAACTATGAATGATGGGAATAAGATGAGACCACTCAACAACAAGCGAAAGAAACGCTCATACTGTGGTTAATAAATCTTTAATCACTTTTTGCATTACCATGAATAATGCGGCGATCAAAGGTTAATATAAGCGTCGTATCTCCACTCACACGGGCGGAAGGAAAAAAAAAGATAATCTGAAATAAAAACAAGGTAAGCGTAAAAATTCAGCGTGGGTTCAGGAGCCTCAAGATACCACAAATCACATTCATTTATGAAGATTAACCAAATAGAGTTTTTTATAAGGAAGAAAATTAATTGTTCTTAAAGTATCTGAAAGCAGAAATAAAACTGTAATTTTAGAAATTTCAAAGTGTTTTCTTAACATCAAAATCTGTAGGCATCTGAGGCTTGATTTAGGGGAATTACAGATCCATTGGTTTATCCCTCCCATACTCCATTTGGTCCCACACCCTATATTGTTGTGTCAAGAGACTGCATGACTTGGCCTATGGGCGGGTCAACCATAGCACTAATCTAAAAACATTATAGAACACTTTGGGAACATTTTTGAAAACATTTCAATATTTTTCATTAAAAAGCCAACCCTGAACAATTGTCTTTGAGGGCCAATTACATAAGAGCGTAATACCCCCGTCACACCACTCTGGCTAGTGGGCTACAATATTCTCCGACACTCAACCCTCTTATAGCCCCCAAGCTCCACCAGTGGGGCGACCTAAATGTCTTTCCATAGCATGTCTAGCACCACAAGTAACATCAGCGCCAGGATTCGCAAGACCACGGGCTTTTCTTTCTCCCAGGGGGCTATCATTAATAGAACTGAAAAGGCTGGTCATTCCATAAAACTCCAAGATCATGTCCCCTATCACTTCCTATTCCAAACTGGGATCCCTTCAGGGAACCTGTCACTCAGGAGACCCATTTAGGCACTCCCCAGTCCCCACAGAGCAATAGTAACTCACACGGCCAGTGTTTTTTGCATTAAAATTGTTTTACAGAAAAAATATCTTGGGGTTTATCATATTGTACCTTTCATTACATCTGCTAATTAGCATCTGCGTGTGACTACTCCTGATGAGGCTCAGTATATTGTGTGGTCTCCACTTTCCTGTATGACCTCCCTATAATGCCTCGGCACGCTCCTGATGAGGCTCGGTATATTGTGTGACCTCCACTTGCCTGTATGACCTCTATGCAATGCCTTTACAAGCTCCAGAAGAGGCTTAGCATAGTGTGTGGTCTCCACTTGCCTGTATGACCTCCCTATAATGCCTCGGCATGCTCCTGATGAGGCTCAGTATATTGTGTGGTCTCCACTTTCCTGTATGACCTCCCTATAATGCCTCGGCACGTTTGATCTGAACCTCTTTAAGCCATCTCTGCTGCTCCACCCTATGAAAGGATATACATGGAGCAGGCTGGAGAAAAGGGGTCACTCTGGAGTCTCACCACCTCTTTGAAGGTACATTAGTCATTTTGGCAAGGACTGAGCATTTTTTTCAGATTTAGGTTTTGTCTTATTTTAGTGTAATTGAAGGCTTACAGTCTATGAGGAGGGGGAGACACAAGATATTACAGTCTATTAGGATGAGGGGAGACACAAGAGCTTATACTATGAGGATGAGGGGTGACACAAGGAGCTTACAGTCTATGAGATGGGGGTGACACAAGATCTTACAGTCCTATTAGGATGAGGGGGAGACACAAGAGCTTACGTCTATGAGGATGAGGGGGAGACCAGAGCTTACAGTCTATGAGGATGAAGGGGGGTGACACAAAGATCTTACAGTCTATGAGGATGAGGAGGGTGACACAAGAGCTTACAGTCTATGAGGATGAGGGAGGACACAAAGCTACAGTCTATGAGAAAAAAAAGAGGTGACACAAGAGCTTACAGTCTATGAGAATGAGGGGTGACACAAGAGCTTACAGTCTATGAGATGAGAGGGTGACACAAGTCTTTACAGTCTATGAGGAAATTTGAGAGGTTACAAAGAGCTTACAGTCTATGAGTATGAGGGGTTGACACATAGCTTACAGTCTATGAGAATGATGGGGTGACACAAGAGCTTACAGTCTATGAGGAATGAGGGGTGACACAAGAGCTTACAGTCTATGAGGATGAGGGGGTGACACCAGAGCTTAGAGTCTATGAGGAGAGGGCTGACACAAGAGCTTGCATTCTATGAGGATGAGGTAGGACAACAAGAGCTTACAGTATAGGATGAGGGGAGGACACAAGAGCTTACAGTCTATGAGGATGAGGGGGTGACACAAGAGCTTACAGTCTGTGAGGATGAGGGGGGACACAAGAGCTTACAGTCTATGAGGATGAGGGGGGTGACACAGAGCTTACAGTCTATAGAGATGAGGGGTGACACAAGAGCTTACAGTCTATGAGGATGAGAGGTGACACAAGAGCTTACAGTCTATGAGGATGAGAGGGTTGACACAAGAGCTTACAGTCTATGAGGATGAGGGGTGACACAAGAGCTTACAGTCTATAGGAGAGGGGGAGACACAAGAGCTTACGTCTATAGATAGGGGTGACACACAAGAGCTTACAGTCTATGAGGGATGAGGGGGTGACAAGAGCTTACAGTCTATGATGATGAGAGGTGACACAAGGCTTCAGTCTATGAGGATGAGAGGGTGACACAAGAGCTTACAGTCTATGAGAATGAGGGGGTGACACAAGAGCTTACAGTCTATGAGAATGAGGGGTGACCCAAGAGCTCTTACAGTCTATGAAGAATGGGGGTGACACACGAGCTTACAGTCTATGAGGATGAGAGGTTGACACAAGAGCTTACAGTCTATGAGGATGAGAGGGTGACCAATAGCTTACAGTCTATGAGGATGAGGGGGTGACACAAGAGCTACAGTCTATGAGATAGGGGTGACACAAGAGCTTACAGTCTATGAGGATGAGGGGTGACACAAGGCTTACAGTCTATGAGGATGAGGGGTGACACAAGAGCTTAGAGTCTATGAGGAAGAGGGCGTGACACAAGAGCTTGCAGTCTATGAGGATGAGGGGAGGACACAAGAGCTTACAGTCTATGAGGATGAGGGGAGGACACAAGAGCTTACAGTCTATGTGGATGAGGGGGTGACACAAGAGCTTACAGTCTGTGAGGATGAGGGGGTGACACAAGAGCTTACAGTCTATGAGGATGAGGGGGGTGCACAAGAGCTTACAGTCGATGAGAATGAGGGTGACACAAGAGCTATTACAGTCTATGAGGATGAGAGGGGTGACACAAGAGCTTACAGTCTATGAGGATGAGAGGGTGACACAAGAGCTTACAGTCTATGAGGATGAGGGGGTGACACAAGAGCTTACAGTCTATGAGAATGAGGGGTGACACAAGAGCTTACAGTCTATGAGGATGAGGGTGACACAAGAGCTTACAGTCCATGAGGATGAGGGGGTGACACAAGAGCTTAGAAGTCTATGAGAAGAGGGCGTGACACAAGAGCTTGCAGTCTATGAGGATGAGGGGGGAACACAAGAGCTTACAGTCTATGAGGATGAGGGAGGACCACAAGAGCTTACAGTCTATGGTGGATGAGGGGGTGACACAAGAGCTTACAGTCTATAGATGAGGGGGTGACACAGAGTTACAGTCTATGAGGATGAGGGAGGACACAGAGCTTACAGTCTATGAGAATGAGGGGAGGACCACAGAGCTTACAGTCTATGAGGATGAGGGGTGACACAAGAGCTACAGTCTATGAGGATGAGGAGGTGACACAAGGCTTACAGTCTATTAGGATGAGGGGGAGACACAATCGCTTACTTCTAGAGGATGAGAGGGTGACACAAGACTTACAGTCTCATGAGGATAGAGGGTGACACAAAGCTTACAGTCCTATGAGGATGAGGGGGTGACACAAGAGCTTACAGTCTATGAGAATGAGGGGGTGACACAAGCTTGAGTCTATGAGGAAGATGGGCGTGACACAGAGCTGCAGTCTATGAGGATGAGGGGTGACACAAGAGTTACAGTCTATGAGGATGAGGGGATGACACAAGAGCTTACAGTCTATGAGGATGATGGGAGGACACAGAGCTTACAGTCTATGTGATGAGGGTGACACAATAGCTTACAGTCTATGAGGATGAGGGGTGACACAAGAGTTACAGTCTATAGGGATGAGGGAGGACCAGAGCTTACAGTCTATGAGGATGAGGGGAGTGACCAAGAGCTTACAGTCTATGAGAGGGGGGTGACACAAGAGCTTACAGTCTATGATGATGAGGGAGGACACAAGAGCCTTACGTCTATGAGGATGGGGGGACACAGAGCTTACAGTTCTATGAGGATGAGGGAGTGACACCAGAGCTTTACAGTCTATGAGGATGAGGAGGGTGACACAGAGCTTACAGTCTATTAGATAGTGGGGAGACACAAGAGCTTATAGTCTATGAGGATGAGAGGGTGACACAAGAGCTTACAGTCTATGAGGATGAGGGGTGACACAAGCTTACCAGTCTATGGGATGAGGGGTGACACAAGCTTACGTCTATGAGAGAGGGTGGACACAAGAGCTTACAGTCTATGAGGATGAGGGGGTGACACAAGAGCTTACAGTCTATGAGGATGAGGGGGTACACAAGAGTTAGAGTCTTGAGGAAGGGGCGTGACACAAGAGCTTGCAGTCTATGAGATAGGTGACACAAGATTTACAGTCTATGAGGATGAGGGGAGACACAAGAGCTTACAGTCTATGAGGATGAGGGAGGACACAGAGCTTACAGTCTATGAGGATGAGGGGGTGACACAAGAGCTTCAGTCTATGAGGATGGAGGGTGACACAAAGTTTCAGTCTATGGGATGAGGGAGGACACAAGAGACTTACAGTCTATGAGGATGAGGAGGTGATCACAAGAGCTTACAGCCTATGAGGATGAGGGGATCACAAGATATTACAGTCTATGAGGATGAGGGGGTGACACAAGAGCTTACAGTCTATGAGGATGAGGGGTAACACAGAGCTTACAATCTATGAGCAGGAATGGGGTACACAGAGCTTACATTTATGGGGATCGAGGGGTGACACAATAGCTTATATAGTCTATGATGATGATGGGGAGGACACAAGAGCTTACAGTCTATGAGAAGATATCTGTACTTTATCCGCTGCTATAACACTTGTGTATCAATGGCGTAACATTCTACATCTACTATATGTTGTCAGTGCTGTTATAAATCCTGTATATAATGTTTCTTATATTATTACTGCGTCCCATGTTAATTCCATGATGCTGTCATTACTATCTCCTCCGGATAATCATGTTCTCACTTTCTGGGATAAAGAACAATCATGGAGGAAAATCCCCGGTGTGAATATCCACAGGTACATACAGCTCCTCGTGTCTGCCCAATCACGTATTCCTGTAGCCTCCAGCTGCCCCCGATCAATGGCTCCGGTACAGTACATGAGGCCTCCGTGGTGAGCGGCTATAATCAATACCAACTATTCTTATAGATTTATCTCATTAAACATCAGAAGGCTTCATAATATGTGTAATATGTGTTATATGACCTCAAGACACAATCTAAGGAGCTCCAGGGGGACTTGTGCACACTAGAAGATAACTATGAAATATAAAATTACATTGTAATAAGATACCTTCCTACCTAACAATAAAATTAAGTGAAATTTTTGGACTTCTCGGTTTCCATTTCCCTTCTAAAGTTGTTAGGCTGGGTGTGAGGAAAAGTGACCGTTGCCTCTTTATGACATCATGGAGCATCCAATCCACTGGCTAAATGATTGTGGCCACATTTGATTAAAGGGTTGTCCGAGTTCTTAAAAAAACTAAGGGAGGCTGGGAGGGGCGCTCCCTCTGGTATCCAGCTTCCGGCCAGAGCCGACAACCTTCCGGCCCGCATTCAATCTGTGAATAGGGACGGATAGGTGTGCCCGGCCACGGCCGGCCGGATGCTGAATCCAAGCTGGATTCCGCAGGGCACCGGAAGGTAGTAGGACTTTATTTTTTTAGCAGCGTCTCCCGCCTCCCTTAGTTTTTGTTAAGAATTCGGACAACCCCTTTAAATGTGGAGACGTTTTCATCACTGATCACCATATCAGGTTTTATTCAATGTTATTCTAGCACAGAACATTGCTATAGCGAAAGCTTCACCCCCCACCGGATCCCTGGGGAGAAGGATGGGGCACCCCGTGATGGTGTACAGCGGATCCAGGGATCACTCAGAGGCTCGTTTGTGAAGTATAACTGCCTTGCGAAAGGCTATGATTAAAAGCAGAAATAAAGTGAAGAGAGAGAAGGAATCCATTGATCCACACTGGCAATAAGTAAAATCTCCAAAAGATTATTCAATCCATAGATGAGTAAAAAGTATACAAAAAAACATCACTTAAAAAATACCTGCATAACGTATTTCGACAGACAATTTTATTAGCCTTAGTCATACCTTGATATACGTGTCTTGTCTGAAAAGCATTCCAGCATGTATTTTTTAAGTGATTTTTTTGTATCCTTTTATTTTATCTATGGATTAATAAACTTTTGGAAATTTTTACCTATTGCCAGTGCGATCAATTGCACGGCTATGATAACAGGGCTCGGTATCAGGAGTGGAGGCATCATCCACATCCTGTGCAGGTCTCCACAGGTTTTGTGTGCAAGAAATGGAGGGAGAGGTTGACAGAGTAGGTTTCTCTCCTCGAGGCAACCCTGGTGTGTAATGAGATCCCTGGGGATGAAGATGGGGCGCCCGTGATGGTGTTACGCGGGATCCATGGATCATTCGAGGCAAGTTGGTGAAGTATAACTTACAGTTTCTTATTTGAAAGGCAACGGCCTAACGCAGCACAAACTTCAGATGGACGGAGGAAGCTGGTTGGAGCTCAAGTCCTTAGGAAGGTGTGCACACAGCCTGATAAAATGGTCCAGGCTGGACTAAGAGTGTTGGAGCCAGTCCTTTTGTGGCTCTGCTCTGGATCTGTCTCTTGCTTGCCCTTAGTACACCTCTGCTTCCTGGCTGACCTCCAGGACTGACGTTGGAACTTCCACCACAAGGGGCTTTATACTCCCCTTCTGAAGCGGGCAGTTCCTTGTCGCAACTAGCTTGCTCCTACCATCACATTAATAGAGCTTACAATTTGGCAATGAATTAACACTAGATTTTTTTAACTCCGTCAGGCAGCTGCATGGGATAGATGTGAAAGATGATTCCATGATGATAGACCTCCTAGTGATTGGGCAGGCTCACCAGCAGCTCCGGAGGGGGACCAATTTTCTAACAACACCTTCAACCACTTTTCAATCGGCAGTGGTTTGCATGGAACATTAGAATAATGGGGCTCTTTTACTAGGGTCACTGCCTGCACTTTCGTTGGACTGTTCACCGTTTTTGGGATTTGCACAGTTTTGACCAGTGTCTTTGCGGGAATTTTGTTTCCTGAGCGACTTTTGGCCCGCTGTTGCTTTTCATCGCGCCGAAACTGGAGGGGGCCGTCGACGTCGCTGACTGATTCGGACTGAGAGCGGGATTTACGATTCAAATTTGTCACAGAGACATATGCACTACATGCGACCCAGGAATAAAAAGTGGGACCCTGAGGCGGGGAAGCGACACACTCAGGACTTATTCGGGCTAGCATGATCTTTAAGTAAATCGTGCACATGCATCAATCGTGGAACAAGTGCCTTTCTGTGAACTCCGTGGACGGGTAGTAAATGTGCCCCAATTTAGGTATAGTAATAACTATCTCTAGTCAATCTACACTAATCAGCGGATAACTATCAGCCGCAACATTGCTCATTATTTTAAAAACTTGTGAAAACAATTGAGAGTTTGACAACACCTCGAATAAATAACCGTTATAGCAACTCTAGGAAGGAAATATAACCTGGTTACTATGTGATCGTCAAGTGTAACGATAATATGATGCTCTGCTCTCTGCTTCAGCTGACCTCATATATCGATTAGCTAAATTACTAGGCAATGTTAATTCTACACTATTAATACAAGTCCAACCCCAGAATCCTCCTGCGGCGGGCGGCGAGGTGCACTAAGTCTCCTCGTGTTGGATGGATTTTCTTATAATTATTTTGAGAAGTCGAGGATTCCAGTTTCACTTTCACAGGCTTGGGAAATGTAATTCCAGGCATTAGGCAAAAGAAAAAAAAAAGTTACTCTTGGATAAATTAATCCTTCGGTTTTTTTTTTATTTTACTTTTGTTGTGAAAAAGTGAACACTCTTATCAACTAAAGTCATTGGGGTCATTTATTAAGGGCCCGTTCGCGTTTTCCCGACGTGTTACCCGATCACCCTTTCCGTTGGCGCCGCTTGTGACTTAAATTGAATTGGGTGGTATTTGTGACTGTGTGGTTGGGTTGTTGTGTTGGTATTGCTGTTGTTCTGAAATTGGTATTGGAATTTTTGATTGGTGGTGTTGTGATTTGGGTTGTTGTGGATTGGAAATTGGAAGTGGGTTGTTGTTTTGGGCCCCGGGATTTTTGCGCACGCGAGTCGGCATGTGGCGCTATCGCGCGGCATGCCGCCGCGACGGAAATGGCGGGGCGTGCGAACGAAAACCGACGTATTCGCGAAAAACCCGCATTTAAAAAAACCGAAAAGTGTCGCATGGAGGACCAGTGCTTACCCTTTCATTAGAATCAGGTCGTGTGAATTCCGGCGCGAGGGATGGTTTACGTCCGCGCGCACCACCTGTGGGGACGGGCGAAAGAACTACATTATTAAATCCGACCGGACCCGAATGCAGAAGACGGGAACGCGCGCTGCGCTCGAACGCGACTTGGACCGGGTAGTAAATTGTGCCCCATTATATTTAAAGGGATGTCCTTAGTGTCTGGTATTGTAGTTTAGCGTATGTTAAGGGGAAGACTGAGCTGCATAACCGGGACATGACCTGTGTTGAGCTTGGCGCTGGTTCTTCTAACCTTTTTTTTCTTTTTACTAACTTGAACTGGGAGAGTAGTAATTTAGAGTTGCTATTTAGAACAGTACGTATTCTCCAGTTTCATTACCACCCCCGGTTTTGGGCATCTTTGGGAATATGGCATTGATGTTAAGAAGGATTCCACTACATCACAATTGTAATAGCCCAATAAAGGGCTGTTAGGATTCAAGCCCTGAACATTAACATTTGTTTTTCTGTGGCTCACAAACTACAGTTTTAATGCGCGGGATTTTGTCCATGTGCGTATTCCGTGTTTTACGACTCGGGGTTTTGCGGAAATAAAACCCAATAAAGTGCTGGCTAATGATGTATTTGAGTTCAACAGAGCCCCCTGAGGCACGGAGAGCTCTGTTAATCCTCTGTACAGTGTTTTCCTGACACTACTTACCCGGTCTGCTCAGAGTGGCTCTATCTTCGGTGAACATCAGATTCCATGCACCATTGCTGATGAGGAACTGCAGTGGCGATTTTTTGGAGTTGATCCTAACAGTGATTGTACGCCGCATGAAAGGACACTTTTCCATGGTATCAAGGCACATAAAGCCGCCCGGATATGTTTTTTATCCTCACTACTGTCACACAGTTTATCTCCTCTGTTGCGCATGTATTGTTGTATTTTCTCCGCATTAAGAGCTTTCAGGACATAAACTGTGACAGTCAGTTTCACCACTCGAGGACGGCTCATCAAAGCTCACTCACAACTCATCGCTTTTTTTTTCTTCCACATATTTCCTTGCAACAAAAACTTGTACTCCACACCCGTCATTTCTAGTTCCTGTTGGTGTTGTTCCACCTATCTCATCATATATACAGCCACACCAATGTGAGGTCAACTGAGAGAGACTGTGATGGCCCGTGGACACCCATGTGCGGCGGCACGAACACTTCAGAACATGCGGAGGCTTTTACACAATCTGTCCATTTTCCAAACCGTCTCAGGGCTCTAGATGTAACACACATACATGTCAAGAAGTCACGTCACTTTTAGGACCCAATATTTTTTACAACACTAGATAATTTTTTTCGCTGTGGCAGATAGTAACCCGTTGAATAGTAATTGTAGCATATTGGAGGCTTACTGTTAATAAGAACAAACTGTGGGTGAGCGTGTAAGAGGCGAGTAGGTGCAGATCTTCGCCAGGGCGTCCGAAAAACACACCAGTATATAGAGAATCGATGGATAAGCGCACTCCAAAGAAAATCCATGAAAAACTTTTTATTCCACTGTGGATGGCGCGTTTTTCGTCTTTTCTCTAAAGACATTTTCAAGCATGTGGGGCTTTATGTTTGCTGGTTCGATTGCTGGGCTTAGACTTTTGCCTGGGTCACGGTTCCCTCCTCGGCACTTAAGTTTTTGTTGCAGATGAAACTTTTTGGTCTTGCCCCCTTGTGTCTAGCTTACCATTTACCTGATGCCGTTTCGATCCATGCAGGTGGATCTTCAACAAGATGTCACATTTGCCCGGCAATATGTTTTCTTAAGTGCATGCTTTGTCTTCAAGTCAGGCTAGTGTTAACAATTGAGTCTGGACCACAATTTGATGGACATCATAATGGGCCTCAGATCATAGTAAATAGAAAAGACCGCTCCTCATACAACCTATTATACTGTAGACCCAGAAGAAGGCAAACCCTGCAAGGCTGATCGAATGATGCCCCAATACGGAGTTAAAATCAACTCCCTGCATGAACACAACACTACTTACAAAAGTTCTTCTTTCTATATGATGTATTATTATGCTCTCCAGAAAGCATCCGCCTCTATTGATATTTTTTTCACTTATTATCGATTACAAACATCTTGTGAGCAGCACCTTCCATAGTCAACTGATCTTACAGTAAGACTTGTTTGTCTATGGTTATGGTATATTTGGCCTCTCTTCGGGAGTAGATGATGCCCCCTGTCTATTGTGGATGGTAAACCCCCTCTCTCTTCTGCATTGTAAGATGCCTCCTGTCTATGGTGATGGTAGAACCCTTTCCTCTAGGGTGAAGAGTATGATCCCCTGTCAATAGGTGATGGTAGAACGCCTCTCCTCACATAAATGCAGGATAACCCTATCTTAGTATCCTGGTTCTTTTAGTACTGCCGTTCCTCTATGTGTTGGGTAGTGCCCTATGTCTATGTGTGATGGTGAACCTCCAGAAGTCCTCCTCTTCTCTCGTACAGTGTAGAAGATGCCCCTATCTATGTTGATGGTAAACCACCTCTCCTCTAGTTGTATAACAGCCCCCTGTCTATGGTTATGTAGAACCTCCTTGTCCTCGAGGTTTAAGGATGTTCCCCTGTCTAGGTTAGGGTAGAGCTTCCTCTCCTCTAGGAGTAGGATGCTTCCTGTTATGGTGATGGAGATCTGGTCCTCTCCTCTAGGGATTATGAGGATCCTCCCTGGTCATGAGGATGGTCGAAATGTTCTCCCCTCTAGGTGTAGAGGATGCCCCCTTCTCTAATGGCGATAGTAGAACTGCCTCTCCTCATCAGATGTATGAGGATATCCCTCTCTAGTGTTTATGAGTTGAACTTCACGGTACCTCTGGTGTAGACAACTGCCCCCTGTCTGTGGTGCTGGAAGAACCACCTCTCCTCTAGTTGGTAGAGGATCCCCCTGTCTATGGTGATGGTAGAACCCCCTTTTCTCTGCCATGCGTATAAGAGGTCGCGCCCGGATGGCAATGGTGATGGTGCAGTCCCTCCCTCTCCTCTAGATGAATAGGTATGAGACCTGTCTACGGTGACGGATAGAACTGGCCTCTCCTCTAAGTGCTAGAGGATAACCCTAGTCATTGTTGATGGTAGTATGCCTTTCCTCTAGGTGTATGGGATTGCCCCCTTTCTATGGTAATATACTAGATAAATTGTCTCTGCCTCTAGTTAGAACATGCCCCCTGTCTTAGTGAGGTAGACTGGCCTCTCCTCTAGGTGCAGAGGAATGCCCCATGTCTATAGTGATTGGAGAACCACCTCTCCTCTAGGTGCAGAGGATGCCCCTGTCTATAGTGATGGAAGAACCACCTCTCTCTCGTGAAGAAGATGCCCCCTTCTATGGTGATGGTAGACTGCCTCCTCCTCTAGGTGGTATAGATGCGCCTGTCTGTGATAGGTGAGATGGGTACACAGTATCCTCCTCTTCTTGTCTAGTATGTAGAGATACCCCCTTCTCTCTGGTGAGGCTAGAAACCGCCTTTTTCCTCTAGGTAGAGGATGCCCCTTGTCTTGACGATAATAAACCTCCTCCTCTAAGTGTATAGGATACCCCTTCTATGGTGATGTAGAACTGCCTCCCTCTAATTGTATCGGTGATGCCCCCATGTCTATGGTGAATGTGTAGAACCAGCCTCTCTCTCTAGGTGGCAGAGACGCCAGCTCGCTGTCTAATGTGTGATGTGTAGACACTGCCTACCTCATAGCGTTAGTGGATGCCCCACTTTCATATAGGATTGTAGAACACCTCTCCTCTAGGGTAGAAGACCCCCTGTCTCATGGTGATGGTACAAACTGCCTCTCCTCTAGTGTGATACACGATCTCCTTGTCTAGTGATTGTAGATCCACTCCTCTGACTCTAGGAGTCGAGGATACCCCTTGTCTCTGGTGAGCTAGAACCTTTGCCATTGCCTCTAAGGTGTAGAGGATGCTGCCCCTTGGTCTCAGTCGCTTAATGAACCTCCTCTCCTCTAAGTGTAGAGGATAACCCTGTCGAGATAGGTAGATGGTACAACCACACCTCTCCCCGAGGTGTAGAGGATGCCCCCCTGTTATATTGATGGTAAACCTCCTCTCCTCTGCTGAAGAGATTACCCCTGTCTATGGTGATGGTAACAACTGCCTCGCCTCTAGGTGTAATGGGATCCCCCCTGTCTATGGTGATTGTAGAACCTCCTCTCCTCTAGGTGTAACAAGATGCCGGCCCTGTCTAGTTCTGATAGGTAGAACTGCCCTCCTCTCAGGTGTAGAGGATGCCCCTATCATGGTGATGTGTAGAACCCCCTTTCCTCTAGATTAGAGCGCATGCCCCCCTGTCTATGGTGATGGTAAGCCCTCCTCTCCCTCTAGTCGCAGAGGATACCCTCTGTCTATGGTTACATAGCTAGAACCGTCCTTTCCGTCTAGGTGCAGAGAGTGCATCCATGTCTATTGTGATGGTACGTATGCAGATCCGCCTCTCACGGGTTAAGCTTGATACGGACGATTCCTCTAGGATTAGAGGAGGCCCCTTGTCTATGAGATGGTAGAGCATCCTCTCCTCTAGGTGTAGAAGTGCCCCTGTCTAAGGTGAGGGTCGATCCTCCCCCTCTATGTTTCGAGGATGCCCCTGTCCTCTGGTGATGCTAGACCACTCTCCTCTAGGTGTAGAGATGCCCCCTGTCTTTGTGATGGTATAACTGCCCCTCCCCAGGTGAAGAGAATTGCCCCCGGTCTATGATGATGGCTAGAGCCACCTCTCCTCTAGTGTAGAGGAGGAATCCCTGTCTATGCTGAATGTAGAACCGCCTCATCTCTAGGAGTAGAGATGCCCCCTGTCTAGGTGATGGTGAACCTCCTCTCCCCTCTAGGTGTAAGATGCCGCCCTGTCTATGGTTATGGTAGAACCCCCCTCTCCTCTAGGTGTAGAGGATGCCCCTGGCTATGAGATGGTAGAACGCCCTCTCCTCTAGCTGAAGAGGATGACCCCTGTCTAACATGGGTCATCACATAATTGGACGTTGCATGTTCTGTATAGGTTTGGTCTGAAACCTCGGAGCCATCTCAGGTGCTCACCCCATGAAAGGATAAACAGCTGGAAGAAAGTGGTCACTCATGGAGTCTTCACCTCTTTGAAGGTACATTAGTCATTTTGCAATGACTGAGCATTTTTTCAGATTTAGGTGTTGTTCTTATTTTATGTAATTGAAGGGCTTACAGTCTATGAGGATGAGGGGGTGACACAAGAGCTTACAGTCTATTAGGATGAGGGGGAGACACAAGAGCTTACAGTCTATGAGGATGAGGGGTTGACCAAGAGCTTCAGTCATGAGGAATGGGGGGGTGACCAAATCTTACAGTCTATTAAGGATGAGGGGGATGACACAAGAGCTTACAGTCTATGAGGATGAGAGGGGACACAAGAGCTTACAGTCTATGAGGATGAGGGGGTGAGACAAGAGCTTACAGTCTATGAGGATGAGAGGGGACACAAGAGCTTACAGTCTATGAGGATGAGAGGGGACACAAGAGCTTACAGTCTATGAGGATGAGGGGGGACACAAGAGGTGAAGGAGCTTGTATAATGGTCATGTTATTCTTTATAAGGGAACAGTATAAAATAATTTAATAAATAAAAATTCTGCTGCATGGCCCAGTCATCACCACGTCTTATATACAGAGTCCGGGGTGATGTGACTGCGGAGAAGCCTGGATCTTGGTATCTGCTGTTTGCCGGATAACAGACGGGAGATGTTAGTAAAGGGAGAGGTGACATTTCATGCAGTGATGTGATGGATCTGCCTAAAGAGATAGGATATAAGCCTTTATGCAATGCCTTTACAAGCTCCTGATGAGGCTTAGCATATTGTGTGGTCTCCACTTGCCTGTATGACCTTTATGCAATGCCTTTACAAGCTCCTGATGAGGCTTAGCATATTGCGTGGTCTCCACTTGCCTGTATGACCTTTATGCAATGCCTTTACAAGCTCCTGATGAGGCTCAGTATATTGTGTGGTCTCCACTTTCCTGTATGACCTCCCTATAATGCTTTGGCACGCTCCTGATGAGGCTCAGTATATTGTGTGACCTCCACTTGCCTGTATGACCTTTATGCAATGCCTTTACAAGCTCCAGAAGAGGCTTAGCATATTGTGTGGTCTCCACTTGCCTGTATGACCTCCCTATAATGCCTCGGCACGCTCCTGATGAGGCTCAGTATATTGTGTGACCTCCACTTGCCTGTATGACCTCCAGGCAATGCCTTGGCAATCTCCTGAAGAGGCTTAGTACATTGTGTGGTCTCCACTCACCTGTATGACCTTACTACAATGCTTGGGCAAGCTCCTGATGAGGCTCAGTATATTGTGTACCCCCATGTTCTGTACAGTGTTACAATGTGGCATTGGTGGCTGGAACGAGCCACAATGTCCAAGATGCACTCGATTGGATTCAGGTTTGGGTATAGTCTGGTCTATAGCATCAATAACTTCATCATGAAGTAACTGTAACACACTACAGTCACATGAGACCTAGCATTGTCATGCATTAGAACTCAGGGCTCACTGCAACGACATATTTTCTTAGAATGGGTCTGAGGATTTCCTCCCAGTGCCTAATGGCAGTCAAAGTAAAGTACCTCTGGATGACACATGGAGGGCTTTGCAGTCCAACACAAAAATTCCTCTCCACACCTGTTACACCTGTCAATCCCACTGCCACACACCGGTCATGCTGGAGGATGTTGCAATCTTGGTGTTCTTTGGCAAATGCCTTCACAACCAATGATCAAGACATTCCCAAAGAATGAAAGGAGGGGTGTGGCAGTAATAATACATTTTCTTACCCTTACATCACCACTTTTGACCAGTATGACTAACTTTGGTCACCAATCCCATTTCCCCTCATGGGAAGTCAGTGAGATACCAGAGTAACAACAAACACATGATCTGTTGCTTCTGATAGGAATAGGAGAGGGACAGAGGGAGCTGGATGGGTGTGGAGGAGAGAAGACTGGGCACCTCCATAGCCATTCAGGTCTCTCCCTACTTCCTGTCATGTGCATTGAGAAGGTAGGGTAGAAAGGGGGATGGTGTGGAGGGGAGGAAGTATGCAAATAGGAGACTGAGATACAAGCACAGAGGCTGCTGCAGCTGCCCTTCCCCTGGACTCAGAACACAGTACTGGTAAGGAGCAAGGTATCTCTAGCGACCAGGTAACTATGAGTACAGACTTGGTATCTTCAGCTGTGTTAAATGTAAAGGACTAATGACTAGTTCAGCCACCTGATGATGCATATGCCAATACCATTTCACTGCTGCTAATTATTTAGGCATATTTACTGCTTTAACGTTTCTACTGAGTATTATTATCAGCATGCCTTTTACCCTGTAGTATTTATTTCCCGTACCTCATAGTTCCTGGTCTATATCAACTTCTGTCTCCTGCAGCCAGTTTTCCTTTTATTTTTCATATATGTTTTTATCAAATATATTGTAACCAATAAATGTTTGCACTTTTTCATTATTATTCAATGGTATCCTAGTCTTTATTCACTTTCCCCTTCTTTCGTTTTTTGATCTATAAGTGTTATATACGGGGATAAAGCAAACCTTCCTGGTGTATTGTTGTATACAGGTATAGGTGTGTTGTCACCTACTAATACATTTTTTATTTTTACCACAAGTTATACATATTTTGATAATGTGAAATAAAGTTTTAAAAAGTAGTGTCAGTATTCAGAATGCTGAAAAAGGCATTTTTAAAATACGATACAATACAACTTTATTGATCTCGGGGGGAGTGGGGGAATTCTTGAAGGTAGCTCTGAATCCGGATCCATGGATCAGTGTGTAGGGCTGTAGAAGCCCTCCCCGGACAGCCAACTATTCAGTGTGATCTTGAAGTATAGCAGGCATACCAGACATAACATGGGCTATTGAAACCTGTTGCCAGCTAAAAATGACATTCCTGCTGACAGGTTCACTTTAAAGAGGACCTGTCACCCAATTTATCGGCACTAACGTAAGCAGCTCCTAGTGCTTGATTAAACGCCGTAGTGTTAGAGTGATAGCGTTACTGGAAACCTCCGGTAACGCTATCTAACACTGTGGCGGGGTACAGGATAATTGTCGGACAGTTCGCAAAGCTGTCCGACGTATTCATGAGGGGGCGGGGTTGGGGCGTGGCTAGGGGTGGTGACTGCCGGCCTATAGAGTGAGCGGGGCGGTCCGGGGAAGAGGCAGCGCCTCGGACTGCCCCCTCATGAATACATCGGACAGATTTGCGAGCTGTCCGATGATGACATTGTACTCCGCCGCAGTGTTTGATAGCGTTACCGGAGGTTTCCGGTAACGCTATCACTCTAACACTGCAGCATTTGTTCAAACACTAGGAGCTGCTTACTTTAGTAAGCAGCTCCTGGTGCTGGAAATTTAGGTGACAGGTCCTCTTTGACTGTTACAGAGACAACTTCAGCTCCATTCACGACTGCATCAAGTTTATCAAGATTTCCTCCTGGCCTACACCCTACAGATTAACTTTCTAATGGTGTCAAAATTCCTTTCTTATCCACCATATCCCATCTGATTATAAACATTGAATCTGCCTTTTTATAAAATGGCTGCAGAATTTTCACTAGCATTTGAATTTGTATGTAAAATTTGGGACTAGAACGGGTGTCCCTCAGGATCTATGAAATGTCAGTTTCAGACATCACTTGATATTCAGAGGAATCTGGTCTTATTACTGTACGCCGGTGATCTAATCATCCAGGCAAACATGTCCTCCAGGGAAATTCATTATTCTATTTAGCGTTTTAAACTATTTAGGTGCCACAGAATTGAAATATGTGCCCCCCCCCCACCGTGTTTATAAAACTGATGAGTTGGAACAAATTAGAAATGTTATTGGCTTTTAATATAAATAATAACTGGCTGGAGGGGAGGTATAGGGTAAAATCTATCACATTTGCTATTTTGGTAATGTCTTGTAGCGTTACCTGCTATTTATTATACATTCTGGAGAAATGAACCATGACATTTGCTAAAGACGACATTCAAACATCCTCTTGCCTCAAGTAACGCTTGGCAGAAGGAACAGTCGAGCTGCTCGGGGGCGGGATTTTGTCTTGAATATTTTAAAGCGAGCCTGTCAGTACCTTTCCCAAAATTATAGTAATTATAGTTGTCGGGAACATGAACATTTTATATTTGGTAGTTACAGAGATAACAAACTTTAATCCTGTAACCGTATAAATTTACACGTGCCCAATGGGTGTTCTCGATCTTCTCAAATTATTGAGCCAACATCTGTGATACCTGCTGTTAGAGCCTGGTTCTGCTGCCTATCCTATACTATCTCTAATGAGTAGACCCCAAGTCTACTCTATTTACACATTTAGCCCTGTATATATATATGGTACAGGCGGTCCCCTACTTAAGAACACCCGACTTACAGATGAGCCCTAGTTACAAACGGACCTCTGGATGTTGGTAATTTACTGAACTTTAGCCTTAGGCTATAATAATCAGCTATAACCGTTATCACAGGTGTCTGTAATGAAGCTTTATTGTTAATCCTGGTTCTTATGACAATCCAACATTTTTAAAATCCAATTCTTATATATTCATCTGCTCACTTTGTCTTCTTACTTTTACATCCCTTTTTGGGTATAAACCTCCTCTTTCATGTGAGTTTTATGCAGAAATGTTTGTTTTTTTCAATAAAATGTGTCTGTAACAAAGAGCGGGGTACCGGCTGTCAACTGTTTAGTAAAGGACATCTACAACCAAGATGAAAGACTGTAAACATAAAGTCCTACATCCTGGTGGTAGATGTCCTTTAAGACAAATGTAATCGCCAGGTTGTCTGTTTTCATAAAAATGCATAGGCTTTAGGGGTGCATTTACCTTTTAATGTGTTTAATCGCTGTCTTTTGCAGATTATGACTGTTTAAAAAAATTTGGGCTTAAAAGCAGATTTTTGGTTATTTCAGTTCAAGCACACATGAAAGTATCATAAGAAAGTACAATATTTGGTCTGTAGGAGGTCACAGATGATATAAGAGCTTTTTGGTGAAGTTAAAGGTTACCACATATACTCTATTATAAGCCGAGGCCCCTTCATTTTACCACCAAAAACTGGGAAAACCTATTGATATAAGCCGAGGGTGGTAAATACATTGGTCACAGGCTTCCTGTAATATATAGACAGCCAGCCCCCTGTAGTATAGAGCCAGCATGCCCCCTGTAGTATAGAGCCAGCCTGCCCCTGTAGTATATAGACAGCTAGCCCCCTGTAGTATAGAGCCAGCCTGCCCCCTGTAGTATATAGACAGCCTGCCCCCTGTAGTATAGAGCCAGCATGCCCCCTGTAGTATATAGACAGCCTGCCCCCTGTAGTATAGAGCCATCATGCCCCCTGTAGTATATAGACAGCCAGCCCCCTGTAGTATAGAGCCAGCCTGCCCCCTGTAGTATATAGACAGCCAGCCCCCTGTAGTATAGAGCCAGCATGCCCCCTGTAGTATATAGACAGCCTGCCCCCTGTAGTATAGAGCCACCATGCCCCCTGTAGTATATAGACAGCCTGCCCCCTGTAGTATATATACAGCCAGCCCCCTGTAGTATATAGACAGCTAGCCCCCTGTAGTATAGAGCCACCATGCCCCCTGTAGTATAGAGCCAGCCTGCCCCTGTAGTATATAGACAGCTAGCCCCCTGTAGTATAGAGCCACCCTGCCCCCTGTAGTATATAGACAGCCTGCCCCCTGTAGTATAGAGCCAGCATGCCCCCTGTAGTATATAGACAGCCAGCCCCCTGTAGTATATGGCCAGCCCTCTTTAGTATATGGCGAGTCCCCAGTAGTATATAGCCAGCCATCCACCTGTAGTATATAGCCAGCCAGCCACCTGTAGTATACAGCCAGACAGCACTCTTTAAAAAGCCAGCAAGCTCCCTTTACTAGCCTGCCAGCCCCCTTTAGTAGCCAGCCAGATACCTTAAGTAGCCAGCCCCCTTTATTAGCCAGCCATCCCTCTTTATTAGCCAGCCAACCCTCTTTAGTATACAGCCAGCCCCCAGTTTGGCCAGCAATTAAAAAAACTTACATCGGCTCCCCGATGCTTGCCGCAGCCCCACTTTTGTCTTCCCCGCAATGCTCCAGTCCCAGTGGCTCCTCTTCTGTGTTCTGTCTGCTATAACAGCCAGACACAAGAGGAGCCGTGGGGACTGGAGCATCACGGAGAAGACAGAAGAGGAGCTGTGCCGAGCAACGGGGGCACCAGAAGTTGAGTGTGTAAGTTTATTTTTTATTGACTCGTGTATAAGCCGGGTGAGGTTTTCACCGGGTGGAGGTTTTCAGCACATTTTTTGTGCTAAAAAACTCGACTTATACCCAAGTGTATACAGTAATTTAACTTGTAATAAACTATTTGCATATTGAAATACATCATTATTAGATTTTGGCTGTTCTGACCGATATAATTATAAGCACCGTCAAGGTCATACTTAATTTTACATAGTAGTCAAGTCAAGTGTAAGGTGGAAACAACTGCAGCTTGTGAGAAACTGTGGGAGAAATAAGAAATGGCAGATATTGATATGGTTTAGATTTTATACTACGTTATAACTTTTACTTCCTGTCCTGACCTTGACCTGAACCCAGACAATGCCAGAAATTGACTCACGGTGTTTGATTGTTTTTGACTTTTCTGCCTGATCTGAAGCATTCCAGCCTGGTGGTCCCATTGCAGCAAAAGTCCTACCCCTGTAAATACAGTGAAGGGAAAAAAAAAAAATTATGGTCATTAGCGAACTTTTTTGGAATTGGCTAAATCTAAAACCGGTGGCAGGTTGGTTCCCCTTACAATTGCTTTATCAATGTGACAACACAAGGTCGGGGCGGGGGGCCATTGTACAAGCCCTGGACAGCTAAGATGACATAGAACATCGGGGCAGATTACCTACCCGGCCATTAGCGAATCCAGCGGCGCGTTTCTGTATGCGTGATTCAGGTCCGGCCGCGGATCATAAGGAAGTTCTCCGACGACACAAGTGGCCGCTTCTGCCGCTGAATAAGAGCATTGGAACGCACTGAAGTGCACCGACCTACCTTAGTGAAGGTTAAGTACAAGCTCCGCCGGACACTGTTTTTTAAAAAAATGCGTCGGTTTTTCCGAATCATCGGCATTTTAGTTGGCCCAGACATTCGATTTCCGCTCGCGTGCCATCGCCGGCGCCGATGCCGCACAATCCGATCGCAGTGCGCCAAAACCCGGGGAATTCAACGTCAGATATTGACTGGAGGGGCAGACGAACATGCAGGTCCTTCAAAGGGGTAGCAGGTTCTTGGCAACAACAAAAGACACTTACACTGTCGCAACTAGTCCTGGAGCCAACAAGAGGGCGGGGGGCATCTGGACCTTATCCTGACAACAGACCTGATAGGATATCAAAACTACAGGTTGGGGGGACGGGGGGAAACCTGGGGAAATAGTGATCATAATATCATTGATTTTGTATTACGATTTACTTAAGAGCGTTAGTGAAGGGGCAACCAACACTCTAAACTCAGGAGGGCAAATTTCGCAGCAACTAAGGACGACCTTAATAGGCATAGACTGGATAATTGCTCTCAAGGCCCAAAAGACCCCCCAAAAATGGACTTTTTCTCATAATTCTGAAAAAGTCCTGTGCGAAACACATACCTTATTGGGAAAAAGCATTAAAAGGAAACAAGAAAACCCTATGTGGCTAACTAGTCTTGTAAGGAAGCAATAAGCGCGAAAGATAAAGCGTTTAAGGTGACTAAAACGTGAAAGGGTAGCGATGAGGCATTACAGGATTATAGAGAGAAAAATAATCCGTAAAAAGGCAGAAAAGGCGCAAAATAGAGAATGCAGAGAAATATTGCAGGGAGAGCAAAAATAATCACAAATTATTTTTCAAGTTCTAATGATAAGAAATAAACACAGAGAAGAGTGTGGGTATCCCCTAGAAACTAACATGGGGTGGTTCCATGGTGATGGAAGGAGACGAGGAAAGGAACGGGCCAATATAGGAATGTCGCCGTCTCAACGTCTTTTACCAGGAAAATCCCATGGTGAAGACACAATGAGGAATAAGTAATTCTTTTATATGTCAACAGGTTAACCCAAGGAAGAGGTACGGCCGCCGCCCCTGCCAACACTAAGATAGATAAATCACCGGGGCCAGATTGGCATACACCCCGGGTTACTGCAGGAATTATGTACGGTGATAGAAGACGTTATTTTAATATTGAAGATTCACTGAGACTGGTTATGTTCACGAATGGCGCATAGCAAAAATTTTTTTTGTGTGCGTACCAATATACAAAAAAGATCAAATAGCGAGCTGGGAAAATCAGACCGGTAAGTTAAACTGCTGTGGGTTGCTTGAGGATTCTTTTTTTCTCGGGGCCTTTTTTACTTTTGTTTTGTTTCCTTTTTTGGTGGGGAAAATATAGTGATTGAGGGGTTTATTAGAGATGCTATCCGGAGTATATCACATGTGCACAACTTATAAACCCGCGCGTCAGCATGGGTTATGAGAAGTCGGGTCTGTCAGACTAATCTGATTGGGTTTCTACGAGGAGGTAAGTGCAAGATGGATCTGGGGGCGTGTGGGATGTGTAATATCTGGACTTCTCCCCCCCCAAAGGCATTTGACACGTGCCACATTAAAGGTTGGTAATACAATGAGACTGCTGGGAATAGAGAAAATCGGTGTATCTGGGTAAGTAATGGCCTTAGTGCTGAAAAACGCGAGGGTGGTCCATTTAATGGCACATTCTCAGATTGTGTTGATGTACGTGGAGTGCCACAGGGTCAGTATTGGGCCATTCCTTTTTAATATTTTTCCTTAATGAACCTTGTAGTGGGTTTACACAGTCAAGTTTCACTATTTGCAGATGATACTAAGCTGTGTAACGGTAATAAATACTGAGGTCGATAGTTTGCATTACAGAGGGATTTGTGGAAGATTGAGGGATGGCAGGAGAACTGTTGATGAGGTTTAATGTGATAAATGTAAAGGTATGCACGTGGGCAATGAAACAAAAAGTATAATTATGTTCTAACGGTCAATTACTAGTAAAAACTGAACTGAAAAGGACTTGGGCGTTATTGGTGGGATGGTAAACTTAATTTTTAGGACCAGAGCCAGGCGGCGGGGCGGCCTGCTTGCTGCATCTAAAGCAAATAAAATAATGAGCGATGATATCAGAGAGGAATAGATTCTCATGATAACGACATAGTTTGCCCTCTATACAAATCCATGGTCAGACCAACTGGAATATTGTGTACAGTTTTGGGCACCAGTGTATAAAAAGGATAAATAGAGCTTGAAAGGGTGCAGAGGAGAGAACCAGGATTTAGGGGAATGGGGGGGATTAAGAATACCTGACAGCTACAAAATTTGGGATTATCAGTTTAGAAAAAAGACTACTGAGGGGAGACCTCATTACAATGTACAAATACCTGAACGGACAGTAAAGGATCTCTCCCCAAGATATTTTTATCATGAAAGGCCTGGGACTAGGACAAGGGGATCCTCTACGCCTAGAGGAGGGAGGATTCTCCTATCAGCTCGACAGAATTGGTCTATTACTGTCAGAGCACCACAGTGAGCGTCGCTATGGAAACATCTGTATGCCAGCGTAAGGATTGGTTTGTTGATTTAAAATTAGGGGTCTGAAACGAGTTATGTATCATGGTCAAGGATGATAGGTCATGGCAAATGACTTTCGGAGAGGAAAAAATATCACGGGGTCCTATTAGGGGATATAAACATTAGTTAATTCGTGAGGTTGGAAGATGGACTGGACGCTCCTTTCCAGCCCTTATATGATAGGAAATGGATACTAGGACTTCAGGGGAAATCGGCACAAATTGGAACTCTTTGGGTTAAAACACTCGGCGCGGAAAAGCACCGCACGCTGAATCGGGCCCTTCGTTAAATGAGGTTTACGCGCATGTACTCTACCAAACACATAGTATAAGGTCGTAGAGTTGTTATCTACCATTCCAGATATTTTCTACCGTAAACAAGACTGAAAATCCTTTGACCAGAACCTTTATCTGCAGCAGCAACCCATGACATAGATCGTGGATATAAGATGAGACAACAACAAGCGGCAAAGAAAGAACGAAAAGAACCGCCAATTTATTAATGTTAGGTTAATAAACATATTAATCACTTTTTCATTACCATGACTAATGCGGCCGGATCAAAAGGTTTAGATAAGCGTCGTTATTCCACTCAAAAGCACGGAGAAGGAAAAAAAAAAAAGAGATAATTCTGGAAAAAAAACACAAAAGGTTAAGCGTATAAAAATCGCGTGGTAGTCATGGAGACTCGAGGGATCACGTACACAAAATAACATTCCATTGTATTGAAGATTCGACCATAGATCGCGTTTTAATAAGGGAGAAAAACATTGATCTAAAGATCGAAAGAGTTTACATCAATAAAAAATGTCATTTGTCCAGGTAAAAGGTTCTAGAATGTCAAAGTTGTTTTCTTAACATCAAAATATGGAGGCATCTGCGGCGGATTTCATGGGCGAGATACCAGATCCATTGGTTTATCCGATTCCCCATTTTGCCAAACCCATATGTTATGTGTGATCTAAGATACTGCAGGGAGCGCTGGCATATGGCGCTCCCATATGCAGACTAATAATAATAAATAAATTAGTAAGCACACGTATTGGGAACATTTTTGAAAACATATTTCAAAATATGCATAAAATTCACTTAAAACAAGACCTAAACATGTAACAAAGGTTCTTGCCGGGCAACTTACCATAATGAGATGTCTTAATATCACACTACAGCAGAGTCGCAACCCACGTGGCTAATGGGGGGGAGGGTTAAAGTTTTTTTCTGAGACCGGTGGCTGAAAATCTGTCTCCCAGGGGGGACACTTCAACCGTCTTATAGCCAAGCTCCCCACCAGTATTTTTGGGATGTATAGAACTCGACTGTAATTGTCCATAGTCCCATCGGGTATTCTAGCAATCAGCAAGTAGTTATCGTAGTTAACTAATATAGCTCACGACCAGGAGATGTCACGACTACCACCCGGGCTCTTTTACCCAAGTAGCTGTTGCGCCACAATCCCGGGGCAATTCAGGTACAATCGGCGCAAATCGGAAATATTCGCGTAACACGTCGGGAAGAAAAGCGAATCGGGCCTTTAGTAAATGACCCCCCATGGTTTAATCGCTGTCTTTGCAGATTGTGACTGTGTTAAAAAAATTTTGGTTGCTTTAAAAAGCAGATTTTTTGGGTTATTTCAGGTTCAAGCACACATGAAAGTATCATAAGAAAGTACAATATTGGTCTGTAGGAGGTCACAGATGATAGAGCTTTTTGTGAAGTTAAAGGTTACCAAAATACTCTATTATAAGCCGAGGCCCCCTTCATTTTACCCCAAAAAACTGGGAAAACCTATTGAATAGCCGAGGGTGGTAAATACATTGGTCACAGGCTTCCAGTATATAGGCCAGCCAGACCCCTGTAGTATAGGCCAGCCTGCCCCGTATATTATAGACAGCAAGCCCCCTGTAGTATAGAGCCAGCCTGCCCCCTGTAGTTAGTATATAGACAGCCCAGCCCCTGTAGTATATAGACAGCGAGCCCCCTGTAGTATAGATACAGCCCCCTGTATATATAGACAGCCAGCCCCTGTAGTAAGATACGCCGCCCCCGTAGTATAGACAGCAAGCCCCTGTAGTATAGATACAGCCTGCCCCCTGTAGTATATGACAGCCAGCCCCCTGTAGTATATTAGACAGCCTGCCCCCTGTAGGTATAGAGCACCATGCCCCCTGTAGTATAGAGCAGCCTGCCCCTTAGTATAGACAGCCTGCCCCCTGTAGTATAGAGCCCCCGCCCCAGTAGTATATAGACAGCCTGCCCCCTGTAGTATAGAGCCATGCCCCCTGTAGTATATAGACAGGCCTGCCCCCTGAGTATAGAGCCACATGCCCCTGTAGTTATTAGACAGCCTGCACCCCTGTTAGTATGAGCCAGCCGCCCCTGTATATAAGACAGCATGCCCCCTGTGAGATCTACAGCCAGCCCACCTGTAGTATATAGACAGCCAGCCCCCTGTAGTATAGAGCCAGCCTGCCCCCTGTAGTATAGAGCCAGCCCCCTGTAGTATATAGCCAGCCAGATCCCTGTAGTATAGAGCCAGCCAGCCAGATCCCTGTAGTATATAGACAGCCAGCCCCCTGTAGTATAGAGCCAGCCTGCCCCCTGTAGTATATGGCCAGCCAGCCCTCTGTAGTATATGGCCAGTCCCCAGTAGTATATAGCCAGCCATCCACCTGTAGTATATAGCCAGCCATCCACCTGTAGTATACAGCCAGTCAGCACCCTTTAAAAAGCCAGCAAGCTCACTTTACTAGCCTGCCAGCCCCCTTTAGTAGCCAGCCGGATCCCTTAAGTAGCCAGCCCCATTTATTAGCCAGCCATCCCTCTTTATTAGCCAGCCAACCCTCTTTAGTATACAGCCAGCCCCCAGTTTGGCCAGCAATTAAAAAAACTTACATCGGCTCCCCGATGCTTGCCGCAGCCCCACTTTTGTCTTCCCCGCAATGCTCCAGTCCCAGTCGCTCCTCTTCTGTGTTCTGTCTGCTGTAACAGCCAGACACAGGAGGAGCCAAGAGGAGCTGTGCCGAGCAGCAGGGGCACCAGAAGTTGAGTGCGTAAGTTTATTTTTTATTGACTCGTGTATAAGCCGGGTGAGGTTTTCAGCACATTTTTTGTGCTAAAAAACTCGACTTATACACAAGTGTATACAGTATATTTAACTTGTAATAAACTATTTGCATATTGAAATACATCATTATTAGATTTTGTGGCTTTCTGACAGATATACTTATAGCACCGCTCAAGGTCATACTTAATTTTACATTAGTAGTCAAGTCAAGTGTTAAGGTGGAAACAACTGCAGCTTGTGAGAAACTGTGGGAGAAATAAGAAATGGCAGATATTGATATGGTTTATGATTTTTATACTACAGTTATAACTTTTACTTCCTGTCCTGACCCTTGACCTGAACCCAGACAATGCCAGAACTTTGACTCACGGTGTTTGACTTGTTTTTGACTTTTCTCTGCCTGATCTGAAGCATTCCAGCCTGGTGGTCCCATTGCAGCAAAAGTCCATACCCCTGTAAATACAGTGAAGGGAAAAAAAAATTATAGGCTCATTTAGGCAACTTTTTTGGAATTTGGCTAAATCTAAAACCGGTGGCAGGTTGGTTCCCCATTACAATTGCTTTATCAATGTGACAACACAAGGCGGCGGATGAGCTGAGATGACCATAGAACAATATCTACAATACATAGTATATCTAGAGGTTCTACCATCAGATATTTTCTCGTAAACAACTGAAAATCCTTTGAACAGAAACTTTAATCTGCAGAACCATGAATGATGGGATAAGATGAGACAACTCAACAACAAGCGAAAGAACCGCAATTAACTGTAGGTTAATAAACATATTAATCACTTTTTCATTACCATGAATAATGCGGCGGATCAAAGGTTAATATAAGCGTCGTATCTCCACTCAACACGGCGGAAGGAAAAAAAAAAGATAATCTGAAATAAAAAACAAAGGTAAGCGTAAAAATTCAGAGTGGGGTCAGGAGACTCAAGATACAAAATCACATTCATTTATTGAAGATTAACCAAATAGAGTTTTTATAAGGAGAGAAAATTAATTGATCTTAAAGGATCTGAAAGCAGAATAAAAATGTAATTTTAGAAATGTCAAAGTTGTTTTCTTAACATCAAATATGGAGGCATCTGAGGCTTGATTAGGGGATTACAGATCCATTGGTTTATCCCGATACTCCATTTGTCCACACCCTATATTGTTGTGTCAAGATACTGCATGACGTGGCATATGGCGGTCACCATAGCACTAATAATAAATAACATTATAGAAAACTTTGGGAACATTTTTGAAAACATATTCAAATATTTCATTAAAAAATACAACCCTGAACAAGGTCTTTGAGGGCCAATTACATAAGAGCGTAATACCCCCGGTCGCACCACGCTGGCTATGGGGCTGACAAATATGTCTCAGACACTCAACCGTCTTATAGCCCCAAGCTCCACCCAGTGGGGGTGACCTAAATGTCTTTCCATAGCAGGTATCTAGCACAACAAAGTAACATCAGCGCCAAGGATTCGCTAACCACCGGGCTTTTCTCCCCAGGGGGCTATCATTAAGAGAACATGAAAGAGGCTGGTCCCATTCCATAAAACTCCAAAGATCATGTCCCACTATACTTCCTATTCCAAACATGGGATCCCTTAAAGGGAACCTATCACCAGGAGACCCATTTTTAGCACTCCCCCAGTCCCCACAGAGCATAGTACATACACTGCCAAAGTGTTTTTGCATTAAAAATTGGTTTTACAGAAAAAAATATATGTTATATTGTACCTTTCATTAGCATCTGCTAATTAGCATCTGCTGTGTGACTAGGCAGTTGCCAAATGGGAGTGGCTGGAAAGGAGCAGTTTCCCCCCCACCCTTGGGGAACAGCTCCTCCATGTGACCTTTTCAAATATATGAAAACATCCATCACTTGGCTTAGCGGCGCCCCCTGCTCCTCTACAGCCAATCCCGAATGAGGGGAGTTATTCATATATTTGAAAAGGTCACATGTTTCCCAAGGGTGGGGGGGAACTGCTCCTTTCCAGCCCCTCCCAGGGGGCAACTGTCTAGTCACACAGCAGATGCTAATGAAAGGTACAATATAACGTCGCTTTTTTTCTGTAAAAACAATTTTTTATATAAAAACACTTTGGCAGTGTATGTACTATGCTCTGTGGGGACTGGGGGAGTGCTAAAAATGGGTCTCCTGGTGACAGGTTCCCTTTAACCCAGTATACTGAAAATTAACCCAGCCTGTAACACCTATCATATTGCGGCTGCCCCACAGGCTGGGCCTTGCACTACGACCCAACTGGATGTTTTAAAGTTTATTCCAAATCATAGTGTTAAGTTTATTAACAACCCAGACCTCAGGAAAAATCATTTAAGGTATGGCAAAATTACTGTGTTATAGATATTTCAACCCAACCTGGGTCTTCATCAGAAGTCTGTTTGAATAAATGTGTCTATTAGGAAAAAGTGAGAAACATTTTGATAAAAATCAGCAGGGAGCGGGCAGGGTTAGGATAAGGGGGAGGTCAGGTGAGGGATACCAAGAACCAAAATTATAATATTCAGGGTATAAGTATATAAAGTAGGTATGCAAGGTAAGTATGTTGGGAAAAGGCAACTTGTAACGGGTCACACAGACAACAGAACTAAAAGTCTCAATAGGAGGAGTCCGGAGGGAGGAGTCTGTGGACCCTCTGGACCACCGCAGGAGATGGTATGAGGTCCGCGGTGGCAGCCAAGGTACAGGGATGTGCAGGAAACAGTCCAAGCCTGGGATGACTGCAGCAACACAGAGGAACACTGGTAACGCTGGCACGGACTGCAGGCACACCGCTGGACTGGAACCCTGGAAGGCACAGCAGGAAGCATGGAGGCAGACTGAAGACTTGAGACAGGATGGCAGGAGCACACGGAGATACCCTGGTAATGCTGGAGACAGGAACACGGATGAACAAGGAGGAAAACTGGTAATGCTGGAGACAGGAGACACGAAGGCGCCTGGAAACGCTAGAAGACAGGACACACCAGGAGCGTATGGGAACGCTGGAGACACACAGGAACATAGGAAAGCGTCTGGAAACGCTAATGGGCTTTCTCTTCCACAGGAACGGCTTAGGGAAGCCTGGTATGGAAACCATAGGAGATCCTAGGAGAAGATCTGGTGGGGAGTGAAGGGAGGTGCCGGATTATAAGGGTGAGCCGGATTAGCAGGAGCCAATCAGGAGGACGCTGGCCCTTTAAGGCTTGAGAAGTCCGCGTGCGCCCCCTAGTGGAGGGAGCGCGCGACTGCAGGAAAGGAGCGTGAGGCCTACACGCCGGCAGCCGGAGAACAGACAGGAGCCAGGAGAGGTAAGTGAGGGCAGGGAGACGGGGACCGGCAGGCAGCGGAGCACGGGTGTACCCGCGATCCATGACATAGATGGCGGGAAAACCCATGACACAACTGTGGTTAATTTTCTTTTATGTCCGATAGTCAATATAAACATCTGTACAGAGGCTTCCATAAATGTGGTTGCCAGGATTCTGGTGTCCAGTTCCATCACATAGTAGACATTGCTCTATGGCCATGGACCAGGTAGTGGTTCTTCTGCAATAGGTGTAGGACGTTGTCCTCTGCAAGGCTATACTAATACTCCCTGTAAGTTCTCATTGACCACTTTTCTTTCTTAATATGATCTGTTACCTACAAAAATTCTTCCAATCCTCCTTTTCCTTAAAGAGCGAGGAAAGCAAATGATTGTAGAGTAAGTGGTGATATGGCAGTCCTCTTAATCTGAATGGATCTGAATGGATTAATCTAAATTAGACATTTTTACTTTTTTCCTCGAGGCAACTTCTGGTATTTTTGGATGGTTTTGGTGCTGATTCTCTCCATTATGCTGCTTCCTCTCCTTTTCACCATCTTCATGGTTCTGGATCTGTTCTTGTATCTGATGGCAATGCTGTTCCAGATGTCTTGCTCTTCAGCCACGTTTAGTGGTTTGACTGGAGGCAGCCACGATGCTCGGGAATGGAGTGATGTGTGCGAGCACATTTTTATTCTAGCTGTTCTGTTGGGGAATGCCTTAATTCTCCTGGCTGTGTGGTTTTTATCAATGGTTGCCTGCTGTTTTATTCTATTTGGGTTTTTGCAAGTACAGCTTAAACATTCTTTTTAATACAGATAAAAAAGTTTCCACCAGCACTTCGATGATATAGATAATAAAACCTTTTTTTATATATATCACCATGAATGTGTAGATGCAGCTGGGACAAGGATGAACTTACCAACCCGTTTCAACCTATTCTGTCTTAATCGTGGAATTTAAACTGACATGTGGGAATATTAGTGGGTGAAGATTAGGGCATAAAAACTTTCTGAAGCTTGTCTTACTCTTAGTTGTCACAAAAATATTGGGGGTCGTTTTCCCAACGTGTTACCCGAATATTTCCGATTTGCGGCGATTTCCCCTGCATTGTCCCGGGATTTTGGCGCACATGATCGGATTGTGGCGCATCGGCGCTGGCATGCACGCGACGGAAACCGGGAGCGTGGCTGAACGAAAACCAGACAGATTCGGAAAAACCGCCGCATTAAAAAAAAAAATCTGTTGCGGAGCTTGCACTTACCTTCACTCAGCCCGGCTCGGTGAACTCCAGAGCGTTCCAATGCTTTTCAGCGCAGCAGTGCCACCGGGTGGACAGAGGAGGAACTATCTTAATAAATCCGTGCCGGACCTGAATCCAGCGCAGAGAACGCGCTGCTGGATCGCGAATGGACCGGGTAAGTAAATCTGCCCCAATATGTTCATTTTCCACACATCAATCAATCAGCACTAGTGGGGCTGCCTCCCCTGCTTGGTATAGCCATAGCCTTTTCCATTTACCACTTTTGACTTGGTTCTGGATTCCAGCATTGAAGCCCAGGGCAATATCATCAGGATACCCGGGGCATATCGTTGCATAAGAGAACCCACCTACTGGATATTTAACTTTGTCCATAGATAGTGGCTCATGTGTTTTAGTACAATATTTCCTCATCCAGAATATCTTTATTTTTTTACACTGTTCAAACAGCTTTGGAAATGAAATGCTCCATGCTGAGAATCACATCAATGCGTCGCTATTAAACGCATGCATTACCGGCAGAAAGAGCAATTATTACTGCCCACTAGCAAAATATTACAATCTTGTATTTGTCAGGCCTCACTTATCCAGTAGTGAGCGTTCACCAGGCAGAATACTCCCCACTGGTGATATTTTATCTCATTGTTAGAGTTATACTGTCCTGTATTACAGAACCGGCTGTGAGTCCTAAATTATCTGCAGTAGAAGAACATGTTGGATTACATGTATCTGGACCAGTCTCCATCACCTCCTTCCATCTCCTTACCAGTTGTAGCAATACCTTAGTTACTACTAGTTGGGCACCTCTGCACTTAGGGATTTGGGTTATACTTGATGTCCATTTAGTGAACTAATGGATGAGGAGTTGGGCGCGTATAAGATTATTAATGGGTTGTAAGATTTCAGTGGGAAGTCCATAGCTGTGCATAGCCACCCTTCGGATGGCTATGATGAGTCCTGAAATGAGGTAGAATAAGGTCTACCCAACAAATACCAAAAAGTGTTAATAATTTGTCCAAAAATCATGCTGCCACACTAAGTACTATATTATGTCTTTAAAGGACATGTTCCCTCAGATAACCTGATGGTAGATGTTTATACTCGCCTTCCCGTCCAGTCCCCATCGCCAACAACGTTCTTTGTTCATCATTAAGTAGTGCCGGATTGCATAGATATAAAGCTTGATTGGTTATGTTAATGAGTCTGGGGCACTCTGCTGAGCACCTCATGGCTCCTCCGATAAATAATTTATGCACTCCCCTGATTGACACGCCCACACAATGCTGAGAGAGGCGGGGTCATCCCCGGCCCTCCCCCTGCTATTCTTGATCATAGAATTGTCAGACTACATTCTGCTATGATTGTGCATAGTGCGAGAATAACAGAGAGGGACCTGGTGACGTCTCCGGCTGTATCAGCATTGTGTGGGCGTGCCCATCGCCCGGGGGTGGAATGCATAAATTATCTATCAGCAGAGCGCCTTAAGCTCATTTGCATAGGTTATAAAGTTTTATATCCACGCAATCCGGCACTACTCAATGATGAAAAAAGAGCTTTATTGGCGATGGGGATGGGGAGGTGAGTATAAACATCTACCATCTGGTTATCTGAACGTAGATGTCCTTTAAGTGTCACTGTCTACTACGTTTATCTTTATGAGACTTGAGGCATGAGTAGTCATCTAGAGACATTGGGGCTCATTTACTAAGGGTCCGCACTTTCGTCGGGTTTCCCGAATATTTCCATTTTGCACTGAATTGCCCCGGTTTTTGCCACACGCGATCGGATTGTGGCACATCGGCGCCGGCGTTCATGCGACAGAAATCGGGGGGCGTGGCCGGCAGATTCGGACAAACCGGGGAATTTAAAAAAGGATTTGTGTCGCAAGATCAAGCACTCACATGCACCAGGAAGAAAAAGGTGACTCTGGTGGACCTCGGGGCAGAAGCGACACATGCAGGAACACAGATGCACAATCTTCATTAATCACGCCGGACCCGAATCCTCGTTGGACAACGTAAAGGGTAAGTAAATCTGCCCCAATATTTTCCTCTGCTGCTTATCTACTCTCATGGACATAACGTAGAATGCAAATTATGTCCGACTTCTTCATAAGGTTCCCAAGGCAACATTCAGGATGAAGTAGAGCAGAGTGTTTTCTTCAATTCTAAGAAGATTTTAATATACACAGATGTAATGAGAAGATGTTTATTTTGAGAAAAAAATTGCCAGGATCTAGGGATAAATATAGCGGACAGGCGGATAGATAAAATTACCCTCAATTTCGGAAAATGGTCCAAATATGTTTATTATGTATTATCTGTAAAAATCTTCAAGATAGAAAACTCTTCCCGTAAGTGGCCGGCTGTGAGTACATTACTTACATGGGTCATCACATAATTGGACGTTGCATGTTCTGTATAGGTTTGTCACCTTGTAGTATGAGACTGTACCGAAATCATCCAGAGCTTTTATTGTGCTCCGCAATGATTTAATTGGATTAGACAAGGCTAAAACCAAGTCGTCCACCACATTTTGTGTTGTCTCGAGCCACACTATATTCCCTCAATATCTGTGGTCCTTCTAATGGCCTCCGCCAGGGGTCCATTACCATAACAAAAAAAAGAGGATCAAGGGGGCACCCCTGGCGGGTGCCAATTGTGATATTGAATTTAAGCTGTGTATTTGAGAGCAAGGGAAGGTGTACCCTAAATACTTTTCTATAGATGTTTTAGTTGGTTGAGGAGTTTGTTTATCATTTTTCAAATCAAGTTTTTCATAAAAATCTTTGAATATGTTTGCAATTTTATTGGGGTGGGTTTCTTTTGTTGAGGGGTCTGCCGGGTTGAAGAGGAATGGTATGTTGGATTTAGCTTTCTGTGGCTTCACATTTTGGGCCATTATTTTACTCGGTTTATTGAAAGAGTAGTAGGTTGCTTTGGTGGCGTTGATTTTTTTATTAAATTGGGACAGTAATGCTGCTCTAAGGAATTGTCTTGCCTCTAACAAGGCTCTATAGCAGTGATGGCGAACCTATGGCACGGGTGCCAGAGGTGGAACTCGTAGCCCTTTCTGTGGGCACCCAAGCTGTCACCCCAGGACAAAGTTCACCAGACAGGTCTTGAATCTTCCTGCAGTTCTAGACTCAACGCTTTTTTAAGGTGACATATCCTTCACTGATTGGAACTGCAAGAAGAGTGAGAAGGTGTGAAAAGGGCCAGATTATCTTTTGAGGTCCCCTTGCTGGCCCCATGATTCTTTCTGTATAAAGATACCCTGGCAAGAAGCTTCAATGATGTCTAAATAAGCTCTCCTGCTTTCAACTTTAAATATATCGATATGATTGAATGTTTTGGAAAAACAGGGAGCAATAATTTACTGTTTAAATTGTCATATTGGCACTTGATGGTAAATAATTAGGTTTTGGTTGTTACTTGGGCACCCGGTCTCTAAAAGGTTCGCCATCACTGGTCTATGAGGATGAGGGGGACACAAGAGCTTACAGTCTATGAGGATGAGAGGGGACACAAGAGCTTACAGTCTATGAGGATGAGGGGGTGACATAGAGATCAATCACTGCATAACCTGTAGGGTGTGTCCTTCAGGAGCCTGGGAAAGCTGGGTGGAGTGGTAGTACTTGTAGACAGAGGTTGTCACCCAGCTTTCCCAGGATCAGAGGAAGACTTTCCAGAGAATAGCAGTGAGATTTACTCATTATAGGCTTTGGGGTGTAAAGAGTTAATGTCCTGATATTTAAAGGGATATCGCTTCTTGACCTTGCGCCGCATTCCCTGCAGGATATGAAGGGTTAATCAGCGCTTCATCGACATTTATTACCTTTCTTCCCTCTCATTTAGCTGACAATTTAATTAAGGTAAAGTACACGGCGTCCTGGGATGTGGGCGCTGAGTTATTGTCTGCTCTGCCATGAGAAGCCGCCATTAATCTCCGGGCACATGGCGGTGTCTGCCTCCTGTAATACCCCCCTCCAGCGGGTGGGACGTATTCACTCCTCACACTCGGGTCACATGTGGTACATTACAGGGCCCGATACCTCAGGGTGATGTCATGTTATTGTAAGCTTAAAGGGGTGATGTATCCGGAGATTATAATAATCTTTACAAGCTTACACTCTATGAGGATGAGGGGGTGACACAAGAGCTTACAGTCTATGAGGATGAGGGGGTGACACAAGAGCTTACAGTCTATGAGGATGAGGGGTGGCACAAGAGCTTACAGTCTATGAGGATGAGGGGTGGCACAAGAGCTTACAGACTATGAGGATGGATGGATTTGTCATTTTGGTGCACACCGGTATTCAGGATACAATATGAGTTACATAATAAGAAACGGTTTATTAATCTCAACAACACAATGTGTAAAAATAAGTATTGAATAAATAAGTATCAAATGAGAAAACATTTAAGTGTAGAAAACAATGAATGCATTCTCAACAAATTCCAATAAATATGGGGAAATATGAGTTTCTAGAACAATAAATAAATTCACATAAATTCATTCGTATAATTCCCTGCCTATCTATAGCACAACCAGATCCATTGAGCCTCTTTTCTATTCCTTTCTATTCCTTTGATCACTCATCTGCTCAACTTATGAGCTTTTTTGGACTTCCCTCCTATATACCAGTACAGGCAGGCAATTACTAATATCCAGAGGTCCAATTGTAACTAGGGGTCGTATGTAAGTCGAGTGTTCTTAAGTAGGGGACCGCCTGTATATGAGGATGAGGGGTTGACACAAGAGGTATAAGACTTTGTATAATGGTCCAGCCATTCTTTAAAAGGGAACAGAGATTATGATGCTTGAACCAGGTTCTACTATTAGGTTTCTTTACAACCATGCAGCATCTGATACAGGCAGGTCATTGACTACTGTACCCACGTCCATGTGGTCTGCGGTAATTAATGCTTGGCAAATTGAAACAGAATTTAAGTTTACTTAAAAGAAATATATATTGTCCATCGGACACATTTCCATTGGGTTTGATGAATTTTTCCTTTCTGCACTGAATTGCCCCCGATTTTTGGCGCACATGATCGGATTGTGGCTCATCGGTGCCAGCTTGAATGCAACACAAATCGGGGGGGGGGGGGGGGTGTCTGGACGTCGGACAAACCACCGATTTTAAAAACCAAATTGTGTCGCAAGATCAACAATCACATGCACCGGGAAGAAGAAGTTGAACTCTGGCGGACCGGAGCGGGGAAGCGACACATGCAGGAAATTGGACACACGATCCTAGTGAAACGCAGCAGATCCGAATCCTCGTCGGACATTCCAGATTAGCGGTGTCAACGGGACGAGTAAGTAAATCTGCCCCATTATCTTTTAAAATCATGATAAGTGTTCCTGAATCGCAAAGTTAAAAGTACTTTAGTAGTTCGGAGATGGTATGGGTTTGGCTAAAATCAAACCCTAATTTACACCCTGCCCCCACCCTGCAAAAAAATGTCATAAAGCATCAGCTGGAGTAACTTAAATGCCCCTGGCAACTTTGCCTGTGGCATTAAAACTGTTAACACCCAGTACCAACAGTAATCACGGGTGTCACTGGTGGGTGGTTCAGGCTTGGTACCCGAACAGAGTTTTAAAATTTGAACCCCAACCCGAATTATGACTGGTCTGCTCATCACTATTTGTAAACTATTCCTGTGTCCAATTATTGATTTCATCCCACAACTTTCCACTTATATACTAGATGGTCCCCAGATCTTCAATGGATAATGATGTGAGGTATGTTGGCCTAGATACCTTTTCTCAATAAAGAAAAACCTTAAAGTGATTTTGTTGCCCTGATATAGTAATGGCCTCCTGATAAGAAAGGTGATTAATTTAAAGAACATCTAACACCAAATCAAGCAAACTGACATACTAATGTGTGCCCCCCTATGGCAGAATCTGCTCTTCTATTATCTTCTTATGCCCTGGTTTTTAAAATAATGCCTGACTGTAAAAACAAATTCCCTTTGAGGTCATATACAAATGAGCTGAGAAGATTTACTTTTTATCTGAGATGAGTCACTCAGACAAAAAGGGTTTTAAAGTAGGTGCCCACTCTTTTACATAAATTGCCCATGTGTCTTTAATATCGTAATAATAATAATAATCCCTGAATGTTCATCAATTGAGTTGTCATGCTTGATACTTACTTAAAGTGCTGTCTGCAAACTCTCTGTGGTTCTTTGTTTACATGTTTATGCACTGATGTATTGGAGGGACCTGCAGCAGGAGCTGATGACTCATCCTTCTCCCCCCTACCTTCTCTCTGTGACCATCAGTGACATTGACTGTGAGCAAAAAAAGACACAGTGCAGCTCGCCATTAGGATGGACTGAAGGAGTCAGAAACAGGAAATTCTGTATATGTGCAGAGGGCAGCATGGTGAGGACAGGGAAAGGCTGAAGCTCTCAAAAGAGGCAAATGAACAGGTACATATATATGCAGAGATACACTCACCGGCCACTTTATTAGGTACACCATGCTAGTAACGGGTTGGACCCCCTTTTGCCTTCAGAACTGCCTCAATTCTTCGTGGCATAGATTCAACAAGGTGCTGAAAGCATTCCTCAGAGATTTTGGTCCATATTGACATGATGGCATCACACAATTACTGCAGATTTGTCGGCTGCACATCCATGATGCGAATCTCCCGTTCCACCACATCCCAAAGATGCTCTATTGGATTGAGATCTGGTGACTGTGGAGGCCATTTGACTACAGTGAACTCATTGTCATGTTCAAGAAACCAGTCTTAGATGATTCCAGCTTTATGACATGGCGCATTATCCTGCTGAGAGTAGCCATCAGATGTTGGGTACATTGTGGTCATAAAGGGATGGACATGGTCAGCAACAATACTCAGGTAGGCTGTGGCGTTGCAACGATGCTCAATTGGTACCAAGGGGCCCAAAGAGTGCCAAGAAAATATTCCACACCATGACACCACCACCACCACAAGGCAGGATGGATCCATGCTTTCATGTTGTTGACGCCAAATTCTGACACAAACCTCCGGACCCTATCTTGTATGTAACCCGGGGACTGCCTGTATATTGTTTATATGTCAGGCAGTTCTTGGCCTCATGTGTATAAATATTTTGTTCCTCACCATTCCCTATTGCCTTTTACCCCCATAAGGTTAGAATACGGCATAGTGTCCGCTATCCACCTAATGCCTCGTTTAGAAATACGGATGGCATTTTATTAAATAAGGTACGTATGCTCACAAAACAAGTGCCATGCCCTTTTGCATTTTGAAAGTTACCATCCTAGACATGTCAAGGAAGCTGTCCCGTATGGACAATTCTTAAGAATAAAACATATAAATAATTCCGTGCAAGGCTTCGAAGTAAAGGAATTAAAAGAGAAACTACTTAAAAGACGATACCCTGAAAAAATACTTAGCCAGGCATATGAAAGGCACCAGAAAGAACTTCGGAGAAATAGGGATAAGAGAAAGGAGAAGGAAAGATTTACCTTCTCCTTTGCTTTCTCTCCCTTGCAGACCCCATAAAGAAGGCCATGAGAGATAACTGGAACCTGATAGAGAATGACAGGGAGTTTGCCGGTGCAGCGGAGGGGGGACCCCTTATTAGCTTCCGGAGAGGCAGATCAATAAGATCAGAGCTCGTTAATAGCTCCTTTAGTTCAGAGAGGAAGAGGAACTGGCTGGAGAACAACCCACTTGTAGGGAATTTTAGATGTGGCCATTGCAAATGTTGTCCGTATAACTTGAATAATAAGGTGGTGTCATTTGGTGGCCTGGAAGTCCAAGTAAGAAGTTTCATTAATTGTATCACAAGCTATGTCGTATACGTTCTGGTCACAGATTTTATGTTGGAAAAACTATAAGGAATTTATACCTGAGGGTCAGAGAACATCTAGGGTCCATAAGATCAGGAGTAGGAGCTCCACAGTTCATTCAGCACATCAGGGAAGAACATGGGGGAAATATAGATTCCATCAGATTTGCAGGGATAGAAGTAGTCCCACCCCCGAAAAAAGGAGGGGACAGGCAACGGCTGTTGCTGCAAGCAGAAAGTAGATGGATCCTTCGATCCAATGCAATGGGTCCCATTGGACTTCATGATAAAATCGACATGGGGGTTTTCTTATGAGACCCCAGAAATAGTGTTTCATTCCTCTGTCTGCTTGGGTGTATGTACAATAAGGTAAAGGTCTGAAGGTATGAATCAGATTAAATTTATGTGCATCTTTGAGATATTAGATTGTCTACACTGTGTTATATGTGACATGATTTCTGTAGGGGTTTTTCACCATTTGCTTTTAAAATATGCCGTTTTTCTAGGGTAATATAATGCAAAATGCGACATAATTAGAGTTTTAAGGCGGCGTGTATGGCACATCTTAACTCTTAGTATCGAATGGCTGTGCACCTCGGTTTAATGTGTTATGTGGTTTGCTCCCTTGTTCCGCGTTAAAGAATCCCCCGACTTTCGTGATGTAGTGACGCTGTGCTTCGTTGCTTAGGTAACACGTCACATGATCCGGAGAAGGGGATGAGACAAATTGTCCATCCGCATGACTCACCCGATGTGGGTGAGTGGGGCCTTGGTTACGTACCTTATTTAATAAAAGAAGAAGATATTTGCATCTACAGTCTGGTGAGTGCCATCCTTGCTTTTTATACCGTATCCCTTGTGTATTGGACTTTGTCTCTTTCCCAAGAATTTGGGCACCACTGAAGATATAAGTCTCCATACATATGGAACCCATGCACTCCACAGCTTGACATTGTACCCCTCCTTCTCTGTGAATAGGAGTAGTGCCGTCATCCTTCTTATACAGTATTTGTGTCCTCGTTTAGAAATACATTGATGCGCTGTATCAGCTCACATACAGCCGGCCTTCTGATTATGCCGCTATACGCATGCGCCGGCTTCAGGATGGCTGTGAAGCTCTGTGCATGCGCCCACAAACAGCTCCACCCTCCAATGTGCACATGCGCGGCGTTCGTACTGGCGAGCACACACACTGCTGGAACATCGCTACTGTAAGTGTGTCATCCACTATACTTTGTATGTATTCTATCCCATCAAGGTACAAGCCCCACCTACTCTCCACTATCCGTTATATATCCAGTGCTTATACTTGTATACCATTTGTCCTCATTCAAGTCTGATGAAGGGTTTATCCCAAAACGCGTTACTTTTGGACAACCACCCATATGCATCATTTATAATTCATTGCATGATCAATTCCTTTATTTTGTGTTAATTGATTTTATAGAATTTATATATTTTAACAAACTATTACATTTAGCTCTGTATACTGGTGTGAGGAGAATCCGTTTTTGCTGACACTTCACTGTACCAGGTTGTTAGTGCCCCAGGATAGCCCCCATTTTTTGCGTTACCTTTATACATAGCCCTGAAATCTGTTCCAGAAACATTTGCCCTCTAATTTGCAGCCCTAATGGAGTTTATAACCACTTGTGGGGTATTTGTGCATTTTAAAGGACATATGCCATCAGTAAATCTGCCCTTGCTCGTTATGTTTTCTAGAGGATAGAACCATATCTAATCTATTCTAAAACCCAGAAATCTTCTGAAAGTAAGTTTATAAATGTATGCAAATGAGGCAGCTATTAATGTATGCACGCCCTACACTGTACATTACAGCCTGGTCTCACCCGTCGATCACACAGACATCGGTGACGTAGGATGGAGAACCTCCAGCTCATTTCTTCTTTAAGTTGGTTAATAAAAATCTGGGGTCCAGAAAAATTGTCCCTCATAGGAGTGTAATAACTGTGGTGTTAAAATGCTCCGTACACCCAATGATAGGGGTTTCCATAATAGGGTAATGTGTGGGGGGTTTCAGCTACTCTGGTACCTCAGAAAGGCTTGTGTCAGGGCTGTGTCAGAAATGTGTCAGGGCACCTGAAAAGAAGTCCATCAAAATCTGCTTTCCGAAACCTCAACGGCGCCCCTTCCCTTCTATGTCCTGTTATAGGCTCATGCAGGGGTATACAGACACATGGGGGTACTGCCAAATTCCACAGAAACAGCTCAAAACTGGGAAGACTTTTATCCGGCATGAGAGTGTAGTGTATTAATTTTTGTAAAAGAGCTTACAGTCTACGAGGATGAGGGGGTGACACAAGAGCTTACAGTCTATGAGGATGAGGGGGTGACACAAGAGATTACAGTCTATGAGGATGAGGATATGACACAAGAGATTACAGTCTATGAGGATGAGGGGGTGACACAAGAGCTTACAGTCTACGAGGATGAGGGGGTGACACAGGCTTACAGTCTAGAGGATGAGGGGGGGGACACAACGAGCTGACATCTATGAGGATGAGGGTGGTAATAACAAGATATTACAGTCTATTAGGATGAGGGGGTGACACAAGAGCTTACAGTCTATGAGGATGAGAGGGTGACACAAGAGCTTACAGTCTATGAGGATGAGGGGGTGACACAAGAGCTTACAGTCTATGAGGATGAGGGGGTGACACAAGAGCTTACAGTCTATGAGAATGAGGGGGTGACACAAGAGCTTACAGTCTATGAGGATGAGGGGGTGGGATGAGGGGGTGACACAAGAGCTTACAGTCTATGAGGATGAGGGGGTGACACAAGAGATTACAGTCTATGAGGATGAGGGGTGACACAAGAGCTTACAGTCTATGAGGATAAAGGGCTGACACAAGAGCTTACAGTCTATGAGGATGAGGGGGTGACACAAGAGATAGGACAGTCACCCCTAGCAGTGATAGGAGGACACTGCCCCCTGCTGGTGTGATGATGTGGGGGCCATAGTATAGGACAGTCACCTCTAGTAGTGATAGGAGGACACACTGCCCCCTGCTGGTGTGATGACCCCTAGTAGTCATAGGAGAAAACTAAGCGCTCTGTGGTCATGTGCGTCTCCTCTCATGGCCAGGCTGCACACAATAAGAATAATAATTTTTATGTATATAGCGCCATCATATTCTGTAGCGTTACACATCATAGGAGACACATACAATATAATATTACATGACAGAGGACAAACAGTCATATGGAACAATAGGAGTGCGGTCCCTGATCACAAGACAGTAAGCTATTGTGTCAGTGACACTGATGGTGAACCTTTTAGAGGCCGAGTGCCCAAACTGCAACCCAACACCCGCTTATTTATCACGAGGTGCCAACCAAAAATTAGAGCAGTAACTTATTGCTCCCTGTTCAACAACTCTTAATCATATTGGCCTCCTGAGGACAGCAGCACAGTAGAAAGATGGAAAATTTTCATCATTTTAGATTCTTTCCAGTTTTGTACACAGGATCGTGCGGCCACCAGGAGGTCCTAAAATAATTCAACCCGGTCTAATTCTCCCTCTTCCTACTCTCCCAAGAGCGAAGTCAGTATCAGAATATGTCTGAACGCAGCATCTTTTAAGTTTCTTGGAACTGACGGAAGATTCTTTGAGTCCTGTCTGGTGCTGGGGTGATGGCCCGGGTGCCCACAGAAAGGGCTCAGAGTGCCACCCGTGCCATAGGTTCACCACCACTGGTCTATGAGGATGAGAGGGTGACACAAGAGCTTACAGTCTATGAGGATGAGAGGGTGACACAAGAGCTTACAGTCTATGAGGATGAGGGGGTGACACAAGAGCTTACAGTCTATGAGGAACGAGAGGGGGGGGGGCGTTCATGCGAAAGAAATCGGGGGGCGGCGGGCCGGCGCAGAATTCGGACAAAACGGGGAATTGTAAAAAGGATTTGTGTCGCAAAGATCAAGAACTTCAATTGCACTCAGGAAGAAATATAGGTGTAAACTCGGTTTGATCCCCTCCCCTCTCTGGACGACGCTGGCGACGCCGCGGCCACAGAAGCCCCTCACTCCTCACGTGTAACCACAGCATGGTCCAACATCTTCGATGCTATTCTTACGCCCGGCCACCTTCCACCGAATCCTCGGTGGACAACCGTAAAGGGTAAGTAAATCTTTGCCACCTATTAAGTTGTTCCCTGCTTGTCATGAACTATCTACGACTAGTACAACATTCGCTAGTATAGAAATCGCCATGAACTTTTGCTAGTACCACTGACTTCTTCACCATAGTCTCAGTCAATCAGTTACACTCCCGCAGGGAGTCAACATTCAGATGTAGAGTAGAGAAGAGTCGCGTCACTTCTTCCATTCTAAGAAGATTTTAATATACACAGATGGTAATGAGGAGAGATGTTTGATTTGAGAAACAAAAATTGGCCGGCTCTAGGGATAAAATATAGAGGAATGAGCGGATAGATAAAATACCCCAATTTCGCGAAAAGTGGTCCCAAATATGCTTTATTGTGGATCTATTGTAAAAAATCTTCAAGATAAGAAAACTCCTCCGTAAGTGGTCGGCTGTGAAGTACATTACTTACATGGGTCATCACATATATGGGGGAGTTGCGATGTTCTTGTATAGGTTGTGTCATGAAACTCGGAGCCCATCGCGAGGTGCTCATCGCCCTATGAAAGGATACACAGCTGGAAAGAAAGTGTTCTCATGGAGTCTTACCTCTTTTTGAAGGACATATCATTTTGCAATGGTGTGAAGATTTTCAGATTGGTTTTGTTCATAGAATTGCTAAAGAGAGGATGTTCTTATGTTTTGGTGCCTATTGAAGACAGAGCTTGACTATGAGGATAGGTAGTCAGGGAGTGAGATGAGGGGGTCACAAGAGTTACAGTCTAGAGGGTGACAAAGAGCTTACGTGCTATGGGACTAGGAAGAGTGAGAGCTTCGTATAGGTGAGGTGATTGGGGACACAGACGAGCTTACAGTCTAATGAGGATGAGTGAGGTGACACATGCGCGGGCTGGACACAAGAGCTTAACAGTCTATGGTGGATGTAACGGAGGGTGGGGGGTTGACACAACGAGTTACAGGATATGTAGGATGGAGGGGGATTGGGACACAAGGAGCATACAGTCTATGAGGATGAGGGGGTGGTGACACCAAGGCTTTACGTAACATTGGGGGAACACAAGGGGCTACAGTCTATTGGAGGATGGGGGTGGACACCAAACTTACAGTCTTAGGATGGGGGGTGACACAAGAAGCTTACCAGTCCCACCCACCTAGGGGCCAGGTTTCGGTATCGTCCAGTCTGATGAGGATGAGGGGTTGACCACAAGAGCTTAAGTCTATGAGGATTGAGGGGTGGGACACACGAGCTAGACAGTCTATGAGGATGAAGGGGGGACACAAGAGCTTACAGTCTATGAGCGAGAGGTGATGTGAAAAGGCTCAGTATGAGAGGGAACAAGAGCCTTACATCTATGAGGTGAGGCTGGGTTGACCTGACAAAGCGCTTACAGTCTCATGAGGATGAGGGGGGGTGATATAAAGAGCTTACAGTTATGAGTGATGAGGGAGGGTGACACAAGAGCTATACAGTCTATGAGGCAGTGAGGAAGGTTTCTGGGGGACACAAGAGCTTACAGTCTTGAGGATGAGGTGGGTTGGGGTGAAATCAAGAGCTTATAGCTTATGAGGGATGAGGTTGGTGGTGCACAACGAGCTTACCGACTATGAGGATTGAGGTCGGGGTGACACAAAGAGCTTACAGGTCTAGCAGATGAGGGGGTGGGGGGGTGACACAAGAAGCTTAACAGTCTATTAGGATGACGGGGGGAGTCAGCTTACATGTGGAAGCATGGGATCTCAAGCTACGTCTAGAGGATGAGGGGGGATGACCACAAAGAGCTTACAGTCTATGAGGGATGGGGGGGACACAAGATCTTACAGTCTATTAGGTGAGGGGGTTACACAAAGAGTTACAGTCTAGGAGGATGAGGGGTTGACACAAGAGCTTCAGTCTGTAGGATGAGGGGGAGGTACACAAAGAAGCTACACGTATATGAGGATTGAAAGGGGAACAACGAGCTCAGTTATGAGGATGAGGGGGGTGAAACAAGAGCTTACAGCTATATGAGGATGAGGGGGGGTGACACAAGAGCTAGCAGTCTATATTGTATGAGAGGGGGTGATGACACAATGAGCTAAGTCTATGAGGACTTGAGTGGGGTGACACAAGAGAGCTACAGTCTGATTGAGGATCTGAGGAGGTGACACAAGAGCTACAGTCTAATGAGGGCGAGGGTTCAGGGGGGGGTGACACAAGGAGCTTTACGTCTGTAGAGGATGAGGCGAGGGGACACAAGAGCTTACAGTCTATGAGGATAGAGGGGACACAAGAGCTTACAGTCTATGAGGGATGAGGGGGGTAAAGGACTACGCTGTTGATAGGGGTGAAAGAGCTTACAGTCTATGAGTGAATGCGGGGGACACAAGAGCTTATCCAAGTCTATGATGGACTGAGCGGGGGGGTGACACAAGAGCTACAGCTATGGGATAGGGGGTCGGTGACACACGTAGCTTAGTATATGAGAGAGGGGGGGGTGGTGACACAAGAGCTTACAGTCTATGATGATGAGGGGGGTGCATAGACTATGACGAGTGGGTGACCACAAGAGCTTACAGTCATGAGGATGTAGGCGGGGGGGGGATCACGAAGAGCTTACAGTCTATGAGGATGAGGGGGTGGGTGAAAAGCAGGCATTACAGCTATGAGGATAGACGTGGACACACGAGCTTACAGTCTATGAGTGATGCGGGGTTGACACAAGAGCTTCCAAGTCTATGAGGATGAGGTTTGGGGTGTGTGACAACAGGATGTTAACAGCTTCTATGAGGATGATAGGGGAGGAGTGACACAAGAGCTTACAGTCTAGAGGATGAGGTGGGGACACAAGAGCTTACAGTATCTGAGGTGATGGGGTTGAACAACGAGCCTACAGTCTATGGGGATGAGGGGGACGACACAGAGCTACATACATGAGGATGAGGGGCTTGACCACAAGATGCTTACAGTCTATAGGATCCGAGGGAGCAGTGACACAAGATCTACAGTCTATGCGGATGAGTGGGGACACAACGAGCTTACCAGTTTAAGGTGAGGGGTGGTGCAAGTGACACAATGAGCTACAGTCTAGAGCGATGAGGGGGTCAGGGCAGTGACACAAGAGTGACAGTCTATGAGGCATGAGGGGGGGGGGTTACAGCCAAGAGTTACAGGTCTATGCAGGCGGAGGGGGCTGAACAAGAGCGTACAGTCTTGATGACTGGGGGAGTGGACGGTAGGGTGACACAAGAGCTTACAGTTATGGGATGAGGGGGTGACACAAGAGCGTACAGTCTATGAGGGATAGGGGGGTGGAGGTTGGTGGACACAAGCTTACAGGTCTAGAGGATGACGGGGTGGGGACACAAGAGCTTTACAGTCGATGATATGAAGGATGAAGGGGGACACAGAGTCACAGATCTATGAGGAGTGAGGGGGGACAACAAGAGGATAACGCTCTAGAGGATGAGGTGATCGTGAACAAGAGTTACAGCCTCTAATGAGGATGAGGCGGGTGACACCAGATGCTTACAGTCTGATGAGGATGAGTGGGAGAGTCATGACACTAAGAGTATTACAGTCTATGAGGATTGGAGGACGAGGCACCAGTCTATGAGTGCAAAGAGCTTACAGTTTTTTGATGGCTAGTGTAGGGTGACAAAGAGCTTAACATGAGTGATGAGGGAGGTGAAGTTAAGTAATCGGATGAAACGGAGACACCAGCACAGTCTATGACTGATGAAGGGGGCTGGTGAGAACAAGCAGTCTACAGTCTATGAGGATGAGGGGGGGTGACAACAAGAGCTTTACAGTCTATGATGATGAGGGTGAGTGACACACAGAGCTTACAGTATATGAGGATGATGGGGTGACACAAGAAGCTTACCAGTTCTATGAGGAGGAGGGGGTGAAACAAGAGCTTACAGTCCTAATGAGGATGAGGGGGTTGAACGACGAAAGCTTGACTAGTCTGATATGACAATATGAGGGTGGGTGACATCAAGAGCTAAGAATATGAGTAGAGAATCCGTATCTAGGTTTATCCCTCCTATCATGCGTATCATGGTGTATATTCTACATCTACTATATGTTGTCAGTGCTGTTATAAATCCTGTATATTTATTCGGTCAAGGCATTTGTCTTATATTGTTTGATGCGTCCCATGCATGTAATTCCATCGCATGCTGGTCATTACCTATCATCTCCGAGACTAATCATATCTCACTTCTTCTGGGATAAAGACAATCAGGAGGAAAACGCCGTTGTGGAATATCCACCTGGTACATACGGGCTCACTCGTGTCTGCCCAATTCAATTTATTTGTAGCCTCCAGCTGCCCCCGATCAATGGCTCGGTAAGTATACATGAGGCCTCCGTGGTGAGCGGCTATAACAATACCACTATTCTTATAGATTTATCTCATTAAACATCAGAAGGCTTCATAAATGTGTATATGTGTTATATGACCTCAGACACAATCTAAGAGCTCCAGGGGGACTTGTGCACACTAGAAGATAACTATGAAATATAAAATTACATTGTAATAACGAGACTCCTTAACAACAATAAAGGAAGTGAAATTTTTGGACTTCTCGGTAATCATTTCCCTTCTAAAGTTTTTAGGCTGGGTGTGATGAAAAGTGACCGTTGCCTCTTTATGACATCATGGAGCATCCAATCCACTGGCTAAATGATGGTGGCCACATTTGATTAAAGGGGTTGTCCGAGTTCTTAAAAAAAACTAAGGGAGGCTGGGAGGGCGCTCCCTCTGGTATCCAGCTTCCGGCCAGAGCCGACAACCTTCCGGCCCGCATTCACAATGCTGTGAATAGGGACGGATAGGTGTGCCCGGCCACGGCCGGCCGGAAGCTGAATCCAAGCTGGATTCCGCAGGGCACCGGAAGGTAAGTAGGACTTTATTTTTTTAAGCAGCGTACTCCCGGCCTCCCTTAGTTTTTGTTTAAGAATTCGGACAACCCCTTTAAATGGTTGAGACGTTTTCATCACTGATCACCAGTATCAGGTTTTATTCAATGTTATTCTAGCACAGAACATTACTATAGCGAAAGCTACACCCCCCACCGGATCCCTGGGGATGAAGGATGGGGCACCCGTGATGGTGTACAGCCGGATCCAGGGATCACTCAGAGGCTCGTTTGTGAAGTATAACTGCCTTGCGAAAGGCTATGATTAAAAGCAAGAAATAAAGTGAAGAGAGAGAAGGAATCCAATTGATCCACACTGGCAATAAGTAAAAATCTCCAAAAGATTATTCAATCCATAGATGAGTAAAAAGTATACAAAAAAAACATCACTTAAAAAATACATGCAGTAACGTATTTCGGACAAGACAATTTATTAGCCCTTAGTCATACCTTGATATGACAGTGTCTTGTCTGAAAAGCATTACCGCATGTATTTTTTAAGTGATTTTTTTTGTATCCTTTTATTTATCTATGGATTAAATAAACTTTTGGAAATTTTTACCTATTGCCAGTGCGGATCAATTGCACGGCTATGATAACAGGGCTCGGTATCAGGAGTGGAGGCATCATCCACATCCTGGCAGGTCTCCACAGGTTTTGTGTGCAAGAAAATGGAGGGAGAGGTTGACAGAGTAGGTTTCTCCCTGAGGCAACCCTGGTGTGTAGATAGAGATCCCTGGGGATGAAGGATGGGGCGCCCGTGATGGTGTACAGCGGGATCCAGGGATCACTCAGAGGCAAGTTGGTGAAGTATAACTTACAGTTCTTTATTGGAACAGGCAACGGCCTTAACAGCAGCAAAACTTCAGATGGACGGAGGAAGCTTGATAAAATGGTCCAGGACACAGCCTGATAAAATAATCCAGGCTGGGCTAAGAGTGTTGGGGCCGAGTCCTTGTGGTTGAGCTCTGCTCTGGATCTGGTCTCTTGTCTTGCCTTAGACACCTCTGCTTCCTGGGCTGACCTCCAGGACTGACCTGGAACTTTCCAGCCACAAGGGGCTTTATAACCTCCTCTTCTGAGCTGGCAGTTCCTTGTCCAACTAGCTTGCTCCTACCATCACAGTAAAATAGAGCTTACAATTTGGCAATGGGATTAACACTAGATTAACTCCCAGTCAGGCAGCTGCATGATGATAGATGATGATAGATTATTCCATGATGATAGACCTCCGAGTGAGTTGGGCAGGCTCACCAGGCAGCTCCTGACACGGAGGGGAACCAATTTTACAACACCTTTGCATCGGCAGGGGTGTTGCAGGAACATTAGGTCACGTGCTGCACTTTCGGTGGACTGTTCACCGTTTTTGGGATTTGCACAGTTTTGACAGGTGTCTGTGCTGGGATTGTGTTGCACGTGATCGGATTTTGGCCCAGCTGTGCTTTCATGCGACCGAAACTGGAGGGCGGGCCGTCGGACGCTCTGACTGATTCGGACCGAGCGCGGGATTTAAGATTCAAATTGTGTTGCAAGATCAAGCATTTACATGCACCAGGAAGAAAAAGGGGACCTGAGCGGGGAAGCGACACACGCAGGATATCGGGCGCATGATCTTAGTAAATCGTGCACAGTGCATCATCGTCGGAACAATGCACTTTCTGTGAACTCCGTGGACGGGTAAGTAAATGTGCCCCAATATTAGTATAGTAATACTAATACTCTAGTCAAATCTACACGATCAGCGGATAAACTATCAGCCGCAACATTGCTCATTATTTAAACTTGTGAAAACAATTGAGAGTTTGACAACACCTCGAAAATAATCGTTATAGCAACTGCTAGGAGGAAAAATAAACCTGGTTACTATTGATCGTCAAGGTAACGATTATATGATGCTGCTCGCGAGACTGACCTCATAATCGAATTAGCTAAATTACTAGCAAATGTTAATTCTACGCATTAATACAAGTCACCCAGAATCCCCTGCGGCGGGCGGCGAGGTGCACAAGTTCTCCTCGTGTTGGATGAGATTTTCTTATAATTATTTTGAGAAGTCGAAGGATTTCCAGTTATCACTTTTCACAGGCTGGGAAATTAATTCCAGGCATTAGCAAAAGAAAAAAAAAAGTTACATTCTGGAATAAATTATCCTTCGGTTTTTTATTTTACTTTTAGTGTGACGAAAAACTGAGACGCTCCTGGAAATAATAGTCATTATATTTAAAGGGGATGTCCTTAGTGTCTGGTATTGTAGTTTAGCTGTATTTAAGGGGAAGAAGCTGAGCTGCAGTACCGGACATGACCTGTAAATGAGCTTGGCGCTGTTTCTACCTTTTTTTTTTTTTACTAACCTTGAAACTTGGAGAGAGTAATTTAGTTGCTATTTTTAGAACAGGACAGTTATTCTCCAGTTTCAGTTACTCACCGGTTTGGCATCTTTGGGTATATGGACATGATTTTAAGAAGGGGATTCCACTACACACAAGTGGAATGGTCAAAATAAAGTGGACTTCTCTGTTCAGCTTCATACACTTGAACATTGTTTTTCTGTGGCCACAAACTGCAGCTTTAATGCCGATATTTTTGTGCCATGTGTATTCAGTGTGTTACCTGTGTTTGAGGAAATAAAACCCACAGAGGGCTGGCTAATGATGTAATTAAAGTTCACACCCCTATAAAAGTCACCTGAGGCATGGAGAGCTCTGTTAGATCCCTCTGTACAGTGTTTGATGACTACATGACCAGTCTGCTCCAGGAGTGGCTCTATCTTTGGTGACTCAGATTGCAGGCACCATTGCTTGCATCTCCTCTTTTGACCATATATTGTTGTATATTCATTCCATTAAGACCATTCAGGACAGAAACATGTGACGGTCAGTTTTCCCCGAGGAGGGGCTCATTATGAACTCTCAACTCATTGCTTTTTATTTTCCACAACTTTCTCGCAACGCAAAATTTGTATGCCTCCCTACATCTCTAGCTCCTGTTGGGTTGTTCCACTTTCTCACATATTTTATCAGCCAGACCTGTGAGGTCAACTGAGAGGAGAGCTGTGATGCCTGAGCCCCTGGTGGAGCACTAGCTACAGAGTACGGAGGGCTTTTAACAAACTGTCCATTTTGTAGATATTGGGGTCTATAGGGGGTGTGCAGATGCTGGGCTTTCAGACTTTTGTCTGGATCACAGGTCCTCCGTCCATGGTTTGGATCCATGTAGGTGGATCTTCAACTACTATATCACATTTGCCTGGCAATATGTTTGAGTTTACCTTTGTCATTGTAAGCAGCTAGTGGCAGGGCTTCTAGACCTCTAGTCAGTTTAATCTGGACAACAATTTTGTCAGGATTCATGATGGGCTTATAGATCAAAGTAAATAGAAAAAGACATCATTCCATCAATTCCAACCTATTAAATTATATTGTGGTGATCCAGAAGAAGGCAAAAACCCTGCAAGGCTGATGCCCCTAATATGGCAATAAGAAAAACTCTCTGGATCAACAGAAACTACTTACAAAAAGTTTTCTTCCTATACGATTTGATATTATTGCTCTTCAGAATCGAGGCCCCTCTTGAACATTTTAAAATTATCAGCCATTACAACATCTTGTGGCAGAGACTCCCACAGTCTTACTGTTGTTACAGTAAAGAATCCCTGTCTGTGGTGATGATAGAGCCACCTCTTCTCTAGGTGGTAAAGATGCTCTCTGTCTATGGTGATGGTAGAAGCTCCTCATCTCTAGATGCAGGGGATGCCCCCTGTGTATGGTAATAAAAGTACCTCCTCTCCTTTAGGGGTAGAGGATGCCCCTGTCTACGGTGATGGTAGAACCTCCCCTCCTCTAGGTGTAGAGGATGCCTCCTGTCTATGGTGATGATATAACCCGCTCTCCTCTAGTTGTAGAGGATGCCCCCTGTCAATGGTGATGGCGGAATCTCCTCTAGGTGTAGAGGATCCCCCTTGTCTATGGTGATGGTAGAACTGCCACTCCTCTAGGTGTAGAGGATGCCCCTGTCCATGGTGATGGTAAAACTGCCACTCCTCTAGGTGTAGAGGATGCCCCTGTCCATGGTGATGGTAGAACTTCCACTCCTCTAGGTGTAGAGGATGTCTCCTGTCTATGGTGATGGTAGAACCTGCTCTCCTCTAGGTGTAGAGGATGCCCCCTGTCTATGGTAATGGTAGAACCTCCTCTCCTCTAGGTGTAGAGGATGCCTCCTGTCTATGGTGATGGTAGAACCTCCTCTCCTCTAGGTGCAGAGGATGCCCCCTGTCTATGGTGATGGTAGAACCTCCTTTCCTCTAGGTGAAGAGGATGCCTCCTGTCTATGGTGATGGTAGAACCTCCTCTCCTCTAGGTGTAGAGGATGTCCCCTGTCTATGGTGATGGTAGAATCGCCTCTCCTCTAGGTGTAGAGGATGTCCCCTGTCTATGGTGATGGTAGAATCGCCTCTCCTCTAGGTGTAGAGGATGCCCCTGGCAGTAACTTTATAATGGGTGTTGGGGTTCTAGTAACTTTATTACAAGTGTTGGGGTTCTAGTAACTTTATTACGAGTGTTGGGGTTCTAGTAACTTTAGAATGGGTGTTGGGGTTCTAGTAACTTTAGAATGGGTGTTGTGTTTTATCTTGCATGCTTGTAAAAGAAAAACCATGAATATAATGAAATGAGCAAAAGTTATAAAAACTATAATTATTTGAGCCACAAAAGGGGAGCCCTCTATATGCATAAATGAAATGTAACATTATGCAAAATAATACTTAAAGGAAAGGTAACAGAAGATAAAACGTCCATTGAAACCTCCTACAAAAAGCTTCCACCACTAAGAATAAATTATGTCACAGCCAGGGGCAGATAAGACCACCATGGGTCCTGGGCTGTATGAATATTATAGCCCCTACAAGTCCGGAAACTACTTTCTATATATGATACTAGAATCAGCTTCTTGGGGAATGGAGGATGGGTCCCTTGGCCTGATTTCAATCTGCGGTTTCAGGACCTTTGGAGGAGCTTCAAAGGTCCCTAAATGGCTCTTGTGTACATGTGTATTGAGAGCAGGAACAGATGTAGGAGGATTTTATGGGTGAAGATGGGTGGTTTGGGTGGCCATGAGCCCCCTAGAAGGCTTAGGCCCCGGGCTACAACCTATACTATAAACCACTACTGGTCACAGCTTATCTATACTTCAGAACATGCCTAGAAATGTCTTCACAGACCCCAGTGAGTAGTTTCTGGCTCACTGATCCCTAGAGTTACATAAATTGTTAAATGGTTTTAGTGAAAACAACTTTGGCAACACCGTTTTTCCAGTGCCATGTAAGAAAGCCTCTTTGTAAAGGTTGCTGATTCCTCTGTTCTCCTGACAACATTTCTGGGTAGGAGGGGCCCATGAACTAAACTGATAAACCTGCTTCTTATGGCACATCCAGCCTCGATCACATCCTTGTGCCCCAATAGGACATAATCAGGGGCTGTATTTGTGAGAAAACACAATAAATGTAGTTTTCTGTCAAAATAATTTCCACCTTTTATTTGATTTTATATACAAAATGTGATCAAAGATTGAATTATGCTTTTATCCCAAATATCTAGGTGACGCCTGCGTGGACTGCCTCGTATGTTGTACGGATATCATTGAGTAAGTTAGTGAAAGTTGATAAAAAGAGAGAATTTAGTCATATTAACAACTTTAAGTGACCCTGCTGTGGATATCATGTTTCATAATGTGTTTACCCACGGTGATATCTGCACTTGGTGTGCCCCTCCATCCTAATGGTTATATCTATAGTCTCTGGCCCCCTGATATATGCGGTGACTGGCATGCAGCCAGGCACTTCTACATCAGGTCCTGTCTGGCATAGAATTGCGCTGTTAATTATGCCAAGAACTATAGCTATTACACAGGCATGGGACAGGAACGCCCCTCCTTAAAGGTCAGCCCCCGTCACGCCCCTCCAAAACCACTTGGCATGGAGGTTGCATAAGGGGGGAAATAGTCACAATTCCTGGCTGTGTGTCAAGAATTATGACTATGTCAAGACTTGTATATCGCTTTGATAAATCCCCCTTTAGTGTTCTTGGACTCACAGGTCTATTGGTTTTGCAGTTGTATCCAGGAAGTTGGAAGTGGTCAAAGATTCCAACTCAGAATGGTCACCAGTTAGTGGTGTACCCGGGGGTCCTATGCTGGGTCCACTATTATTTAACATGTTATTTAGTGAAATAGAGTATGGAATTAATAGCAATTGTCTATTTTTGGAGAAGATCCTACTTAAAGGGGTTGTCCGAGAGTTCTGAAAAAAAAACTATTGGTGGCCGGGAGACGGCTGCTTAAAAAAATAAAAATGTACTTACCTTCCGGTGCCCTCCGGTATCCAGCGCTGCTGTCGCTCCGGTCCGGGTGCCATGTAAACAAACATGGCCGCCGGAGCAGTGCTGGTTTCAGTTTCCGGCCGGCTGTGGCTGGCCACGCCTACCCGTCCCTATTCACAGCATTGTGAATGCGGGCCAGAAGGTTGTCGGGTCCAGCCGGAAGCTGAGTCCAGCGCTGCTCCGGAGGCCATGTTTGTTTACATGGCACCCGTACCGGAGCGACAGCAGCGCTGGATACCGGGGGCGCCGGAAGGTAAGTACATCTTAATTTTTTTAAGCAGCCCACTCCCGGCCACCTATAGTTTTTTTTTCAGAACTCTCAGACAACCCCTTTAATGTATGTGGAGAATGGATAGGAGGAAAACGTGACACTGCATTTAGACATATTGGGGCACATTTACTTACCCGGTCCATTCGCGTTCCAGCAGCGGCTTCTCTGATGAGCGTTCGGTTCTTCCGGCGATTCATGAAGGTCCTGCGCCCGATGTCCACCAGGTGGCACTGCTGTGCCGAATTCCGCCGAGGTGCCCCGGAGTTCATCGTCTTCATCGTGGTGCATGTGAGTATGGCCCGTGCGACCAATTTTTTAAAAAAATGCGGCTGTTTTTTCCAAATCCGTCGGGTTACCGTTAGGCCACGCCCCCCCCATTTCTGTCTCGTGCATGCCAGCGCCGATGCGCCACAAACCGATCGCGTGCGCCAAAATCCCGGGGTAATTCAGGGAAAATCGGCGCAAATTGGAAATATTCGGGTAACACGTCGGGAAAACGCGAATCGGTCCCTTAGTAAATGACCCCCAATCTGCTAGAACATGACTATCCACTTACAGGGTGTACTGAAAATGTGAATAATAAAAAGAGGAAAATGGAGAAGGACCCAAAAAGTACTAGGAGAAGTTTCAGACAGGGGTATGATGGTCCTAGCAAAGGTGGTGATCTTGAAGGCCCAACTTTCCTCCATAAAATTCTCATGTATGATGATCATCAAAAAGATCTCGTGACCCATAATATTTTTGGATCATCCTTTAAAAAATAAATCTCTGTGTCAGTGATTGCTCCACCCATTCCCACATGGGTTTGTCTTCTTATGAGTCCTATTAAATATGTTGGAACCTAAGCCCACCTGAGGATTCTCTAGAACTCCGATGGGCCAGTCTGACCCTGGGTGTGGTTTAAAGAACTTTGTTGAAACCTGATTTAAAATTATCATTTTTTTTATACTTTTAGACTTTGCAATGATTGATGTTGCCAACCCAGTGAAGATACTCAACTATTTCAGAAGAGCTGCGTGGCCTCACGGATCTAATGATAGGCGGATTCATTCTTGACAGTTTGAATCATTCTTGTGTTGAGTGTTCATGTGTATAAGTCACCATTCAATAAAGATTTTACTTACCAATCTTTTTATGTATTTTTCACTTTTCCCAAAGGATGAGTTGGGACGCCTCTATGTGTTCATATGATTCACTCATATTTGGGTATATTCAGAGCTTTAAAAGGATTTTCAATGAAGGCCAAACTTTTTACAATAACAAAGCAAAAAACTAAACAAAAAATAGAAACCCAAGGAAAATGCAACATAAAAAATCTCTACCTTCAACCGCTAAACTTGACTCATCTCATGTGAAACTGAGGTTAGAAGAGTCATAATTGCCTGACTTTGGACGATATTTTATTAAACCGTTACACATGTGAGATTTCAAATGAAAGAGGGAATTCTAGAAAGGACATTTTCATACCCAACCTTTGGGGGGTAGTAGTTTAGTGGGGTAAAACCTGGTGATGTGATGTTTAAATTGTAAAACAGTTGCAGTGGCAGGGTCTAACTTGGCATTTTGGGGACCGAAAGCAAACCTATGTTTCGATGCTCCTCTAATGCTAGACTCTAAACCTTGGTGTCACATGGCACCACTCACTCATATCATCCTCCTCCCATTAAATTGAGCTGTAAGCAGGACCCCACACCTGATTGGGTTGAACCTGCAGCCCCCCTGGTGTCTTGGGCCCACTCCGTTGAATGCAGCATTATAGGCAAATCTTCCCCTCACTGAGGTATGGTACCATGATCTGATTCTTCTCCTATAAAGTAGATAGCAAGTTCTTCCAGGTCAGCCATACAACAGTTCCCAACAAACCAGATCTCCCGGAGCCGGTGCGGTGCAGGGTGTAAGCACTCCACCATTGAGCTATTAGCTTTCTTTTTGTTCTTTATGCAGAACTGAAAGTACAAAATACTTTTAGAAACTTTTCGAACTTTTCAGGATTTGCGCCACAGTGACAGCTATTTAGAAGGGGATTGTGTCGCAAGCGATCAGATTTTGGCGCAATCACGCCGACTTTCATGCAACAGGAATCGGGGGGCGGGCCGTCGGATGATCCAACTGATTCGGACTGAGCGTGGGATTTAACTTTCAAATTGTGTCGCAAAATCAAGCACTTACATGCACCGGGAAGAAGAAGGGGAACTCCGGCGGACCTGAGCGGGGAAGCGTCACATGCAGGATATCGGGCGCACGATCTTTGTGAATCGCGGCAAAGTTCATTCTCGTCGGACAACACACAGCGGAAATCGTGCAGGGAACGGGTAAGTAAATGTGCCCCAATGTGTATCTCTATGGGACTGACGGAGATTGCTGAGTACGGCGCAATAACTGAGACCACCAGGAGTCAGCAATCTAGGTCCCAACTTGTTTCGTAGGAAAACCCCTTTAAGTTGGTGTAGTTAATGTTTATGCTGTTGTCGTGTTATTCTGATTACACGGACACTGATTCTTCAGGATAGTCCTGGTATAGCACGTAGGTTCAGTTTAAAGGTTGCTAGTATATTGTTTATTGCTATAGATAATACTCAGATTATCACAAACAAAATTCCCTGGCATGTGTTGTGGATGTATGTACAAAGAAGAGCGGTGAACAAACTTCCCCCTTCTTTCTTAAAATGATGTGTTTGAGAGACCCTTGTGGTCCCAGGTGTGATTGGTTGGCCGGTCAATGTGCAAGGAGCTATACAAGAAGTAACAGGTTCTACTCGTACTTGAAAAATGGGCAGGATTCTTTCAGGGAGCAGTAGGAATAAAAAGCACAAAAACCTAAACATTTATAACTTTGATTGGGATGGGAAGAACTAAAGATATGGGAGACTTGGATCTGACTCACACAATGTGAACCGGATTAAATTAACTTTTGAGAATAAGCCAAAAGCAGTGACAATGCCCTGAGAGGTTCTGTAGTTGTGTAGTCTTCTAAATGGCTCCATGGTGCTCATTTGGTCAGTGGTCAAGAAAAACCTTTGAAAAGCTCCCGAATTTTGATTATAGGCCACCCTGGAGGAATACTGGGCAAATTCTGATTACAGACAGTCCTCAGGTTACGTACAAGATAGGTTCCATAGGTTTTACTTAAAGGGTTATTCCAGGAATCAGCATAATTCATATACAAATGGGTTATCAAAATATAAGCCAACGTGTAATTAGTTGTTATTTAAAATTTTGCTCCCCTCTGCAGAAAATGCTGGTGACATAGACTGTAATGAAGAATTAAAATGCTACTGGCCCATTAATCAGTCCGTTAATTTCCTCCGCGTGGTCCGTTGCAGGACAGAAGATGGCTGCTGGTCACATGTCCACATCACATGTCCTGCACCTGCCTGGGCAGGTCATGTGATCACCACTACGTTTGGCTGTAGTCGGTTGGTTGCAGTGCATCCAGTATGGCCGGTGTTGTGGTGATGGCAGTTACACATCATTACTATGGTAACAGAGCAAGAAAACCTGTTATATCATTACTGGGAGCAGAGCATAAGAGGGAGGAGGAGTTACTGAGAACAAAAGGATCATGGGACTTATAGTTTCCAGTGGCGGCCATCTTAGTGATAACTCCACCTACTTTAGAGAGGCCATAAATTTTGTAAATCATAAAATCAAACTATGTAAGCTCCATTTTGTGACTAACGACATTGAGTTTTTTTGTATTCATTTATTTATATCATTATGCGGTTTTGTGTCAGACAATCCTATTCCCGGAATACCCCTTTAAGTTGAATTTATACACAAGTCGGAACTGTATATTTTAGAATTGTAGATCCGGACAAATTTTTTTTTCCCCCCAGTGACAATTGGATTTTCAATTTTTTTTGCTGTGATGGGACCAAGGATTATCAATAAAGCTTCATTACAGACACATTACAGCTGATCATTACAATCTAGGACTATAGTAAAGCATTCAGAGGTCTTCACCAGAGGTCACAGGGGGCATATAGGTCCGTCTGTAACTAGGGGTCGTTTTGGTCCCTAATCAGATTCCTATTTCATTGTTCTTGACTAAATCTGCCCATCAATATCATACACTTACATGATATTTTCTGGGAAGGGAAGCCAGTCAGGCTGTTTTTTCCTTTCCACATGAGACAGGACTCTGTAGTCAGATAGAAAAGATATACATTTTTTAAATAAGAAAATATAAAGCAGGACAGGATTAATAATAATAATAATAATAATAACAATAACAATAATAATTTATTTATATAGCGCACACAGATTCTCCATACATACTGCATAAGGAAGTAGAGATTGGAAAATCCCTTTAAGGAGTGTCAAATAACAGAATATGCAGAAGATTACAGACAACATAACAGTCTTCTCACAACCATTTGGTGAAGAAGTACTCAAGTGATACAGGTAAGTGATTCTGATTTCTAATACAGGTAAATGATTCCGAATTATATTCGTTTTTAGCATTTTTGTCAAAATACAAAATATTTTTATTTGGCCTCCAAGGATCATATGATAAATAACAGAACGTGCACTTTGTTATAAAATGAAAACTTATGAAATCTAAAAGTATAAAAGGTATGAAAAAATAGATTTCATTATTTCTGTATTTTATATTATACAGCGGTCTAAGCCTGAAGAACATTGTGGTAGAGATGAGAATATCTTTTCGTCTTATGTTTAGGGTAGAGAAATGTGTTCAGATTAATTTATTCACTGATTTTAAGTTTTTAGACTTGGTGATGATTTTACAAATTGCCTTAGGCTGAGGTTTAGGAATTTGCAACATTTTAGTCTTTTATTTGGTTTAGACTTAATTTTAGTCTTCTGTTAAAGTTACAAAATATCTTCAGATTACCGTATATACTCGAGTATAAGCCAACCCAAGTATAAGCCGAGGCCCCTAATTTTACCACAACAACCTGGTAAAACCTATATATTTTTTACTTGTGTATAAGCCGAGTTTGGGTTTTCAGCACATTTTTTTGTGATGAAAAACTAGGCTTATACTCGAGTATATATGGTAATTGGTTTAATGTATTTCCTCCAAGTTTTAGTTTACTACTATATGCTTTATATGATTTATATGGTTATTTATATGTCCCGTGATCTTAAAAAGTTTGTTCCAAGTACAGGCGGTCCCCAACTTAAGAACACTCGACTTACAGACGACCCCTAGTTACAAACGGACCTCTGGTAATTGGTAATTTACTGTACTTTAGCCTTAGGCTACAATGATCAACTGTAACAGTTATAAATGTGTCTGCAATTAAGATTAATTGTTAATCCTGGTTCTTATGACGACCCAAAAATGTAAAAATCCAATTGCCACAGAGACCAAAAAATTTTTGGCTGAGGTTACAATTATAAAATATACAGTTCTGACTTACATACCAATTCCACTTAAGAACAAACCTGCAGAACCTATCCTGTACGTAACCTGGGGACTTCCTTGTATTCAAATGATCTCCTATCCACAGGACAAGGGATAACTAACTAATTGGTGAGGGTCCGACTGCTGGGGCCTGCACAATTACAAGAACAGAACCCCTGGCTCTCCAGAGACAGGGGTTTCCTTTCTCACTAATGGGTTACAATATAAGCTTGCGCCCTGTCACTATGGGAGTGGTCGGAGATGGCCGGAGCGGTCGGTGTTATGTGCTAGGTCAGTGGTGGCGAACCTATGGCACGGGTGCCAGAGGTGGCACTCAGAGCCCTTTCTGTGGGCACCCAGGTCTTCACCCCAACACAGAATTTGCCAGCTAGGACTCAAGGCTTTTTCCTGTGATACAATACAGCCCAGGACATGCCAAGCTCAGTGCTATTTTAAAGTGACATCCTTGGCTGCCAGGACTACAGGAGGAGCCAGAAGGTGTGGATAGAGATGGATTGTTATTGGAGCTCCTGCTCTGGGTCCCCTGATTCTTCCTCTTCATTGGACCCTGGAGGGAAGCTACAATCCACATTTCTCCATCATCTTTCTATTGTATTGGTGAACTCAGGGCGCCAATACGATTAAAACCTGTGATACAGCAGGGAACAATAAGTTACTGCTTAAATTGTCATGCTGGCACTTTGCAACATATAAGTGGGTTTTGGTTGTAGCTTGGGCACTCTATCTCCAAAAGGTTTGCCATCACTGTGCTAGGTTATTTCCATCATTTCCTCATGATGGACTGTAGTGGCAGGATGTCCTGCTACTCCACACATTAGTAAGAATGAGGTCGAGCGCTCCCTACTGTTTCCTTCTACTGTCTCGGATAGTGAAATGATTGTGTGGTTTGAACTTTTGTCAAACCTTTCAAAAATGTTATCACTTCATGTGGACAAACTGCTTGATGTCCAATTCTTATCACATGAAGAAAGTGACAATTGGAAGATAATAATAATAATTCTTTAATTATATAGCGCACACAGATTACGCAGCGCTGCACAAGCATGTCAAATTGGTCCCTGTTCCCAATCACAATCTAAACAACCTAACAGTATGTTTTTGGAGTGTGGGAGGAAACCGGAGTACCCGGAGGAAACCCACGCAAACACGGAGAGAACATACAAACTCTTTGCAGATGTTGACCTGGGCAGAAGAAAAATTGGACTTGCTAAATATTTGATGGCGTTTAATTGGGTTACAAAAGACTCCAAAGATTTTGTGATGTTTCATCGAGAAGACAACTTTATAGGACGTGTCCGGTGCCCAAAACTTTTTATCAACTATTTTTCCCAAATAGACCTTGATGAAGGGAAAAAATTAACTTATATGGCTTTTCCATTTTCCTTTTGCAAAACCCCCATATGCAAATAATGCTCACAGGATCCAAAGTGCACTCATGGCGTGAGCTGGTTCTACTTTCACTCATGAAGGAATCCGTACACATACACAACTTCCAATAAAACCAATGTTCATTGGGAGAAATTTTTACTACAAAATCTGATTTTATGCAGTGAATTGCTATGACTTGAGAATCAAATAATCTGGGAACAGGAAGACATTATTTACACACAGACATGTGGGTTTAAAATGTATAAAGAATGAAGCCAAAATAGACAAAATGGCCGTTCTTCAAGTTACCATAATGGAAATTATTGATGCTACAAGACAACTTTCGAGACTCATAGGTTGAAGGTATGGAAATGAACATTACAGGAAATCTACCATCAAAATCCATCAATGATAAACCAGGGACATTACTCATAGATCCAGGCACCGAGACTTTGGTAATCTTCTTATATTTGTTATCCAAGGCCTCCTTCCTTCTAAAATCAACTTGTATAATTATGCTAATGAGCCTGAGGGGCTACCACTTCCCCTCTGTGATCTTTACAGGCTATTACACCTACTCCCCCCAGTAGGTAGAAAGTGCTCACTGCACTTGTTGTGAGATGGTGTAAGAGTTTGTAATAGCCCAGATCTCAGAAGGGCAAGGGTGGCCCCTCAGGTTCATTAGGATAATCTTAAACGTTGATTTTAGACCCAAAGAGGCCATGGATAACAAATATAAGAAGATTACCCCAGTCACAGTGCCTGGATGTATAAGTAAGTGTCCCTGGTTTATCATGATGGATTTTGATGGTACATAGTACTTAAGTTATCCAAGGAGAGGGTCTGATTGCAGATAACGAGAATGGGCCCCTCACATCCAGAGAAAGGGGATCCTATTCTCACTGATGGATGAAGGGGCAGGATGAAAATGTGCAGAGCACAACATTCGGCTTTCCCCTCCTACTCCCATAGACAGTAAACAGAGCTGCAGGGGACATGCTTGTTCTGCTGCTCCACCATCAGTGAGAAGATGATCCCCTTCCTCCAGATTGCAGGAGTCCCATTCTCGTGATCCATGGAGGCCCCAGAAGCCATACCCACACAGATCACCTTGTTATCCCCTATCCTGTGCATAGGGGTTACCTTAAATATTTGGGACCACACCTTTACATATGACATATTTTCCTGCATCTTACAGGGATGTCCTTGTCTCACAGATTCATGGCACATCCAGAGACCAGCATCTCGCCAACTTGCACTCCTACCAATCTTTCAATGATAACAGCGTTAGCCACCAATGGTCTAGCACACGAAATCATAAGTTGTAGGGACTATGGGGCTCATTTACTCAGGGTCAGTCGGACGCATTATCGTCGGGTTTCCCCGATGGATTTTGACGCAACCGATCGGATTTTGGCACATTGGCTTGCACACGACGGGCGGGCCGTCTGACAACGCGCAGGATTTAAAATTTAGAATTGTGTCGCAAGAAATGCACTCACATACATCGGGAAGAAGCAGGTGAACTCCGGTGGACCTCGGTGCAGAAGTGACACATGCAGGATATCGGGCGCACAATCTTAGTGAATTGCGGCAGACACGAATCCTTGTCAGACAACGCACCGCGGGATCGCGTAAGGACCGGGTAAGTAAATCTGCCTCAACATGTATCCTCTCCGCTGCAGAAACAAGCCAAAATCTAAAACAGCCACTTAGAACTTTTACAATTTAACATTTTATAGCATTACAATGAAAAATGAGCAAACAATGAAGGTAAACATCAAACAATATTCACTATTTTTACTCAATATCCATCCAACTTCAGATTTTGGTGGGATGGCTGTCAACTCCAGAAGGTCTTAGTTAAATGGGTTGTATTCAGAACAACAATGTTAAAATCCTACATGTAATAAGGTGACAAAGGCTCTAACTGGAAAGAAAATGTTGAATTTGTCCAGCCCTATAGGAAAACTGAAGGTTTTTAATGTAATCCTTAATCTTATGTCTTATCTCAAAAATTGTTGGGAAGATACTTGAGCAAGGGGCAAACAAAAGTTGGAGAAAATCGCTAAGCAAGCTCATGATCAGATAAAACATTAACACCGTTTAAGGAAATGTAGAGGAAAAAAAAGCCTGGAAAAACTTATCTGAGATAGCAAGGAACAAGGCGCACACACACTTACAGTTATCAGAGCAGTAAGTGTTATCAGCAATACGTATAGACAGATTAAGTGCTGCACAACAAGATACCCGAAGTCCTTCAGACCAACATCCATCAATAAGCACAACCAGGCAACGGCAATATAGCAAATAGTGTTGTATGAAAAACAGTATATTTCATATGTTAAGACTTAAAAGGATTGCCCTCTAGTAACCAAATTTACAAGGGTAATTCAAAGACCCTAAAAAGATCAGCCAAATAAAACTTAACCTGGTAAAGGTTCTCTGTAGTCAACGGGAGCCATAGGTCTTGTTACTTACCGGCAGCAGGACTTCCTGTGATGATACATGTCCTGTTGGCTTCTAGTGGATGAGGAGGGCCCCCTCCATTATAAACACTCCCATTTTAGTAGTTGGGGGGGAATTCGGATGTGCATACAGTAATGATTGCACGGCCCCCATTATCCACAAGAATCCAGCAGGACACATACGTCACAGGAAGTCCTGAGTCCTGCTGCCAATGGGTCACATGACATGCTGCCCTCACGGACTACAGGGAAACTTTACCAAACTTTAAAAACAATTATCTTAACATGAAACATTAAAGAGGATGGCCAATTTTCCAGGGGAAGTATATGACCATCATACTTACTTGTAGAAAGGCCAGCGATCTTCTAGAGTGATCTTGGTTATTACCCATGTTAGGATGGGAGTCATAAGTTGTAGGATTAAGTAATTTTAGGAATATTTGAATAAAACAGTACCCCATGGATGATCCAGACTTAGCAAGCCTATGATAGTAATAGGCACCTTCCCCAATTAGGGGGCTTTTGAGCATGAAGTTTTTTAGCAGGTTTATTGTGAGGTCTCCTGTTTCATGACTCCTGGTTGTTGATCTATTGGATATGCCATGAACAATTTAAAAAAAAAAAAAATTAGGCCCCCCTTTTTTTAAAAACAGTGATGTGCACATTCTTCATGAATCTTTTTTTTTTTTTTTTTTTTGCACCTTTAATATGGGGCGTGCAACACAATTGTGTCAGACTTTGCATGATAAATGTGTCGGATGGTCTGGACAAATTCTTTTCCTGCTGCAAAACAAGTCAAGTCAGATCCAAGTTATGGCCCCAAGATCCAAAGTCCACAGACTATGTAAATTTTTACAGTGGTGTCCATAAAAATTAGTGTAAAGTAACAAAAAGGGACAATTTCAACCACAATAAATGCTACAACTCACAATCACGATAGCTGACACACTGACATCGGCTCAAAAGAAGAAGGCAATGGTTGAAGAATCTATTCCATAGCCCGGAAAAAAAATCTTTTATACCCAAAAGTTATTTCCTTGAAACCAAGAAAGTTTATTCATCTTTTATTTCTTGTTTGAACAAATGGAATGGTCAATATGGACTAAAATGTGTTAACTCCAACATCACAACCATCACTTGATCAGTAGGTGTCCAGTCCTTTTATTGTTTTTTTCCTTTTTATAATTTCTCTTGGTGGAAATATTAACAAGCATAGTCTCTCATATCTACAGGTACCTACCTACTGGAAGTCAACATGGCCTATTCCTTATCTACCTTCAACCAATCAAATTCAGGTAAGTCTATGTTTGCTCCAATTTGCTTTATATTTTATCTCTGTATTTTCAACCATAGGATGAAATTCTCATATATCCAGTCAGGGATAGGCCATTCTGTAATGTATTCTGATATTGTATGGTCGGGGTTGTAGTAAGGTGGTGATGGCCTCTATCCCACCCCTAAGACTAAGTCTCCTTTTGCCTCCATATTTCCCTATTGGGATATGTCCCTTTGTTTGGGTCTCTATCCCACCCCTAAGACTAAGCCTCCTTTTGCCTCCATATTTCCCTATTGGGATATGTCCCTTTGTTTGGGTGTTGCTTTATCCACACCCCTAAGCTAAGGAGAAAGTCAAGCAAGTCACATCCTAATGCTGTGGACAAACATGGTGCAATCGCTGGAAGATAGCAACTGTTTACACAGACTACATAGTAAATTGGCTTTGTACAAATTTCCTTTACAATTCAGTGAAAAAAACTGTGGCGAAAATGATTTTTAATGGCCACATGTAATACTACATTGGTCCTATAGTTGTCACTGCTGGGGGAATGTAAGGAATGTATGAACTTATTGCAATTTCATTCATGATACACACAGGTTACCTGTAAAACCAAGACCACCATCAGTGGTTTATAGTAAAGGTGGTTTGGACAGTAGAACGGGACCCAAGTGTTCTAGGGGGGCCCATGGCCACCCAAACCACACACCATTTTTATACTTTGAAGGACCATCACCCATGAAATCCTCACACATCTGTTCCTGCTCTCAATACACATGTATGCAAGAGCCATTTCAGGACCTTTGAAGATCCTCCAAAGGTCCTGAAACCACAGATTGAAAGCAGACAGAAAGGACGCATCCTCCATTCCCCAAGAAGCTGATTCTAGTTCCAGATGTAGGAAGTGATTCCAGACTTGTAGGGGCTGTAATATTCCTACAGCTCAGGACCCGTGGCAGTCCTAATCCACCCCTGGATGCCACTGAAGGATATCTATTTTTTATGTGTGTGTTGGGGGTGCAAACTTGCATGTAGCCGAGCTGTAGCAGCTGTGTGTGTGCACAAATGTAGCAGTACTGTCTGTGTGTGAACATTGAGAGTTATTGAAGAAAAGTTTGTATGTCCACCAGGGAATTTTTTGGAAATCTGGGGTACGTCTCTTGCCTCTTAAAGGCCCAAAAAATATGATATGAGTGGGGGTGCTATTGTGTTCAAGGACATTTCTGGGATATAGTATTTGAGGGTATTGTGGAAGTACCGTAAAGGTAGCATTTGGGTACACCCCAGACAAAAGCCTCGAGAGCAGGGCCTGTGTTGGGGGTAGAACTAGGATGATATGCATCCTAGGGGGTTATGCACACAGAGAAGGTGTAATAACATAATAATAATATAATGTCACACCACGATGAGTTGTGTAGCTATACAAGTACTATTGATGCACATTATTCTGCATGGTTTTATTACATTTTAATATCTTTATTCTGTAGATGATAGTTATCCTGTTCTACAAATACCAGGTATGTAATACAGAGCATTTCCAAAACATTTAACATGTTTTTTTTTTAACTATTTTTTTTCTGTTTAATGATTATATGATTATAATAATGATTAAAATCTCAGCAGCAAGACCCCTAGCCGATCCACTAAGTATCCCTTATCATTTATATTGCCTGCTGTCTTTATGCGAAAATTGTTGTATAGACTTACTCTGTTTTCCAAAATGGTTGAAAAACATACATTTTCATCAGACTTACAAACTTCAAGGAAATCTACCATTTGCTTTTATGCATTGTGCACCAAACATACCTTGAGAATGCTGTGGCTACACTGAGGCAGAAACACACTGGGGCTTATTTACTAAAGGTACGCGGACGCACTTTCGTTTGACTTTCCGACGTTTTTGGGTTTTGCATGGCTGTGACAGATATTTAACAGGGGATTGTGCCGCACGCGATCAATTTTGGCACAGCTGCGCTGCTTTCATGCAACAGGGGCTGTCGGACGATCCGACTGATTCGGACTGAGCGCGGGATTTCACATTCAAATTGTCTCACAAGCCCAAGCACTTAGATGCACCAGGAAGAAGAAGATGAACTCTGTCGGACCTGAGCAGGGAAGCGACACATGCAGGATATCGGGCGCACGATCTTAGTGAATCGCGGCACATTACTTTATCCTCGGACAATGCACTTTCTGTGAACTGCTCCGGACGGGTAAGAAAATGTGCCTCATTGTGTTTAATCCCTGAGTGGTTTTGCTAAAAAAAACAATTATAAAATTATGATTATGAGCCTCTGTCGCTCCTGTGGCTGCCCCAGCGCTTCTCCTCTTACCCTAGTTATGCACTGCTCCAGAGAACGCTGTATTCACTGTGTTGTCCCTGACAGGCAGAAGTAATCAATCGCTGCGTCATCCAGCTCAGGTTGATTAGTCCTGCCTGGACAGTGGAAGTAATGTGTTTATGTACGGCAGCCAGCCTGCCCCTAGCTTTCCCCAAGGTCCTGATTTTAATTGTTTTTTGAGCAAAACCACTTGGTTCAGGGATTATCCAAGATATGTTTTTAGCATCAGTGTAGCTACAGCATTCTCAAGGTATGTTTGTTTCACAATGCATTTAAACAAATGGTAGATTTCCTTTAACCCAGCTTAGTACATAGATCCAGCACCAGAACCAGAAAAGAGCAATTATTTAACACTTCTAGCTGTCCCTCTATTTAACAGCCACCTCTCTCCCTACCTAGCTGCCCTGAAATCTTTTCAAGTCCCTGCCGCAAACTGCCTCCAGCAGCCACCTTTCCCTCTCTGTCTCATTAACGCGTTGGTACAGGAGACCCTGCCTCTAATATAGAGGGGTCACGTCCTGCCTGGTTAATTGCAGTCATGGACAGTATGGATCTGAATTTTGTGGTTTCGGTTCTCTCATGACTATATTGTTAATCAATAATCATTACTTCTACTATTTACATACCAAAGCATATCACCACGCCATGACTATTCCTACTACTGTACGATTGTAGAATCATCACTATATGCAACATCCCCCCACCAGGGTTTAGCCTTTTTTGGGCTTGGGGGCATCTGGATTCCCTTTGGTACCTGAGTGGCTGTCTGAGAGTGGCCTAGCACTCGATGGGGTCATGGTGCTGGGTACCGGAGGAATAGACCTCATCCATGCCGAGCAGGTATCCGATGGGTGGTTTTGCAAGAAAAGAGGAAGATGCTGCGGATGGATGATAGTGCTAGCTGGGGCACTCCCGATGTAAGAGTAGGGATCCCTGGGTGATGATAAATGGGGTGGTCTTGAGGTTAGCAGCTTGTGGCAGGGATCACACGAAGACAAAGGATGTCAACCATAAACTTACAGTTCCTTTTAGCTCCATAACTTATTACACAGCAGATTTTCGGGACATCTGCATGTAATACACAATGTCCTATGCATAAGTGTCCTACAAGGTCCCCAAACCTCCCATATCATAATCTATCATTGCTTCTTCTTGTGTGATGTATTCTGACATTTTCCTTATGTTCTCTTTAGGGGCACAAAATGTCATTAATAGAGTTCAAGTAGAAGAAATTCACGTTATCGAAGAGGGGACAGGTAGGTGATATTTCACCTTTTTTCATTTCTGATTGTTTTTATTTTTTCAGTCTTTCACAATTATCACCACCGACACCAATTCAGCCTCTCAGTGCAGCTCCCGTCATTCCTGCGGAGATCTTTCTCTCTAGTCTCACCCGTTCTGGAGCAATGATTTCTGTTAGTTTTGGCACACGGTGCTGATTAACCTCTCTGCTGACTGTTGGGTAGTGCTGGGGTTAGCCACACCCACCTGACAGTATAGAGCCTAATATATTGGGCAATATGATTGCTCCGGAATGGTGAGTGTAAGAGAAAAAATTCCAATTGTGCCACAATCAGTGGAGCGACACCTATGTAGAGAGTTTGAGTAGGTCCGGTGCCAGGACGCCGTAATGCTACCACTGTATGAAGAGGGCTAAGAGGGTTAAGAAAATACCACATGTCTGGTATTGCTGTACTCGGAAGAAGCAGGGATGTATATTTACCTCAAATTCCTTCTGAATGTGTCCATTTTAGGGCTGAATGAGAATAATCTTATTCAAAAATTTAAATTTCAATATTTTCAATCCATTTTTGTTTGCTTCCAGAGAAAAAATTAAAGAGTTAACAATTCTCAAATGCTGATTTGAATAGTTTGTGTCACTTGTGTATAGTACAAAAGCCTTTATAGGGCGCTTCTAAACTGTATGGGTCACCAAAAATTTAGCATTTTTCAAATCTCTTTGTTACTAAAACTTGAAACCTTCTCAGATCCGTAAAAACCATGGAAACGTAAAACAAATTATGGAAATAAAAAGAAGACCAATGGCAAAAGGTTTCTACAAAAAAAAATTTGTGGTGTAACTTTTTGTCTAAAAAGTGGAACATTTGAAACTTTGAAAATTGTCATTTTTTTCAAATGTTATAATTAGAGATGAGCGAGCACTAAAATGCTCGGGTGCTCGTTACTCGAGCCGAACATTTCCCGATGCTCGAGTGCTCGTTTCGAGTAACGAGCCCCATTGAAATCAATGGGAGACCCGTGCATTTTTCAGTAAAATTGCAAACTGAACGAGCACAGTGAAAGAACACAGTGCAGAAGAGATTGCAGATGTTCGGGAACATCTGCGATCTGTTCCGGAGACACGCGTGCAGAACGGTGTTCTCCGCAATAGTATTTGAAGAACAATATGTGTAGAGAACAACTTGCAGATGTTGCCCCCCTCCTTTCAACTGTGTCGGTGTCTTTAGGAGACTGCGTCGGTGTCTCCTTAGTTGTCAAAGAACAAGGAGAAATAAATGACTGCTTAAATTGCTGTGCTGGCACTTTGCAATAAATAAGTGGCTTTTGGTTGAAGTTTGGGCACTCAGGCTCTAAAAGGTTCGCCATCACTGTCATAGTAGATATCATAATCTAACCATTGCTTCTACTTGTGTGATGTATCCTGATATCTTCCTTCTGTTCTCTTTAGGGGCACATAATGTCGTTCAATTAGTTCAAATAGAACAAATTCGCGTTATCGACCAGGGGCCAGGTAGGTGATATTTCACCTTTTTTCATTTCTATTTGTTTTTATTTTTTCAGTCTTTTAAATGGACACCTCACAATTATCACCACCGCCACCAATCCAGCCTCTCAGTGCAGCTCCCCTCATTCCTGCGGAGATCTTTCTCTCTAGTCTCCCCCATTCCGGAGCAATGATTTCTGTTAGTTTTGGCACACGATGTGCTGATTAACCTCTCTGCTGACTGTTGTGGGTGGTGCTGGGGTTAGCCACACCCACCTGACAGTATAAAGCCTGATATATTGGGCATAATGATTGCTCAGGAATGGTGGACGTAAGAGAAAAAATTCCAATCGGTGGAGAGACACCTATGTAAAGAGTTTGAGTTGGTCAACCTCTTTGCGCTCTGTGCCGGACGCCGTTATGCTACCACTGTATGAAGAAGAGGGCTAAGAAGGTTAAGAAAATAATTTAAAATATCACATTATCCCCCTTTCCCTAGAACTGATATAAAACTTAATAAACAGTAGAAGATACGTGAAAAACTAGAAGGTTGCAAACGGAAAACCATTTTTACTATTGTGTATATATTCCCAAAGGCTTAGCTTAAACTTCAGTGATTTGGACCAATAATGGTTAATGAAAAATGAATAGCAAATCCATAATAATAATAATAATAATAATAATAATAATGCTTTATCTTTTTTTAGTAATAATCATAGAAGAAGAGGATGATACAAACTGTTGTAAGTAAATATGTAATTGACATAGAAATTGGATTTCATGTTGGGGCAACATAAAGTATTATGGGGAGATAATATGCGGGGGGTGGTGGGGGGCAAAACACAAAGTCAGAGAGGTAAAGCTTCAGCCAATAGGTGCAAAGCACTAAGTGATGTCAGGAAGTGCATCCCTTTACCCAGTAATAAGTAATCGTTATTGTCCACTTGCAGTTTTTGTCCAAAACTTCTGTTTTTATCATTTACAATAATGACCTATAATGAAAAAATGTGTTAAAAATTCACTAAACCAGATAGGAAAAGTTGTTATAAAAAATGTGTATGTACATGCTCTAAGGCTTTATACATCACAACAATAGAGATCAAATGCAAGACCCGAGTGTCACAGCAAGGGGACATTATAGAGTGTGGGGTGTCATAGGAAAAGGGATATTATACAGGGTTGTGGTGTTATAGGAGAGGGGACATTAAACAGGGTTGTGGTATCATAAACGGGACATTATATAGGGTGGGGTTGTCACAGGAGAGGGGTCATTATAGAGTGTGGGGGTGTTATAGGAAAATGGGCATTATACAGGGTTGTGGTGTTATAGGAGAGGGGACATTATACATGGTGGGGTTTTCATAGGAAGGGGACATTATACAGGGTGGGTGGGCCATAGGCAGGGGGGCATTATACAGGGTGGTGTTGTCATAAAGGGGACATTACATAGGGTGGGGTTGTCATAGGAAAGGGAACATTATACAGTGTTGGTGTGTTACAGGAAGGGGACATTATACAGGGTGAGAGGGTCACAGGTAGGGACATTATACAGGGTGTGGGTGTCATTACACAGATTAAAGGGTATAATACTCTGTGGGCCATTAAAAATGATATAATACTTTGGAAGAATAGGCGGGTAGAGTTAGGGGTGTGGGAAAGGGGGTGGCTTATGACACTAAATGTTTCCACAGCGCACTGTGTGTCTGCCCATGTTTTGCCCCTCTTTAGCCAGGCAGGGCGCTCTGCCAAGTGTTGGGGGGGTTGCTTGGGTTTAAGGCAGTGGTTCTCAACCTTTCTACTGCTGTGACCCCGCATTACAGTTCCTCATGTTGCGGTGACCCCAAACCATGAGATTCACAGTAAAAACGCAATAAAATTGCGGCTCCGATGGCTTTAGGCGACCCCCGGTTTTGGTCGTTCGACCCCCGCAGGGGTCGCGACCCACAGGTTGAGAACCACTGGTTTAAGGTGTTGAGGGAAAAGAGGAATTGATGAATGGTTTTGAGGAGAATGTAACCGCCACATTGGAAGGGAAGGTGCGTTACTACCAGGGCCGGATTAAGGGTGGTGGGGGCACCTGGGCGCAAACTGGTGGGGGCCCTTTTTTGGAAGTATATAGCCTGCCAGCCCCCTGTAGTATGTAGCCTGCCAGAAGCCTGTAGTATATAGCCTGCCAGACCCCTGTAGTATATAGCCTTCAGCCCCCTGTAGTATACATCACCAGCCCCCTGTAGAATTCAGCCACCAGCCCCCTGTAGAAAATGGCCACAAAATAATAAACTTCATACTTACCTCACCTTCCCTTCCAGTGATTCCACGACGCTGCAGGCTCTTCCTCGCAGCTGAGCTGAGTCGCTGACTGTCAGAAACTGGGGGGGCCCCTTAAAAAGTGAAAGTGGTGGGGGCCCTGGGGCTAGAGCCCCAGGAGCCCCTCCTTTAATCCGGCACTGGTTACTAACATCAACCCGGGAAAATCAGAGAGTTAATGGGCCCTCTGTGAAGTAGAATTTGATATCCCTCCCCTATGGGATTTTTGCAAGAGATAACATTTCTTAGCGGACATGGGTTCCTACTGTAAACGCTCTCTGTAATTTCTAATTTGTGTTTTTTTTTTATGATTTAGGTCTAGCTTGTTTGCTCTGCATATTTTGTTGTCCGTGTGTTGTCTGCTGTGGCATGGGGTAAGTTCATTTTATTTACCATTAATCCCATAATGCTTCAGCACAGTAACACATGACCATTAAGAGACAGAACTATCTTTGTAAACTTGCGGTGCACATTATCTTCTCTGAACTCTTTCCAATACCAAAGGTATACTGTGTGACAGGAACTTACCTAGTTATAAGTATAAAGAGTAGGAGTTTCATCTGGTCCGGCAAAACCTGTACTGTCCATCATGATGTTGGGCAGGGCCGGAACCAGCACTGGGCAAGTGTTGGGGCCCAGAGATGCTGGTGGGGGGGGGGCACATAAGGCTGTATCTAAGGAATCCATGGGGGTGAGTGAGGCTTTATATAAAATAACCATGAGAGGGTTGTTTGGGATGATAAACTATGGAATATTTTAGGGAACGGGAGACTGTTTCAATTTCTGAATTTTAAATGCTGCAATGTAAGTTCACTTCAAAGGGGCCCACTGAGGATCTGTCGCCCAGGGGCCTACTAAAACTTGGAGCCGACTTTGATGTTGAGCTATATCAAATAGTTTTTGCCATCTTAAAAGGGTATGTCATATTGCTCAATTATGCCCTTACTTTATCATCTCTAGGACTCCAAGTTATTATTAGAATATAGGGTTGGTATTTTTTCTAAAATGTCACATATAGTCAGGTACATTGGGCAGATTGCGGTTCCCTGCCCAGTGGGTGGCAGAGCGCTTATATGCACGGATCTCATTCCCGATAAAACGGATAGCAGTCAGACCTCCCCGCTTCATCCTTCTATGTCCTCACTTTATAAGTAAAACTCCTCTCCCCACTATAGGGGTGGTATAAGGGACTTCATTGAATGGGACTAACAATTGCTTTGTTTGTTTTGTTATAGGGATGACTAACATAAAATGCGGATCCACCTCGTAGCTACAAACACTGAGACCTGTCACTGGGATATATCAGAAATTCTATCAAAAGTTCACATGTAGGAATCACTAGTCCAGTGTATAGGACAATATTTCTGGACATGATGTGACTTGAATGCTTAATTTTCCCCTCTGCAATCTTTATACAAATTTTCAGTCCATTCTGAGCAGGTGGGCGAAGACTTGGTTGATATAACACACTACCCCCCTCCTCTCAGCATAGACTTCTATGTAATCTCCACGATTCTGTCCGTCTTCCTGGGAAGAAGGAGATCAGCAGAGTGAAAAGCAGGAAAAAGATGGAAGAGGGAAGGCGGTAAGGGCCAGTGTACGTGTAGAAGGAAGTTGTATGCACTGAGAAGATTTTCCACAAATGCACTGAGTTTTTTCCCAAAAATATATTTTCCACAAAATGCTTGAAAAAGTCAAAACTTTTCTCCAATCTGTCATAATTTAAGTGTTTGGAAATCAAGATCAAGGAAACTTTTGTGGGGCAACAGAAACTATAAAATTTAAATGTTCACTTACTTTTACTTGTTGTGTGGAAATTTACTCCATGTACTTAATAAAAAACTGTGCAGTACAACGATCTCTGTGTTATTAGTATAATTACATTGATGTCACTTTTTCCTCTCATTGTGAAGTTGACAGGATGGTGGATTAAGGGCAATGTTCTTCACTTATATCTGGATTTTTTTTTTTTGCTTCTTAAGGGGGGGGGGGGGGGTGGTTCTTCATCATGCAGCACCTCCATCATCCAGCAGCAAGGTCTTGCTTGATGATCTCTCTCGTCATCGCTTGGTCTTTGCTCTTCTTCACTAGGTCTTGGCTCTTCATTTCTTGACTGCAGATATTATCGTTTAGCAACTTGTGATGGTTGGTATGAGACGCTCCTTCTTGAAGATAGGTGACTGCGGCAGTCTTTTTGGGGACGTTCCTTGGGAGTAAAATTGAGATAAACTCGAAAAACAGTGGGATTAATTATAGATGTACAAAATCAGGCCCCACTGTTAAGCCCCACATGGTTGCTGCTGTTTGGGAATGAACCGCAAGATGGAAAGGTAAGGACATACATGGAAGGTGAGAGCAAAAGCTAGTCCCACCCAGCTGTCCCTACCTACTTGCTGATCCTACCTTAGACAGTAGGTGACAACTGGTCGACATTTGCTTCCTGCACCAAACACAGAGACAAAAACAGGACTAAATACAGAATAATGATTCTTTGAATAAAGGTCAAAACCAAGAGAACAATGCAGTACAGAATCAAGATACAGAACACATAGAAGGAGGACAAACAAGAGTCAGGAGATACAAAATACAGAACATGCTAGCGAGCTCCAAGAAAGCACTGAGAAGTGGGTATACAATCATCATATGATATGTCATAGTCCCAGTCCACAGAGTATTTGGACCAGCCTCAGACATTCAGAAAAACCAGACTAGCATGGGAGGAATGTGAGTGTAGAAGGCATATGTCCATCACAGCTAGTTTATCCATCTGCAGCCCACAACCAAGTAAACAGAAGATAGATGTGTGCGGTGGAAAACAATTAACAAATCCATAGGTGAAATAAGGCAGTGTTCAGGCTAGTGCAGGACAGAATGCAACCTAAGTACAAAATTACTCTCCGTGCATGTTCTTCCATACTTTACGAGCAGAGGATGTCGCTGATGCCCAAACGGGAAGAGTTGTTATAATCGTACTCTAGTATTTGGTAGATATTATGTACATTCCCCTGTGGTATTTAGTTTTGGCTACTCCTGATAATCTGAGGCCTCCTTGGGGTTTTTTGACACTTCCAGGGAATGTTTTTGTGCTGCTTTGTTATGTGTGATGATAGGAAGGTATTTGGTGTTCTTCTGCTTCCCATAAAATATATATAATATATTGCATGTGTGCAATAATCCTGCATAGAATATAGAGGGATGCATGTAAAGATTTAAAGGATGCTATAAATAGGGATGTGATGGTCAGTCATTAAAACAGTATGCCTTATGCTCCATGCAATGAACATCCATGCTATATGCAACAAACTAGCTGTGAGTGGTATATAATACACTGCACAATATAACTCCAAGTAAATAAAACTTCTGTGAAATAAAACTTCAAATGCTGTGGTGCAAATGGATTAGACAACAGTGGTTCTGCAGGTGGGGACCACAGACCACTTCTCCAATGCTTTCTGGCTGATGTCTTGGTAAATTTTGGATGTTGGTGGTGATTTCCCACTCGTGGTAGCATGAGACTGACTCTACAACCCACACAAGTGGCTCAGGCAGTGCAGCTCATCCAGGATGACACATCAATGCGAGCTGTGTCCATAAGGTTTGCTGTGTCTGTCAGCATAGTGTCCAGAGGCTGGAGGCATTGCCACAAGGGGGGTCGTAGGAGGGTAACAACCCAGCAGCGGGACCGCTACCTCAGTCGTTTTGTAAGGAGGAACAGGAGCAGTACTGCCAGAGCCCTGCAAAATGACCTCCAAATGTGCATGTGTCTGCACAAACGGTTAGAAACCGACTCCATGAGGATGTTTTGAGGGCCCGATGTCCACAGATGGGGGTTGTGCTAAGAGCCCAACACTGTGCAGGAAGCTTGGCATTTGCCAGAGAACTCCAGGATTGGTAAATTTGCCACTGGTTCTCTGTGCTCTTCACAGATGAAAGCAGGTTCACACTGAGGACATGTGACAGACGGGTTTGGAGACGCCGTGGCGTGTGATCTCCTGCCTGAAACATTTTTCAGCATGACTGGTTTGGCAGTAGGTCAGTAATGGTGTGGGGTGGCATTTCTTTGGAGGTCAGCAAAGTCCTCCATGTACTGGCCAGAGGTAGCCTGACTGCCATTAGATAACGAGATGAGATCCTTAGATGCCTTGTGAGACCATGTGTTGGTGCGGTTGGCCCTGGGTTCCTCCTGATGCAGGACAATGCTAGACCTCATGTGCCTGGAGTGTGCCAGCAGTTCCTGCAAGATGAAGGCATTGAAGCTATGGACTGACCTGCTCATTCCCGAGACCTGAATCCAATAGGGCACATCTGGGGCATCATGTCTTGCTTTATCCACCGTCACGTGCACCACAGACTGCCCAGGAGTTGGCAGATGCTTTTGTCGAGGTCTGGGTGGAGATCCATCTGGAGACCATCAGCAACCTCATCCGGAGCATGCTGGGGTGCTGTAGGGAGGTCATAGAGGCACGTGGAGACCACATACAATACTGAGACTCATTTTGTCTTGTTTTACAGATATTTCATCAAGTTGGATCAGGAAAACTAAATCATTAATCCTTATTTGGATGTTTAACTATTTGGGGTGGAGGGAGGGCTTGTGATTGTGTTTTTTTGGGGATTCATATGTTTTATATTTGGGATTAATGTGTTTTGGGGACTTTTTTCTTTTTTTTTTGATTGAAAACATGTTTTCATTTTTTTTTCTTATTTACTTTCTGCAATAGGCAATAGACAATAGGATCCTCTGATTGCTTTTTCAGGCAACTACAATACATTAGTTGCAGTGAGTTACCAGGATCTGATGTCACAATGACTCGGGTAGCCTTGGGTGTACATCAGACCCTGGGGCTGCCATTAAGAGGACTTGTTTCCCCCTGTAAGCTCAAGGGGGTTGGATCAAGGGGGTAATGAGGCACAATCCCCTTACATGTGATGGTAATGCTTGATTGCGGCGTGTAAGGGATTAACAGCCACGATTAGAGCTTTTGCCGATCGCGGATGTTAGAGCAGAGTTTCAGCTATAATATACAGTGACAACCGCAGCTTTTGTCACCGGCTCCGCTTGCCAGTCGTGCGAGAAGCATGCCTTAATCATCAGTGAGAACACAATGGTGGGTCTTTTAGCTCCACCCGCCCCCATTGACTCTATCCCGCTATTAGCTCTCTGCAGCATCATCATTGCCCTGCTGAGGCTGAAATGCCTGCAAGTGCACAGTGATGATGTTATGGATTGACCTGGTGGTACCAACCAACCCGCTTTGTGGTGGGCTCTGGTGAAAACCGGGTGCCACTTAGTTTCCAGTCCCAGGTATTGGCTTACTTCATCGTCCGCGGTGGTCCAGTGGGTCCACTAACCCTCGAGCCTGACAGCGGGATTTAACTTTCAAATTGTGTTGCAAGCCCAAGCACTTAGATGCACCACTAAAAAGATGGTGAAATCTGTCGGATCTGAGCGGGGAAGCGGCACATGCAGGATATCGGCCGCACAAATTTTGTGAATTGCGGGACAGTGCATTATTGTCGGACAATGCACTTTCAGGGAACTCCAGTGTGAGTGTAAGTAAATGTGCCCCATTGTCTCTGGACCTGAACACCTCTGTAGCAACCACTCATATTTGGGGCCCCATCAAAACAACAACCAATAACAATTTTTTTTGAATCCACTCTTTTTTATTAAACATTTTTTCAGTTTACAACAATCAACATAAAACAGATACCCCCCCCCCACCCTCCAGAGACCGTACAGCATAAAAAGATCATATTCACATATAATTTGCATTATACATCATACAATGCGTATTGGGGTTCTCCTTATACACAAAAGCAGACCAAATCCGTGACCCTCAATGACAATCACATCAATAAAGCTCATGACAGCCAGTTTCTGCTTGCAATAATTACACCACATTACCTAAACCATATCTTACAAAGTGTGAAACGGATTCCTGCGCAGGTGCACAGATGGAAGTCCCGGTGAATCAAGCCAGGGCCCCCATATTTTCTCAAATCGCTTTTCAGCCTTTCTCTTAATGTATACCCCTTTCTCTAGCCTGATTATCCTGTTCATTTTAGTGATAAATTCCTGTTTAGTAGGAGGAGCAGCTTGTATCCAGTGGTACGCAATTAGTTTTCTCGCTTGATATAACATACGGGCAATGCCCAGTTGAGGTCCCCTTTCATCTGTTACCTCATCTACCCAACCCAGAATGCAAACCATAGGAGTGGCAGGGATTTGCACATCATATACCTTTTTCACAAGACTCAGTAACGCCTTCCAGAACGTGCCCAGTTCAGGACACTCCCACATCATGTGGAGCAAATGTGCCCCATCTCTACCACATCTGGGGCAACAATCATCCCCCCCAATACCAATTCTGCACAACCACACTGGCATCTTATATGTTCTATGGCATAGGAATAACTGCGAGAGTCTATGTTTCTCGCTTGGAGACAGATCTGGTGTCCAAGCTAGAATGGAGGTCCATTGTTCGTCTGTTATGGGCCCAATATCAGCTTCCCATTTAGACCGGATTGTTAACGGGAATTTTTTATGATATTCATCTAGCAGTTGTCTATATATAAGCGATATTATTCCCCTGCCATTTCCTGGGGAGATCAAAGTGTTAATAACTAAATGGTTTTTAATTGTCAATGGGGTACTTTTCATTTGAGTGTCCAGGGCATGCCTCAACTGGAGATATCTGTAGAACATGTTATGTGGCAATTGATGTTCCTCCCGTAGCTGCTCAAAGCTTCTCACCACTCCGTCGGATACTACTTGCCCCACCCTATGAATCCCCTTATTTTCCCATATCCCAATCTCTTCTAGTTTATTTACTTCAGTGAGTTGTGGGTTCCTCCATAAAGGAGTGATCTTTGTGCAGCCCTCCAGTTCAAGCATCAGCTTAGCTCTCCTCCATACCTCTACCACTAAAGCCACCGTAGGGAGCATGTCCGGGGGTCGGGTCTGGGCACCTATTTCCAACAGATAAAGAGGGGGTCTCCCACCATTACAGTAGGACATAAGGCGCTCCACTGCTATGAAACTATCCGGCTGTCCCCAGCCCTTCAGCTGTTGTAGCTGGGCAGCCAAAAAGTACAAATATGGATTGGGCACCGCTAATCCTCCTTCATCTTTTGCCCTTTGTAGCGTTTCTAGCCTAATGCGTGCCACCTTCTTACGCCAAATCAGAGACCTATATATACTTTGTATGCGATAAAAGTATGTCATTGGGATCCATATTGGTGAATTGTGTAATAAATAGAGAAATTGTGGCATCAAAACCATTTTGGTTAGGTTTGCTCTCCCCACTACCGACAGTGGCAATTTACACCACGCATCCACCTTTTCCAGAGCCCTGGCCATCATTGGTTGAATATTTAAGGATATATACTGTTTGGGTGATATCCATACACCCAGATACTTGAATGTGGATACTACCTGTAGCTGACCCGTGCTGAAGTTCCCCGGGAGAGGGTCTAAGGGTAAAAGCACGGATTTGTTCCAATTTATTTGGATACCTGAGAACTTTCCGTACTCTATCATGAGAGCCATAAATGGGGTTAGGGAGTCCTGCACATTGTTAAAAAATAATAACATGTCATCAGCATATAGCGCGATGCGCTCATCTAGAAGTCCATATTTAAATCCTCCAAGAGCCGCTGATGACAACCAATAATATTGACAACACTCAATGAAAATCTCTCTAGTTGCTTTTTCAAGACAGAGAAAAGTTCTATGGACATTTACTAGTGAAAAAAGCCTCTCATGGATGCTTCTCTCCTTCACATAACGTAATTATGCTGCAATGTCTTGTGTACTGTCCATTTCCACACTAAACTGAAGAGCTTTTTTTACATCCAGGCTTATTTTGTCTTATCTTGTTTTATAATCAGACGGTTTATTGATGTTTTACTTAAAAAGGTCACCAAACCACCTTGACCTTTCTCTGTGGCTTTGTTTTTCTTTTTTTCTCACTAATTGCCACAACCTCATCTATATGTTTTTTTTTCAAGTTACTGTCACATTCTAAAAAAATTACACAATTTAGATCAGAATTTAGCAAAGAATATGCAGATTAATCCTTTTCTCTATAAGCAAGGTTCAATTTGGCTATGTAGAGTATCATTTTTATAACCATACGATTTTGCTGTTCTTTTTTAAAAAAAAAAAATGTACAGGCGGTCCCCTACTTAAGGACACCCGACTTACAGACAACCCATAGTTACAGACGGACCCCTCTGCCCACTGTGACCTCTGGTGAAGCTCTCTGGATGCTTTACTATAGTCCCAGACTGCAATGATCAGCTGTAAGATGTCTGTAATGAAGCTTTATTACACCAAAAATTTTGAAACTCCAATTGTCACTGGGGCAAAATAAAAAAAATTGTCTAGAACTTCCATTATAAAATATACAGTTTCGACTTACATACAAATTCAACTTAAGAACAAACCTCCAGACCCTATCTTGTATGTAACCCGGGGACTGCCTGTATTTACAAAATTGACATTCATCATTGTTTCAATGTCAGTTCTTTATTCAGCAGCCAAATAAGCTGTAGCAGCTGCCTGATGCTGTTCTGATTCCTCATGTTCCCTGATACAATTTTTATCAACTTTCCAGCCACTAATGAAATGACTCTTTCTATTAGAACAAAATGCCATGCAGGTAAAAAAAAAAAACAGTTTCTGAGTCTACACACAGTAAGATAGCCATTTTCTCTGAATGGCGCTACCACCAGGCACAGGACGGACGTAAACTTTATGTGCTTGGAATGGAAACATATATATATATGGTATCATATAATGGCTGGATTGGATGTTTTTTCATAAAGTTTAGTTGCTCTGGATCTGGAGCTTGAAGAGCAATGCAGATATCAGGCTCTGAAGATACATCTGCGTATGATATGTCAGAGACTGAGATTTCCGGATTTGTGTCACTAGATGTCTCTGACTCCTAGTTTTCCACTGTGTAGTTATGTTCAGCAGTTTGTGATGTGGATGACTCTCTAACAACATATCTAAAGACATAACGGAGTCTGGCACTAACGCAGGTTGAGTAGCAGCTACAGAACTTGTAGCTGTTGGCTGCACAGAACTCTTAGGCTACATTCACACTACTGTATGGAGGACGTATATACGGCCGATATACATCCTCCATAGACAGCAATGGGCGCACTGCGGCACCGTACTGCTCCGTACCCGGGAAAAAGATAGGACCTCTCCTATCTTTCCCCGTAATACGGCGCTGTGCGCCATTACTTCCTATGGAGAGGGGTGGGGGTGAGCTGTGCTCACCTCCTCCTCCTCTCCCCGTGCACTGCCGTTGCCCGCTACAGTACGGTACGGGCGGGCAACGGCAGTGTGAATATAGCCTTAGTGGAAGAGTCTCTTGGTTGCCATAATTTTTTCTCACCTGGAGATGCACCTGCCATGGCTCGCCCTTTTCTTGATGTCTCCATTCTCTTTTCTGCACCAGATTTGTATTTTTTCTTTTTTGCAGCAGCATCTGCAGATTTGTCTTTAAAATCTGAAACGCGTTCAGAAAACATGGTGTCTCCTTCCTATAGGCAAAAAAGTTATATAAATTTTACTTTAATTTGCTTATTTACTTTTGTATTAAATATATACATATTAAACCACACAGGAGAGTCGACAGATATAATATTAATGAGTAAATTACTGTATGTATGTGTGTATATGTGATGTGTATATGAAGTGTATATGCTGTATGTGTGTGTGGTGTGTGTATATACTGTATGTTTGTGTATTTGCTACATATGTCTATATATATGTGTGTGTATATGCAATGTGTATATATTATATGTGCGATTTTTGCCTGTAAGCCACACCCTATTCATGCCCCTAACCTAACCCTTGCCACGTCCCAAATCTACTGAGGCTGCAGTGCAGTAGGAAGCAACAGGTTACTGTGTGAGCAGTGCAGTTCAGCCGGCAGTCAGGGAGTCCTTGCACAGCACTTCAGGACGAGGAGGTGAGTAATAAACATGTACCATCAATAATCCTGATGGTAGATGTCCTTAAACCCTTAACACCTTAACATTCCTCAATGTAATGGTGGAGCAGCCGGTATATGATGCATAATGCAGCAAACACCCACGATCAGTGCTGGCACAGAAAATAACAGTCTTGGTGGGCAACCATAAATGCACGATACTACCAGGGGCCATAAATACAAAGAAGCAGAGAGATGGCAAACACATACATAACACCAGACCCCATACACAGGGAGGGGTAATAACCCTGCCTCCATCATGGTCAGTAACTAAGATGGAGGCCAAATACACTGATATACACTGAGACTGTGATAAGATTATGCAACACCCCTGCCAATGCATAGCCAGGCTGGTAGTTGCGAATAGCGACTTGTCCAGGTCAGGAGTTGTTAGGGGGAGTCACGAACCCTCTAGGAAGGTTTTAGAACTTTGGTATTGTGTAATTGCAGCTGTAGATACTGCCTGGAAAGGCAACAGTTAACTGGTGTATGAAATTATCCAATGACCTGTCTGTTTTGTCATCTGTAATGTGATTGGAGAGGTGCTACCACCTGACCAGGGGTAGTATAAAAACTTCTGCTGGGTGAGAGCACATGGTCTTCGGGTTCAGTGAGAGAAGAGAGTCTGTCTCAGTAAGTAGAGAGAGCAGCACACCTTCAGTGCTGCCACAGCCATCCATCCCAGGAACTACTAGTGCCTCAGGCCTACTACCTGGCACACAGGGCAAGTCTGGAGATTTGAGCCCAGAACTGCAGCTTCCACATCTTTGAATCAGTTCCACCTGAACCAGCTCAGGCTGCATCTACTACCCGGCTGCGTGCACCTTTTCTGCAGGCCAACTCTCCACGAGCATCCCAGCAACGACGAATCTGCTGTTAATCATGTTTGGCCATTCCCTGCAGTTAATTTGCCTCTGTCTGATCCCTGGATACGGCTGCCTACCACCACAGGCTCCCCATCCATTATCCAGGAACAATTCTTACAGACACTCAAGGGTTGCCCCAGGTATAATCAGTACCACAGCCTCTCCCTCATATAATTTCTTGGACACACCACCCGCTGGAGACCTGCCAGACTGTAGGACAGCCCTTCGGTCCTCTTACCAAGCACCGTGACCACAAAGTGCCCAAGGCCACACTAGCCAGGTATTTTGTGCCCTGGCTGACTCTAGGCCCCAAAAAAAGACAAGGCCCCGATGGGGGATGTTGCAATTATAAGTGGTTGCTAGAGGTAGTGTAAGCTCCATCCTTCATGTGATCTATGCTCTCTCTCCTTCCCCGGCTGCTCCTCTCTCACCAGTGTGTGATACATGTCACCTCCTCTATATAGAGCACAGTAAGGCTGAATTCAAATAACGGTCGTGTGACTGTAGCCTAATGGCGATTTCTTTATATCTATCCTCATCCCCCCTACTCTCTATCACACAGCTCCAGCTCACCAGGACTCATAATGCTGCAGGAACATGTGACACATCAGCCATGTCTGCAGCAATGAGCAGCAGAAAGCTCCCATGTAATAGAAAAACATCCATATCAACAGTGTGTGAGGTAATAAAACTCCCATAGAAATCAGTGTGTGAAGCAGATACCTCCACAGCCATGTCTGCAATACGTGAGGTAACTGGGAGTAGATCACCCTGCAATCATGTGCACATAATATTACCCCCCAGTAACATTAAGCAGCCATATCCACAGTGTATGAGGTAATAAGACATACCGTCATGTCTGCCATATATAAGATAAATGGACTTCAAGAGGAGACATTCTACATAAACTCCTGTAATAATTATGATTTCTGAGGTAATAATCCTCTCATATACACCAAAGTATGAAAAAGTTAGTAGCGTCAGAAGATGGCAAATTTTTAAAACATTTTTTTCGTACACATTCGTTTAATTTTTGAAAATGTATTAAAACACAATAAAACCTGTATAAATTTGGTATCACCGCGATCGCACCGAACCAAAGAATAAAGCTGAGGTGTTATTTGGAGCGCAGAGCGAAAGTCGTAAAAACCGAGCCCACAAGAATGTGAAGCACATGAATTTTTTTTTTCAATTTTTCCACATTTGGAATTTTTTTCCTGCTTCCCAGTACATGGCATGGAATAATAAATAACATCATGGGAAAGTAAAATTTGTTACGCACAAAATAAGCCCTCACACAGCTCTGTACATGGGAAAATGAAAAAGTTATGGATTTTTGAAACTGGAGAACGAATAAATGAGCAAAAAAAACCTGCGTCCTTAAGGGGTTAAAGAAATATGAATATTTTATGTTTACATTAAAACATATGCACTAGTACTACATTCAGAAATGTTACTTTGTGATGCCGCCTCCTCTCATGCTCTCTTTATTCTGTCTCTTTTAAGCCTCTTGCACACAATCGTACGCAGCGTGTGGAAAACGGACATATGTCGTTCTGGCACGACGGACTTATCGCCTGCCGCCCAAACTGCAGCACCTGCACTGTATTCACTGTTACTGGGCCGACACTGCAGTGATGATGTAGATGAGAAGTCCTTATTTCCTCTGGTCTGTGCAACATCCCCCACCGGGGCCTAGCCTTTTCTTGGGGCTTGGAGGAGCGCTGATGTCACGGTGCATGGTATGGGGACCGGAGGGCTGTCCTACAGACTGGCAGGTCTCCAGCAGGTGGTGTGTGCAAGAAATATGGAGGGAGAGGCTGATGTACTCCCTGGGGCAGCCCCTAAGTGTCTGCAGTATGAGTGCCTGGGTAATGGATGGGGAGCCCGTAGTGGTAAACAGAGAGATTCGCATCATGGATGTGCAGCCGACAAATCTGCGGCAACTGTGTGATGCCATCATGTCAATATGGACCAAAATCTCTGAGGAGCTTCCAGCACCTCGTGGTATCTATGCCACGAAGAATTGAGGCAGTTCTGAAGGCAAAAGGGGGTCCAACCCGTTACTAGCATGGTGTACCTAATAAAGTGGCCGGTGAGTGTAGATGCACTGTGACAAAACCTGCTTTACTCACTATTGTGTCTTTTTCTGTCTATATGGGTGCTGTATGGGTGCTGTTCTCCTCTAATGTTCCCCAGCCTGGAATAAAATCTATGGAGTGTGGGAAAAACAAAGCCAATTATACCACATTTATTATCACATTTAATTTTATATTTACATGAACATCTTTTCAAAAAAAGGAAACAATTGCTATTGTGTCATCATATTCTGAAGGCTACAACTTTTTTTTCACTCTTTTATTAACCCCTTCTTGAACAGGCATTTTTCCCCTTTGAGGCTTGCTTTCTGTTGTATACATGGTGTTTTTTCGAAAGATGCTGTTTAACTCTTCCAGGACTGTTCACTTTTTAGTTTTTGCATTTCCATTTTTCACTTTTTTCTTTCCAAAAGCCATAGAAAAGCTATATATTTAGATTTTTTCTTTTATAAAGACATATGAGGGCTTGTAATCTATGGGACACATTCTACTTTCTAGTGGCACCACTTTATATTCTGGGGCATGTAGTAGGAAGCTCAAAAAATACCAGATGTGGACAAAGCTGCCATTGTAGTCATAGGGCCCCTACAGCTGCTCATTATAGTCACAGGGCCCCTACAGCTTCCATTATAGTCACAGGGCCCCCCTTGCCCCCAAAGCTGCTATTATAGTCACAGGGCCCCCCTCGCCCACAAAGCTGCCATTATAGTCACAGGGCCCCCCCCCCTCCTCCATCTACCCAAATTTTCAAAGGTCCCCACCGCCCACAGCTGCCTTTAAGTCACAGGGCCCCCTTCCTCCCACAGCTGCCATTGCTCCCCCCCCCCATCCCCGAGCTGCAATTACAGGTCCCCCCCTCCCCTCTGAGTTGCCTCTCCCTAATAATAATCTTGTAGTTGATATTGTGCAGTGCAGTGCAGTTTTTTTTTGCATGCCACTTATTTTGCTTACCTTTTATTAGGGGTGATTCAGATACTACATATTCTACTCAACCCCACATGGTTGAACCAACTAGGGATACATTATATGTACTTAGTACTTTTTTAATTGGTTTTAGATTGTCTACCATCCCTGTGTCGGACGAAATATGTGTTGTTTGGTTTCAATAAAGGATTATTGTATATTGTCTCATAACACATTCTCTGCTTCTTTGGAACTTATAAATCTTTATATATATAGCGCCATAAAGTTCCGTAGTGCTTTACAGATTCTGAGGAACAAATAAAATAAGAAATTACAGAGTAACAGCTGTCATGTGAAACAATAGGAATGAGGGCCCTGATCACAAGAGCTTACAGTCTATGAGTTGCCATTACAGGTCCCCTCCCACACAGCTGCCATTAGAAGCACAAGGGGCCCCCCTCCCCAACAGTGCTGCCATCACAGGGGCCCCTCTCCCCCCCCAGAGCTGCCATCACTGGGGCCCCTTTCCCCCCCAGAGCTGCTATCATATGGACCCTCTACCCCCCAGAGCTGACATCACAGGGGCCCTCTCCTTCCCAGAGATGCCATCACAGGGGACCCTCTACCCCCAGAGCTTCCATCACAGGGGCCCCTCTTCCCCCAGAGCTGCCATCACAAGGGCCCTTCTCCCCCCAAGAGCTGCCATCAGAGGGGCCCTTCTCCCCCCCAAAAGCTGCTATCAAAGGGGTCCCCCTTCCCCAGAGCTGCCATCAATGGGCCTTGGCCCCCCCTCCCAGGATGAACGGTGGACTAATCACGGATCTATACCGGAAGAAAACAGCCACAAATAGTCTGCTACATCATAGCAGCTTTCATCTGAACCATTTGAAGACTGCCATACCTGTAGGAGAGTTCATCCGGATCAAACGGAACTGTACCTTACAGGATGATTTTCGTAAGAATGCACGAGAACTGACTGGGAGATTTTTAAATAGAAGCTATCCAAAGAAAACGATTTCTACTGCATATCTTCGAGCCCGTGACTTTCGGAGAGAAGAGCTACTAACCAAAAAGGACAAGACGAGCAATTTTCATCTGGGTGTAGTAACCACGTACAACAACCAGTGGTCTAGCATCTGTTCAACACTATCAAAAAATTGGAACATTCTACGGGAAGAGCCACGCTTGTGACCATTAATCTCGGTAGGACCAACTGTTATAGCGAGACGGGTGAGGAATCTAAAGGACAATCTATCAAACAGCCATTTTGTACCCACGACCCGACCTTTGGGAAGGGACACCAAATTGAAGGGCTCCTATGCTTGTGGTAACTTCTCCGTCTGCCCTTTGTTACCGGCTACTCATGAAGTTGTACATCCAACTACTTCTCCGAAATTCTTCTTATGAAATTATGTGAACTGTAAAACCAAGAATGTCATATATGTGCTGACTTGTCCATGCCGGAAGATCTACATGGGGCAAATGACGCAGGAGCTTAGAAAGCGAATAAAACAACATCTGTCTAGCTTTACCAAAGCGGGAGCGCATTTTTTACAAGGTAAGACGCTCTCCACTGTAGCAGCACACTTTTGTAATTTCCATGCAAGCAAAACCAAGGGCCTTAAGGTTGTGGGCTTGGATCTGGTCTCCACCAATATCAGGGAAGGAGATGTAACCCCTGAATTACTTAGACGGGAGGCACGTTGGATTTATCAACTGGGAACATGGGCACCCGATTGTATTAACGAAGACTTGTTATTTACAGGTTTTTACAAAAACAGGTGAAACTGTACCACTGAATAACGGGAACTATAAGAACTTATCCTTTAATAGGAGACTGTCAGGGTTCAGTCTGTGGACCCTCTGGACCACCACGGGAGATGGTACTAGCCGACATCTGGGACTGGAGACTAAGTGGCACCTGGTCTTCACCAGAGCCCGCCTCAAAGCAGGATGGTCTTGCTGTGGCAGGGTACCACCAGGTCGTCCCACAGGTGCGACTAGCCTGTGGTGGCAGCCAAGGTAGTAATGCAGGAGACAATCCATACCTGGGGTGACAACTGGAGAACAGTACAGGAAGGCACACTAGGACTCACGTCAGGAACACAGAAGCTGGCATACAAATCAGGAACACAGGAGCAGGAGCACGGGAACAAAGGAGGAGACACAAATGTAGGATACACGAGAACACACAGGAACGCTGGAGACACACAGGAACGCTTGGATACACAGGAGGGCTTCTCTTCAGAGGAATGGTTTGAAGATCCGACGGGGAATGATAGAAATACAGACCCAGCAGTGGCCAGCGCCACTCATCTGTGCGCTGGCCCTTTAAATCCCTGAGCTCCGCTACGCGCGCGCCCTAGGGAGCGGGAACGCAGTTCAGGCTTTGTCCGGACGGGAGCGTGGAGAGGTAAGCCCATCGCCAGGGAAGCAGGGAGGCACGTGACAAGGATCGCAGGGGTTGCCCGTAACAGAGTCCCATCCCTGAATTTTCACATTGGGTGAGTCTATTGTGTATTTCTTTATTTATTGTTTATGTAATTATGTCATTACATTTGGTTTATTGATTATGTATTCAAAGACTTGGAAACCTTAGAAGTTCACTTTTCTCACATAATGGGCATTCTGCCCCCTGTAGTTTCAGGACTCCTATAATCTTGATTATTGTAGCCCTGGGACTCTTATGGTGCCCTTAGTTTACTTATTTACCTGTCTCTAGTCACCTTGTCACTTATTTTATTTGTTTCTTTTTCTTTTTTGTAAATAGTCGCCCTTTGAAATCCCATCATTGGACCGTTGCCTCTACTATCCAACAAATACAGCGATATAATATGAAGTCCTCCATCTAAGAAGTTAGGTGCATTTTCCAGTCTTGCTGACCATCATGGATATTACTCCTTATCCGGACTTTTTGACGAACCTCTGGTTTTTGAAGAACCCTTATATCTAGTTACACTTGAATATAATTCCTCTGAATTCTGCATGGACCCACCCCTGTTGGATTGAAAGGACTATCTATTGTGTCTTACTATTGGACTTTCCCCCAGAATATAGGCCACTTATGCCCTTAAATAATATGGACACTACTACATCTGATAGGGTTGGTTGACCATTATTTATGGTATTTTTGTTTCTTATTTCTGATCTATATAGATGTTGGCTCGCATGTTTGTATACCCCATCTACAGCTCGCTTTTTGTGCTATATTGGTCACTCATACTGAAACCTGTTACAAGGGAATTATTACATATTACATCTGTACATATACAAATAGAGCCGCTCTCTGCAAAATACCTTATCACGAAAGGATACACTACTACCATTTGGTTGGTATTATTGCGTTTTTTTCTAACACCGAGGGACACTGTTAGATCTGATAGATTAATGCAGGATGTCCTGTCTATCATGTTTTTACTGCCATACTGTTTTTGGAAATCTTGTCCTATAGGAACTTTTCTATCCTTTATATTCCTCCACCAATAAACTCATTGGGGGTCATTTATTAAGGGCCCGATTCGCGTTTTCCCGACGTGTTACCCGAATATTTCCGTTTTGCGCCGCTTGTACTTAAATTGCCCCGGGATTTTGGCGCACGCGATCGGATTGTGGCGCATCGGCGCTGGCATGCGCGCGACGGAAATAGGGGGGCGTGGCCGAACGAAAACCCGACGTATTCGGAAAAACCGCCGCATTTAAAAACCGAAAATGTGTCGCATAAGGACCGCTTACCTTCACCTGGTCCAGCTCGGTGCATTCCGGCGCGATGAGTTTACTTTCAGCGCAGCAGCGCCACCTGGTGGACGGCGGAAGAACTACCTTATTAAATCCCGGCCGGACCCGAATCCAGAGCGGAGAAGCCGCCGCTGGAACGCGAATGGACCGGGTAAGTAAATTTGCCCCATTGACTATCTTGATACCATGCGTTATACTGCACTGGATTCTGCACTTTATCATATATTAGTTATATTATTATTCTTTTACTATGGTTTATGGGATATATATACAAACACACCTGTTGGTGAGTGAGATGGGGAGTATTTATGGGAGCACCGTATCTTAGGGGGCACTTCTACCCCTGAGGAAGTCTCCAGCAGGAAACGGAACGCACGGGGAGCCCTCCGCCCCTTCCACTATCATTAAACCCCCCCGACGCCAGCCGCCGCTGGAACGCGAATGGACCGGGTAAGTAAATTTGCCCCATTATATTTAAAGGGGATGTCCTTAGTGTCTGGTATTGTAGTTTAGCTGTATTTAAGGGGGAAGAAGCTGAGCTGCAGTACCGGACATGACCTGTGAATGAGCTTGGCGCTGTTTCTACCTTTTTTTTTTTTTACTAACCTTGAAACTTGGAGAGAGTAATTTAGTTGCTATTTTTAGAACAGGACAGTTATTCTCCAGTTTCAGTTACTCACCGGTTTGGCATCTTTGGGAATATGGACATGATTTTAAGAAGGGGATTCCACTACACACAAGTGGAATAGCCAAAATAAAGGGGCTGTTAGGATTCAAGCACTTGAACATTGTTTTTCTGTGGCCACAAACTACAGTTTTAATGCCGGTATTTTTGTGCCATGTGTATTCCGTGTGTTACCGGTGTTTGCGGAAATAAAACCCATAAAGTTCTGGCTAATGATGTAATTATAGTTCACACCCCTGAGGCACGGAGAGCTCTGTTAGATCCCTCTGTACAGTGTTTGATGACTACATGACCAGTCTGCTCCAGGAGTGGCTCTATCTTCGGTGACTCAGATTCCAGGCACCATTGCTGGATGAGGAACTGCAGGTGGCGATTTTGGGTTGATCCTACAGTGATTGTACGCCGCATGAAAGGACATTTTCCATATGAATCAGAGGCAGCGCCCGGATATGTTTTTTTCCCCTACTGTCACATGTTTATCTCCTCTTTTGACCATGTATTGTTGTATATTCATCCCATTAAGACCTTTCAGGACAGAAACATGTGACAGTCAGTTTCCCTCGAGGAGCGGCTCATTACAAATGCTCAACTCATCGCTTTTTTCTTTTCCACATATTTCTTGCAACAGAAAACTTGTACGCCTCCCTTCATTTCTAGTTCCTGTTGGGTTGTTCCACCTTCTCACATATTATCAGCCAGACCTGTGAGGTCAACTGAGAGGAGAGCTGTGATGCCTGAACCCATTGCGGAGCACTAGCTTCAGAGTGCGGAGGGCTTTTAACAATCTGTCCATTTTCCAAACCGTCTCAGGGCTCTAGATGGTAAACACATACATGTCAAGAAGTCACGTCATTTAGGAACCCAATATTTTAACTATAGATAATTTTTTTCGCTTTGGCAGATAGTAACCCTTGATTAGTAATTGTAGATATTGAGGCTTATGTTAAGAGAAAAAACTGTGGAGCGTGTAAGAGCAGTAGGGTGCAGATCTTCGCCAGGGTCCGAAAAACCCCACCAGTACTAGTAGAGATCGATGGATGAAGCAGCACTCCAAAGAAAATAAAATGAAAAACTTTTTATTCCACTGTGGATGCGGCGTTTCGTCTTTTCTATAAAGACATTTTCAAGCATGTGGGGCTTATGTTAGCTGTTCAGATGCTGGGCTTCCAGACTTTTGCCTGGGTCACAGGTTCCTCCGGCCACTTAAGTTTTTGTTGCAGATGAAACTTTTGGTCTTGCCCCCTTGTTCTGCGACCATTTCCTTGATGCCGTTTCGATCCATGCAGGTGGATCTTCAACAAGATGTCACATTTGCCCGGCAATATGTTTTAGTGTATCTTTGTCATTCTAAGCAGCTAGTGTTAAGTTGAGTCTGGACAACAATTTGATGGACAACATAATGGGCCTAAGATCATAGTAAATAGAAAAAGACATCAGTCAAATACAACCTATTATATGTGTAGACCCAGAAGAAGGCAAAAACCCTGCAAGGCTGATGCCAATTGATGCCCCTAATACGGAGTTAAAAATAACTCCCTGCATGAACAGAAACTACTTACAAAAAGTTTTCTTTCTATATGATGTGATATTATTGCTCTCCAGAAAGGCATCCAGGCCTCTATTGAATATTTTCAAATTATTAGCGATTACAACATCTTGTGGCAGCGACTTCCATAGTCTCACTGATCTTACAGTAAAGAATTGTTTGTCTATGGTTATGGTAGATTTGCCTCTCTTCGGGGAGTAGAGGATGCCCCCTGTCTATGGTGATGGTAGAACCCCCTCTTCTCTGCATGGTAAAGATGCCCCCTGTCTATGGTGATGGTAGAACCCCCTTTCCTCTAGGTGAAGAGGATGATCCCTGTCAATGGTGATGGTAGAACTGCCTCTCCTCTAAATGTAGAGGATAACCCTAGTCTATGGTTATGGTAGTACTGCCTTTCCTCTAGGTGTATGGGATGTCCCTTGTCTATGGTGATGGTAGAACCTCCTCTCCTCTAGGTGTAGAAGATGCCCCCTATCTATGTGATGGTAGAACCACCTCTCCTCTAGGTGTAGAACATGCCCCCTGTCTATGGTGATGGTAGAACCTCCTTTCCTCTAGGTGTAGAGGATGTCCCCTGTCTATGGTTATGGTAGAGCCTCCTCTCCTCTAGGAGTAGAGGATGCTTCCTGTCTATGGTGATGGTAGATCTGCCTCTCCTCTAGGAGTAGAGGATGCTCCCTGTCAATGAGGATGGTAGAAATGTCTCCCCTCTAGGTGTAGAGGATGCCCCCTGTCTATGGCGATAGTAGAACTGCCTCTCCTCTAGATGTAGAGGATATCCCCTCTCTATGGTGATGGTAGAACCTTCACTCCTCTAGGTGTAGAGGATGCCCCCTGTCTATGGTGATGGAAGAACCACCTCTCCTCTAGTTGTAGAGGATGCCCCCTGTCTATGGTGATGGTAGAACCCCCTTTTCTCTGCATGGTAAAGATGCCCCCTGGCAATGGTGATGGTAGAACCCCCTCTCCTCTAGGTGAAGAGGATGAGACCTGTCTACGGTGATGGTAGAACTGCCTCTCCTCTAAGTGTAGAGGATAACCCTAGTCTATGTTGATGGTAGTACTGCCTTTCCTCTAGGTGTATGGGATGCCCCCTTTCTATGGTAATAGTAGAATTGTCTCTCCTCTAGGTGTAGAACATGCCCCCTGTCTATAGTGATGGTAGAACTGCCTCTCCTCTAGGTGCAGAGGATGCCCCTGTCTATAGTGATGGTAGAACCACCTCTCCTCTAGGGATGCCCCTGTCTATAGTGATGGTAGAACCACCTCTCCTCTAGGTGCAGAGGATGCCCCTGTCTATAGTGATGGAAGAACCACCTCTCCTCTAGGTGAAGAAGATGCCCCCTGTCTATGGTGATGGTAGAACTGCCTCTCCTCTAGGTGTAGAAGATGCCCCCTGTCTATGGTGATGGTAGAACTGCCTATCCTCTAGGTGTAGAGGATGCCCCTGTCTATAGTGATGGTAGAACTGCCTCTCCTCTAGGTGTAGAGGATGCCTCCTGTCTATAGTGATGGTAGATCCTCCTCTGCTCTAGGAGTAGAGGATACCCCTTGTCTCTGGTGATGCTAGAACCACCTTTCCTCTAGGTGTAGAGGATGCCCCTTGTCTATGACGATAATAGAACCTCCTCTCCTCTAAGTGTAGAGGATAACCCTATGACGATAATAGAACCTCCTCTCCTCTAAGTGTAGAGGATAACCCTAGTCTATGGTGATGGTAGAACCACCTCTCCCCTAGGTGTAGAGGATGCCCCCTGTTTATAGTGATGGTAGAACCTCCTCTCCTCTAGGTGTAGAGGATGCCCCCTGTTTATAGTGATGGTAGAACCTCCTCTCCTCTAGCTGAAGAGGATGACCCCTGTCTATGGTGATGGTAGAACTGCCTCTCCTCTAGGTGTATGTGTGTTTTAGTACAATATGTCATCATCCAGAAAATTATTTATATACTGTTCAAACAGCTTGGGAAAAGAAAGGCTCCATGCTGAGACACATCAATGCGGCCTATTAACCGCCATGCAGTACCGCAGAAGAGCAATTATGATGCCCACTAGCAAAATATATACAATATGTATTGTCAGGCCTCACTTTCCAGTGTGAGGCGTTCACCAGGGCGGGGCAGAATTACTCCCAACTGGGGATTATTTTATCTCAGATGTTAGGAGTTTAATGTCCTGTATACAGAACCGGCGTGAGTCTAAATTATCTGCAGTAGAAGAAAACATGTGGATAAATGTATCTGGACCCAGTCTCCATCACCTCCTTCCATCTCCTACCAGTTGTAGCAATACTTAGTTACACTAGTTGGGCAACATCTGACTTAGGGATTTGGGTTTTATACTTGATGTCCATTATGAACTATGGATGAGAGTTGGGCGCGTATAGATTATGAATGGGTTGTAAGATTTCAGTGGGAAGTCCAAGCTGTGCATAGCCACCCTCGGATGGCTATGATGGAGTCCTGAAATGAGGTAGAATAAGGTCTACCCAACCAAATACCAAAAAGTGTTAATTAATTGTCAAAAATCATGCTGCCACACTAAGTACATATTATGTATTAAAGGACATGTTCCCTCAGAAACCTGATGGTAGATGTTTATTAACTGCCTCCCGTTCCATCCCATCGCAACAACGTTCTTTGTTCATCCGTTAAGAAAGGCCGGATGCCATAAGATATATTCAAGCTGATTGGTTATGTTAATGAGTCTGGGGCACTTGCTGAAGCACCACATCGGCTCCTCCGATAAAAATTTTATGCACTCACTGGATTGACACGCCCCACCACAAATGCCTGAGAGAGGGGGGTCATCCCCGGCCATCCCCCTGACTATTCGGATCGAGAATTGTTCAGACTACATTCTGCATGATTGTGCCATAGTGCGAGAAAACAGAGAGGGACCTGTGACGTCCCGGCCTGTATCAGCACTTGTGTGGGCGTGCCATCGCCCGGGTGTGGAATGCATAAATTATCTATCAGCAGAGCGCCTTAAGCTCATTTGCATAGGTTATAAAGGTTTATATCCACGCAATCCGGCACTACTCAATGATTGAAAAAAAAAGAGCTGACTTATTGCGAGGGGAGGGGAGGAGTTATAAACATCTATCAATCTAGTTTGCGAAAGTTAGATGTCCTTAAGGTCACTGTTACTACGTTTATCTTTATGAGAATTGAGGCATGAGTAGGTCATATAGAGGGACATGGGGGCAATTACTAAAGGCGTCCACATTGTTCGTCGGGTTCCCGAATATTCCCTTTTGCACTGATGCCCCCCGGTTGTGGCCACACGCGATCGGATGTGCACATCGGACGCCGGCTTGATGCGGACAGAAATCGGGGGGGCGTGGCCGCAGATTAAGATTCGGGACCCAAACCGGGAATGGGAATTTAAAAAAGGATGTGATGTCGCAAGATCAAGCACTCACATGCACCAGGAAAAGTGAAAAGGTGACTCTGTGTGGACTCGTGGGCAGAAGCGACACATGCAGGAACACAGGATGACAATCTATTAATCACGACGGACCCGAATCCTCATTGGAAAACGTCAAGGGGAAGTACATCTGCCCCAATATTTTTCCTTGGTGCTTATTTACTCTCATGGACATAACGTAGAATGCAAATTATGTCCGATTCTTATAAGGTTTTCCCAAGGCAAACATCAGGATTTGAAGTAAAGTAGAGCAGAGTGTTTTCTTAATCTAAGGAAGATTTTAATTATACACAGATGTAAAAAATGAGAAGATGTTATTTGGAAAAAAGTGCCAGGATTAGGGAAAATAAACGACAGGCGGATAGATAAAATTACCCTCAATTCGGAAATAATGGTCCAAAATATGTTATTATTATATCTGTAAAAATCTCAAGATAGAAAACTCTTCCCGTAAGGCCGGCGGAGGAGTACATTACTTACAGGGTCATCACATAAGTGGACGGTGCATGTTCTGTATAGGTTTGATCTGAACCCTTTAAGCCATCTCGGTGCTCACCCCATGAAAGATTCACATGGAGCCGCTGGAGAAAAGGGGTCACTATGGAGTCCACCTCTGTGAAGGTACATTAGTCATTTGCAAGACGAGATTTTATCAGTTTAGGTGTTGTTTTATTTTATGTAATTGAAGGGTTACAGTCATGAGGATGAGGGTGACACAAGAGCTTACAGTCTATTAGGATGAGGGGGAGACACAAGAGTAAAGTCTATGAGGATGAGGGGGTGACACAGAGCTACAGTCTATGAGGATGGGGGGCGGTGACACAAGATATACAGTCTATTAGGATGAGGGGGAGACACAAGAGCTTCAAGTCGATGAGGATGATGGCGGAGACACAAGAGCACAGTCTATGCGGATGAGGGGGGTGAACAAAGATCTACAGTCTATGAGGATGAGCGGGTTGACACAAGAGCTTACAGTCCTATGAGGATGCGGGGAGGACACAAGAGCTTACAGTCTATGAGAATGGAGGGGTGGACAACAAGAGATTACAGTTATGAGACTGAGGGGTGACACAAGAGTTACAGTCTATGAGGATGAGAGGGTGACAAAGAGTTACAGTCTATGAGGATGAGAGGGTGAACAAGAGCTTTACAGTCATGAGGATGAGGGGGGTGGACACAAGAGCTACAGTCTATGAGAATGAGGGGTGACACAAGAGCTTACAGGCATGAGGATGGGGGGGGGGTGACACAAGAGATTACAGTACATGAGCGATGAGGGGGGGTGACACAAGAAGCTTAGAGTCTATGATGGGAAGAGGGCGGGCTTGAAACAAGAGCGGACAGTCTATGAGGGATGAGGGCTAGACAAAGGAAGAGCTTACAGTCTATGAGGATGAGGGGAGGACACAGGCGCTACGTCTATGTGGATTGAGGGGGGTGACACAAGAGCTTCCAGTCTGAGGATGAGGGGGTGACACAGAGCTTACAGTCTATGAGGATGGGGGGGGTGATACACAAGAGCTTACAGTCTATGAGAATGAGGGGGACACAAGAGCTTACAGTCTAGAGGATGAGAGGGTGGACACAAGAGGCTTACCAGTCTATTGAGCTGCAAGGGTGACAAAGAAGCTTACAGTCTAGGAGGATGAAGGGGGTGACACAAGAGCTTACAGTCTATAGGATAGGGGGAGGACACAAGAGCTGACAGTCAGTTCTATGAGGAGAGGGGGTGCACAAGAGCGTACCAGCTATGAGGAGGATGAGGGGGTGACACAAGAGCTTACAGTCTAGGGATGAGAGGGTGACACCAAGAGCTACCCGTCTATGAGGATGGAGTGGTGACACAAGAGCTACAGTCTATGAGGATGAGGGGTTGACACGGACACAAAGAGCTTACAGGACTATGAGAATGAGGGGACCACACGAGGCTTAACAGTCTATGAGAATGAGGCGGGGTGACACCAAGAGCTTACAAGCTATGAGGATGAGAGGGGATGACACCCGAGCTAACAGGTCTATGAGGAGAGAGGGTGACACAAGAGCTGACAGTCTATGAGGAGAGGGGTTGGTGACAACAAGAGATTACAGTCTATGAGAGATGAGGGGTGGGTGACACAGAAGCTTACAGTCTATGAGGATGAGGGGGGGACCACAAGAAAAAAAAAAGTTTGTTTACAGTCTATGAGGATGAGGAGGGTGACACAAAGAGTTAGGTCTATGAGGAAGAGGGCGCTGACACAAGAGCGTGCAGTCTATGAGGATGAGGGAGGACACAGAGCTTTACAGTCTAGAGATGAGGGGAGGACACAAGAGCTTACAGTCTATGTGGTGAGGGGGTGACCAGAGCTACAGTCTGTAGAGGATGAGGGGGGACACAAGAGCTTACAGTCATGAGGATGAGGGGGTGACCAAGAGCTTACAGCATGAGAATGAGGGGTGGACACAATGTGACACAAGAGCTACAGTTATGAGATGAGAGGGGCCAAGAGCTTACAGTCTTATGAGGAGTTGAGAGGGTTGACACAAGAGCTTACAGTCTATGAGGATGAGGGGGGTGGGTGGACACAAGAGCTTACAGTCTATGAGGGAACTGAGGGGGTGACACAAGAGCTTACAGTCTATGAGGATGGAAGGGGGTGACACAGAGCGTACAGTCAATGAGGATGAGGGGGGTGAGGTGACACAAGAGCTTAGAGGGTATATATGAGGAAGATGGGCTGACAAAAGAGCTTGCAGGGCTATGAGGATGAGGGAGGACACAAGAGCTTTACAGTATGAGGATGAGGGGAGGACACAAGAGCTTACATTTATGTGGATGAGGGGGGTGACACAAGGGCTACTCTATGAGGGAGGGGGTTTGACAAAGAGTGACAGTCTATGAGGAGGAGGGGAGGACACAAGAGCGTTACAGTCTATGAGGATGATGAGGGGGAGGACCACAGAGCTTACAGTCTATGAGGATGAGGGGGGGACACAAGAGCTTACAGGTCTATGAGGATGAGAGTGAGGGGTGACACAAGAGCTGACAGTCTATTAGGATGAGGGGGAGGACCAAGCGCTTACAGTCTATGAGGAGAGGAGGGTGACACAAGAGCTTACAGTCTATGGGATGAGAGGGTGGTGACCCAAGAGATTACAGTTAGAGGATGAGGGGGGGGGGACACAAGAGCTTACAGGTCTATGAGAATGAGGGGGGGTTGAACAAGAGCTTAGAGTCTATGAGGAAGAGGGAGTGACACAAGCGCTGCAGGTCTATGAGGATGAGGGGTGAAACAAGAGTTACAGTCATGGGATGAGGGGAGGACACCAGAGCTTACAGTTATGAGGATGAGGGAGAGGAGGACACAAGAGCTTACAGGCTATGTGGATATGAGGGGGGTGCCACCAAGAGCTACAGCTTATGAGATGAGGGGGTGACAACAAGAGTTACAGTCTCTGAGGATGAGGGGAGGACACAAGAGGCGTCACGTCTATGAGGATGAGGGGAGGACACAAGAGTTACAGGTCTATGAGGATGAGGGGTGCACATCCAGAGTACAGTCTAGAGGAGAGGGGAGACACAAGAAACTAAGTTATGATGGATTAGGGGGTGACACAAGAGCTTACAGTCTATGAGATGAGGGAGTGACACAAGACTACTGTCTATGAGGATGAGGAGGTGAAACAAGAGCTTACAGTCTATTAGGATGAGGGGAGAACAAGAGCTGATAGTTATGAGGAGGAGAGGGTTGACACAAGAGCTTACAGTCTATGAGAGAGAGGGTGACACAAGAGCTTACAGTTCTATGGGAGGATGATGGGGGTGAAAAAGAGCTTACAGTTATGAGAATGAGGGGTGACACAAGAGCTACAGTCTCTTGAGGAGAGGGGTGAACAAGAGCTTACCATCTATGAGGATGAGGGGGTGACACAAGAGCTTAGAGTCTATGAGGAAGAGGGCTAGTGACACAAGAGCTGCCGTTAGAGGATGAGGGGGTGACACAAGAGTTTGACAGTCTATGAGGTGAGGGGATGAACAAGAGCTTACAGTCTATGAGGATGAGGGAGGACACAAGAGCTCGGTCTTATGAGGTGGGGGAGACACAAGAGCTGCAAAGCTATGAGGAGGAGGGCGGTGAACAAGAGTTACAGTTATGAGGTGAGGGAGACACAGAGCTACAGTCTATGGGATGAGGAGGTGAACAAGAGCGTACAGCCTATGAGGATGAGGGGACACAAGAGGATTACAGTCTATGAGGGTGAGGGGGGGTGGTGACAACAAGAAGCTGACAGTATATGCAGGAGGAAGGAGGGGTGGTAACACAAGCGCTTACAATCTAGAGCATGGAGGGGGGGAAACAGAGCTTAAGTTTAGGGACGAGGGAGGGGGTGACACACGAGCTTATAGTCGATGAGGATGAGGGGAAGTGACACAAGAGCTTACAGTCTATGAGGAGTATCTGTATGTTTATCCCTGCTATACATGTGGATTCATGGTATATTTACATTACTATATGTGTCAGTTGTATTATCTGTAGATAATGGTTCTTTATATACTGCGTCCCATGGTTAATCCATGATGCTGTCATTAATCTCTCGGATGTTAATGCATGTTCGCAACTTAGGATATAAAGAAACAAAAAGAACAATCATGGAGAAAATCCCCGGTGAATATCCACAGGTACTACAGCTCCGCGTGTACTTGCCCATCACGTATTCTTGAGCCTCCAGCTGCCCCCCGATCAATGGCGTCCCGTACAGTACAGAGGCCTCGTGGTGAGCGGCTATAACAATACCAAACATATTCTTTAATTATATCTCATTAAACATCAGTAGGCTTCATAATGTGTAATAGTGTTTATATGACCTCAGACACAATCTAAGGGCTCCAGGGGGACTTGACACCCACGAGAAGACCAATAAACTATAAAACTATAAAATTACATTGTAATAAGATACACTCCTACCTAACAATAAAATAATGTGAAATTTTGACGCTTCTCACGATAATCATTCCCTTCTAAAGTGTTAGGCCTGGGGTGATGAAAAGTGAGTCAGTTGACTTTATGACATCATGTGAGCATGCAATCCACTGGCTAAATGATGGTGGCCACATTTGATTTAAAGGTTTGTCCGAGTTCTTAAAAAAAATAAGGGAGGCTGGGAGGGAGGCTCTCCTCTGGTTCCAGCTTCCGGCCAGAGCCGACAACCTTCCGCCCGATTCACAATGCTGTTGATAGGACGTGATAGGTGTGGCCCGCCACGACGGCCGGCAAGACTGAATCCAAGCTGATGTCCGCTGGCACCGGAAGGTTAAGTAGGATTTTATTTTTAAGCAGCGTACTACCGGCCTCCTTAGTGTTTTTGTTAAGAATTGCGACCACCCCTTTAAATGGTTTGAGTACGTTTCATCACTGACACATATCAGCGTGTTAATCAATGTTATTCTAGCACAGAACAAATTGCTATATAGCGTACAGCTTCACCCCCCACCCGATTCCATGGATAAGGGATGGCACCCTGATGGTGTACAAGCTCTGATCCAGGGGACCATCAGAAGGCTCGTTGTGAAGTATAAAACGGCCTTGCGAAAGGCGATGATTAAAGCAGGAAATAAGTGAAGAGAAGAAGGAATCCAATTGATCACACTGGCCAAAATGTAAAAATCTCCAAAGATATTCTTCCATAGATGGTAAAAGTTTATCAAAAAAAAACTCACGTGAAAAAACTGCAGTACGTATGTCGGACCAAGACAATATTAGCCCTTAGTCATACACTGATATGACCGGGTCTTGTTGAAAAAGCATTACAGCATGTATTTTTTTTAAGTATTTTTTTGTTCCTTTATTTATCTATGGATTTAAATTAAATTTGGAAAATTTATTTACCGTATTGCCAGTGCGGATCCATTGCACGGTATGTATAACAGGGCTCGGTATCAGGAGTGGAGGCATCATCCCACTCGGCATGGTTCTCCGAGGTTTGTTGTGTGCAAGAAAATGGAGGGAAGGGTGACAGTATGTGTTCTCCCTGAGTAACCCTGGGTGTGTAGATGAGCTCCCTGGGGATGAAGGATGGGGCGCCGTGATGGTGTACAGCGGATCCAAGGATCATTCAGCGAATTGGTGAAGTATAACGTACAGTTCTTTATGGAACAGGCAAGGCCGTAACAGCACAAAACTTCAGAGGACGGAGGAAGGCGTTGAGCTCAGTCCGTAGAGAAGGTGTCACACAGCCTGAGAAAATGGTCCACGGCTGGCTAAGAGTGTTGGAGCCAGTCCTGTGTGGTTGAGCTCCTGCTCTGGATCTGGCTCTTGGCTTGATTGCCTTATACACCTACTGTTCCTGCGGGCTGACCTCAGGACTGACTGTGGAACTTTCAGCCACAAGGGGTTTACTACCCCCCCCTTCTTAAGCTGGCAGTTCCTGTCCAACTAGCTTGTCCTACACATCAGTAAATAGAGCATCTACATTGCATGATTTAACACTAGATGTAACAACTCCACATGGCAGCGACATGATGATAGTGTTGAAAGAATGTTCGATGATAGACCTCAGTGAGTTGGGAGGCTCACCAGGCAGATCGGAGGGAGGACACCATTTTACAACACCTATCAAAACCCTTCATCAGGCATCGCAGGGGTGTTGGCAGGACTTACGACGATAGGGGCTCTTTTTAGAGGGTCACGTCTGCACTTTCGTTGGAAGCTTCAACGTTTTGGGGATTTGCAACAGTTTTTTGACAGGTTGTCTGTGCTGGATTGTGTTGCCGGATCGGATTTTGCCGCTGTGCTTTCATCGCGACATGAAAACTGGAGGGCGGGCCGTCGAAGCTCGACTGATTCGGATGAGCGGGGATTTAGATTCAAATTTTGTCAACAAAGACATTTTTTTGCAGCTGTACTTGCGACCAGGAGACAAACAGGACCTGAGCGGGGAAGGACACACACGCAGGAATCGGGCGCATGATCTTAGTAAATCGCACAGTGCATCATCGTCGGAACAATGCACTTCTGTGAACTCCGGACGGGAGTAAGTGACTTGCCCCATATAGTATAGTATACTAATACTCTATCTAAATCTACACGTCACGAGGGATAAACTATCAGCGCAAACATTGCTCAGTATTTCTCTGTGAAAACAAATTGAGAGTTTTGAACACACCTCGAAAATAATCGTGTATACGCAACTGAGTATGGAAAAAAAATAAACCGTTTACTATTGACGTCAAGAGGTACGATATATGATGCTGCTCGCGAGATGACTCTAATCTAATACAAGATACTAGCAAATTTAATTCTACTCATTTAATACAAGTCACCACCGAATCCCCCTCGGCGAGGCGGCGAGGTGCACAAGTCTTCCTCGTGTTGGACATAGGATTTCTTATATGATTTGGAAGTCGACGGATTCCAGTTATCACTTTCACAGCGGGGAAATTACTTCCAGGCATTAGCAAAAGAAAAAAAATTACATTCTGGAATAAATTTCCTTCGCGTTTTGTAATTTTATTTACTCTTTAGTGTGACGAAAAAGTGAGACACTCTTATAAATAAAAGTCATTGGGGGTCAATTATTAAGCGGCCCCGATTCGCGTTTTCCCGAACCGTGTTACCCGAAGTATTCGTTTGCGCCGCTTGTATGAAATTGCCCGCGGGATTTTGGGGCACGCATCGGATTGTGGCGCATCGGCGATGGCATGCGCCGCGACGAAATCGGGGGTGCGTGCTGAGAACGAAAACCCGACGTATTCGAAAACCGCCGCATTAAAACCGAAAAGGTGTTCTGCATAAGGACGCTCTTACCTTACACCGGTCCGATCGATGCGCTCTCACGGCGCGAATGATTTACTGTTCAAGCGCTGCACAAGCGCCACCTGGTGGACGGGCGGAAGAACTACCCTTATTAAATTCCCGGCCGGACCCGAATCCATAGCGGAAGTAAGCCGCCGCTGGGGAACGCGAAATGGAACGGGTAAGGAAATTTGCACCCATTCTATTTATAAGGTGATGTCCTTAGTTTCTGGTTTGTAGTTTAGTCTTATTTAGGGGGAAGAAGCTCGCTGCCGTAGACGGACATGACCTGAATGAGCGTGCGCTGTTTTTACCTTTTTTTTTTTACTAACCTTGTGAAAAACTTGGAGAGAGTAACTTAGTTGAAATTTTTAGAACAGGACGTGTATTCTCCAGTTTCGGTCCTACTCAACGGTTTGGCATCTTGGGAATATGGACATGATTATAGAGGGATTCCACTACACACAATGGAATGCCAAAATAAAGGGGTGTAGGATTCAAGCACGTTGACAGTTGTTTTTCTGTGGCACAAACTACAGTTTATGGAGCCGTATTTTTGTTGCCTGTGTATTTCCGTTGTTACCGGTGTTGCGAATAAAAATACCCATTAAAGTTCTGGCTATGAGTTTAATTATAGTGTTCACCCCTCGAGAGCAAAACGGAGAGCTGCTGGATACCCTCTGTACAGTGTGAGACTACAGACCGGTCTGCTCCAGAGTGGCTCTATCTTCGTGTACTCGATCCAGGCAGCACCATTGCTGGATGAGATGAACGGTGGCGATTTTGGGTTGATCGCTCCAGTGATTGTACGCCTCATGAAAGGGACATTTTCCATATGATCAGAGGCAAGCGCCCGGATGAGCTGTTTTGCCCCCCTACTGTACACATGTATATCTCTCTTATTACCATGTATGTTGTATATTCATCATTGACCTCAGGACGAGAACAAGGGACAGATCAGTTTCCCTCGAGGAGGTCGGGCTCATACAATGCTCAACTCCATCCTTTTTTCTCTTTACACATATTTCTTTGCAACAGAAAACTGTACGACCTCCCTTCATTGTCTAGTTCCTGTGGGTTGTTCCCCTTCTCACATATTTATCAGCAGTGACATTTGAGGTCAACTGAGAGGTAGCGATGATGCCTGAACCCATGGCGGACACTAGCTTCAGTAGTGCGGAGGCTTTCTAACAATCTGTCACATTTCACTTTCCAACCGTCTCAGGCCTCTAGATGGTAAACACATACATGTCCAGAAGTCAACTTCATTTATGAACCCATTTTAAAATAGATAATTTTTGTTCGCTTAGGCAGATAGGTACCCTTGATTAGTAATTGTAGATATTGAGGCTATGTTAAAGAAAAAACTGTGATGCGTGAAGAGCAGTAGGGTGTCGATCTCGCCTGGGTCCGAAAACCCCCCCGTAACAGTCAGAGTACGATGGATGAAGCAGCACTCAAAGAAATAAAAATAAAACTTTTATTCACATGTGGAGCGGGCGTTCGTCTTTCTTTCTATAAAGGACATTTTCAGCATCAAGCTGTGGGCTTTATGGTATCTGTTCAGATGTCGGGCTCCAGCGTTTTTGCCTGGGTCACGATTCCTCGGCCACTTAAGTTTTGTTTGCAGATGAAACTTTTTGGTCTTGCCCCCTTGTTCTGCGACCATTTCCTTGATGGCCGTTTCGTATCCATGCGGTGGGATCTTTCAACAAGATGTCACATTTGCCCGGCAATATGTTTTATGTATCTTTGCATTCTAAGCAGACTCAGTTGTAAGTTGATTCGGACAACAATTTGATGGACACATAATGGCCTCACGATCATAGAAATAGAAAAAAGCATCAGCAAATACAACTATTTAGGTGTAGACCAGAAGAAGGCCAAAACCTCTGCAAGAGCTGATGCCAATTGATGCCCCTAATACGGAGTTAAAATATACTCCCTGCATAACAGAAACTACTTACATAAAAGTTTTCTTTCTCTATGATGTGATATATTGCTCTCCAAAAGGCTCCAGGCCTCTATTGATATTTTCAAATTATATACGATAAACATACTTGTTGGCAGGACTTCCCTCTACTTCACGATCTTTACATAGAACATTGTGTCTAGGTTATGGTAGATTTGCCTATCTTCGAGGGTAGAGGGTGCCCCTGTCTAGTGTGAGTGGTAAACCCCCCTCATTCCTGCATGAAGATGCCCCCTTCTCATGTGTTGTAGGACAGAACCCCCTTTCGCTAGGTGAAGAGGTGATCCCGTCAATGTGTGATGGTAAACTGCCTCTCCTCTAAATGTAGCGAGGAAACACTAGTCCTATGGTTCTGGTTAAGTATGCCTTTCCTTAGGTGTATGGGATGTCCCTTGTCTATGGTGATGAGATACCTACCTCTCCTCTCCGGAGTGAGAAGATGCCCGCAGTGTCTATGATGATGGTCTAGAACACCTCTCCTCTAGGTTTAGAACAGCCCCCGTCTATGGTCTGTGTGAACCCCCTTTCCTCTTAGGTGTAGAGGCATGTCCCTGTCTTGTTATGGTAACTCGCCTTTTCGCTACCTCCTCTAGACGAGTAGAGGATGCTTTCCTTCCTACTGGTATGGTAGATTTGACTCTCCTCTAAGGAGCTAGAGGCTGCTCCGTCAATGAGATGGTTAGAAATGTCCTCCCCTCTAGGTGCAAGATGATGCCCCCTGATTATAGGGCGAAGTAGAACTGCCTCTCCTCATTAATGTAGAGGAATATCCACTCTCTATGGTGATGGAAGAACCTTCACTTCCTCTAGGTTTAGACGATGCCCCCTGCTATGTGAATGGAAGACACCACTCTCCTCATTGTGGGATGCCCCTCATCTTTAATCAGTTTACATGGTGCATGGGGGTAGAACCCCGCTTTTCTTCTTGCATGGTAAAGATGCCCCCTAGGCAATGGTTGATGTGGATAATCCCCCTCTCTCTGAGGTGAGAGATGAGACCTGTCTAGTAGGTTGATGGTAGAAGCCTCTCCTCTAAGTGTAGATGATACCATCTATGTCTGGAATAGGTACTTATCTCGTTTCCACTAGGTTAGGGATGCCCCCTTTCTATGGTATAGTAGAAATTGTCTCTCCTCTATGTGAGAACATGCCCCCTGTCTATAGTGATGGTAGAACCTGCCTGCTCCGTCGAGTAGGTGACAGAGGATATGCCCTCTGTCTATATGGTGAGATAGAACGCACCTCTTCTCAGGTGCAGGGATGCCGCCTCTGGTCTATAGTGTGGAGAGACCACCCATCCTCCCTCTAGGTGAAGAAGAGTGCCCCTGTCTATGGTGTTGTAGAACTTGCTTTTAGAGTGCTCGGGATGCCTCTGTTGTGAGATTCGCATAGTAGGAGATCCTCCTGCTCTATGAGTTAGAGGTACCCCCTTGTATCGGCGATTGGCAGAACGCCTTTTCCTAGGTGGTAGAGGATGACCCTTCCTGTTAGCCGACGATATAGAACCGTCCTCTCCTCTAAGTGTAGAAGGGAAACCCTGTCTATGGTGAGTAGAAACTGCCCGTCTCCTATGTGTATGGATCCCCCTTTCCTATGGTGAGGTAGAACCTCCCTTCTCTAGGTGTCAGAGATGCCGCCTGTCTAGTGTATGGTAGAACTGCCTATCCTCTAGGTGTCGAGAGATGCCCGTCTATTAGTGATGTGAGAACCTACCTGCCTCTACGGTGTTAGAAGAGGTCCCCCGTCAGGGGATGGGTAGAAATGCCTTCTCCTTCTATGGGTTGAGGATGCCTCCTGTACTACTAGTGATGTCATGATCCTCCTCTCTTCTAGGGAGAGGATCCCCTTGGTCTCTGTGTGAGGTGCTAGAACCGGCCTTCCTCTAGGTGTATAGGATGCCCTGTCTCTGGACGAGAATAGAACCTGCTCCTCACCTCTAAGTGTAAGGTATAGAACCTAGTCTATGGTGATGGTAGAACCCACCCTCTTCCCTAGGTGTAGAGGATGCCCCCTGTCTGTGCTGGTAGCCTGATTCTGAGTAAGAACCCTCTCTCTTAGCGCAGAGGTATGCCCCTGTCTATGTGATGGTTAGAAACTGCTCCTCTCTCTAGGGTGTACGGGCATTACGTCCTTTCTATGGTGATGGTAGAGAACCTCCTCTCCTCTAGTGTGAGAGGATGCCCCCTGTCCTTATCTATGGTGATGGTAGAACTGCCTCTCCTCTAGGTGTAGAGGATGCCCCCTATCTATGGTGATGGTAGAACCCCCTTTCCTCTAAGATTAGAGGATGCCCCCTGTCTATGGTGATGGTAAAGCCTCCTCTCCTCTAGGCGCAGAGGATACCCTCTGTCTATGGTTATAGTAGAACCTCCTTTCCTCTAGGTGCAGAGGATGCATCCTGTCTATTGTGATGGTAGATCCTCCTCTCCTCTAGGATTAGAGGATGCCCCTTGTCTATGATGATGGTAGAGCATCCTCTCCTCTAGGTGTAGAAGATGCCCCTGTCTAAGGTGATGGTAGATCCTCCTCTCCTCTAGGTGTAGAGGATGCCCCTTGTCTCTGGTGATGCTAGAACCACATCTCCTCTAGGTGTAGAGGATGCCCCCTGTCTTTGGTGATGGTAGAACTGCCCCTCCTCTAGGTGAAGAGAATGCCCCCTGTCTATGATGATGGTAGAGCCACCTCTCCTCTAGGTGTAGAGGATGATCCCTGTCTATGCTGATGGTAGAACCGCCTCATCTCTAGGAGTAGAGGATGCCCCCTGTCTATGGTGATGGTAGAACCTCCTCTCCTCTAGGTGTAAAGAATGCCCCCTGTCTATGGTGATGGTAGAACCACCTCTCCTCTAGGTGTAGAGGATGCCCCCTGTCTATGATGATGGTAGAACGCCCTCTCCTCTAGCTGAAGAGGATGACCCCTGTCTATGGTGATGGAAGAGCCTCCTCTCCCCTAGGTGTATGGGATACCCCCTGTCTATGGTGAGGGTAGAACCTCCTCTCCTCTAGGTGTAAAGGATGCCCCCTGTCTATGGTGATGGTAGAACCTCCTCTCCTCTATGTGTAGAAGATGCCCCCTGTCTATGGTGATGGTAGAACTGCCTCTCCTCTAGGTGTAGAGGATGCCCCCTGTCTATAGTGATGTTAGATCTTCCTCTGCTCTAGGAGTAGAGGATGCCCCTTGTCTCTGGTGATGCTAAAACCGCCTTTCCTCTAGGTGTAGAGGATGCCCCCTGTCTATGGTAATAGTAGGACCTCCTCTCCTCTAGGTGTAGAGGATGCCCCCTGTCTATGGTGATGGTAGAGCCTCCTCTCCTCTAGGTGTAGAAGATGCCCCCTGTCTATGGTGATGGTAGAACTGCCTCTCCTCTAAGTGAAGAGGATGCCTCCTGTCTATAGTGATGGTAGATCCTCCTCTGCTCTAGGAGTAGAGGATGCCCCTTGTCTCTGGTGATGCTAGAACTGCCTTCCCTCTAGGTGTAGAGGATGCCCCCTATCTATGATGATAGTAGACCTGCCTCTCCTCTGTGTGTAGAGGATAACCCTAGTCTATAGTGATGGTATAACCACCTCTCCTCTAGGTGTAGAGGATGCCCCCTGTTTATGGTGATGGTAGAACCCCCTCTCCTCTAGCTGAAGAGGATGACCCCTGTCTATGATGATGGTAGAACTTCCTCTCCTCTAAGTGTAGAGGGTAACCCTAGTCTATGGTGATGGTAGTACTGCCTCTCCTCTAGGTGTATGAGAAGCCCCCTGTCTATGGTGATGGTAGAACCTCCTTGTGTTTTAGTACAATATGTCATCATCCAGAAAATTATTTATATACTGTTCAAACAGCTTGGGAAAAGAAAGGCTCCATGCTGAGACACATCAATGCGGCCTATTAACCGCCATGCAGTACCGCAGAAGAGCAATTATGATGCCCACTAGCAAAATATATACAATATGTATTGTCAGGCCTCACTTTCCAGTGTGAGGCGTTCACCAGGGCGGGGCAGAATTACTCCCAACTGGGGATTATTTTATCTCAGATGTTAGGAGTTTAATGTCCTGTATACAGAACCGGCGTGAGTCTAAATTATCTGCAGTAGAAGAAAACATGTGGATAAATGTATCTGGACCCAGTCTCCATCACCTCCTTCCATCTCCTACCAGTTGTAGCAATACTTAGTTACACTAGTTGGGCAACATCTGACTTAGGGATTTGGGTTTTATACTTGATGTCCATTATGAACTATGGATGAGAGTTGGGCGCGTATAGATTATGAATGGGTTGTAAGATTTCAGTGGGAAGTCCAAGCTGTGCATAGCCACCCTCGGATGGCTATGATGGAGTCCTGAAATGAGGTAGAATAAGGTCTACCCAACCAAATACCAAAAAGTGTTAATTAATTGTCAAAAATCATGCTGCCACACTAAGTACATATTATGTATTAAAGGACATGTTCCCTCAGAAACCTGATGGTAGATGTTTATTAACTGCCTCCCGTTCCATCCCATCGCAACAACGTTCTTTGTTCATCCGTTAAGAAAGGCCGGATGCCATAAGATATATTCAAGCTGATTGGTTATGTTAATGAGTCTGGGGCACTTGCTGAAGCACCACATCGGCTCCTCCGATAAAAATTTTATGCACTCACTGGATTGACACGCCCCACCACAAATGCCTGAGAGAGGGGGGTCATCCCCGGCCATCCCCCTGACTATTCGGATCGAGAATTGTTCAGACTACATTCTGCATGATTGTGCCATAGTGCGAGAAAACAGAGAGGGACCTGTGACGTCCCGGCCTGTATCAGCACTTGTGTGGGCGTGCCATCGCCCGGGTGTGGAATGCATAAATTATCTATCAGCAGAGCGCCTTAAGCTCATTTGCATAGGTTATAAAGGTTTATATCCACGCAATCCGGCACTACTCAATGATTGAAAAAAAAAGAGCTGACTTATTGCGAGGGGAGGGGAGGAGTTATAAACATCTATCAATCTAGTTTGCGAAAGTTAGATGTCCTTAAGGTCACTGTTACTACGTTTATCTTTATGAGAATTGAGGCATGAGTAGGTCATATAGAGGGACATGGGGGCAATTACTAAAGGCGTCCACATTGTTCGTCGGGTTCCCGAATATTCCCTTTTGCACTGATGCCCCCCGGTTGTGGCCACACGCGATCGGATGTGCACATCGGACGCCGGCTTGATGCGGACAGAAATCGGGGGGGCGTGGCCGCAGATTAAGATTCGGGACCCAAACCGGGAATGGGAATTTAAAAAAGGATGTGATGTCGCAAGATCAAGCACTCACATGCACCAGGAAAAGTGAAAAGGTGACTCTGTGTGGACTCGTGGGCAGAAGCGACACATGCAGGAACACAGGATGACAATCTATTAATCACGACGGACCCGAATCCTCATTGGAAAACGTCAAGGGGAAGTACATCTGCCCCAATATTTTTCCTTGGTGCTTATTTACTCTCATGGACATAACGTAGAATGCAAATTATGTCCGATTCTTATAAGGTTTTCCCAAGGCAAACATCAGGATTTGAAGTAAAGTAGAGCAGAGTGTTTTCTTAATCTAAGGAAGATTTTAATTATACACAGATGTAAAAAATGAGAAGATGTTATTTGGAAAAAAGTGCCAGGATTAGGGAAAATAAACGACAGGCGGATAGATAAAATTACCCTCAATTCGGAAATAATGGTCCAAAATATGTTATTATTATATCTGTAAAAATCTCAAGATAGAAAACTCTTCCCGTAAGGCCGGCGGAGGAGTACATTACTTACAGGGTCATCACATAAGTGGACGGTGCATGTTCTGTATAGGTTTGATCTGAACCCTTTAAGCCATCTCGGTGCTCACCCCATGAAAGATTCACATGGAGCCGCTGGAGAAAAGGGGTCACTATGGAGTCCACCTCTGTGAAGGTACATTAGTCATTTGCAAGACGAGATTTTATCAGTTTAGGTGTTGTTTTATTTTATGTAATTGAAGGGTTACAGTCATGAGGATGAGGGTGACACAAGAGCTTACAGTCTATTAGGATGAGGGGGAGACACAAGAGTAAAGTCTATGAGGATGAGGGGGTGACACAGAGCTACAGTCTATGAGGATGGGGGGCGGTGACACAAGATATACAGTCTATTAGGATGAGGGGGAGACACAAGAGCTTCAAGTCGATGAGGATGATGGCGGAGACACAAGAGCACAGTCTATGCGGATGAGGGGGGTGAACAAAGATCTACAGTCTATGAGGATGAGCGGGTTGACACAAGAGCTTACAGTCCTATGAGGATGCGGGGAGGACACAAGAGCTTACAGTCTATGAGAATGGAGGGGTGGACAACAAGAGATTACAGTTATGAGACTGAGGGGTGACACAAGAGTTACAGTCTATGAGGATGAGAGGGTGACAAAGAGTTACAGTCTATGAGGATGAGAGGGTGAACAAGAGCTTTACAGTCATGAGGATGAGGGGGGTGGACACAAGAGCTACAGTCTATGAGAATGAGGGGTGACACAAGAGCTTACAGGCATGAGGATGGGGGGGGGGTGACACAAGAGATTACAGTACATGAGCGATGAGGGGGGGTGACACAAGAAGCTTAGAGTCTATGATGGGAAGAGGGCGGGCTTGAAACAAGAGCGGACAGTCTATGAGGGATGAGGGCTAGACAAAGGAAGAGCTTACAGTCTATGAGGATGAGGGGAGGACACAGGCGCTACGTCTATGTGGATTGAGGGGGGTGACACAAGAGCTTCCAGTCTGAGGATGAGGGGGTGACACAGAGCTTACAGTCTATGAGGATGGGGGGGGTGATACACAAGAGCTTACAGTCTATGAGAATGAGGGGGACACAAGAGCTTACAGTCTAGAGGATGAGAGGGTGGACACAAGAGGCTTACCAGTCTATTGAGCTGCAAGGGTGACAAAGAAGCTTACAGTCTAGGAGGATGAAGGGGGTGACACAAGAGCTTACAGTCTATAGGATAGGGGGAGGACACAAGAGCTGACAGTCAGTTCTATGAGGAGAGGGGGTGCACAAGAGCGTACCAGCTATGAGGAGGATGAGGGGGTGACACAAGAGCTTACAGTCTAGGGATGAGAGGGTGACACCAAGAGCTACCCGTCTATGAGGATGGAGTGGTGACACAAGAGCTACAGTCTATGAGGATGAGGGGTTGACACGGACACAAAGAGCTTACAGGACTATGAGAATGAGGGGACCACACGAGGCTTAACAGTCTATGAGAATGAGGCGGGGTGACACCAAGAGCTTACAAGCTATGAGGATGAGAGGGGATGACACCCGAGCTAACAGGTCTATGAGGAGAGAGGGTGACACAAGAGCTGACAGTCTATGAGGAGAGGGGTTGGTGACAACAAGAGATTACAGTCTATGAGAGATGAGGGGTGGGTGACACAGAAGCTTACAGTCTATGAGGATGAGGGGGGGACCACAAGAAAAAAAAAAGTTTGTTTACAGTCTATGAGGATGAGGAGGGTGACACAAAGAGTTAGGTCTATGAGGAAGAGGGCGCTGACACAAGAGCGTGCAGTCTATGAGGATGAGGGAGGACACAGAGCTTTACAGTCTAGAGATGAGGGGAGGACACAAGAGCTTACAGTCTATGTGGTGAGGGGGTGACCAGAGCTACAGTCTGTAGAGGATGAGGGGGGACACAAGAGCTTACAGTCATGAGGATGAGGGGGTGACCAAGAGCTTACAGCATGAGAATGAGGGGTGGACACAATGTGACACAAGAGCTACAGTTATGAGATGAGAGGGGCCAAGAGCTTACAGTCTTATGAGGAGTTGAGAGGGTTGACACAAGAGCTTACAGTCTATGAGGATGAGGGGGGTGGGTGGACACAAGAGCTTACAGTCTATGAGGGAACTGAGGGGGTGACACAAGAGCTTACAGTCTATGAGGATGGAAGGGGGTGACACAGAGCGTACAGTCAATGAGGATGAGGGGGGTGAGGTGACACAAGAGCTTAGAGGGTATATATGAGGAAGATGGGCTGACAAAAGAGCTTGCAGGGCTATGAGGATGAGGGAGGACACAAGAGCTTTACAGTATGAGGATGAGGGGAGGACACAAGAGCTTACATTTATGTGGATGAGGGGGGTGACACAAGGGCTACTCTATGAGGGAGGGGGTTTGACAAAGAGTGACAGTCTATGAGGAGGAGGGGAGGACACAAGAGCGTTACAGTCTATGAGGATGATGAGGGGGAGGACCACAGAGCTTACAGTCTATGAGGATGAGGGGGGGACACAAGAGCTTACAGGTCTATGAGGATGAGAGTGAGGGGTGACACAAGAGCTGACAGTCTATTAGGATGAGGGGGAGGACCAAGCGCTTACAGTCTATGAGGAGAGGAGGGTGACACAAGAGCTTACAGTCTATGGGATGAGAGGGTGGTGACCCAAGAGATTACAGTTAGAGGATGAGGGGGGGGGGACACAAGAGCTTACAGGTCTATGAGAATGAGGGGGGGTTGAACAAGAGCTTAGAGTCTATGAGGAAGAGGGAGTGACACAAGCGCTGCAGGTCTATGAGGATGAGGGGTGAAACAAGAGTTACAGTCATGGGATGAGGGGAGGACACCAGAGCTTACAGTTATGAGGATGAGGGAGAGGAGGACACAAGAGCTTACAGGCTATGTGGATATGAGGGGGGTGCCACCAAGAGCTACAGCTTATGAGATGAGGGGGTGACAACAAGAGTTACAGTCTCTGAGGATGAGGGGAGGACACAAGAGGCGTCACGTCTATGAGGATGAGGGGAGGACACAAGAGTTACAGGTCTATGAGGATGAGGGGTGCACATCCAGAGTACAGTCTAGAGGAGAGGGGAGACACAAGAAACTAAGTTATGATGGATTAGGGGGTGACACAAGAGCTTACAGTCTATGAGATGAGGGAGTGACACAAGACTACTGTCTATGAGGATGAGGAGGTGAAACAAGAGCTTACAGTCTATTAGGATGAGGGGAGAACAAGAGCTGATAGTTATGAGGAGGAGAGGGTTGACACAAGAGCTTACAGTCTATGAGAGAGAGGGTGACACAAGAGCTTACAGTTCTATGGGAGGATGATGGGGGTGAAAAAGAGCTTACAGTTATGAGAATGAGGGGTGACACAAGAGCTACAGTCTCTTGAGGAGAGGGGTGAACAAGAGCTTACCATCTATGAGGATGAGGGGGTGACACAAGAGCTTAGAGTCTATGAGGAAGAGGGCTAGTGACACAAGAGCTGCCGTTAGAGGATGAGGGGGTGACACAAGAGTTTGACAGTCTATGAGGTGAGGGGATGAACAAGAGCTTACAGTCTATGAGGATGAGGGAGGACACAAGAGCTCGGTCTTATGAGGTGGGGGAGACACAAGAGCTGCAAAGCTATGAGGAGGAGGGCGGTGAACAAGAGTTACAGTTATGAGGTGAGGGAGACACAGAGCTACAGTCTATGGGATGAGGAGGTGAACAAGAGCGTACAGCCTATGAGGATGAGGGGACACAAGAGGATTACAGTCTATGAGGGTGAGGGGGGGTGGTGACAACAAGAAGCTGACAGTATATGCAGGAGGAAGGAGGGGTGGTAACACAAGCGCTTACAATCTAGAGCATGGAGGGGGGGAAACAGAGCTTAAGTTTAGGGACGAGGGAGGGGGTGACACACGAGCTTATAGTCGATGAGGATGAGGGGAAGTGACACAAGAGCTTACAGTCTATGAGGAGTATCTGTATGTTTATCCCTGCTATACATGTGGATTCATGGTATATTTACATTACTATATGTGTCAGTTGTATTATCTGTAGATAATGGTTCTTTATATACTGCGTCCCATGGTTAATCCATGATGCTGTCATTAATCTCTCGGATGTTAATGCATGTTCGCAACTTAGGATATAAAGAAACAAAAAGAACAATCATGGAGAAAATCCCCGGTGAATATCCACTAGGTACATACAGCTCCCGTGTCTGCCCATCACGGCTATTAGTCTTGTAGCCTCCAGCTGACCCCCCCGACAAGGCGTCCCGGTACAGTACATGAGGCCTCGTGGTGAGCGCTATAATCAATACCAACATATTCTTACTAAGTTATATCTCATTAAACATCAGTAGGCTTCATAATGTGTAATAGTGTTATATGACATCAGACACAATCTAAGGCTCCAGGGGGACTTGTAACCACAAAGCTATAACTATAAAACTAAAAATTACATTGAATAAGATACCTACCTACTAACAATTAAAATATGTGAAATTGTTGAGCTCTCCGATATCAGTTTCCCTTCTAAAGTTGTTAGGCCCTGGGTGTGAGAAAAGTGAGCAGTGCACTTTATGACATCATGGAGCATGCCAATCCACTGGCTAAATGATGGTGGCCACATTTTGATTTAAGGGGTTTGTCCGAGTTCTTAAAAAAAACTAAGGGAGGCTGGGAGGGGGAGGCTGCTCCTCCGGTTCCAGCTTCCGGCCAGAGCCGACAACCTTCCGGCCCGATTCACATGCTGTGATAGGACGTGATAGGTGTGGCCCGCCAACGGCCGGCAAGACTGACTCCAAGCTGGATGTCCGCGGCACCGAAGGTTAAGTAGGATTTATTTTTAAGCACCGTACTCACCGGCCTCCCTTTATGTTTTTGTTAAGATTGCGACAAACCCCTATAAATGGTTTGAGTACGTTTCATCACTGACAACAGTATCACGTTTTATTCAATGTTATTCTAGCACAGAGACAGATTGCTATATAAGCGAAGCTCACCCCCCACCGCGTATCCCATGGGATGAAGGATCTGGACCCGTTGATGGTGTACAAGCTCGATCCAGGGCCACTCAGCAGGCCGTTTGTGAAGTATAAACTGGCCTGTGCGAAAGGCTATGCATTAAAGCAAGGAAATTAAAGTGAAAGGAAGAAGGAATCCAATTGATCCACACTGGCAAATAGTAAAAATCTCAAAGATTATTCATTCCATAGATGAGTAAAAAGTAATAAAAAAAAACTCACGTGAAAAAGTACATTGCAGGTACTGTATTCGGACAAGGACAATTTATTAGCCCTTAGTCATACTGATATGACCGTGTCTTTGTTGAAAAAGCTACAGCATTATTTTTTTAAGTATTTTTTTTGTATCCGTTTATTTATCTATGGATTAATTAACTTTGGAAATTTATATTACCGATTGCCAGTGCGGATCCATTGACACGGCTATGTATAACAGGGCTCGGTATCAGGAGTGGAGGCATCATCCTCACTGGCATGGTTCTCCGAGGTTTTGTGTGCAAGAAAATGGAGGGAAGGGTTGACAGATGTGTTCTCGCCTGAGCAACCCTGGGTTGTGTAGATAGATCGCTCCCTGGGGATGAAGGATGGGGCGCCGTTGATGGTGACAGCGGGAATCCAAGGGATCATTCAGCAGCAAGTTGGTGAAGTATAACTGTACAGTTCTTTATGGAACACGGCAACGGCCGAACAGCAGCAAACACTTCAGAGGACGGAGGAAGTGTGGAGCTCAGTCCTTAGAGAAGGTGTGCACACGCCTGAGAAAATGTCCACGGCTGGCTAAGAGTGTTGGAGCCAAGTCCTGTGTGTGAGCCTGCTCTGGATCTGGTTCTGCTTGATTGCCTTAACACCTATGTTCCTTCCTGGGCTACTCTCAGGACTGACGTGGAACTTTCCAGCCACAAGGGGTTTATACCCCCCCTTTGTAATGGCAGTTCCTGGTCCAACTAGCTTGACCATACCATCATCAGTAAATAGAGCTCTAATTTGCATGATTTAACACTAGAGTAACACTCCACACGGCAGCGGCATGATGATAGATGTGAAAGAATGTTCAATGATAGACATCTCCTAGTGAGTGGACAGGCTCACCAGGCAAGCATCGGAGGGGACACCATTTTTACAAACACCTATCAAACCCTCTCAGGCATCGCAGGGGTGTGGCAGGACATTAGACGATAAGGGGCCCTTTTAGAGGGTCACGTGCTGCACTTTTCGTTGGAATGTCACCGTTTTGGGGATTTGCCAGACAGTTTTTTTGACAGGTTGTCTGTGCGGATTGTGTTGCGGGATCGGATTTTGCCCCGCTGTGCTTTCATCGCGACAGACGACAACTGGAGGGCGGGCCGCGAACGCTCTGACTGATTCGGATAGAGCGCGGGATTTAGATTCAAATTTGTCACAAGACATTTTTTGCACTACATTGCACCAGGGAAGACAAAAAGGCCCTGAGCGGGGAAGCGACTACACACGCAGGATACGGGCGCATGATCTAGTAAATCGTGCACAGTGCATCATCTTCGAACAATCACTTTCTGTGAACTCCGGGTGAGGGGTAAGTATTGCCCCAAGTATAGTATAGTAATACTAATACTCTAGTCTAAATCACACGATCACGGATAGGATAAACTATCAAGCGCAAACATTGCTCAGTACTTTCTGTGAAAACAAATGAGAGTTTTGAACAACCACCCTCGAAAATAATCGTATAGCAACTGCAGTATGGAGAAAAAAAATAAACCGTTTTACTATTGACGTCAAATGGTCACGATATATGATGCTGTCGCGAGACTGACCTGCATTAATGCAATGTCATCTAGATACTAGCAAATTTAATTCTACTCTTAATACAAGTCACCAGAAATCCCCCTCGGCGGGGCGCGAGGTGCACAAGTCTCCTCGTGTTGGAATTAGGATTTCTTATATTATTTGAGAATCGACGGATTCCAGTTATCACTTTTCACAGCGGGAAATTAACTTCCAGGCATTAGCAAAGAAAAAAAAAGTTACATCTGGAATAAAATTTCCTTCGCGTTTTTTGTTTTTATACTCTTTATGTGACGAAAAAGGTGAGACAACTCTTTATAAATAAAAGTCATTGGGGGTCAATTATTAAGTCGGCCCCGATTCGCGTTTTCCCACGTGTTACCCGAAATTTCCGTTTGCGCCGCTTGTATTAAATTGCCACGCGGGATTTGGGGTCACGCATCGGATTGTGGCGCATCGGGCGCTGGCATGCGCCGCGACGAAATCGGGGGCATGCGTGCTGACGAACGAAAACCCGACGTTTCGAAAAAACCGCCGCAATTAAAACGAAAAGGTGTTCTGCATAAGGACGCTCTTACCTTACACCGGTCCGCTCGATGGCATTCACGGCGCGAATGAGTTTACTGTTCAAGTCGCGATCAAGCGCCACCTGGGGACGGGTCGAAGACACTACCCTTATTAAATTCCCGGCCGGGACCCGAATCCAGTAGCGGAGTAAGCCGCCGCTGGAACGCGAATGGAACGCGGTAAGGTAAATTTTGCACCCATTCTATTTATAAGGGATGTCCTTAGTGTCTGGTCTTGTAGTTTAGCGTTTATTTAAGGGGGAAGAAGCTCGCTGCCGTAGACGGACAATACGCTGGAACTGAGCGTGGACGCGTCTTCTACCTTTTTTTTTTTTACTACCTTGTGAAAACTTGGGAGAGAGTAATTTAGTTGAACTTTTTAGAACAGGACGTGGTATCTCCAGTTTCGTTACCTACTCAACGGTTTGGCACTTGGGAATTGGACATGATTATAGAAGGGATTCCACTACACACAATGGAATTAGCCAAAATAAAGGGGTGGTAGGATTCAAGCACGTGAACATGTTTTTCTGTGGCCACAAACTAACAGTTTATGGACCGGTATTTTTGTGCCTGTGTATTCCGTTGTTACCGGTGTTGCGAACATAAAATACCCATTAAAGTTCGTGGCTATGAGTTAATTATATGTCACCCCGGAGCAAACGGATGAGGCTTGGATGACCCTCTGTACAGTGTGATGACTACATGACCGTCTGCGTCCAGGATTGGCTCTATCTTCGTGTAACTCGATTCCAGGCACACCACTTGCTGGATGAGAACGAGGTGGCGATTTTTGGGTTGATCGTACCAGTGATTGTACGCCTCATGAAAGGGACATTTTCCATATGATCAGAGCAGCGCCCGGGAGTGTTTTGCCCCCTACTGTATCACAGTTTATCTCCTCTTACCATGTATTGTTGTATATTTCATCATTAGACCTTCAGGACGAGAACATGTGTGACAGTCAGTTTCCCTCGAGGAGGCGGCTCATACAATGCTCAAACTCCATCGCTTTTTCTCTTTACACATATTTCTTTGCAACAGAAAACTTGTACGCCTCCCTTCATTTCTAGTCCTGCTTGGGTTGTCCCCTTCTCACATATTTATCACCAGAGACTTTGAGTCAACTGAGAGGATACGCGAATGATGCCTGAAAACCCATTGGCGGACACTAGCTTCAGAGTGCGGAGGCTTTTAACAATCGTCACCATTCATTTCCAACCGTCTCAGTGGCCCTCTAGAGGTAAACACATACATGTCAAGAAGTCAAGTCATTTAGGAACCATATTTTAAAATAATATTTTTGTTCGCTTTGGGCAGATATGTAACCCCTTGATTAGTAATTGTAGATATTGAGGCGTTGTTAAAGAAAAAACTGTGGATGCGTGAAGCAGTAGGGTGTCGATCTTCGCCTGGGTCCGAAAACCCCACACCAGTACAGTCAGGATATCGATGGATGAAGCCAGCACTCCAAAGAAATAAAATGAAACTTTTTATTCACTGTGGAGCGGCGTTTCGTCCTTTTCTTTCTATAAAGACATTTCAGCATAGATGTGGGCTTATGAGTATTGTTCAGATGCGGGCCTCCAGCTTTTTGCCTGGGTTCACGTTCCTCGGCCACTTAAAGTTTTGTTTGCAGATGAAACTTTTTGGTCTTGCCCCCTTGTCTGCGACCATTTCCTTGATGGCCGTTTCGATCCATGCAGGGGGATCTTCAACAGATGTCACTTTGCCCGGCAATATGTTTTGTGTATCTTCGTTTGTCATTCTAAGCAGAGCTCGTTGTAAGTTGAGTGGACTAACAATTGATGGACAACATAAGGCATACAGATCATAGTAAATAGAAAAGAACATCAGTCACAATACAACCTATTATATGTGTAGACCAGAAGAAGGCAAAACCTTGCAAGTGCTGAGCCAATGATGCCCCCTAATACGGAGTTAAAATAACTCCTGCATGAACAGAAACTACTTACAAAAAGTTTTTCTTTCTCTATGATGTGATATATGCTCTCCAAAAGGCTTCCAGGCACTCTATTGATATTTTCAATTAATAGCGATTAAACATATTGTGGCAGCGACTTCCCGTCCTACTCTCACGATCTTACAGTAAACATTGTGTTCTATGGTTATGGTAGTTTTGCCTTCTTCGAGGGTAGAGGATGCCCCGTCTAGTGATGAGTGGTAGAACCCCCCTCGTTCTGCATGTAAGATGCCCCTTCTATGGTGATTGAGGTACCAGAACCCCCTTTCGCTAGGTGAAGAGGTGATCCGTCATGTGTGATGGTAAACGCCTCTCCTCTAAATGTAGGAGGAAACCTAGTCCTTGGTTGCTGGTAGTATGCCTTTCCTCTAGGTGTATGGGATGTCCCTTGTCTATGGTGATGTGAACCTCCTCCCTCTCGGAGTCGAGAGATGCCCCATAGTCTATGCATGATGGTCTAGAACACCTCTCCTCTAGGTGTTAGTAACTGCCCCGTCTAGTGGTTCTGTGTAGACCCTCCTTATCCTCCTAGGTGTAGAGGCATGTCCCCTGTCTTGGTTATGTAGATCGCCTTCCGCTCTCCTCTAACGAGTAGAGATGTCTTTCCTGTTTCCTACGGTGATGGTAGATTTGACCTCTCCTCTAGGAGCTAGAGGATGCTCCCGTCAATGGAGATGGTCTAGAAATTGTCCTCCCCTCATAGGTTAAGGAGATGCCCCCTGTATTATGGCGTAGTAGAAACTGCCTCTCCTCTAGATGTAGAGGAATATCCCCTCTTCTATGGTGATGGAAGAACCTCACTTCCTCTAGGTTAGAGCGTATGCCCCTGTCTATGGAATGGAAGAACCACCTCTCCTCAGTTTAGAGGGATGGCCCCCTATCTTCTAATGATCTAATGGTGCATGGGTAGAACCCCCTTTCTTCTTGCATGGTAAAGATCCCCCTAGTGCAATGGTGATGTGGATGAACCCCCTCTCCTAGGTGACGAGATGAGACCTGTCTACTGCACGTGATGGTAGAAAGGTGCCTCTCCTCTAAGTGATAGATATACCAGTCTAGTCGCTAGGTACTTACTCTCGTTTCCATCTAGGTTAGGGATGCCCCCCTTTCTATGGTTAGTAGAAATTGCTCTCCTCTCATGTGTAGAACAAGTGCCCCCTGTCTATGTGATGGCTAGAACTGCCTCTCCCGTAAGCCAAGTAAAGGTGCAGAGGATTGCCCCTGGTCTATTATGGTAGTGTAGAAGCGCATCCCTTCACTCTAGTGTGCAGGGATGCCCTCTGGTCTATAGTGTGGAAGAGACCACCCTCCTCCCTCTTAGGTGAAGAAGAGGCCCCCTGTCTATGGTGTTGTAGACTCCTCTTTTAGAGTGCTCAGATGCCTCTAGTTTAAGGATCAGCATAGTGAGTAGATCCTCCTTGCTCAGTGAGAGAGGATACCCCTTGTTACTGTGCGTGGCAGAACCGCCATTTCTCCCTAGGTGAAGAGGATGACCTTCCTTGTCTAGACCGACGATACTAGTAAACCTCCTCTCCTCTAAGTGTAGAAGGGACAACCCTGTCTATGGTGATGTTAGAACTTGCCCGTCTCCTGATGTGTATGGGATGCCCCTTTCCTATGGTGAGGTAGAACCTCCCTCTCTAGGTGTTAGACGATCCCCCTGTCATATGTGATGGTAGAACGTGCCTATCCTCTAGTGTCAGAGATGCCACGTCTATTAGTGGATGTGAGAACCTACCTTGCCTCTACGGTGTAGAAGAGCCCGCTGTCAGGGGAGTAGTAGAAACTGCCGTCTCCTCTATGGTGTAGAGGATGCCTCCGTGTTATAGTGATGTGCATGATCCTCCTCTGCTTCTAGGGTAGAGGATACCCCTTGTCTCTGTGTGAGTGAGACAACCGCCTTTCCTCTAGGTGTAAGGTGCCCTGTCTTGGACGAGAATAGAACCCTCCTCCCTCTAAGTGAGAGGTATAGAACCTAGTCCTATGGTGATGGAAGAACCCACCCTCTTCCCCTAGTGTAGAGATGCCCCCTGTTGTTAGCCTCGATTTAGTAGAACCCTCTCTACGAGAGATGCCCCTGTCTATGTGATGGTTTAGAAACTGCCCTCTCTCCTCTAGGGTGTACGGGATTCGTCCTTTCTATGGTGATGGTAGTAAACCCTCCTCCTCCTCTAGTGTAGAGCAGGATGCCCCTGTCCTATATGTGAGTTTGTAATCTGCCTCTCCTCTGAGGTGTATGAGGCTGCCCCTATCTAGGTGTGATGGTAGATCAACCCCCTTTTCCTCTAAAGACTAGAGGAGACCCCCTTGTCGTTATGGTGATAAGCGTCTCTCCTCTAGGCGCCAGAGGATACACCTCGTCATGGTTATAGTAGATACCTCCCTTCCTCTTAGTGCAGAGGATCTCACTGTCTATTGTGATGTGTAGATCCTCCTCCTCCCTCTCTATGTATTAGAGGATATGCCATCCTGTCTATGATGAGGTAGAGAATGCATCCTTCCTATCAGGTTGTAGAAGATGCCCTGCTAAGGTGATGGTATATCCTCCCTCCCTCTATAGTGTAGAGGATGCCCCCTTTGTCTCTGGTTGATGCTAGAACCACATCTCGTCCTAGGTTGTAGAGGATGTCCCCCTGTCTTCTTGGTGATGTAGTAACTTTCGCCCCCTCTCTAGTGAAAGGAATGCCACTGTCATTATGTGATGTAGAGCCACCCTTCTCCTCGAGTGTAAGAGATGATCCTGTCTATGGATTTAGAACCGCCTCATCCTAGGAGTAAGGTGCCCCCTCTTGTCTATGTATGGTAGAAACATCCTCTCTCCTCAGGTGCAAAGAATGCCCCGCTTTTATGTTATGGTAGAAACATATCTCTTCTAGGTGTAGAGAGTGCGCCACTATCCTATGATGAGGTAGAACGCCCTCTCCTCTACTGAAGAGGATGAACCCTGCATGGATATGAAGAGCCTCTCTCCCTATAGGTGTATGGGATACCCCCGTCCTATGTGAGGGTAGAACCCTCTCCTCTAGGTGTAAGGATGCCCCTGTCTATGGTGATGTAGAACCTCTCTCCTCATGTCGAAGATTGCCCCCTGTCAATGGGTTGATGGTTAGTAACTGCCTACTCCTCAGTGTGAGGATGCCCCTGCTATAGTGAGTTTAGATCTTCCTCTGCTCTAGGATAGAGGATGCCCTTGTCTCTGGTGAGAGACTATAAAACCCTCGTCCTTTTCCTAGGTGTAGAGATTGCCCCTGCCCCGTCTATGTAATATGTAGGACCGTCTCTCCTACTAGTGTAGAGATGCCCCCTGTCTAGGTGTAATGGAGTATAGCCTCTCTGCCTCTAGGTGTAGAAGAGTGACCTCCCTGTCTAGGTGATGTAAACCTGTGCTCTCCTCTACGTGCAAGAGGAGTCCTCCTGTCTATAGGTGGTGTAGACTCCTCGCCTGCTCCTATGATAGAGGATAGCCCCTTGTCTCTGGTGATATGCTAGAAACTCGCCTCCCTCTAGGTGTGAGGATGCCCCCTATATGATGATAGTAGACCTGCCTCTCCTCGTGGTGAGGAAAACCTAGTCTATAGTGATGGTATAATCCACTCATCCTCTAGGTGTGAGGATGACACCCCTGTTTAATGGTGATGGAGAACCCCTCTCTCTCTAGCTGACAGATGATGTACCCGCTATGTCTATGATGTTGGTCAGAACTCTCCTCTCCTCTAAGTGTAGCGGGTAACACCAGTCTATTGGTTGATGTGAAGTAACGTCCTCTCCTCTCCTCAGGACTGGTAAGCCCACCGTCTATGTGATGGAGTAGAACCTCTCTCCTCGTAGGTGAGAAAGATGCCCCTGCTCCTAGGGTGATGGTAGAACCACCTCTCCCTAGGTGTAGAGGATGCCCCCTTCTTATGCATGATGGTAGAAACCCTCTATCCTCTAGCTGAAGAGGATGCCCCCTGTCTATGGTGATGGTAGACCTGCCTCTCATGCCTATTTTAGAGGATGCCCCTGTCGATGAGTTGATTGTTAGATCTTCTCTGCTTCCTACTGGAGTAGAGGATCCCCTTGTCTCTGTGATGCTAAAACGCCTTCCGCTAGTGAGAGGATGCCCCCTGTCGCCTATGGTAATGTGAGGACCTCTCTCCCTAGTAGTGTAGAGGATGCCCCTGTCTATGTGATGTGGTAGAGCACTCCTCCCTCTGTGTTAAAAATGCCCCCTGCCTTGTGATGGTAGATAGAACGCCTCTCCTCAAGTGAAGAGGATGCCCGGTCCTGTCTATAGTGAGGTAGATCCTCCTCTGCTCGGAGTAGTAGGATGATGCCCGTCTCTGGTGATGCTAGAACTGGCCTCCCTCTAGTGTAAGAGGATTGCCCTCCCCCTATTATATGATACGTAGACCTGCCTCTCCTTGTAGTTAGAAGGAATAAACCTAGTCTATAGTGATGGATTAACCACCTTTCTCAGGTGTAGAGTGATGGCTCACCTGTTATGTGCATGTGAACCCCTCCCTGCCTCTCTAGTCGTAAGAGTCGACCCCGTGTCTTATGAGGATGGAGAACTTTCTCTCCTCAAGATGTAGAGGAGTAACCCTAAGTCTACGGTGATGGTAGTACTGGCATGCCTCAGGTGTATGAGAACCCTCTGTCTATGGTGATGGTAGACCTCCTTTCACTAGGTGTAGAGGATGCCCCCTGTAACTATGGTGATGGTAGACCTCCCTCCTCTAGGTGTAAGAAGATGCCCCACCTGTCTATGGTGATGGTTAGAACTGCCTCTCCTCTGAAGTGTAGAGGGTTAAACCCTAGTATATGGTGATGGTGTACTGCCTCCTCTCTAGGTGTAATGAACGCCCCTGTCTGATGGTGTGGGTAAGAACCTCTTTCCACTAGTGTAGAAGGATGCCCCCTGTCTAGTTGAGGTAGAAAACCCCTTCCTCTATGGGGTGAAGCATGGCCCCCCTGTTATGGTGATTGGTAGAAAAACTGCGCCTTCCTTAGGTACAGCAGGATGCTCCTGTTATAGTGATTGTAGCTCCTTCCTCTGCTCTAGGAGTAGCAGGGATACCCCTGGGCTCTGGTGAGCAGAACCCGCCTTTCCTCTAGGTGTTAGAGGATGCCCCGCTTGTCTACGACGTAATAGAAACCCTCTCCTCTAAGTGTAGGAGGCTATACCCTGAGTCTATGGATGATTGGTAGCACCAATATCTCCCCTAGGTAGAGGATGCCTCCCTGTTTATGTGAGATTTAGATAGAACCTCCTCTCTCTAGGTGTAGAAGATGCCCAATGTCTATGGTGAGGTCGAACTCCTCTCCTCGAGTGGTAGAGGATGCCTCCGTACTATAGTTGATGGTAGATCCTCCTCTCTCTAGAGTAGAGGCCGATAACCCCTGAATTTCTGTGAGTGTATGCTAGAACCACCTTTCCTCTAGGTGTCAGAGATGCCCCTTGTCTATGACAAATAGAACCACTCCTCTCCTTAAGTGTAAGAGTAACCCTGAGTCTATGGTGAATGGTAGAACCACCTCCCCTAGGTGTAAGGATGCCCCCTGTTTTATAGTGATGGTCAGAACCTCTCCTCACTAGAAGATGGAGACCCCCTGTCTATGGTGATGGTAGAACTGCCTCTCCCCTCAGGTGTATGGTATGCCCCTGTCTATGGTGTGTATAGAACCTTTCCTCTCTACTAGGTGTCGCAGAAGCCCCCTGTCTAGTGATGTAAAACTGACTCTCTCGTAGGTGTACGAGGATGCCCTATCTATGGTGGGTAGAACCCCCTTCCTCTAAGATTAGAGATGCCCCCTGCTATGTGATGGTAAAGCCTACTCTCCTCTCCTAGGCCGCAGAGGATAACCCTTGTCTATGGTTATAGTAGAACATCCTTTTCCTATAGGTGCGAGGATAGCATCCTGTCTAAATTGAGATGTAGATCTCTCTCGTGTCTCTGGTTTAGAGGATGCCCTTGTCTATGATGTGTAGACACCTCTCCTCTAGGTGTACGAAGATGTACGGATCCCTGTCAAAGGTGGAGTAGATCCCTCCTTCCTCTAGGTAAGTAGGTATGCCCCTTGTCTCTTGGTGATGCTAGAACCACATCTACCTAGGTGTAGAGGATGTCCCCCGCTGTCTTTGAGGTGGACATGTGTAGAAAACGCCGCGTCTCTAGGTGCAAGAGAAGCCCCCTTTCTATGTATGATGGTAGAGCCCACTTCTCTAGGTGTATGAGAAGCCCCCTGTCTATGGTGATGGTAGAACCTCCTTTCCACTAGGTGTAGAGGATGCCCCCTGTCTATGGTGATGGTAGAACCTCCTCTCCTCTAGGTGTAAAGAATGGCCCCTGTCTATGGTGATGGGAGACCACCTGCGCCTCTAGTGTAGAGGATCCCGTCTGTCTATGATGATGGTAGAACGCCCTCTCCTCTAGCTGAAGAGGATGACCCCCGTCTATGGTGATGGTAGAGCCTCCTCTCATCTAGGCGCAGAAGATACCCTCTGTCTATGGTTATGGTAGAACCTACTTTCCTCTAGGTGCAGAGGATGCATCCTGTCTATTGTGATGGTAGATCCTCCTCTCCTCTAGGAGTATAGGGTGCCCCTTGTCTATGGTGATGGTAGAGCATCCTCTCCTCTAGGTGTAGAAGATGCCTCCTGTCTATGGTAATGGTAGATCTTCCTCTCCTCTAGGAGTAGAGGATGCCCCCTGTCTTTGGTGATGGTAGAGCCTCCTCTCCTCTAGGTGTAGAAGATGCCCCCTGTCTATGGTGATGGTAGAACCTCCTCTCCTCTAGGTGTAGAGAATACCCCCGGTCTATGGTGATGGTAGAACCACCTCTCCTCTAGGTGTAGAGGATGCCCCCTGTCTATGGTGATGGTAGAACCCCCCCTCCTCTAGCTGAAGAGGATGACCCCTGTCTATGGTGATGGTAGAACTGCCTCTCCTCTAAGTGTAGAGGATAACCCTAGTTTATGGTGATGGTAGTACTGCCTTTCCTCTAGGTGTATGGGATACCCCCTTTCTATGGTGATGGTAGGACCTCCTCTCCTCTAGGTGTAAAGGATGCCCCCTGTCTATGGTGATGGTAGAACCTCCTCTCCTCTAGGTGTAGAGGATGCCCCCTGTCTATAGTGATGTTAGATCTTCCTCTGCTCTAGGAGTAGAGGGTGCCCCTTGTCTCTGGTGATGCTAGAACCGCCTTTCCTCTAGGTGTAGAGGATGCCCCCTGTCTATGGTGATAGTAGGACCTCCTCTCCTCTAGGTGTAGAGGATGCCCCCTGTCTATGACGATAGTAGAACCGCCTCTCCTCTGTCTATGGTGATGGTATTTCTGCCTTTCCTCTAGGTGTATGGGATGCCCCCTTTCTATGGTGATGGTAGAACCTCCTCTCCTCTAGGTGTAGAGGATGCCCCCTATCTATGGTGATGGTAGAGCCTCCTCTCCTCTAGGTGTAGAGGATGCCCCCTGTGTATGGTGATGGTGGAACTGCCTCTCCTCTAGGTGTAGAGGATGCCTCCTGTCTATAGTGATGGTAGATCCTCCTCTGCTCTAGGAGTAGAGGATGCCCCTTGTCTCTGCTGATGGTAGAACCTCCTCTCCTCTAGGTGTAGAAGATGCCCCCTGTGTATGGTGATGGTACGCGATCGGATTGTGGTGCATCGGCATGCACGCGACGGAAATCGGGGGGCGTGGCCGAGCGAAAACCCGATGGATTCGGAAAAACCGCCGCATTTAAAAAAAGAAATTTATCGCTTGGGGCGCGCTCACCTTCACTTGGTCCGGCCCAGTGAACTCCAGCGCGTTCAGATGCTTTTCAGTGCAGCAGCGCCACCTGGTGGACGGTGGAGGAACTACCTTCATGAATCCCGGCCGGACCCGAATTCAGCGCAGAGAACGCTCCACTGGATCGCTAACGGACCGGGTAAGTAAATCTGCCCCAATATTTCATGTATGGTCTGACCAGTGATTTGTATGAGGGCAGAACTATGTCCTTATTATGAGAATATATTCCTCCCTTGATATATTCCATTTTAGTGATCCTTACATTTACAATATCAACATTGAACCTCATCTGCCATTTCTCTGCCCAGTCTTCCAGTTTACATAAATCCTTCTGTAATGTTAAACTATTGGCCGCTGTATTAATTAATTAACAAAGCGCCAAATGCCATGGAAAAGACCAGATACACAACATCCACACCCCCCTTCTTCCTCAGATGCAAATTTGCAGAATTTACAGTCCTGGCTGCAAGTATGCTCCAAGGACAAACCCAACATAATTGACCTGGAACTGCTGAAATTATTTCATGATGCAAGAGGAGGCCATTCTATTTTTTTTTATACCGTATATACTAGAGTAAAAGCCGACCCAATTGTAAGCCAAGGCCCCTAATTTTACCACAAAAACCTGCGAAAACCTATATTTTTTTTTACTTGAGTATAAGCCAAGTTTGGGTTTTCAGCACATTTTTTTGTGCTGAAAAACTAGGTTTATACTCGAGTATATATGGTTATTTATACAAATGTAATTAATTGGAATGGTAGGTGTAATGTCGTGGTAGGAACCCGTATGATGCAGAAGGAACCGACACTGGATCACTGGACTGCAGACTTAGAGACAACTTTATTCCATGCTTCTCCTTGCTCTGTATGTAACAACTGCCCTAACTCAGACTGCTCCTCCTCCTCAGTACATCCCTGTTGCTGGGCAGAACATGCAAAACACATTAACAGTAAAAATATTAGCAGAACACATATAACAACATCACATCCCTCCCCTCCTTACAAAAATTTAAAAAAACATAAACATGGCACTTATATTGACCATAAATACAACAGTCCAATTCCGCAAAAATGTTTAGAGTTCTTAGAAGAACTTAGAAGAAGTGGTTAGAAAATTCACTGAAGAATGTAGTCTGTAAGATGTTCTGGTTGCCGGCGGTTTTCTCGTCTAGGATAGCGTTGAGCTATGCCACTGTCAGGGCTACTTGGAGAGTTTTCTGAGCTAGATGTTGGTGGAGTTGTTAAAGCAGGAACCAATCTCAAATCCGGTGATGGACTATGAACCACACTTTTATCTGGAATAAACTCCTCTTCGTCCAACTCTGGACTAGCTACTCCTGGATCATATCCTTCAAGCTTTTTGAAATGGGACACGTTCCTTGTAACCTGATGACCATGGTGTTGCGCAATGATCATGGTACCTTTGATTTGAGTCACTTTAAAGGGTTCAGGATAATATGTGGAAGACAGTTTGTCACTAGATCTCAACCTCTTAACTAGGACCCAGTCTCCCACATTTATTACTACCTTTTTGTAGCGATCCTATCCTCTATCAGCATATCTCTTTATCCTTTCTTTTGATAAGGAATCCTTGAGAGCCATTGGGGACTCAATGGGAGTTGAAGGGCCATTTGGGAGTTTGATGCGCAAAGTCCTGTTAAAAAGTGCAGTTGCTGGCGGTGTGCCGGTAGAGGGGTGCGGTGTGGCTCTGTACTCTCTAAGGAATTTGTACAATTCTTGTTGCAGATCCCTGTGTTCCATGGTGGCAATCCTGAGAGTTTTGCTAATAGATTGCATGAAACGTTCCATTTCGCCATTGGCCTGAGACCAGTATGGAGTTGTTTTCCTGTGTGTAAACCCAAGATAAGTGGCAAAAGATTTGAAGTCTGCACTATTGAAGGGTAGCCCCTTATAAGTTTTTACTGTTTCTGGTATGCCATATGCAGAAAAGATCTTGCCCAATGTAGGTATAACTGCCCTTGCAGAGGTTGTGGGCACAGGCTCAACAACTGGAAATCTAGAAAAATCATCCATGACCACTAGAAGGTGAGAATGATCAGGCAATGAACAGAAATCAACGCTAACTGTGGTCCATGGACTTTCAGGCAGAGGTGTCATTTGTAGTGGAGCTTGTCTACGGACCACTGTCGCTGCTTGACAAGGAATGCATGCTTTGATGAGGGACTCCACCTTATTGTCAATTCCTGGAGACCATACTTTTTCTCTAAGTAGTTGCTTAGCTTTTACAACTTGTGAAACATTTGAATTGTTGACATTGTTCACCAGCTTTACTAAACCTAGAGCCACTGCACTACTGCAGCTGAGAAGCGTGTCTGCGGTGCAGTCCACTACATAGAACGTGTCTCTTATGGACTTCCCATCAATTGCCAGTTCTGACTGAAATTTACCACACAGGGGTAAGGCAGTAGCTGAACCATAAGGAAATATTTTCAGATTGGCACTTTGCAGAGCAGGTTTGTTCTTAAGACAATCATAGACAGCTTGACTAATGACATTAACAGATGCCCCTGTATCCACAAGCATTTCCACAGGACTGCCATTTATGAAGATGACCTGTTTGGGATTAGTAACTGCATGCACAGTGTGAGAGCCCTCTTCTGTGACAGAGAATAGGTAAGTACTGCTGGATTCATCAGTAGGTAGCACTGGCTGCACTGCATGGACTCTCTGTGACACTGGCTGTTTATTAGGGACAGGGCCTTGTGGTTTAGCTGAGGATCTGCAGACTTTAGCAAAGTGATTGTGTTTCCCACAGTTATGGCAGTCTGCTCCCTTTGCTGGGCAGGTTTTCTGGTGAGGATATGCACCACCACAGTTGTAGCAGGTTGTGCCCTGTGTAGGAGGCATGTGTGGTTTGTGGGTGAGCTTTGCTACATAAGATGGCGGCTCTGGCTCTGTCCTGGTCTCTATGAGTTTAGCCTGACTCTCTGCAGCATCATTTATATGTGCAGTCTCCAGCAACTTTGCAAGAGTCATAGTGGGATCTCTGAGTGCCTGCTTCCTTAGTTTAGAAGAGATGCAGCCCTGTATGATTTGCATTTGAATTTCATTGTCAATGTCTGCAAATTCACAGTATGTAGCAAGATGTCTGAGCCTGACATGATATTCAGCAATGCTTTCTGATGGGGACTGTTTGCACTGTCTAAACTTGAAAACCTCAAAAGCTGGATTTGTATATGGAGAGAAGTGCTTGCTTAATGCTGCTTTACATGGCTCATAGTCAGTGTTATCTCCTGTGTGAGGCAGAGTGGTGTAAATATCATAGACCTGCTCTCCAGCATAGTGCAGCAGCATGGCTTTCCATTGCTCATGGTCCCTGGTGTCTCCTGTGTCAGGCAGATAGATCTGCTCTCCAGCATAGTGCAGCAGCATGGCTTTCTTTCTTGCATTGTCAGTAATGTTCATAGCTTGCAAAAATATCTCAAAGCGTTTCAGCCACTTATTCCAGCATGCTCCTAAATTTGCCTGGGACTGGTGCACATCAAAGGAAGGGAATGCAGGTAGACAGGCCATGGTGGATGCTTATATCACAATCTGGGTGGCTCTTCTGAGTTACTGAAATACCTTTACTTGATAATAGTTTATCCTCGTCGCCAGTTGTGATGTCGTGGTAGGAACCCGTATGATGCAGAAGGAACCAACACTGGATCACTGGACTGCAGACTCAGAGACAACTTTATTCCATGCTTCTCCTTTGCTCTGTATGTAACAACTGCCCTAACTCAGACTGCTCCTCCTCCTCAGTACATCCCTGTTGCTGGGCAGAACATGCAAAACACATTAACAGTAAAAATATTAGCAGAACACATATAACAACATCACAGTAGGGACTTGCAAACTTTACATATTAAACCACATACAAAAACAAAATCTGGATAAAAGGGGTACGCTGGTCACAGTTCACAGAAGGCTACCAGCTCGGGCAGAAATCAGGGATCTTGATGCTTTTATGACTCAGGGTTCCAGGACTGCGAGCAGGATACCGAATCCCATGGTCGCCTGGAGGATGGCAGGATACATGCAGAGTTCCAAATCTGTTGGCAGGCCAAGTCAGGTTCAGGACAGCCGCAACAGTGCCGGTTGGATGCCGGCGGCTGTGCTTATGAAATACATGTGACGTGTAGCCGCGTTTATATACACACCCTGATAACATCCATATGCCTCTGATGACACAATACCCAGACAGGGGTATTGTAGAAATGCGTCAGGCGTAGGGTGTATAGGTGGAATAGGATAACAGATCACCAATGTCCATCAGTAGGGATTCTGGTCCCGCTAATCGGCATAGTGCTAATACCTGAAACAGGATTTAGCACAGCTGCTAGTGTTCAAGCAGCACTTTAGTTCAGTAGTATACAAAAAGTGAGTGAGATCCTATACCGTAATCCAATCTCCCCCTTACATATACTGAAAGCCTGAATTATGTGTATTTATAGTGTGCAACACAATTCTGTCGAGTCGCAGTATTAAATGTGTCACATACTCCGACTATTCACTAACATGCCCCTTTATAGACACATTGGGGCACATTTACTAAGGGTCCGCAGCCGCGAATCCGTCGGGTTTTTCCCGAATATTTCCGCTTTGCGCTGTATTTCACGGGATTGTGGCGCACGCAATCGATTTTTGGCGCAATCGCGCCGACTTTCGCGCGACAGAAATCGGGGGGCGTGGCCACCGGACAACCCAAAGGATTCGGAAAAAAACGCAGAATTTAAAAAGCCATTTGTGTCACAAGATCAAGCACTCACATACACCAGAAAAAAGCAGGTGAACTTCGGCGGACCTCGGCGCAGCAGCGACACCTGGTGAATATCGGCGCACGGACCTTAGTGAATCCCAGCAGAACCCGAATCAGCGTCGGAGAACCCGCCGCTGGATCGCGATTGGACCGGGTAAGTAAATGTGCCCCACTGGGGAAGATTTACTTACCCGGTCCATTCGCGATCCAGCGGCGCATTCTCTGCGGTGGATTCAGGTCCGGCCGGGATTCATTAAGGCAGTTCCTCTGACGTCCACCAGGTGGCGCTGCTGTGCTGAAGAGCGTCGGAACGCACTCAAGTTCACCGGCCTATTCCTAGTGTAGGTAAGTGCAAGCTCCGCGACACTTTTCTCATTTTAAATGTGGCGGTTTTTCCGAATTCGTCGGGTTTTCGTTCGCCCACGCCCCCCGATTTCCGTCTCGTGCATGCCAGCGCCGATGCGCCACATTCCGATTGCGTGCGCCAAAATCCCAGGGTAATTCAGGGGAAATCGGCACAAATCGGTAATATTCAGGTAACACGTCGGGAAAACGGGAATCGGGCCCTTAGTAAATCACCCCCATTTTTTCTGTCATTTTTTCTGCCACTGTGCAAACACTTTTTTACGTGCAAAGTATGACAAAACCAGCGCTGCCAGTTTATTAGATCTGGGCTATTGTGCAAAAGAAACAAAAAACAAAAGAAGCATACAAAATCAACAACACTAACATAGAAAACACGAGGGTGCTGGAACCCACAATAGTAAAACATTGCAGGTTTAACAACTCACCAGAAAAGGGGCCTGAGAAAATGGGCCTGATCCTGGTCTTCATTCACAATACTGTGATAACACAGATATTATCCCTATGCTGGAGGATGGTCATTACGATACCCATAAAGGAAATCAGCCACATTAAAAAAAACAAAAAAAAACCCCAAGAAATACTTCCGCTCCTCTTCACCTTGATCCCGGCACTGTACTTCGCTAGTCTTGACACGCCAGAATTACCTAGAAGAGAAAGTTATAATTAGCAGCACAGAACACAGGGACAAGATGTCCAGCACTCTGAGCTGCTAATTACACCCCTGCACCTTTCCCTCCCATGCTGGCAAAGGGAGGTGATGTCACAAGAGAGATGTAAATTCAGACCTCTCAAGCGACTTCATCTCCCTCTCCCATGCTCCCAGCATGGGAGAGAGAGGTGCGAGGGGGTGCATAATTAGCAGCCCGGAGCACCAGGTTTTTTATGTGGTTAATTTTCTTTAAAATCATACCAATTTCAACTCCTCTTTGCGACAACCAACATAGTCTCTTTGGTTACTTTTCCCAACATATGGGATGATCATAGACCCGTAGTATCAAAGGCTCAACAGGAATCTCTGCACAATAATCACAGAGAAATCCACATGTCATGCTGCAGATTTTCCTTGAAGCCAGTGACCAGCGGAGACTATGGCTGAAATCTCTGCCAAGTCAGACCTGGTCTCAAAAATATAGATAATATAAGAGAGAAATAGATTATTGGGTGATCTCTAGTGCAGCCTCCTATGACAGTAATACCACTGTATACTCTGTATTGTTCCGGCCCTACAGTGATTAACTCATTAGACAGTTGATACTTTGTTGTTCTACTAAACCCAGACGTTATTATTTAGAAAGGTCAAGTCTCCTCAGACTACAACTCCAACTATATCATTACAGAGACTGGAGACAACGCTGTTAGTCACAGGCGGATACGTAGAACGATAGAAAACACATGAGACCTCACGATTTAGAAGTGATTGCCACATATTCTAGATACACGGATATTTGTTTGGTCCTCGGGTACATGAATGTGATAGACAGATTAAAATATATTGTTGATAGATAAAAAAGCAAAAAATAATAGAACAAGCAGCGCTCTAACACACAGCAAATGTGATATGGGTTTACATGTTACAGGTTTACAACATTTTTTATAGACCCTACATCTAATTTCATATCTCTACACTTCATAATCCTTCTATGCATGACAAAGGAAAGGAGGATTCTTAAATACAGAGCAGAAGCCCCAAAGTGGACATAGACCGTATCCGTCAGTCAGCTTTGTATACATTGTAAGGCTTCACTCCCCTTTTAAGTTGATTTTAGAAGGAAGCAGGCCATGGATAACGCAGAAGATCATGACAGTCCTGGTGCCTGGATCTATGAGTAAGTGTCCCTGCTTTATTATGATGGATTTTCATGGTACATTTCCTCTGTCTCTGCTAGCTTTGTTCTGCTGCCTTCTCTCTTTGATGGGTGTATAAAGTGGACAATCCCTTTAAATTTCTCCTAGAACTATCAAATTGACAGGATGTATCCATGTAAAGGGTCTTTGAGCGGTCCTCCCCCTCCTGTGCCCGGTGCTGCTGACTCCTATCATTGATGTAATCAATTCTCTGAATTATTAGACTCTCTCCTCTGTCATGTCCTCACAGTAAAGTCACAGTGAAGACCCTGTTGTTCAGCTGTTGTGGGAAGAGGAGGGTGCGACGGGTCATTCATTCTTCAGAAGCTTCACCTATTGCTAAGGACACCGTGTACACATCACACGCTCCCCAGGGCGTCATTCACACAAGGTGATTAGGATAATGATTTCTGCAGGTTTCTGTTATCAGCTCTCCATAGAGCGGCTGTCACTTATCTAATGCTCCATCACACATTACTCTTCATTATTCCCACATTATGGGTGATAATGATTAGTAAATAATACAAGGGTAGGGGGCGGCCGTCTGCCTTTTATTGCTGGTGTAGAGAGGAACAAAACCATAGATCTGAGTTAGATACAGAAGATGCATGGATGAATATTAGATACATATAGGATAGATGATAGATAAATATTATGAGGTGGATGCCGCCATCTTGGCTGAGATCGTCGCTGCCTGTGACATCATCAGGGAGAGACAATCTGTCGACACCAGGACCAACTGAGGTTGTGAACGTGACCAGCACTCAAGAGAAAGTCCAACGGAAAGTCTTGTCAAATCTTCCTTTATTCGAATAAAAATGCATATTCCAACAAGAGGAGACTACAGGGTTAATGCGTTTCGACATTGAACGTCTTACTCATAACCTTTTATGAGTAAGAACAAGGATTAACAGTAAAACTTCACTGCAAAATTTTTGATCACTTTTACAGTTGACCATTGCAGTCGGCATATGAAGTCCATCTGCAACTACGATTCATCTGTAGGTCAGGTATTCTTAAAGGACAACTGTTATATATTTATATACATTTTTCTCTTACTGCACTGAGCAAAAATAAGCAATTCTCTAATTTACGTTAATTAGCTATATGCAGGTTTTTAGCTGGTAAATAGGTTTTACCTTTGTCATGCTCCCTGGTAACCATGGGAAACTGTATAGAACAGCTAGAAATTACAAGAGGCTTGTTAGGAGGGGCTGTAGTAGGCAAGAGCAATAATGTAGAGGCTTCACTGATGTCACAAGCATGTGACTCATCACACAGCCTGTCCAGTTACAAACATGCACTTCTGATTTATTTGAAAGGCCTTAGTGTTTTGATAAAGGGCCTTGAGTGATGTCACAATCATATGACTCATCACATGCTTGAGATCGGCCAATTATAAGTATGGTGTCCTGATTTATATGAATGCCCTTAGTGCTCTGGCCTCAGTGCCCTAAATTGATGTCACAACCTGGAATTGCCGCTTACTTCAGGAATAGCTGACTATGATTATATAAGAAATCATAATAGATATACAGAGCTATATCTTTGGCTAGGAAGAAGCTAGCAGTATGATAAAGGTATCGTTGGCGTTGTTGTCAAATGTTTTCTCCAGCTGTGCTAAAACTATTTTTTTTCAGTAACTTTAAAAGGAACCTCCCACCACGAATCTACCTATAAAGGTATATTGGGTTATAAGTAGATCTATGGGACGTGAGGATAGCCCTTTTAAGGGCTAATCCTCACGTCCCTGTAACTTTTATAATCCCTATATGTAAATTTTGTTTTGCGGCTACTGGGGCGTGGAGTAGCCACAGCTAAGGCTACACGGCGCGGCTACTCCACGTCCCAGTAGCCTCTTTACTCCTCCTACCCACAATCTTCATGCGCAGAACAGCAGGCCCGCCCCTGTGCGGTCACTGCTCCGAAGCCGGAGCTGCACAGTAGCCGCGCCGTGTAGCTTCAGTAGCTGCATAACAAAATTTACATATAGGGATAATAAAAGTTACCAAAAAAGTGTGGGGACATGAGGATTAGCCCTTAAAAGAGCTATCCTCACGTCTTATTGATCCAGCTACCACTCGATCTACCTTTATAGGTAGATTCGTGGTGGTAGGTTCCCTTTAAGTCATGGACTGCCTGTACAGTGCCAGTAAATGCAAGTTGTGTAATAAGCCATTTAACTAAGCCAGTATGTAACAGCAAGGACAGAGGATGGACCTAAGTGACTCTTTGCTGAAGAAGTTCAGAAGTTTAGATAGAATCCTGAGGAAATGCTAAAGTCATGTGACCATCTCTTATACACCGGTACAAAGACGGCCACTAGATGGCGGTATAAATAAAACATCACTGACACGCACCACGAGACACGAGTACATTGTGAAACTCCTTAGCCACCCAACAAACTATACCCTCCAGTAGCTGAGAGATGATACAGCAGTGATGGGGAACCTTTTAGACACCTAGCGCCCAAACTACAACCAAATGCGACATATTTTTGGCAAAATGCCAATTTAAACAGTAACTTTTCTTTCAGAGGATTAAATTGTATAGGCACCTGAGGACACCAATACAGTAGAAAGAAGGAAGGAGAAGAAGGAGAAGATGTTTAGATTATAATTGTAGCTTCCTTCTAGGGTCCTGGGCTGCCTGGGACTGCAAGAGGCCTTGTGTCCTGTCTGGCCAACTCTGCCCTGGGGTGATGGCAAGGGTGGCCATATAGAGAGCACCAAGTGCCACCTCTGGCATCCGTGCCATAGGTTCGCCACCACTGTGATACAGGAACACTACATATTCACCTCTCCAGGACATTAGGGAGATATTTAAATCTGTTTCTGCCAGAATACTGGAGTCATTTGCACTTAAAATGAAATGCACCACATTTATTGAAAGTTTAAGACCATTTTCAGGCAGTTTTCTGACTTGTCTGAAAAAAGGAAGTGGGCGAGCTGAGGAGCCAGAAAATTCAATCCTTCTAACCTTTTTAAAAACCTGTGAATGTTCTGTTTATGCACAAAAGAGGGATGGAGGGGGCCGTGGCCTCTACCTACACTGACACATTGATTGGGCTTTATGAGACCCGTCTGACTTATCTGACTTCAGTACGAGCTCCAGCATTTAATTCATAAACTTATTAGGATCTTGTAATATAATCTTGCTCAATGCTGGACATTACAGACGGCCAATACCTGCCAACTTTTGGGCTAGAGAAACATGGACAAAAAGTCCCTCCCTTTTTCAGAAACCACACCCATAACACAGGCCCTTACACAGATCATATAATACTCCCTAATGCAACATATAATATCCCTTCTTTAATTTTATTTTCCCTTTACTATTGTGACCTTTCTTCTTCCATCCTCCCTCACTTAGTGGCCTTCTATCCTCCATGCATTTTATATAGTGGCCTCCTGCCCTCCATCCCTTTTATATAGTGGCCTCCTGCCCTCCATCCCTTGTATATAGTGGCATCCTGTCCTCCATCTCTCTTATATAATGGCGCCCTCCCCACATATTCTGGCCTCCTGTCGTCCATCACTATTAAATAGTGGCCTCCTGTCATCCATCCCTCTTACATAGTGGCCCTCTCCTTTCATATAGTAGCCTCCTAGCCTCCATACCTCTTATTGAGTGGCCCCCTCCCCTCATATTGTTGCCCCCTGTCCTCCATCACTATTATATGGTGGCCTACTATCCTCCATCTCGCCTCATAAAGTGGCCTCCTGTATTATACTCCTCTTATACAGTGGCCTCCTATCTTCCATCTCTCTTACATAGTGGTCCACTCCTTTCATATAGTGGCCTCCTGACCTCAATCTCTCTTACTGAGTGGCCTCCTTTCTTCCATGTCTCTCATATAGAGGCCTCCTGACCTCAATCTCTCCTCATATAGTGGTCTTATGTCCTCCATCCCTCATATAGTGCAATGAAGGAGAAGGGGGCAGGACCAAGCAGGGTAGACAATACCTCTACACATCTCTAGTGAGTCGGGCAGAGACCAGAAGGGGGGACAAACCGGGTCAGTGAAGGACAGCCCGGGACATTCTCCCAACTGCCCGGGACAGCAGGAGAGCGCCCCTTCCAATGGGAGTCATGCAGACCTTTCCATAAATGTATAGCAGGTTAGGAAGGAGTAAGAAGGGGTTATCTTGTGCTTTCTATAATTATTCTGTAATAGAATTTGCTAAATATCACCCTATTTACCCGCAGAACTACCATGTTAGGAAATATGATTCTCTGACTAAAAAGTTATATAAATACACCTATAATAATGGAGCGGCATGACATCATTGTGTCCAAAGATTAATGGTTAATCTCCTATTCTAGTGGGTTAATACTTCAAATTATAGCTTTGTAAATTACACACGCAGGGGCGGTATTCATAATCACCCCCTACTGCTCAAATAGCAAAAATATATAGAGGATGATGAATGTAGAATACAATATGCTTAATTACTGTGCATTCTGAATATGGATGCAGAAAGCATTGGAGTTTGTGTGATTCTACTGGGAGTAATGGGAGCAGAGATTTTATTACATGTGAGTATGGGGCATCTTTGTGATTTGTAGTTATGTTCTACTGTACAAATCACTCCTCTATGCAGCACATGTACAGCCCAGTGGGCACCTGAATAACCATGTAAATATCACTGGGCAAGTAATTGACTCTATATTATAGTACATTTGAATACATTTTCTATATTGTTCAAAGCGTAAATCTGAAGTTACCAGACCAAATTTATTTTTTTAGCATTGTTGAATAGAGTCTTTTACAACAAATCCAACGATATCTATAGGGTGCTGCTGGCTTCTTCCTAGTCTAAGATCCAGGTTGTGGCATCATCTAAAGTTACTGAGCCCAGAGCAGCTTCCCGTTCTCTCTGCCATGTAGCTGTATGAGAGGTCCAACTCCTGCGGCAGAAAACATTCCCTAAGCCAAAACACTTCCTCCACCACCTTTCACTGAACTCTTTACACACTTTGGGTTCACTCTTATTTTTATCATCAGACCCAAATAAATTAAACTTGCATGACTACAATAAACTGTGGACCACTTTTCCTCACTTGTTCACACCTCCACAAAGGTGTGTTGGGCCATTTGATTCTTTTTGGTTCTTTTGGTTTGGTCACAGAAAAGTGGGCATTCAGTTCAAACGTTCTTGAGTGTTGTGACACTGTATGATGAGATCAGTGTCTTTTAATTCCAGCTGCAGTGTTAAATTACCCATGGAGATTCTCCACATTATCCTGTCCTCTTTTGCATTTGTCTTTCAAAGGCAACCAGCCTGGTTGGGGAATATGAATGAGTTTGTGATGGTTCCACAACTTGGAACAACCAACTTCTCTAGTTATGGCTTATTTGGTAACCCCTTTGGCCTTCATCTGGACAACCTGCTGCCAACACAATGGGGCACATTTACTTACACGGTCCATGGAGTTCACCGAAAGTGCAATGTCCGATGACAATGTGCCGCAATTCACTAAGATTGTGCCCCCAATATCCTACATGTGTCTCTTCTGCACTCAGGTCCGCCGGTGCTCAACATGTTTTTAGTGGTTCATGTAAGCGCTTGGGCTTTTGAAAGTTAAATCCCATGCTCAGTCTGAATCAATCGGATGATCTGACGACCCGCCCCCCGATTTGTGTCACATGAAAGCCGGCGCAGCTCCCCCAAAAATGTATTGTGTGCGCCAGACACTAGTTAAATACCTGTATAAGCCGTGCAAATCCATGAAAACGGCGAACAGTTCAACGAAAGTGCAATCCGGGACCCTTAGTAAATGAACCCCGATATTTATACAAAGTCAGTGAAAACTGGAAAGTTAGGCGGCAGTTACATCAGGTTTTTCAGATACTGAAAGAAAGTAGCACCAGGTACCAGAATAACACCAACAATTGCAGGTATCTGAACGTGTTGTCTAATTTTGGTCTCCTGTGTCTGTGTTTATATATACTTTGCTTACGTTAAGGTATGTGGGCGTATATATATTTATATGAGAGACAGAGAGATTGATTATGTTTAATATCTTCTATATTGCAAAGGTAGAGCATATGCAAGGATATACACTCTCCGGCCACTTTATTAGGTACACCTGTCCAACTGCTCGTTAACACTTAATTTCTAATCAGCCAATCACATGGCGGCAACTCAGTGCATTTAGGCATGTAGACATGGTCAAGACAATCTCCTGCAGTTCTCCCGAGCATCAGTATGGGGAAGAAAGGTGATTTGAGGCCTTTGAACGTGGCATGGTTGTTGGTGCCAGAAGGGCTGGTCTGAGTATTTCAGAAACTGCTGATCTACTGGGATTTTCATGCACAACCATCTCTAGGGTTTACAGAGAATGGTACGAAAAAGAAAAAACATCCAGCAAGCGGCAGTTCTGTGGGTGGAAATGCCTTGTTGATGCCAGAGGTCAGAGGAGAATGGGCAGACTGGTTTGAGCTGATTGAAAGGCAACAGTGACTCAAATCGCCACCCGTTACAACCAAGGTAGGCAGAAGAGCATCTCTGAATGCACAGTACGTCGAGGCAGATGGGCTACAGCAGCAGAAGACCACACCGGGTGCCACTCCTTTCAGCTAAGAACAGGAAACTGAGGCTACAATTTGCACAAGCTCATCGAAATTGGACAGTAGAAGATTGGAAAAACGTTGCCTGGTCTGATGAGTCTCGATTTCTGCTGCGACATTCGGATGGTAGGATCAGAATTTGGCATCAACAACATGAAAGCATGGATCCATCCTGCCTTGTATCACCGGTTCAGGCTGGTGGTGGTGGTGTCATGGTGTGGGGAATATTTTCTTGGCACTCTTTGGGCCCCTTGGTACCAATTGAGCATCGTTGCAACACCACAGCCTACGAGTATTGTTGATTGAAATGTCCATCCCTTTATGAGACCAATGACCCTGTAACATCTGATGGCTACTTTCAGCAGGATAATGCGCCATGTCATAAAGCTGGAATCATCTCAGACTGGTTCTTGAACATGACAATGAGGTAACACTGGACACAAATGCCTCCACAGTCACCAGATCTCAATCCAATAGAGCATCTTTGGGATGTGGTGGAACGGGAGATTCGCATCTGGATGTGCAGCCGACAAATCTGCGGCAACTGTGTGATCCACATGTCAATATGGACCAAAATCTCTGAGGAGCTTCCAGCACCTTGAGTGTATATGCATTAACACTTATACAACACTGCTACATACATCTATTCCCTCTTACACAGCTCTGCTACATACATCCACTAACTCAGACACACACTTCTCTTATACATACCATTGTCCCGACCAGCAGAATATCTTATATTTCCACTAGTTCAGAACTTTGTTTTGGCCATTTTTTTGCATAAAGCAATTGTTTTAGGTATCTCGTAGTCTGACAGCACATCAGCCGATATTGATCGCATCTGTTGCACCTGTTGGGGTAATACACTATGCAGTGGATGTCTAGTTTTTGCAACTATTACCTTACATTTGTGGAGGCATCCATTACTCCAGATTTCATCATATGAACACATCTTTCCCCTATCGTTCCTTGGTCCTCCGGAATGAATTTAGTTAGTCTGGAGGAAAGTATTTTATCTTTAAGACATTTCACAGCCTTATCTATAAAAAGAAAACAAAAAAAAGAAAACCCACTTGTATCCATGTAAGTTACTGGAGCAATAATGTTTATTGAACAGCTACAATTATTTCAGGTTATAAAAATATAGCGGGGGTTGTACAGGTGATGGTAAAAATACAACGCTGCGCGATTTACCAGCGGGCGGGAAAACGGATTATGATCTAAACTAAGAATAAAGACAAGAAGCCGCCGAAAGTCAATTACATAAATGGTGTGAAAGTAAGAAGCAGGCGAGGAAATCCTATTACAATAACTGCGAGATATAAAATATCCCTGGAATTACAGCTGCGCCACGCAGGGAACTCACACTAGCCTTAAAGGGGAAGTGCGGAAGTTATCACAGCCCTACATGGGCAGAATGGCAGACATCATATTACAGGGGGTGGATACTGGGTAGTGCCTCTGGGTTATCAATATTTTCATAACCCCTATTTTTTCCTTCTTGAATGTTAGACAAGAGGCTCTTACCCATTTCTGTAGGAATTGCGGAAACTGCCGATGGTAAGGGGGTTAAATTATAGAATCTCAGACTGCCTAGGATTGCTAAGGGTTAATGTCATCTATCTGATCTGTGATGGCACAGAGGTTAATGTCATCTAAGCTATGATGGCACAGAGGTTACTGTATACACCTCGGATGATGTTGGGATTAGGTGGCCCTGGTGTTGTATTGGGTTGGTGTGTGAACCCCTGGTGATCTAGGGTGGTGTAGGGATTTACACATTAAGGAATGGCAGTGGCAGAGACTTGTCTCAGGTCTCCCATGCTGTGGGACATCAGAAGCAGAAGAACCAGGATGACATTAGCTCTTGACGATTTACTCATGGCTAAGAAGCATATGGGAGAAATCTCCTGCTTCTGCCTCGCCTATTTGGCTTTTCAGAGGAGTTAATTACATTTAGGTACTAACAATCCCCAACAATATGGATTAAGTAAGTGTCTGACATTTAAATGTAGGCTTCCTTGAGCCCCAGGCTTAGGTTTCTTCTTAGAAGTGGCAGTAACCGAGAAGACGGCCAGTTTGATGGCATTAATCCTGCCGAACCAAGCGAGTTGTTCTTCACTCATGTATCTTCTGGAAATGGCTGGTTCAGAGTAAATGACATGGTGCAGAATAAGGTCCCTTACACACTGGCAAGTGTTCTGGCTGGAGAGTCCAACCCGAACCCTGACAATCAGAACTGAACTCAGCATGTCAGTTTGGTTCCGGTTGTCATCGTTTGGACCGGAAGTTCCAGCCAGCACATGCTGCTAGTATGATGTGAGCTGGATTCATCAAACTCACTGCTGTGTAAGGTACATAAGGCAGATTTTTCCACTAGAAGTCCTGAGGTCTACATATTCCTTTGGGGTAGCTTAATATTCCTGGGACCATCTTACACCTTAACCTAAACCACAAGTAAGTCAAAACGTTTCCTATAGATCAATTATAGTCTTTCATAGTCTTTCATAGTTTATACGGTTGAAAAAAGACACATGTCCATCAAGTTCAACCAAGAAAGGGAAGGGATTGGATGAGGAAGGGATTTAGGGGAAACAATTCTATATAACATAACCATCAATGTTATTTAGGTGTAAAAAGGCATCTAGACCCTTCTTGAAGCTCTCTACTGTCCCTGCTGTGACCAGCGCCTGAGGCAGGCTATTCCACAGATAAATTATGTCCTCCCCCAAAAATTTTAAGGTGAAAGATTAGACACAGCCCAAAGACCAAGGAAACAATGAAAACAGAATTGAGCATTTACCAATTTACTAAAAATGTGTCCTCCTCTTCTATCTCTTGTTCTACAAGAATCAAGAGGGATTCTTCCATTGTAGGGACAAGAGTTGTGAACCTTTCCTGGCTTGTTAAGTTTGGATAAGAGGATGAAACAATTAACGTCTCGCACTTTTTGGGATGTCCTGACTATTACAGTCTTCTGTCATTGGCGTCAAGACGTCAAGCTGTTTCTTCATTCAAAGTTTACAAACATCCTCGGGTTATTGGTAAAATGTGGAGCCTCGGCGGAGCTCAGGTGCTCTGAATTAGCTTGACGATTAGCAGAACGGTTCCAGTCTATGAGCAATAACAAAGATATGTGAGTTTTTCAAAATGAGCAAAACTTTCTCTCCCTCGTGCTTTGCCTGTCAAGTAAGATGAGAAGAATGGGAAGATTTGATATTAGAGACGCTCAGATAAATAAGCGGTCATGACCCAGTGATTGCGTAGACTTAAGTTCAGAAAACAACTAACTGTCAGACACTTGGAGAGGTGGCACCTCATTGGACTGAGAGAAACAAGATGGTCAATTTATGAGGTTTTCTACAGCTCAAAATTCCTCAAAATGTGTGCACTACCCACAAGTAACCACGAGAGTCCTTTTATGGCCAAATGGGCAAAACCCATCACCATTGAGCTGCCATTCTGGTTTTCATCCTGAACTTTTTCCCCTGTGGTTTCGGACAGAATCAGTAACGTGTATGTAGGCATGGCCTTACAGATGACCGGAGGGGCTACTTTTTGCTTGTATTTCTCCATTGATTTGTAATCAAAAGAACAGCAAACACAATAAACCCAGCAGCACTGATGCAATAAGAAAGACCCACATGTAGTGATTTGCTGTGTCTCCCCATGATTGAGTAACTAGTGACAAGTACTATCGTCTTGCCTTCGGTTCCCCGTACTCAAATTGCTGACTACTCATCTGACCGTGTAACAGCAATCTGGACATTGTAATAGTCAAGATCTATGATATTAATAGCTCATGTTGACTATAGATGTGGAACCAGAAATTTTATCTAGACAGATGAAACAATTTTCTCCTACAAGTACAGACCTTGTGTAGTTAGTTTTTAATGCACTTTATTCAGGAATGTAGCTTATAGCTCTGAAACTCTGAAAAAAGCAAATATGGTTGATTTATTTTATCATCTTAACATTGTCCATTATGAGTAGGCTCGGACTAGCACACAAATAGGACACCTTCTAACTTCTGTGTGCACCTCTGTGAACTCCGTCCCCCGACAACACATCCAACTCTATCTGCATCTTCTGAATTGATGTTCCAGAGATCTTCAGCTACCCTCAACATCAATGTAACTCTCTGCTGATATGCGCAGCAGGCTGGTAGACGCTTTATGATGATGTCATCACCAGCCGACCTGTTGTAGAGAGCAGCCGAAAAAGAGGAGGAAAGAAGAGCTGCTGGGGAATGTGGATAGGTGAGTGTCTAGTGTTTATTATTTTTTACACTGAAAAGTGGAGAGGGGCCACAATATGAGGGAGAGATGAGAGGAGCCACAATGTGAGGAGGAGGTAAGAGGGACCACAATATGAGGGGGAAATGAGAGGGACCACTCTATGAGGGTGACATGAGAAGAGCCACAATATGAGGGGGAGATAAGAGGGACCACAATGTGAGAAGGAGATGAGAGGGACCATAATATGAGGATAACATGAGAGGAGTCACAATATGAGAAGGGACACAATATGAGGGGGAGACAAGAGGGAGCCACAATATGAGGGGGAGATGAGTAGGGATACAAGATGAGGGGGGCCATAATAGGAGGAGGAAATGAGAGGGAACCACAATATGTGGGGGAGATGAGCGGGGGACATAAAAATGAGGAGGAAATGAGGGAGGCCACAATATAAGGGGGAGATGAGTAGGGATACTAGATTGGGGGAGGAATAAAAATGAGGAGGAGATGAAAGAGGCCACAATATGAGGGGGAGATGGCGGAGGCACACATGGCTTTTAGGTACTGCTTTATGGTGTACCTTTAGGCCATGTTCACAAGATGCGACTGAATTGTGCTTTGAAACATATTACAAGTACATCATCTGAAAAATAATTGTTGCTACTTATTGGACTTTGGACTTCGTTTCTTCGTGGCCTAATAATGTGGCATTAATATTCTCTCGTAGCAGCAGGTGGACCCCCAGAATCTATTTCACCGATGGGCCCAAGGTGACCTGGTTTCCAAATATGACCATGTGCATGAGTCCTAAATCTCACTTGTCCCAGATCTGGTGTCTTGAGACAAGTTGTTAGTATGTCTCCCATAACCTGCATATAGAAAGTATAAAGAATATTATACGTATATACTTTATTTTGAATATAAAGGATATTGAAAGTTATTGACAAGTAAGACCCTTTAAAAAGGTTAAATACTAACAAACACAAAGTCATCAATCCTACTTTCTTAGCCATTTCCAATTGATCATAAACCTTATTAAATAGAAGTTAGAGATCAAAGAAAACCCCATGTGTCTTCCGGTTTCTTATTTCTTCCATATTGATATCTTTTCATGTCATAAACGCCAGCCGGATACATTATTCCCGGATTGTAATTAACCCCAGACTTTCTTCTCTCTATTACTTTTACTGTAACTCTCAGGGGACCAATTATGAAATAATCATCTGCTGGATCTCGAGTCCCCTGATAGCATTTATAACCACGTCCTCCTGGTATTAGAGCCATTAATGTCCCTTAACAGTCGGATACCCAGACCGGCATATCCCGCACTGCAGTGCGCCTTATTATCATCTGACATCCCAATGTATAAATGGACACTACATAGACTATAAATAGCTCGACTTCTGAAGGTCGTCTATTTGGACATCTTCCATAATAAGATGACGTCTTGTTTCTCCATAAAGGTATTGGTGTCATCAGGATTCAAGATAATTTGCTGCTCTGTGTAATGTATAGCATACTAACAAGAACACTGAAAAAATACCGAGCACCACCATCGTAGTGGAGATGGACCAGGACAAAACTACAGATTTATGGACCCCCCAAAAATAATCCTTGGGTCCTTATGAAATTTATCCATTTGCGCACCAACTGAGGCACATCTGTACCTTTCAGCATCACATGCCCATCTATAGTATGTGATGCTAGCAGCCAGGATTGTTGCTAGAGTCTTAATTATAGAGGTAAAGGACCCTCTATATAGAGGTATAAGTACATGTGTAGTCATATTTAGTGTGTAGTCATAACTAGCAAATCTGCTGCTAGTTTTGGCAATTTACAGTAAACTCGTTACAGGGAGGAGCACATGTCTGAAATCATAAATCTCAGTGCACAGAGCAGGTGGTAGGATTTATGATACTTAGACTGCCAGACATGAAAGTGTTGTGAGAGAGGCCTACGCACCTTCCTTGCTTTTAAGAACTGTAAAACCTGCAACTGCTGTGACCTCTAAGGTTTATGTAGTTAAAAAAGGCCCCAAAGCAAAGTCCTAAATCATTATCCATTACACTTTGGTATATATTCGACAAACAGAACATAGGTGTAGGGTAATGATTCCTCTCAATCTATTTTAATGACCTTTAGTTTATTTCCCTACCTTTATATCTAATAATTTGATTTATACCTCTGAAGAGGAGTCAGACAACCACGGATGGGAATCATCCATCCTTAAAGAGCCCCTTAGCACCCCCCTCCATTCAACACCAGCCGAAACAAGGCAGGACTTTTAAAATTCAAGTTGGTCCACAGGCCTAATGTCTTCCATCATCATATTACTCGCCAACCCAGTATAGACTGTACAGTGAGGGCAGGAGACTGGATACAACAAATTAAGAAAAAACAAATTGAAGCAACAGTGGACAAGCAGTAGGATGACAATTTTAGGCATCATCACCACCCACACACTTTAAATAAAAACAAAATCACACTGATGCTATGGGAAATTACCCAAAATGAAGCATTGACCAGCCAGAAGTAACAATTTTGACTTTAAGATGTGATATTCAGCCCATGTAATACTCTGGAAACTACTGTTGGACAATGCAAACCCAACTGGGTCACATTTACTTACCCGGTCCGGAGGAGTTCCCGAAAGTGCATTGTGCGCCCGGAATGCACTGTGCCGCAATTCACTAACATCATGCGCCCGATTTCCTGAATGTGTCACTTCCCCGCTCAGGTATGACAGAGTTTACCATCTTCTTCCTGGTGCATGTAAGTGCATGTCTTGCGACACAATTTTAAATGTAAATCCCACGGTTTGTCCGAATCAGTCGGATTGTCCGACGGCTCGCCCCCCGATTTGTGCCGCATGATAGCCAACGCAGCTGCACCAAAATCAGATTGTGTGCGCCAAAATCCCCTTCTAAATGCCTGTCCGGCGCTAATCCGAAAACGTCGGAATATCTGACTAAATTGCGGTCCGTGGGACTCTTAGTAAATGTGCCCCACTATCTCTCCTTATCAACATCATGCTCTTTTTGGTGTCTTTCACTAGAGTTGATTACTCCATGAAATGGCAACAAAAATTTTGGTAAATTCTACTAATGACTTTTATCTTGGCTCATGACTATCTACTCCAGACCATTAAAACACAGAAACCAGGGTAATAATGGTCCTGCTCCTGACCCCATGGTTAGAGTGCAATCTCCCATGCAATCTCATTGACAATGGCGTAGATCCTCAAGGGTTAAAAAAAACTGAAATGCAAAATAAGCAATTAAAAAAAGAGAAAGTTCTGTGATTATTTCTGTCTTATGTAACGTCTATGAATATTTCAATTGCACATCCACTTTTCTACATGAATATTTTATGTCAGGGAACATCCAGATTATTTGTAATTAGAAGTTGCACCGATTTACCTGTATGTTTTGCTTCTAGGGTCTCTTGGGTTCTTACGAGAAGATTTTGTTTGTTTTGTTGTTTATTTGCAAAATTTTGCTTGTTGTCCCAAGGAAAGAGTTTGTAAGACTATAGATAAGAGACCAGAAAGTGATATGAAACATCAGATACATATAACAAAAACATTCCAAACCAACTTTTTACATTTTCTTTAGCTTCCATTCTGTGGAATGGAGAAGACATACAATGTACATTCATTTAATGTACGTTAATTAATTTAATTTTTTATCTATGTAGATCTAACATATAGGTGATCATTTACTAAGGGTCGCAGATCGCAATTTTGTCGGACTTTGCACCTTTTTCGAGGATTACATGGCTTGGATAGGTTTTTAACAGGTGTCTGCACTCAATCGTTTTTTGGCGGAGCTGCGCTGCTTCCATGCGACACAAGTTGGGGGAAGTGCAGACGGATGATCCGACTGATTCGGACTGAGCGCAGAATTTAACTTTCAAATTGTGTCGCAAGACAATGCACTTACATGCACCAGGAAGAAGATGGTGAACTCCGGGGACCTGAGCGGGGAAGTGATACATGCAGGATATCGGGCGCACGATCTTAGTGAATCGCAGCACAGTGCATTATCTTCAGACAATGCACTTTTGGTGAACTCCGCGGATGGGTAAGTAAATATGCCCCATAGTTTCACTTATATCTTACATCTTGATGTAATGTTTTCTTGGTGCACTTTGCTTCATGCCGTTATGACACAATTCTGTCGAATTCCAGACATTAATGTGTGTCGCAAACTATGGAAAGACACTACCGCGCCCCTTTAAGGGGAAAAACTTTTCTAAAGTGTCAGACAAAATGCAACCACGGCACAAAAGTGTCACAAAGACATAATAAATACATGCACAAGCTCCAAAGACACTTTTTTCAAGACAAAAAACTGAGGCAGACACAATAATATATCTGGGTCAATGTCTACTATGAAGAATAGGACTATGCCAGTCCTCAGGCCACCAAGAGCGGTATTATATACAGTAAATACCGTGTATGTTGCATGATGTGTCACAGCTTGGACTAAGGAGTCCAAAACTGGCTTTGGAGGCAACATAAGCACAAAAATTTAATCTGGGCTTTACACTTAATGGGTTCACATGGTCGAGCACCAGCACTCAAGCCAAGACTGACATTTTGCCCAGTCGAAAGATTCCCGGTGGGCCGCACACGAAATGGGCTACACTGATAACCTTTGTCCACTGTGGTCTGGGCCTAAACCATAAATCAGTGGCTCACTAGACAGCTATGTCCGTTCTTTAAACAGTTCAAGTGGCTTCATCTCCACATACATGGAACCACTACTGAGGACAAATGATCAATTAGCTGTCCAGAGGTCATGTCTCCCGAGAGACCTTGACCTGAGAATAGGTTTTTCTTATCCCAGCCTCCTGCTACAGACCTGTTAGCTCTAGAAACTGTTAGAAAGTATTGGGAAGAAGTAGTGTAATATTGTGTTTGTATGATGTAGCACTGTTGAATATGACTGGTTCAACGCATTAACCAGACGTGATAACCGACTCCTGCCCTAGGAGCAGGACTCAAAACAACTAAACCATATCCTTTGGTAAAATCCCCCAAAATCCTTTTTTAAAAACAGATATTCAGATGCGTGGCAAGCACTATAGCGTACACGTTTCAACCATGACCATGACTAAGAACACTCTCATTCGAAACAAAGTAGATTGTCCAATGTCCCCACCCCTTCCCAAAGCAAGACTAGCCCCACACAGGTCTACATCCACCTTGGCAAGTTTGACCACAATGGCATGAATTATCCAGCCTGCTTTCTATGGTGTACATGTATAATGCTACCTACAGTGATGCATACTGCTCAGTATACAGTGAGGTAGAGAAGTCCATTTCTCCTTCTTTGTGTAATATTTTTGGACTGTCTCTGTTCTGGAATAGCTGTACCCTTGTACCCAGAGAAAACTCCATAAATATATGGGTGGAGAGGTTTGGTGGAGAAACTGAAAGTCTTGACCTCAACCCATCAAAAACCTTTGGTATCAACAGGAACGTAGATTAGGGTCTTCACCTAGATCAGTGATGGCGTACCTTTTGGAGACAGAGTGCCCAAACTACAACCAAAATCCACTTATTTACCGTGGAGTGCCAACATGGCATTTTAAGCAGTAACTTATTGCTACCTGTTTTTCCACATCTTTCAATCGTATTGGCCCCTGAGGTCATCAATACAGTAGAAAGAAGGAGGGCAAATTCAGACTCTCGTTGTAGCTTCTCTCCAGGGTCTCTCTGTACAGGAAGAATGGTTGGTCCAGCAGGAGGGCCTCCAAAGATAATGCAGTTTCGTCCACACCTTTTTTCCCACAGTTTAAAACAGCCAATGAAGTATCTCTTTATTTGGTGAACTAAGTCCTAGGGTGATGGTCTGAGTGCCCAAAGAAAGAGCTCTGAGTGCCACCTCTGGCACCCGTGCCATAGGTTCGCCACCACTGACCTAGATCATTGTCTGACCTCAAAATCACATCTTCTCCACTGTAGTAAGAACTAAACCAAGAACTTGTCCTTAAATAACGTAGAAAAAAATTATATATGGTCTTCTCAAATATCATCCAGAAACATCTCCATTTTTGGGAAGCTATGCGGCCAGTCCTATGATTGAGTTTTGGGACCACCATTTCTTGATTGATGAAGAAGGAGCCTGAGATGAGGTTCCCTGAGAGTTACAGGCGCCATTTATACTTCCTTATAGACGATACCTGATTCTCTGCTGAAATAAAAGAATGTGGGTAATGGACACAAGATCCGAGCAATCAGCGAGGTAGAGACATTTTTCTTGAATGTAAACTACATCTATAGCGAATATGAAATCCGGGATATAGAAGGAAAGTGGGAAAATAACATTTCTCTTCTTCATTTTAACTCGGTGTGTCATGCCTGGCCTTATCCTGGGCAACATGGGTGATAAATGGGTAAAAAAACAGAATAATAAGCACTTTATAATGAAAAAAATATATAAAAAATATTGTCTTTCTTATATCTTATACTCATTAGCCTAGAAAACGTATTATATTACTGGGGAACACAATCACACTAATGACAGAATAATGGTCTGTTCATGGAAAGTGTAAAAAGGAAATCGAACATGAATCAAAAAGGAACCTCAAACATTCACTGAGAATTGTATAAGAATCTGATATGTGCAGCAAATGAGACACCTCATTATATATATATATATATATTGGGCCACATGTATTACTCGTTTTTTCTGTTGTTTTTGCGCCTTTTCATTCAGGCGCACCGTTTTTGCACCATTTTTGAGACTAAACGCCAAACTAGCCGCGCAGCAAAAATAACCAGCTTTCCCTCATCTATCTTACCAATCCAGATGTTTTGCTGCGCCTAATGATATTCATCACTTGCAACGTTTTCATTTAGGCGCAAAAACGGGTGCAAAAACACTCCAGCCCGAAGGTGGCGTTAACTGAGAAGTGACACTGAGCCCCTTTGCAGAACAGCTCATTTCTAGCAGAGCTCAGCCAGACACTGCAGACACTAGTACATATAATAGATACATTAGATACATTACAGACAGGAGCTGCAGACTCTATTTACAGGTCATTACCTTCTATTTACAAAATATTCTGCAAAACGCTGAGCTCAAAGCAGGACAGGAGAGAAGTTTGCAGAACTTTGCAGAATGTTGCAGATACTACAGACAAGTGTCCCCCATGTAATTCTGCACAGTATCACCAGTGTGTCTGAGGGGGATACTGTGCAGAATTACAGGGGTGCAGCAGGAGACCAGCACTGGGGGATCCCCTCCAGGAGAAGCCCCTGCTGAGGAGGTCACTGGGTGCAGGGTGTCACACACCTGGGTGCTGCTGAGGAGGTCACTGGGTGCAGGGTGTCACACACCTGGGTGCTGCTGTGAGTGTTATCTTCATGCTGGGCTGTGGGAGAAGCAGAGAGGAGCTTGTAGCAGAATGACATGTAACTGCACGAATCTAACATTGCGCCTAAACTGCGCCAAAATTGCGCCTAAACTGTGTTAAAGTAAAGTGATTAATAAGAGGCAGAAAATATACTTATCACAGATGGTTGTAGCTTGTGATAATTCTGGAAAACAGTGCGCCAGAATTTAGGCGCAACTACTACACTTAGGCGCACAAAAGTGATAAATGTGGCCCAATGTTTTATGCTTGAAAAAGGTGAAAATGCTCACCGAAATGTCACACTTTTTGAAATAAAGATCACCCTGCTTTGATTCTACATTGGAGTGCTGCTGCATTTCCTGAAACTATCTATCTATCTCGTTGCTGAAAGCAGTAGAAACAAAAACTGAAACTAATTGACATTTGTTCCGATTTTTGCATAATTATGAGTCGTTATGGGAGAATACCTGAAAGAGAGAACTTTCCGCATAATTACAGTAAAGACATTAATCATGCAGAAGTCGTTAGATGAACACATAAAGTTCTGCCTGTTTAACTATTCGCACTCCTATAATGATCCCGAAGTCCCCCCTCCTTCCCCTCCTAAATGCCAGGGGCACCTTCTATAACATACGGTGGTATTTCAGCATCCGAGTACCCAGCCGGCTCGCCTCGCTCCCACGCATCTCACATCTATTAACATCAACAGACTCTTTCATTACTTTGTAGAAAAACCTAGACACCTCTTGCGCGATCCTGTCCTTTCTGTCTGAGAGCTAATTATTTGGAGGCTTCTAAGTTTAGTTCGTGCGGAAGATGTATAGATCGTGTCCTGCAGTTCATGTTCGCTAAATGCTTTTGCAAGTTCTACTTAAAGGAGAAATTTTAATTCTGATTAATGGAATTAATGGTCATCTAATGGACAAGTCACATACATGTATACACAAACCTATGGATGGGTATTGGTGCGGGTTGGGTGCTCTTTGGGTTAGTTACAATAGATTCTCTTGTATGATAATATGTTATGTAAAAAAAATTATATTACATGTATAATCAGTAATGTAGATTTCAGCATTAGCTGAGTCAATACCTAATGACTTGCAAAGTTATGGGGGAAGCATCTATATATTAATAATAATCCTTTATTTATATAGCTCACACAGATTACGCAGCGCTGCACAAAGCATGACAAATTGGTTCCTGTCCCCAGTGGGGCTCACAATCTAAACAACCTAACAGTATGTTTTGGAGTGTGGGAGGAAACCGGAGGACCTGGAGGAAACCCACGCAAACACGGAGAGAACATACAAACTCTTTGCAGATGTTGACCTGGGTGGGATTCAAACCCAGGACCCCAGCACTGCATGGAAGAAGTGCTACCCACTCAGCCACCGTGCCACTTATATTATATCGCAATCCATTAAAATCTAATGTGGCAATGAGCATAACGCTCATAACATTTGTCAAACACTTCTGCTAAACCGTTAATCAAATATCTGGTGGTCCACCAGTCAGTGGGTTAGCATAACGTGTATGGACAGCCATCTGAAAACCATTTTATCAGCAATTATCATGATTGAACCTGATTTATTGCAAAATTCAACTCTTTGTACTTCTATAAAGTGAAAAATTGCTTGTATATTATGTATATGCAAGCACAAAGCCCAGTTATTAAAGGGGTTTACATCAAGGCCATCAATTACAGTTTTTTTATAGGATGAACTGCAGTGCTGTATTGGGGTTAATATCAAAGCCATGAATTGCACAATCGCAGCGCTGTAATGGGGTCTACATTAAGGCCATCAATTACAAAACAGTAATGGGGTCTACATCAAGGCCATTATCTGCAGAACTCTGATGAGTTGAATATCAAAGACATCAATTGCACACATCAAGGCATTCGATTTCAGTGCTGTAATGGGGTCTACATGAAGGCCATCAATTACGGAACAGTAATGGGGTCTACATCAAGGCCATCAACTGCAGTACTGTGATGAGCATAAGATCAAAGCCATTCATTTTAGTGTTTTGGGTTTACAGCAAGGCCATCATCTGCATTTATTACATTTTACAGGCAAATATGATAATATTATTCTTACTAACATATGAGTATATTCTGTTTTTTAGGATCTTGTAAATTATGTATAAATGGCCAAATGTATCTGTTGGTTTTGTGCCTTTTCATACTGAAAGATTCGAAGCCGATGTATAACCTATAACCAGCAAGGTCTGATGGGACCAGGCAGGTATATAAACTCTAGGGCACACCTCCCACAGAAGAGTGGATGAGCTGTCCATCACACCAGTAACCCCGTGCTGGACAGGACTAAGCTAGAGGGAGCCGGGTGTGGCTGAACTAACAAAAAGGCTAAACCACAGTTCACACACAGGAGACACAAACAGTTATTAACGTCTTCTTGGACGCAATCTGCGGACAGCCGAAGACGCCGGCACAGATATTACACAAGCAGAGTGCACTGTAAGCAATCCAAAAAGGAAAATGTGAAGTTCATGCAGAAAGAGGGTCTATCATTTGTATAATGGGGCAGTGTCCCATCACTACTGACAATAGATGATGTCACAGCTTATCTCCTCCCCCTCCCTGTACAATGACCTCTATATAGATAACACTGACCCATCATTACATCACTACTGACAATAGATGATGTCACAGCTATCTCCTCTCCTCCCTGTACAATGACCTTATATAGATAACATGACATCATACATCCACTACTGACAATAGAGATGTCACAGCTTATCTCCTCCCCTCCTGTACAATGACCTCTATATAGATAACACTGACCCCATCATACATCACTACGGACAATAGATTATGTCACAGATTATCTCTCCCCTCCCTGTACAAGACCTCTATCTAGATAACAATGACCCATCATTACATCACTCGACAATAGTGATGTCACGCTTATCCTCCCCCTCCCTGTACAATGACCTCTATATAGATAACACATGACCATCTTACATCACTACTGGACAATAGATGATGTCACAGCTTATCTCCTCCCCCTCTGTACAATGACCTCATATAGTAAACATGACCCATCATTACATCACTACTGCAATAGATGATATCACAGCTTATCCCTCCCCCTCCGTACAATGACCTCTATTAGTAACACTGACCATCATTACATACACTGACAATAGATGATATACAGGTATCCCCTCCCCCTCCCTGGTACAATGACCTCTATATAAATAACACTGACCTCATAACATCATACTGAACTAGATGATATCACAGTTATCTCCTCCCCCTCCTGGACAATGACCTCTATATAGATAACATGACCCATCAACATCACTACTGACAATAGATGATGTCACAGCTTATCTCTCCCCCTCCTGTACAAGACCTCTATAAGATAACCCTGACCCATCATTACATCACTACTGACAATAGATGATATCACAGCTATCTCCTCCCTCCCGTACAATGACCGCTATATAGTAAACACTGACCCATCATTACATCACTACTGACAATAGATGAGTCACAGCTTATTCCTCCCCTCCTGTACAATGACCTCTATATAGATAACACTGACCCATCATTAATCACTATGACAATAGTGATGTCACAGCTTATCTCCTCCCCCTCCCTGTACAATGACCTCTATAAGATAACACTGAACCATCATTACATTCACTACTGACAAAGATGATATCACAGCTTATCCCCTCCCCCCTCCCGTGACAATGACCTCTATATAGATACACTGACCCATCATACATCACTACTGACACAGATGATATCACAGTTTATCTCCTCCCCCTCCCTGGACAATGACCTCTATATAGTACAAGACCATCATTTATCACTACTGACAATAGATGATGTCACAGCTTATCCCCCCGCTCCCTGTATAGCTTATCTCCTCCCCCCTGTACAGACTCATATATAGATAACACTGACCCATCATTACATCACTATGACTAGAGATGAGTCACAGCTTATTCCTCCCCTCCCGTACAATGACCTCTATATAGAAACACTGACCCATCATTATATCCCTACTGACAATAGTTGATATCACAGCTTATCCCATCCCCCTCCCTGACAATGACCTCTATATATAACAATGACCCATCATACATCACTACTGACAATAGATGATATCACAGTTTATCTCCTCCCCCTCCCGTACAATGACTCTATATAGATAACAATGACCCATCATTACATCACTACTGACAATAGATGCAGTTTTGTCACAGCTTATCTCCCTCCCCCTCCTGTACAATGGACCTCTCTATAGATAACACTGACCCATCCATTACTCACACTGACAATAGATGATGTCACAGCTTATCTCCTCCCCCTCCCTGTATAAGCTTATCTCCTTCCACCCTCCCTTACAAGACTATATATAGATTAACACTGACCCATCATACATCACTACTGACAATAGATGATGTCACAGACTTATCTCCTCCCCCTCCCTGTACAATGACTTCTATATAGATAACACTGACCCATCATACATCATACTACAAAGATGATGTCACAGCTTATCCCTGCCCCCTCCCTGTACATGACCTATATAGTACACTGACCCATCATTACATCACTGACATAGATGATGTCACAGCTTATCTCCCCTCCTGTACATGACTCATAATAACACTGCCCATCATTACATCACTACTGACAATAGTGATGTCACAGCTATCTCCTCCCCCTCCTGTACAAGGACCTTTATATAGATAACACTGACCCATCATTACATCACTACTGACAATAGATGATGTCACAGCTATCTACTCCCCCTGTACAATGGCCTCTAATAGATAACAGTGACCCATCATACATCACTACTGACAATAGATGATGTCACAGCTTATCCCTCCCCCTCCTGTACAATGACCTCATATAGATAACACTGACCCATCATACATCACTACTGACAAAATGATGTCACAGCTTATCTCTCCCTCCTGTACAATGACCGCTATATAGATAACATGACCCATCATTACATCACTAAGACACTAGGGATGTAACAGCTTATCTCCTCCCCATTACATGACCTCTATATAGAAACACTGACCCATCATTACATCACTACTGACAATAGATGAGTCACAGCTTATTCCTCCCCCTCCCTGTACAATGACTCTATAGATAACACTGCCCCTATCAATACATCACTATGACAATAGATGATGTCCAGCTTATCTCCTCCCCTCCTGTCCAATGACCTCTATATAGATAACACTGACCCATCATTACATCACTACTGACAATAGATGATGTCACAGCTATTCTTCCCTCCCCCTCCCGTACAATGACCTCTATATAGATAACACTGACCCATCATTACATCACTACGACAATAGATGATGTCACAAGCTATCTCCTCCTCCCTGTACAATGACCTCTATATAGATAACACTGACCCATCATTACATCACTACTGACAATAGATGAGTCACAGCTTATCCTCCTCCTCCTGTACAATGACCTCTAATAGATAACACTGACCCATATACATTCACTACTGACATAGATGATGTCACAGCTTATCTCCTCCCCCTCCCTGTACAATGACTCATATATAACACATGACCCATCATTACATCATATGACAATAGATGATGTCACAGCTTATCTCCTCCCCCCTCCTGTACAATGACCTCTATATAGATAACACTGACCCATCATTACATCACTACTGACAATAGATGATGCCACAGCTTATCTCCCCCCCCCTCCCTGTACAATGACATCTATATGGATAACACTGACCATATTACATCACTAATGACAATAGATGATGTCACAGCTATCTCCTCCCCCTCCCTGTACAATCTCCCTGTACCTCTATATATATATAACACTGACCCATCATTACATCACTACTGACAATAGATGATGTCACAACTTTTCTCCTCCTCCTCCTCCGCCCTGTACAATGTCCTCTAAACAGGTCTCTATTTTGCTGTGTAGGAATAAGAAAATGTTGTTACTAAAGCTCAGGCAAGATGGCCGCCCCCATAATTATGGACAGAATATTAAAATGATTTAGTAAAATGTTCCTGTACTGCCTAGGAATTGCCTCAATTGGTGATAACAATAGCAGTCGATGTAAGAGTCAAGGAAGTCAATGGAACATCAGAGGAATGTTTTACGCCCCATCCATCGGAGTTTTCTGTCCCATTGCACGTTTGGCAATTACGGGATGGAAAGATGGGCAGGTTCGCAAATACACCCTGGCCCACCATATGCATTATAGTCTCTGATGGAAAACTGGCTATATCTATATCTCCAGCAGGGCAGACCTGGTCTAAAAAGGTCTGACCTTGGAGAGATCCCTTCCCTTCTTCTAAGAGGATGGAGCCTGTTAGTAGATCCAGGACGCTGTGTGCTGGGGGGGGGGATTTTAAGACTCCCATTTAAAACTCCTGAATGAATTCCCCCACTGTATCTCACTATAATCGTCTTTTTCCAGCCTTATATACTATGAATACGGTATTTGGTGGTTGTTTGAGGGCAACACATTTTTTATTGGTTGAATCTCAGAAAGTGTGATTTATGTTCTATCTGGAATAAATTTATAACATTCTCTCCCAAGAAGCATTTAGCAATCCCATTCACATCTTTCCATTTTTCTGCTAGTGTGAGACAGTGTACGCCGCGCCATCACACACACGACCATAAATCATGGCAGACGCGGCACATATGTTACGATTCTGCTGATTTACAAACATTTGTCTTCTGCCTCAGTGTCTGATAATCTCTAATAAGAAACCACTACATTTCGGATAACTCCTCAGCGCTCGGCCTCCAATGTGTTACTTAGAATTGTTAGGATTCCTGTAAATTTTATGTCTAATCAGTTTGTCTTACTGGTGCTCATTTACAAACCTAAAATATGTTTGTTTTGGCAAATTTCATAGATATTAATGAAGAATTCTGTAAGATTTGTCAGAATTCTGCAAATAGTTTGAATTATTTAGTATTAACACTTGGACATAAAGATCTTCCTGATCTACATGTACAGTACAAACATTACGGAAGACCACATTTTACAGGCGGAGCTGCAGCAGTGTTGGACTGGCCCACCAGAGTCCAAGACAATGCTCCGGTGGGCCCACACTCTAACCTAATACTGGATCCCAGGGGTACAGCAGAAGACATCCTAATTTTTAAGCGAGCAGGGTCTATTCCTAGGGGAGAAGATGAAAAGTTGGCCTAAAGAACCCCAGTCTGACCCTGTGCTGCAATATCCCTGTATACCCCAGTTGATGGAGCATTTTGTAAGCACTTGCTGTACTCAAGGTTCTCCTCATAGGTGACCAGCAGCCACTGTATGAAAGGCATAGAAAAGCCTTTGTGTGCTTAGGATTGTTGTGTTGACTTTGTGGTGCTTGTACTTGTCAGTGGTGGGATTACAGTGAATGACAGCAACTTTCATCTATTGATCCCTCTCTCCAAAGCATCCACAAGAAATAGGACATACTGAGAACTGTACTGATAAGAATAAAGCACATGGGGTAAATACATACTATTTGCTGCAGTAGATTGGAAATATACAGGCACAAAGGTGGGGGCTGAGAGCTGAGTAGTGAGCAGCACAGACAAGTCACATGTTGTATTTCGAAATGCATCCAAACCAAAGCCCAACCCCTGGGACTACAAATAGGATTTGCCGTTTCGTGCTGAGAGCGCTTTCTCAAGCCTCGGTCTTCATGTGTAGCTGTTGCTGTCGGACCTGGACTTTGCTATTTGCCTGTGTTCAGGTGGTGCCAGTCACTTTGTCTTTTTGGTTCCAGAATGGCAAATGCACCTGTAATGGACTGCTGTAAAAAAGATGTCCCTGGTGACAGGTTCTCTTTAAATGCAGTAAAATCTGGAGACAAGAACACAAGGAGAGGACCAAAAACTCTTCATCCATATCTGGAAGAATCTGCAAGTGGCAACACCATAAAGCTGTCCTAAGCTGTCTGCCAGGCGTGGTGGAACTGGATGTTGCAGAATTAGCAACATTGTCCATTGTTTACACTGTAGTGTTTGTGCGGGTTCCCTCTGGGTCCTCCGGTTTCCTCCCACACTCCAAAACATACTGGTAGGTTGATTAGATTGTGAGCCCCATTGGGGACAGAGATTGATTTGGCGAGTTCTGTGCAGCGCTGCGTAATCTGTGTGCACTATATAAATAATGGAATTATTATTTTTATTTTTATTATTATAGATGTTAATCCGGAGCCACTTACCCTTAAATGGTCGTTTACGTAATAGATTGCATCTGAATCGGTCTAGTCTGTCTTGCTAGGCCAAGATGGATTCAGAAGAGGTTTCAGAGATTAGGGTGGACGAAGAATTATACAATAATAAGCTGAGAAATTATTCCTCCTAGACACTAAATCTAAACTAAGCAAAGACATTTCTGTAATATAATTTCCCATTCAATTTCTTTTCCATTGCCACTAAAAATGATTTTTTTTTCTGCTTTGACCCGTGTGGCCCTTAAAATCACACAGAAGAATATCATGTACCTTTAGGGAAGACAGATAATATTTAATGCTTTTGGGAATTTGTCTACTGGGAATGAACACAACATCTTCCGGAAGCATGGAGCCAACAGTCTCTTCAGCTGAGGATAGCCCGAGGCAGTCAGCGAGCGTGGCTGTACGTATAAGGGAAGACAGAGGACAGGTCAAGTAGCACAGATGGCCGAGCCTCCCAATGTGGGAGGAATGAGAAACGATTTTGGGAATGTAAGTGAAAACAACTAAACATCCAACCTCAAGGGATCCACAGGACATAAGAACGTCGCCCCTGGTTAATGGAGAGATTTTGCTTTACTGTTTGTTTTTCTTGAAGGCGTTAAGACAAATTATCTTCTGCCGTAGATTTCAAAGGTCTTTCAAGTCTTTTGCATAGGTTTAAGGTACAAAACGTGTGAGGAATGGAAGAATGTAGTCTAGAAGTCAACAATTCTTTTACCTTTACATTTCTTCATCTGATTTCACTTTCATTTGACCTTTTAAAGGGATCGTTGGCAATTTATCGCCTGTACTTGGCTATCTCCGACAGTCCACCAGTCCAACAAAGATGTGATGGCAACATAGGACCACAACTTCATAATTCATAACACAGACACGTTATACCACATGATCAGGTAGTTAGTACTTGTACTTGGTTATCTCCAGCCGCCAGTGATTAGCGGGTTATCATCTATCCTGTGGAAGAACATAGTGAGCCAGTCCTTGAAGAGTTTCATAGTAGACATTCTTCTTCAGGAGAGTGTCAATATTGACCTCTTACTGTATGTATACCATAACCATAATCCTTTCAAAGGTTAATCACACTTTCTCCAAAAAGTGGGAAACTTATGTTCCCAGATGTAGGACCGAATGTCCCACAGATGATGGATTCTCTTCATCTCATACTGGGCATGGACCACATCGTCTTCACAGGTAGAGTATGAACACAATAAAATGTTCTCTTAAGGCTAGACGTCTTCTCAGAGCTAGACCACACATCCTCTCAACAGTAGACCAGGACTTTTCTAGGACAATCCAAAAGTATACAATATTTGTTCCTCCTCAAACACTCATATGCAGTTCATACAAAAATGGAAAAAAGAAAACAAAAGGAAAAAATCCGCTCACTCACGATATTGCTGACAGCGTGTTGGAGTTCACATTCTCCTTTGCAGCCCCAGGTGCAGGGAATCAGTCAGTCTTGCCGGCCGACCGAAACATGTAGAAGGATAGGGAAATATTCCAGCACTCAAAATCTTCTAAAATCATTGCCTTTTATTCTTCATATTAAAAGCGTGCAGCCATATCTGGTGTGACCACCGATACACGATCTACGCGTTTCGGACTAAATTGTAGAGTCCTTAGTCATGACTTTTAATATGAAGAATAAAAGGCAATGATTTTAGAAGATTTTGAGTGCTGGAATATTTCCCTATCCTTCTACACTCATATGCAGTGTTTGAGTTTTGGATAGTTGGCTTGCCTACTTACACAGGGCAGCTTCAGGTTATTGATAGAGGAGTAGACATTCTCCTGGAGCAAAGCCTGGTTCCTTCAATACCATGAATGTTTCCAAGGCTAGACGTTCCCTTGGAAATAGGTTGGAGGCCCTTACCTCTGTCTTTCGTTCACCCAACCACCTCCCAAATAATATATAGATAGTGTATACAGCAGGACACTCTCATAGATAGTATATACAGGCATAATCCCCCATCGATAGTATATACTGGCCCCTTGTAAAACATAATAAAACAAATTCTCACCTACTGGCCGGAACATGTGGTGGCTTTTACGCCAGCCTCTATCATGTAGAGCCGCACAGACAGACAGGTGTGTGCTGCATCACTGTGCCTTTCAATTGCATCAGCATCTTAAAGACGCCTATGTAATTGATATGGACTTGCCATACTACTGGTGATCTCCCCCCCCCATCATGCTCCCACAATTTGCTGCATGAGGCCCGATTTTCATCCGTCTCTACCACCCTACAACATCTCCGGCCACCAGTGATAATATTATCATGCCCTTTTCTATCCTAGACCACCAGGGATGTTATCATCACCTTTACTTACAAGCTGAAAATTAAAAGGGAGCTTCTCATCAACCCTCTATTATCTTAGACCCCCAGGAATATTATCAACCCCATTGCTATCTGGATATAATCTTCCATCCCACTTACTCAAACGAGTAACAACGTTATCATCATCCCTTTTCTACCCTAGGAAAAGATGATAGATGTTTTAGATGTATTTAGACAATGGGGCAGATTTACTTACCCGATCCGTGCGCCCGAGTTCCTGCAGATCTCTGCACTGTGGTCTTCCGGAGTTCACCTGCTTCTTCCTGGTGCATGTGAGTGCTTGATCTTGCGACGCAATTAGTTTTTTAAATTCTGCAGTTTTTCCGAATCCATCGGGTTGTCCGATGGCCACGCCCCCGATTTCTGTCTCGTGCAAGACCACACCAATGCGGCACAATCCGAACGCGTGCGCCAAAATCCCAGGGCAATTCGGCGCAAAGCAGAAACATTCGGGAAACCCAAAGAAAGTGCGGCGTTTGGACCCTTAGTAAATGAGCCCCAATGTGTAGGTGTACTGGGAGAAGGGGACTAATTAGTCTGCCACTGGTGGACAGACCCTTTAAGATGCCTTTTAGCTTCTTCTTTCGAGATTCCCAGGATGCTCCTGTGTTTCAGAATTTCTGTCCATAGTTGAATCTCTGCTTAATAAAATACAACCCTGTTTGACATTTACCATATAAATAGATTTCTTAGTGTAAATTTGCCTTGAAGAGGTTCCCACTGCGAGACTCCACTCGTCAGATACTGGAGTGACGGAAGCTTTTCTTTGATGATGTTCTATTAATACCACAATAACATTTGGCGGTGGAATGAAACTTTTATCTGGAAAGTGAGCAGCTGGAACCTGCATGAAAAGCATGAAATTCTACTAAAAAAACGAATTACAAAACTTGCTAAGATAGTTAAAAGAGAAAAGTTGAGTTGTTCGGTTCTGTGCAAAAGTTTTAGGCAGGTGTTGGCAAAATTATAAATTTTAGCGGTGATAAGACTATTTTTATCTATTGACAAAATACAAAGTGAATGAACAAAAGAGAAATCAAACACATTTTTGGTGTGAACACTAATTGTAAGGACGTTATTCCAAATATCTTGGTAACCTAGCCACTAGAGGTGTTCAAACCCAAACCCAAAAACGATGTTAAAGTTCAGATCCGCTTATCTCTATTAACCACAGATCAGTGACGATCGTCCGGCTCTAATCCAGGTCTCTCTATTGGGGCCATATCATCATTTTCTGCACAGCATTGTTTGGCTACATGCACATGTGCGCATTTACTAAGGATCCGCGGACCGCACTATCATCGGAATATCTGACAATTTCCAATGTGCGCCCCATTTAGAAGGACTTTTTGTCGCACACGATCAGATTTTGTCGCATTGGCGGATTTGGACAACATGCAGGATTTTACATTCAAAATTGTGTCGCAAGCCATGCGCTTACATGCACCGGGAAGAAGAAGGTGAACTCCGGCGGACCTGAGCGGGGAAGCGACACATGCAGGAAATTGGACGCACGATCTTAGTGAATCGCGGCAGCTCCGAAACCTCGTCGAACAATGCACCTTGGGGATCGCGACGGGGCGGGTAAGTAAATGTGCCCCTATGCGTGCAGTCTGTTTCGGCCGGTTGGACATCGCCCCAGCCATGCTACAAAATAGGCAGGAATAGATCATCCTCTATATTATGCGTTGCAGCGTCTAGACACATTCCCGGTGGGCCAAGGCCTCAGAGGACCGTGACAGTTCACACTAGAAGGCTATGGTGGGCAGGATCCACAATTTGTCCATGGAGAACTTGAAAACACAATCCAGCTTCACAATGTCCACAATACAAGTTCAGAGTTTCTAAATGCAGGGAAATGGACCAGCACAATCTCCACAAATGCAGACAAGAGCAACCACCTGACGCGTTTCGAGTGACCACAGGCTCATAATCATAGGTACAAAATGCTTAAACAAATGGACATATATAAACACCCTAAAAACAGGCGGGGACAGCATAAATGGCTTATCCTCTAGTATCAAAGAAGAATATACAAAATATTACAAAAAAGACTACCATTTTATTAACAAATTAGTATATTAAAATCAAATCATTCCTAACATTTAAACCATATGGTATCACTTTATTTGAGGGGTATTTCCCACACGAAAACAAGTTTCTTAAATATACTCAGGATAACAAAATAACACATTCTCTAATTCACTGTTATTAACAAAAATACAGCATTTCACAGATATAATTCACAAATATTTCCCTGATCTGTCACTGATCATCTTTCTCTTTCTATGTGTCAGATACTAGTGAATGTTCAGAAGCTAAATGAAAATGTATATAAACCCTGTACCCTGATAATCTAAGTAGATTGTCAGTTTACAGCATCTCATAGCACTAGAGGAATCATGAAGTGTCTGCTCAGGGAGTCCCCGCCCACACTCTGGAATGTTACACTGACCATCTCTGAGTGATAGGAGCTAAAGCAGAAATAAAACTGAGTAACACTGTAAAGTAAGGGGTTAAAAATGATCTTTATTGTGTAAATATCAAGGGGGGATTGAAATTTGATCATTTTCTTTCATGGGAAAACCCTTTTAATGTCATGATCCAGGAGCCGTTTCTACACAAAAGGTGGCGTCTATTGTCTCCACACTAATTTGCATAAAACACTATTTCACTGCCAAAAATTTTTACATAAGGTACATCCATGATTTTGATCTTGATTATTTTTTTTTTTTTTAGTTTTCTTGCCTATTTAGGATAAATTATATAAAACATTACATTACGCATAGAGCTCGAGAAAGCCGTCCACCGATCGTGGTTGTTAACCCTTCAACTGTCACCAGCGGCAGTCAAAAGACAGCAGCGTGTGGCTGCCACCATATTGGCTTTGATTATCGCTCCCCGCGAGGTATTGAGGGAGCCACGATCTGTTGCTATGACAGCCTGAAGTGGACCTGTCATTGCTGAAGATCTGTAACAGTGTTCTAGTAGTACGGCAGTATGTGGTAGGAGCAATCAGACTCCCTAGGGTAAAAGTACCCTATGGGCTCTAAAAATATTTGGTAAAAAAGTAAAATAAAAACCGTAGATGTTCAAACTATTTACCCTTTTCCTGGAGCTGATATCAAAATAACTAAAAAAATATAAACTTACATAAATCTTAATCATGTTAGGCATCGCCACTTCCCAAAAGTCACAATCTATCAAAATTCGGTTGAACCCCGTTACAGAAAATAACACAAAATAATCATCTCTTTGCCCTTTGCAACACATAAAAAAATTTAGTAACCACATGATCAAAAGGTCATATAGTCCTCAAAAGGACAACAATGCAAACATCATCTGGTCTCGCAATGACATCTTACCTAACTCTGTACACTGAAGTATGAAAAAATATTAGAAGATGGTGAAATGAAGACATTTTTTTTTTGAATTTTGAACATTTATTTGAATCTTTTAAAAATGTTTTAAAACACAATAAAACCTGTATAAATTTGGTAACCTCATGATGGTACCGAACCAAAGAATAAAAGAAATGTTTCATTTAGAGTGTAAAGTTAAAGCTGTAAAAACTTAGCCCACAAGACAATGGGGCACATTTACTTACCTGGTCCCTGTGCGATCCCCGATTCAAAATGTCCGACAAGGACGAACTCTGCCGCGATTCATGAAGATCATCCGCCCGATTTCCTGCATGTGTCGCTTCCCTGCTCAGGTCCGCTGGAGTTAACCATCTTCCTCCCATTGTATGTAAGTGCATGTGTTACGACACAATTTTCAAGTTTGTCCGAATCCGTTGGATCGTATGGAGGTCCGCCGCCCCCCCCCCCCCCCCCCCCCCCCGATTTGTGTCACATGAAAGCTGACGCTATTGCGCCAAAAACTCCTTTTAAATCCATGTCCCAGATGCTCAAAATGGAATTTGTTGGGAAGAAAGGGCGGTCCGCAGGGCGGCCCCAATGACTCAAATGCGTTTTTTCACCAATTTCTTGGAATTTTGGTTCCCAGTACACGGCATAGAATAATAAATACTGTCACTACAAAGTACAATTTGTAGCGCTAAAAACAAGCCCTCACACAGCTCTACATACAGAAAAATGTTTCCGATTTTTGAAAGCAAGGAGTGGAAAATGGAAACGAAAAAAAAACAAAGGGCCAAGTCGTTAAAGGGTTAATGAAGAAGAGAACCAATATGATCTTTCAGGGTTTTTCTGGAAGGCCGTATGACAACACCTGCAGGGATATAATTCTGCTGCTCCCGGTTGTCCCGCAGCCAAGTCCATGCAATGAGTAAACACAACACCAAACGCGTTGGCAGGAGTCGGAAAGTGACCTCGGATTTGAGCTCCTTATGTTCTATTCATCACCAGGAGGAAATCTGCCGGAAACTCCATCAATAGGAATAAATATTAGTCCTGAAATTTCCATCGCTTTCTAATGGTAAATAACAGGATTCTATATTTTTTCCATGACAGGAACTGAAAAACCAGAAAATATGAATCCGAAATTTTACAATTCAGAAAAACAAACCAAGGTCGGAAAACAAAAACGTATTATTCATAAAGAAGCTGAAAACTAAGTGACCCCCAGCCTGAGAGTATCCAATCACTCAATGCCTTCTTAGAAAGGTCCGGAAGCATTGTGTTCTATAGAATGTTCCGTGTACGAGGCAGCGACCTCAGAGCTGCAATATTCACTGCGATTACAATTCTTATAAAAGATGAAGAGGAAATCCACAATAATAAAAGAATATACAACAAGGACGTTAAAGGCAATTTCTTGCTTAGGTTTTTTCTTTAAACAAAAATATATTTGCTCTCCCGAAGGTTTCGTAATCCTGTTCACACCTTGCGTCCTGGCAGGTGCACAAAGTCATAATCTGAAGCCGATGGACAGAACATGCGACATATTGGAATAGTTGACCGGTGCACGAGAGCCGCACAGGAGATGTTATAAGAACAGGTCTTCTTTATTGGAGTTGAAATTTCATACAGAAAGTGCAGTGAAAAGCTGAAAGATCCACGCGTTTCAATGTAATGTGTCTTAATCGTGGCACATGGAGTTCAAATGTGTTGATCTTTGGGGTTTGCACTTTACTTGATGTATGGAACTTCAACTCCAATAAAGAGAACCTGTTCTTAATACATCTCCTGTGCACTGGTCAACTATTACTAATTGACAGAATTATGGTAAAAGTTGCAGATAGTTTTTGGTACAAGAAGTACTGTCTCCTTGTCTCTCACTATAGATGTTGTTGGTACAGACAGTACTGCTTCCTTGTCTCTCATTTTATATGTTGTTGGTACAGGCAGTACTGCCTCTTTGTCTCTTATTGTAAATGTTGTTGGTACAGGCAGTACTGCCTCCTTGTCTCTTATTGTAAATGTTGTTGGTACAGGCAGTACTGCCTTCTTGTCCCTTATTGTAAATGTTGTTAGTACAGGCAGTACTGCCTCTTTGTCTCTTACTGTAAATGTTGTTGGTACAGACAGTACTGCCTCCTTGTCTCTTATTGTTAATGTTGTTGGTACAGGCAGTACTGCCTCCTTGTCTCTTATTGTTAATGTTGTTGGTACAGGCAGTACTGCCTCCTTGTCTCTTATTGTAAATGTTGTTGGTACAGGAAGTACTGCCTCCTTGTCTCTTATGGTTAATGTTGTTGGCACAGGCAGTACTGCCTCCTTGTTTTTACTGTACACTTTGTAGGTACAGGTAGTACTACCTCCCTATTTCTTGTTGTCCATCATTCAGCCACAAATGGTATTGTCTTTGTATTTCTTCCTATGCATAATGTAGATACAGACTATCTGTCTTCCCTTCTTCTTTCTTCTTAATAATAATCTTTAATAATAATAGTATTATCAAATTCTGCAGCGCTTTACAGATTCTGGGGAATGTAAAAATAAAATAACACATTAGGGAGTGACAAAAGTCATGTGAAACAATAGGAGTGAGGGTCCTGCTCACAAGAGCTTACAGTCTATGAGGATGAGGGGGGTGACACAAGAGCTTACAGTCTATGAGGATGAGGGGGGTGACACAAGAGCTTACAGTCTATGAGGGTGAGGGGGTGACACAAGAGCTTACAGTCTATGAGGATAAGGGGGTGACACAAGAACTTACAGTCTATGAGGATGAGGAGGTGACACAAGAGCTTACAGTCTATGAGGATGAGAGGGTGACACAAGAGCTTACAGTCTATGAGGATGAGGAGGTGACACAAGAGCTTACAGTCTATGAGGATGAGGAGGTGACATAAGAGCTTACAATCTATGAGGATGAGGGAGTGACACAAGAGCTTACTGTCTATGAGGATGAGAGGGTGACACAAAAGCTTACAGTCTATGAGGATGAGATGGTGACACAAGAGCTTACAGTCTATGAGGATGAGGGGTAATACAAGAGCTTACAGTCTATGAGGATGAGGGGGTAACACAAGAGCTCACAGTCTATGAGGATGAGGGGAGGACACAAAAGCTTACAGTCTATGAGAAAGAGGAAGTCACAAAAGAGGTATAAGAGCTTGTATATTTCTCCAGCCATTTTTAAAAGATAAAAAATTAAGATAAAATTAATAAATAAAAAATGCTGCTTTTTGAACAAGCCATGAGTCACCATCTTATATACAAAGTCCAAAGTCAGTGGGAGTGCAGAGAAGCATTTTCTGGATAACAGACAGGGGAAATACCCAGAATTTGTTAATAAAGAGTTAAAGTTGCATGCAGTTAGTAAGTGTGATAATCCTGCCTAAATAAATGAGTTTGTGTTTTAGTACAATATGTCATCATCCAGAAAATTATTTATATACTGTTCAAACAGCTTGGGAAAAGAAAGGCTCCATGCTGAGACACATCAATGCGGCCTATTAACCGCCATGCAGTACCGCAGAAGAGCAATTATGATGCCCACTAGCAAAATATATACAATATGTATTGTCAGGCCTCACTTTCCAGTGTGAGGCGTTCACCAGGGCGGGGCAGAATTACTCCCAACTGGGGATTATTTTATCTCAGATGTTAGGAGTTTAATGTCCTGTATACAGAACCGGCGTGAGTCTAAATTATCTGCAGTAGAAGAAAACATGTGGATAAATGTATCTGGACCCAGTCTCCATCACCTCCTTCCATCTCCTACCAGTTGTAGCAATACTTAGTTACACTAGTTGGGCAACATCTGACTTAGGGATTTGGGTTTTATACTTGATGTCCATTATGAACTATGGATGAGAGTTGGGCGCGTATAGATTATGAATGGGTTGTAAGATTTCAGTGGGAAGTCCAAGCTGTGCATAGCCACCCTCGGATGGCTATGATGGAGTCCTGAAATGAGGTAGAATAAGGTCTACCCAACCAAATACCAAAAAGTGTTAATTAATTGTCAAAAATCATGCTGCCACACTAAGTACATATTATGTATTAAAGGACATGTTCCCTCAGAAACCTGATGGTAGATGTTTATTAACTGCCTCCCGTTCCATCCCATCGCAACAACGTTCTTTGTTCATCCGTTAAGAAAGGCCGGATGCCATAAGATATATTCAAGCTGATTGGTTATGTTAATGAGTCTGGGGCACTTGCTGAAGCACCACATCGGCTCCTCCGATAAAAATTTTATGCACTCACTGGATTGACACGCCCCACCACAAATGCCTGAGAGAGGGGGGTCATCCCCGGCCATCCCCCTGACTATTCGGATCGAGAATTGTTCAGACTACATTCTGCATGATTGTGCCATAGTGCGAGAAAACAGAGAGGGACCTGTGACGTCCCGGCCTGTATCAGCACTTGTGTGGGCGTGCCATCGCCCGGGTGTGGAATGCATAAATTATCTATCAGCAGAGCGCCTTAAGCTCATTTGCATAGGTTATAAAGGTTTATATCCACGCAATCCGGCACTACTCAATGATTGAAAAAAAAAGAGCTGACTTATTGCGAGGGGAGGGGAGGAGTTATAAACATCTATCAATCTAGTTTGCGAAAGTTAGATGTCCTTAAGGTCACTGTTACTACGTTTATCTTTATGAGAATTGAGGCATGAGTAGGTCATATAGAGGGACATGGGGGCAATTACTAAAGGCGTCCACATTGTTCGTCGGGTTCCCGAATATTCCCTTTTGCACTGATGCCCCCCGGTTGTGGCCACACGCGATCGGATGTGCACATCGGACGCCGGCTTGATGCGGACAGAAATCGGGGGGGCGTGGCCGCAGATTAAGATTCGGGACCCAAACCGGGAATGGGAATTTAAAAAAGGATGTGATGTCGCAAGATCAAGCACTCACATGCACCAGGAAAAGTGAAAAGGTGACTCTGTGTGGACTCGTGGGCAGAAGCGACACATGCAGGAACACAGGATGACAATCTATTAATCACGACGGACCCGAATCCTCATTGGAAAACGTCAAGGGGAAGTACATCTGCCCCAATATTTTTCCTTGGTGCTTATTTACTCTCATGGACATAACGTAGAATGCAAATTATGTCCGATTCTTATAAGGTTTTCCCAAGGCAAACATCAGGATTTGAAGTAAAGTAGAGCAGAGTGTTTTCTTAATCTAAGGAAGATTTTAATTATACACAGATGTAAAAAATGAGAAGATGTTATTTGGAAAAAAGTGCCAGGATTAGGGAAAATAAACGACAGGCGGATAGATAAAATTACCCTCAATTCGGAAATAATGGTCCAAAATATGTTATTATTATATCTGTAAAAATCTCAAGATAGAAAACTCTTCCCGTAAGGCCGGCGGAGGAGTACATTACTTACAGGGTCATCACATAAGTGGACGGTGCATGTTCTGTATAGGTTTGATCTGAACCCTTTAAGCCATCTCGGTGCTCACCCCATGAAAGATTCACATGGAGCCGCTGGAGAAAAGGGGTCACTATGGAGTCCACCTCTGTGAAGGTACATTAGTCATTTGCAAGACGAGATTTTATCAGTTTAGGTGTTGTTTTATTTTATGTAATTGAAGGGTTACAGTCATGAGGATGAGGGTGACACAAGAGCTTACAGTCTATTAGGATGAGGGGGAGACACAAGAGTAAAGTCTATGAGGATGAGGGGGTGACACAGAGCTACAGTCTATGAGGATGGGGGGCGGTGACACAAGATATACAGTCTATTAGGATGAGGGGGAGACACAAGAGCTTCAAGTCGATGAGGATGATGGCGGAGACACAAGAGCACAGTCTATGCGGATGAGGGGGGTGAACAAAGATCTACAGTCTATGAGGATGAGCGGGTTGACACAAGAGCTTACAGTCCTATGAGGATGCGGGGAGGACACAAGAGCTTACAGTCTATGAGAATGGAGGGGTGGACAACAAGAGATTACAGTTATGAGACTGAGGGGTGACACAAGAGTTACAGTCTATGAGGATGAGAGGGTGACAAAGAGTTACAGTCTATGAGGATGAGAGGGTGAACAAGAGCTTTACAGTCATGAGGATGAGGGGGGTGGACACAAGAGCTACAGTCTATGAGAATGAGGGGTGACACAAGAGCTTACAGGCATGAGGATGGGGGGGGGGTGACACAAGAGATTACAGTACATGAGCGATGAGGGGGGGTGACACAAGAAGCTTAGAGTCTATGATGGGAAGAGGGCGGGCTTGAAACAAGAGCGGACAGTCTATGAGGGATGAGGGCTAGACAAAGGAAGAGCTTACAGTCTATGAGGATGAGGGGAGGACACAGGCGCTACGTCTATGTGGATTGAGGGGGGTGACACAAGAGCTTCCAGTCTGAGGATGAGGGGGTGACACAGAGCTTACAGTCTATGAGGATGGGGGGGGTGATACACAAGAGCTTACAGTCTATGAGAATGAGGGGGACACAAGAGCTTACAGTCTAGAGGATGAGAGGGTGGACACAAGAGGCTTACCAGTCTATTGAGCTGCAAGGGTGACAAAGAAGCTTACAGTCTAGGAGGATGAAGGGGGTGACACAAGAGCTTACAGTCTATAGGATAGGGGGAGGACACAAGAGCTGACAGTCAGTTCTATGAGGAGAGGGGGTGCACAAGAGCGTACCAGCTATGAGGAGGATGAGGGGGTGACACAAGAGCTTACAGTCTAGGGATGAGAGGGTGACACCAAGAGCTACCCGTCTATGAGGATGGAGTGGTGACACAAGAGCTACAGTCTATGAGGATGAGGGGTTGACACGGACACAAAGAGCTTACAGGACTATGAGAATGAGGGGACCACACGAGGCTTAACAGTCTATGAGAATGAGGCGGGGTGACACCAAGAGCTTACAAGCTATGAGGATGAGAGGGGATGACACCCGAGCTAACAGGTCTATGAGGAGAGAGGGTGACACAAGAGCTGACAGTCTATGAGGAGAGGGGTTGGTGACAACAAGAGATTACAGTCTATGAGAGATGAGGGGTGGGTGACACAGAAGCTTACAGTCTATGAGGATGAGGGGGGGACCACAAGAAAAAAAAAAGTTTGTTTACAGTCTATGAGGATGAGGAGGGTGACACAAAGAGTTAGGTCTATGAGGAAGAGGGCGCTGACACAAGAGCGTGCAGTCTATGAGGATGAGGGAGGACACAGAGCTTTACAGTCTAGAGATGAGGGGAGGACACAAGAGCTTACAGTCTATGTGGTGAGGGGGTGACCAGAGCTACAGTCTGTAGAGGATGAGGGGGGACACAAGAGCTTACAGTCATGAGGATGAGGGGGTGACCAAGAGCTTACAGCATGAGAATGAGGGGTGGACACAATGTGACACAAGAGCTACAGTTATGAGATGAGAGGGGCCAAGAGCTTACAGTCTTATGAGGAGTTGAGAGGGTTGACACAAGAGCTTACAGTCTATGAGGATGAGGGGGGTGGGTGGACACAAGAGCTTACAGTCTATGAGGGAACTGAGGGGGTGACACAAGAGCTTACAGTCTATGAGGATGGAAGGGGGTGACACAGAGCGTACAGTCAATGAGGATGAGGGGGGTGAGGTGACACAAGAGCTTAGAGGGTATATATGAGGAAGATGGGCTGACAAAAGAGCTTGCAGGGCTATGAGGATGAGGGAGGACACAAGAGCTTTACAGTATGAGGATGAGGGGAGGACACAAGAGCTTACATTTATGTGGATGAGGGGGGTGACACAAGGGCTACTCTATGAGGGAGGGGGTTTGACAAAGAGTGACAGTCTATGAGGAGGAGGGGAGGACACAAGAGCGTTACAGTCTATGAGGATGATGAGGGGGAGGACCACAGAGCTTACAGTCTATGAGGATGAGGGGGGGACACAAGAGCTTACAGGTCTATGAGGATGAGAGTGAGGGGTGACACAAGAGCTGACAGTCTATTAGGATGAGGGGGAGGACCAAGCGCTTACAGTCTATGAGGAGAGGAGGGTGACACAAGAGCTTACAGTCTATGGGATGAGAGGGTGGTGACCCAAGAGATTACAGTTAGAGGATGAGGGGGGGGGGACACAAGAGCTTACAGGTCTATGAGAATGAGGGGGGGTTGAACAAGAGCTTAGAGTCTATGAGGAAGAGGGAGTGACACAAGCGCTGCAGGTCTATGAGGATGAGGGGTGAAACAAGAGTTACAGTCATGGGATGAGGGGAGGACACCAGAGCTTACAGTTATGAGGATGAGGGAGAGGAGGACACAAGAGCTTACAGGCTATGTGGATATGAGGGGGGTGCCACCAAGAGCTACAGCTTATGAGATGAGGGGGTGACAACAAGAGTTACAGTCTCTGAGGATGAGGGGAGGACACAAGAGGCGTCACGTCTATGAGGATGAGGGGAGGACACAAGAGTTACAGGTCTATGAGGATGAGGGGTGCACATCCAGAGTACAGTCTAGAGGAGAGGGGAGACACAAGAAACTAAGTTATGATGGATTAGGGGGTGACACAAGAGCTTACAGTCTATGAGATGAGGGAGTGACACAAGACTACTGTCTATGAGGATGAGGAGGTGAAACAAGAGCTTACAGTCTATTAGGATGAGGGGAGAACAAGAGCTGATAGTTATGAGGAGGAGAGGGTTGACACAAGAGCTTACAGTCTATGAGAGAGAGGGTGACACAAGAGCTTACAGTTCTATGGGAGGATGATGGGGGTGAAAAAGAGCTTACAGTTATGAGAATGAGGGGTGACACAAGAGCTACAGTCTCTTGAGGAGAGGGGTGAACAAGAGCTTACCATCTATGAGGATGAGGGGGTGACACAAGAGCTTAGAGTCTATGAGGAAGAGGGCTAGTGACACAAGAGCTGCCGTTAGAGGATGAGGGGGTGACACAAGAGTTTGACAGTCTATGAGGTGAGGGGATGAACAAGAGCTTACAGTCTATGAGGATGAGGGAGGACACAAGAGCTCGGTCTTATGAGGTGGGGGAGACACAAGAGCTGCAAAGCTATGAGGAGGAGGGCGGTGAACAAGAGTTACAGTTATGAGGTGAGGGAGACACAGAGCTACAGTCTATGGGATGAGGAGGTGAACAAGAGCGTACAGCCTATGAGGATGAGGGGACACAAGAGGATTACAGTCTATGAGGGTGAGGGGGGGTGGTGACAACAAGAAGCTGACAGTATATGCAGGAGGAAGGAGGGGTGGTAACACAAGCGCTTACAATCTAGAGCATGGAGGGGGGGAAACAGAGCTTAAGTTTAGGGACGAGGGAGGGGGTGACACACGAGCTTATAGTCGATGAGGATGAGGGGAAGTGACACAAGAGCTTACAGTCTATGAGGAGTATCTGTATGTTTATCCCTGCTATACATGTGGATTCATGGTATATTTACATTACTATATGTGTCAGTTGTATTATCTGTAGATAATGGTTCTTTATATACTGCGTCCCATGGTTAATCCATGATGCTGTCATTAATCTCTCGGATGTTAATGCATGTTCGCAACTTAGGATATAAAGAAACAAAAAGAACAATCATGGAGAAAATCCCCGGTGAATATCCACTAGGTACTACAGCTCCCGTGTACTTGCCCTTCACTTTTCTTGAGCCTCCAGCTGCCCCCCCGATCAATGGCGTTCCCGTACATGTACAGGAGGCCTCCGTGGTGAGCGTATAACAATACCAACTATCTTACTGAGTTATATCCATTAAACATCAGGTAGGCTTCATAATGTTGTAATAGTGTTTATATGACCTCAGACACAATCTAAGGAGCTCCAGGGGGACTTGTTAACCCACAGAAGCTATAACTATAAAATAAAAATTACATTGAATAACGATAACTACCTACTAACAATAAAATTATGTGAAATTGTGATGCTTCTCACGGTATATCATTCCCTTCAAAGTTGTTAGGCCCTGGTGTGATGAAAATGATCACGTGCATCTTTATGAACACTCATGGAGCTGCCAATCCACTGGCTAAATGATGGTTGGCCACATTTGATTAAAGGGGTTGTCCGAGTTCTTAACAAAAAATAAGGGAGGCTGGGAGGGGGGGGCGCCCTCGGTATCCAGCTTACGGCCAGAGCCGACAACCTTCCGCCCGATCACAATGCTGTTGAACTAGGGACGGATAGGTGTGCCCGCCAGACGGCCGCCAAGACTGACTCCAAGCTGATGTCCGCGGGCACCGGAAGGTTAAGTAGGACTTTATTTTTAAGCAGCGTACTCCGGCCTCCTTAGTTTTTGTTAAGATTGCGACACACCCCTTTAAATGGTTTGAGACGTTGTCATCACTGACAACAGTATCACGTTTTATTCAATGTTATTCTAGCACAGACACACTTGCTATAATAAGCGTAAGCTTCACCCCCCACCCCGTATTCCATGGGTATTAAGGGATGGGACCCTGATGGTGTACAGCCTGATCCAGGGGACCACTCAGCAGGCTCGTTTGTGAAGTATAAACGCCTTGTGCGAAAGGCTATGATTAAAGCACGAAATAAAGTGAAAGGATAGAAGGAATCCAATGATCACACTGGCAAAATGTAAAAATCTCACAAAGATTATTCATCCATAGATGAGTAAAAGTTAATCAAAAAAAAACTCACTTCAAAAAAACATGCAGGTACGTATTGTCGGAACCAAGACAATTTATTAGCCCTTAGTCTACACTGATATGACCGTGTCTTTGTTGAAAAGCGTTACACGCATGTATTTTTTTTAAGTTATTTTTTTTGTATCCTTTATTTATCTATGGATTTAATTAAGTTTGGAAAATTATATTACCGATTGCCAGTGCGGATCCATTGACACGGCTATATATAACAGGGCTCGGTATCAGGAGGGAGGCATCATCCACTCGGCAGGTCTCCCAGGTTTGTGTGCAAGAAAATGGAGGGAAGGGTTGACAGATGTGTTCTCGCCTGAGAACCCTGGGTTGTGTAGATAACGCTCCCTGGGGATGAAGGATGGGGCGCCGTGATGGTGACACGGATCAAGGGATCATTCAGAGAAGTTGGTGAAGTATAACGTACAGTTCTTTATGGAACAGGCAAGGCCGTTAACAGCAGCAAACTTCAGAGATGCGGAGGAAGGTGAGCTCACGTCCTGTAGAGAAGGTGTGCACACAGCCTGAAGAAAATGTCCGGCTGGACTAAGAGTGTTTGGAGCCAAGTCCTGTGTGTTGAGTCCTGCTCTGGATCTGGCTCTTCTTGACTTGCCTTATACACCTTGCTTCCTGCCTGGGCTGACTCTCAGGACGACTGTGGAACTTTCAGCCACAAGGGGTTTTACCCACCCCCTTCTTAGAGCTGGCAGTTCCTGTCCAACTAGCTTGTCCTACACACAGTAAAATAGAGCTCTAATTTGGCATGATTAACACTAGATAACACCCGCATCGGCAGCGGCATGATGATAGTGTTGAAAGAATGATTCATGATAGACTCTCCAGTGAGTTGGGAGGCTCACCAGGCAAGATCGGAGGAGGACACCATTTTACAAACACCTATCAAAAACCCTTGCTCAGGCATCGGCAGGGGTTTGGCAAGGAACTTACGGATAGGGGGCTCTTTTAGAGGGTCACGTCTGCACTTTTCGTTGGAACTGTCAACGTTTTGGGGATTTGCGAACAGTTTTTGACAGGTGTCTGTGCGTGGATTGTGTTGCACGGGATCGGATTTGCCGCTGTGCTTTCATCGCATCATGAGACGAACTGGAGGGCGGGCCGCGAGCTCGACTGAATTCGGACTAGAGCGCGGGATTTAGATTCAAATTGTTGTCACAAGACAGTTTTTTTTGCGCTTACATGCAACCAGGAGAAAACAAGGGGCCTGAGCGGGGAAGCGCTACCACGCAGGATACGGGCGCATGATCTTAGTAAATCTGCACAGTGCATCATCGTCGGAACAATGCACTTTCTGTGAACTCCGGTGACGGGAAGTAAGTTTGCCCCAAGTATTAGTATAGTAATACTAATACTCTATCTAATCTACACGATCACGGAGGATAAAACTATCAAGCCGCAAACATTGCTCATTACTTTCTTGTGAAAACAAATTGAGAGTTTTGAACAACCACCCTCGAAAAATAATCGTATACGCAACTGCATAGAGAAAAAAAAATAACCTTACTATTGACGTCAAGATGGTCACGATATATGATGCTGTCGCGAACTGACCTCAAATGCAATGTCATTAATTACTAGCAAATGTTTAATTCTACGTCTTAATACAAGTCACCCCGAATCCCCTCGGCGGAGGCGGCGAGGTGCACAAGTTCCTTCCTCGTGTTGGACATAGATTTTCTTATATTGATTTGAGAAGTCGAGGATTCCAGTTATCACTTTCACAGCGTGGGAATTATTCCAGGCATTAGCAAAGAAAAAAAAATTACATCTGGAATAAATTTCCTTCGGTTTTTGTAATTTTAACTCTTTAGTGTGACGAAAAATGTAGACACTCTTTATAAATAAAAGTCATTGGGGGTCAATTTATTAATGGCCCGATTCGCGTTTTCCCGACCGTGTTACCCGAAATTTCGTTTTGCGCCGCTTGTTACTGTAAATTGCCGGCGGGATTTTGGGGTCACGCATCGGATTGTGGCGCATCGGGCGCTGGCATGCGCCGCGACGAAATCGGGGGGCGCGTGCGGAACGAAAACCCGACGTAGTTCGGAAAAAACCGCCGCAATTAAAAACGAAAAGTGTTCTGCATAAGGACGTCTTACCTTAACCTGGTCCAGATCGAGCGCTTACGGCGCGAATGAGGTTTACTGTTAGCGTGATCAGCGCCACCTGGTGGACGGCGTCGGAGAACTACCTTATTAAATTCCCGGCCGGGACCCGAATCCAGAGCGGAGTAAGCCGCCGCTGGAACGGCGAATGGAACGGGTAAGTAAATTTGCCCCATTATATTTAAAGGGATGTCCTTAGTTCTGGTTTGTAGTTTATCGTTATTTAAGGGGGAAGAAGCTGCAGCTGCACGTAGACGGACAATACCTGGAACTGAGCGTGACGCTGTTTTATCTACCTTTTTTTTTTTACTAACCTTGAAACTTGGAGAGAGTATTTAGTTGACTAGTTTTAGAACAGGACAGTATCTCCAGTTTCGTTACTACTCAACGGTGTTGGCACTTGGGAATTGGACATGAATTAAGAAGGGATTCCACTACACACAAGTGGAATAGCCAAAATAAGGGGCTGGTAGGATTCAAGCACGTGACATGTTTTTTGTGGCACAAACTAACAGTTTCTGACCGTTATTTTTGTTGCCTGTGTATTCCGTGTGTTACCGGTGTTGCGAGAATAAAAATACCCATAAAGTTCGGCTATGATTTTAATTATATTCACCCCTCCGAGGCAAACGGATGAGCTGTGGTGATCCTCTGTACAGGTGTTTGAGACTACATGACGCGGTCTGCGTCCAATTGGCTCTATCTTCGGTACTCGATCCAGGCAGCACCATGCTGGATGAGATGAGGTGGCGATTTTGGGTTGATCGCTCCAGTGATTGTACGCCGTCATGAAGGGACATTTTCCATATGATCAGAGGCAAGCGCCCGGATGGAGCTGTTTTTCCCCCCTACTTTCCAGTTATATCTCTCTTATTACCATGCTATGTTGTATATCATCCATTAGACCTCAGGAACAGAACAAAGGGACAGATCGAGTTTCCCTCGAGGACGGCTCATACAAATGCTCAACTCATCGTTTTTTCTCCTTTCCATATTTCTTGCAACAGAAAACTTGTACGCCTCCCTTCATGTCTAGTTCCGCTTGGGTTGTTCCACCTTCTCACATATTTATCAGCAGTGACCTGTTGAGTCAACTGAGAGGAGCTGAATGATGCCTGAAAACCCATGGCGGAGCATAGCTTCAGTAGTGCGGAGGCTTTCTAACAATCGTCCATTCACTTTCCAACCGTCTCAGTGGCCCCTAGATGGTAAACACATACATGTCCAGAAGTCAATTCATTTAGTACCATCTTTTAAAATAGATATTTTTTTCGCTTGGCAGATATCGTACCTTGATTAGTAATTGTAGATATTGAGCTTGTTAAAGAAAAAACTGTGAGCGTGCAAGCAGTAGGGTGTCAGATCTTCGCCTGGGTCCGAAAACCCCACCCGTAACTGAGTGGAACGAGGATGAAGCACAAGCACTCAAAGAAATAAAATAAACTTTTATTCACTGTGGATGCGTGCGTTTCGCTTTCTTTCTATAAAGACATTTCAGCATAAGCATGTGGGCTTATGATATCTGTTCAGATGGGGCCTCCAGACTTTTGCCGGGTCACGATTCCTCGGCCACTTAAGTTTTGTTTGCAGATGAAACTTTTTGGTCTTGCCCCCTTGTCTGCGACCCATTTCCTTGATGCCGTTTCTATCCATGCAGTGGGATCTTCAACAGATGTCACATTGCCCGGCAATATGTTTTATGTATCTTCGTTGCATTCTAAGGCAACTCGTTGAAGTTATCGGACAACAATTGATGGACAACATAAGGGCCTCAGATCATAGTAAATAGAAAAAGAATCAGTCAAATACAACCTATTTAGTGTGTAGACCAGAAGAAGGCCAAAACCTGCAAGTGCTGATGCCAATTGATGCCCCTAATACGGAGTTAAAAATACTCCTGCAATGAACAGAAACTACTTACAAAAAGTTTTCTTTCTTATGATGTGATATTATTGCTCTCCAAAAGGCTCCAGGCCTCTATTGATATTTTCAATTATTACGATTAACACATACTTGTTGGCAGGACTTCCCGTTCTACTCTCACTGATCTTTACATAAAATTGTGTTTCTATGGTTATGGTAGTTTGCCCTTCTTCGGCAGGGTAGTAGGATGCCCCTGTCTAGTGTGAGTAGGTAGAACCCCCCTCAATTCCTGGCATGTAAGATGCCCCTTCTAATGTGTTGAGGAGAACCCCCTTTCGCTTAGGTGAAGAGGATGATCCTGTCATGTGTGTGATGGTATAACGCCTCTCCTCTAAATGTAGCGAGGAAACACTAGTCCTTGGTTGGTAAGTATGCCTTTCCTTAGGTGTATGGGATGTCCCTTGTCTATGGTGATGTAGTATACCTCCTCCCTCTCGGGGTGTGAAGATGCCCGCGCTGTCTATGCTGATGGCTAGAACCACCTCTCCTCTAGGTTTATAACTGCCCCTGTCATGTTTGATGTAGAACCCCCTTATCCTCACTAGGTGTAGAGGCATGTCCCCTGTCTCTGGTTATGTCAATCGCCTTCGCTACCTCGCTCTAGCGCGTAGAGGATGTCTTTCCTGTTCCTGAGGTGATGGTAGATTCTGCCTCTCCTCTAGGAGTAGAGGCTGCTCCCGTCATGAGATGGCTAGAAATGTCTCCCCTCATAGGTGCTTAGGAGATGCCCCCTGTTATAGGGCGAAGTAGAACTGCCTCTCCTCTTAAGTAGAGGAAATCCACCATCTATGTGATGGAAGAACTCACTCCTCTAGGTGTAGACGTATGCCCCTGCTATGCGGAATGGAAGACACCCACCTCTCCTCTATTGTGAGGGATGGCCCTCTACTAATCCGTCTTAATGGTGCCATGGGGGTAAATCCCCGCTTTCTTCTTGCATGGTAAAGATCCCCCTAGTGCAATGGTGATGGGTAACTCCCCCTCTCCTGAGGTGAGGATAGACCTGTCCTACTGCTACGGTTGATGGTAGAAAGTGCCTCTCCTCTAAGTGTAGGATAACCATGTCTAGTGCTGGCTATATGGTACTTACTCTGCGTTCCTATAGGTTATGGGATGCCCCCCCTTTTCTATGGTTAGCTAGAATTGGCTCTCCTCTCAGTGTGAGAAATGCCCCCTGTCTATGTGATGGTAGAACTGCCTGCTCCGCTAAGCAGTAGGTGATCAGAGGAATGCCCCTGGTCATATGATGTGTGTAGAAGCCGCATCCTCTCACTCAGGTGCAGGGATGCCCCTGGTCTATAGTGTGGAAGAACCACCCTCTCCCTCTTAGGTGAAGAAGAGGCCCCCTGTCTATGGTGATGTAGAACTCCTCTTTTAGAGTGCTACAGGATGCCTCTGTTTAAGAGCTCAGTATGTGATGTAGATCCTCCTCTGCTCAGGAGTTAGAGGTACCCCCTTGTTATGGCGATGGCAGAACCGCCATTTCTTGCTAGGTGTAGAGGATGCCCTTCCTTGTTAGGACGAATAGATAAACCCTCCTCTCCTCTAAGTTAGAAGGGAAACCCTGTTCATATGGTGAGTAGAAACTGCCCGTCTCCTATGTGTATGGATCGCCCCTTTCTATGGTGAGGTGAACCTCCTCTCCTCTAGGTGTTAGAACGATGCCCCTGTCTATAGTGTAGGTAGACTGCCTATCCTCTAGTGTGAGGATGCCCTGTCTATAGTGATGGTAGAACCACTCCCTCTAGGTGTTAGAAGAGTCCCCTGTCAGGGGATGGGTAGAAATGCCTCTCCTTCTATGGTTAGAGGATGCCTCCTGTTAAGTGATTGAGATCCTCCTCTGCTCTAGAGGAGAAGGATCCCCTTGGTCTCTCGGTGAGTGCTAGAACCGGCCTTCCTCTAGGTGTATAGGTGCCCCTGTCTCATGACGAAATAGAACCGCTCCTACCTCTAAGTTGAGAGGTATAAACCTAGTCCTATGGTGATGGAGAACCACCCTCTCCCCTAGGTGTATGAGATGCCCCTGTTCTTTGTAGCTATCCTGAGTAGAACCTCCTTCTACGAGAGTATGAGCCCCTGTCTATGTGATGGTTAGAAACTGCTCTTCTCCTCTAGGTGTATGGGCATAATACGTCCTGTCTATGGTGATGGTAGTAACCTCCTCCTCCTCTAGGTGGACAGATGCCCCCTGTCCTTATCTATGGTGATGGTAGAACTGCCTCTCCTCTAGGTGTAGAGGATGCCCCCTATCTATGGTGATGGTAGAACCCCCTTTCCTCTAAGATTAGAGGATGCCCCCTGTCTATGGTGATGGTAAAGCCTCCTCTCCTCTAGGCGCAGAGGATACCCTCTGTCTATGGTTATAGTAGAACCTCCTTTCCTCTAGGTGCAGAGGATGCATCCTGTCTATTGTGATGGTAGATCCTCCTCTCCTCTAGGATTAGAGGATGCCCCTTGTCTATGATGATGGTAGAGCATCCTCTCCTCTAGGTGTAGAAGATGCCCCTGTCAAAGGTGATAGTAGATCCTCCTCTCCTCTAGGTGTAGAGGATGCCCCTTGTCTCTGGTGATGCTAGAACCACATCTCCTCTAGGTGTAGAGGATGCCCCCTGTCTTTGGTGATGGTAGAACTGCCCCTCCTCTAGGTGAAGAGAATGCCCCCTGTCTATGATGATGGTAGAGCCACCTCTCCTCTAGGTGTAGAGGATGATCCCTGTCTATGCTGATGGTAGAACCGCCTCATCTCTAGGAGTAGAGGATGCCCCCTGTCTATGGTGATGGTAGAACCTCCTCTCCTCTAGGTGTAATTGAGTCTATGAGGAGGAGGGGGTGACACAAGAGCTTACAGTCTATGAGGATGAGGGGGTGACACAGGAGCTTACAGTCTATGAGGATGAGGGGGTGACACAGGAGTTTACAGTTTATAAGAATGAGGGGTGACACGAGAGCTTACAGTCTATGAGGATGAGGGGGAGACACAAGAGCTTACAGTCTACGAGAATGAGGGGAGGACACAAAAGCTTACAGTCTATGAGGATGAGGGGAGGACACAAAAGCTTACAGTCTATGAGAATGAGGAAGTATAAGAGCTTGTATATTTCTGCAGCCATTTTTAAAAGATAAAAAATAAAGTTATAATTAATAAATAAAAAATGCTGCTTCTTAAACAGGCCATGAGCCACCATCTTATATACAAAGTCCAAAGTCAGTGGGAGTGCAGAGAAGCATTTTCTGGATAACAGACAGGGGAAATATCCAGAATTGGTTAATAAAGAGTTAAAATTGCATGCAGTTAGTAAGTGTGATAATCCTGCCTAAATAAATGAGTTTTAAGAGAATGTTTGAAGCATTGGGGGCGGGGGTTGGGTATTAGTCTAATAGATCGGGGTAGGTCATTCCAGAGAATTGGTGCAGCTCTGGAGAAGTCCTGGAGACATGCGTGGGAAGTTTAAATTAAGAAAGAGCATCATCTAAGATTATTACAAGTAGTATATTTACAGATTTTTTTTTATATAGTACTGCCTTCTTGTCTCTTTTAAAGCAGATAATATTGTTTTCCTGCCTTTTTTCTAAATAAATGAATGAAAAATATTACTTTAGCCTTCCAACGAAAAAAAAATACTGTAGGTGTAAGACCAAAGTATTTTCTGCCTTAACCTAGCTGCACAAATTGCGATTAGCTCAACGTCCCATTGACTTGTATTGGGAACATTTCCAGTGCACGATCAGCCACGCTGCAAAATATAGAGCAGGTCCTATTTCTGCCTGGATTCTGTCCGCCGGCGAGCCTATGGATGGATCTCTCACAGTACCGGCCAGAAACAATGGCACACGACTCCCAAATTGCACACAGTTGTGTGCGAAAGGCCTAAGATGTATTACCTCTATATTGCTGCCTATAAGATTATGTTATTACTTTATTCCCCAGTAAATACTACAGAAAAACAGTTCTATATGTATTGTACATATAATCTGTCTGTACATGAGATAACTGCGAATCTCCCTCTGTAATCGATAGGCACAGATAGTACTGCCTTCCTGTTCCTCCCAGTGAATGTTGTAGCCATGGATAGAACATCCCCATGTCTATCTCTGTATATGATATGATGTATAAGCACAGAAATCGTAGTCCTGCCTCCCTGTTTCTCCCGATAAATCATATAGGCACAGATAGTACTACCTTCCAGTTTCTTCCAATAAATGATATAGGCACATTTAGCACTAACTCCCTGCTACTTTTTGTAACTATCCTAAACGGTCGAGAAAACTTCTGTAGATACAAACTTTCCCTATGATGTGAGGTTAGAATTTTTTGCATCATTGAACTACTGACATATTTTCTGCAGCAAATCCAATAAAAGCTTCTGGGCTGAGAAAATAACACAGATCTTGGGTTAAGTGTCTCATAGGCCCCGGGCTGTTCACACGACTAGGGTCACACCAGTGTCCAAAAAACATGTGCCCGAATGGGACTTAAGCAGGCCCGGCGCCAGCACCCGGCCAACTTGGGCAAGTGCCGGGGCCCCGGGGTACTGGAGGGGCCCACTTGGGCCCCCGGATCAATTGTACCAGTGTCGCTATAAGACACTGGTACAATTCATCACCATCCAGATCGATCACTTTTCTGCCTCTATGCTGCGCTGGTCAGGAGCACATCATAGAGGCAGAATCTAAAACTCACCTGTCCCGGTTCCCACGATGCAGCACTCCGCAGGGTATGCGACGGCTCTGAAGCCGGCGCACATGATGACGTCATCGGATCACGTGTGCCGGCTTCAGAGCCTGCGCGTACGGGAGGCCCAGGCCGAAGACAGCTGCAGGCGCTGCTCCGGGGGGGGGGGGGCAGTGTGGCCACTGGAGGGCGGCCAACGGAGGGGCCCACTAAGGCTCTGTCGCCCAGGGGCCCACTAAAACCTGGAGCCGGCCCTGGACTTAAGTACTACTTTATATCCTCTATATACTCTATATCATTAATCTTGTACTCTTCATAAAAGTAATTTAATGATTTGTAAAGCACTACGTAATTTGATAGTGCTATATAAATAAAGATTATTATTATTTAATGATGAACTTCAAACTTAATCTTATAAATAATCTATCTAGGAAAGCCGATCACATTCCCTAACCGCATGAAACCCTCCTCCCCGACTACTGTCCTGACCAGATCGCCAAGACAGTGTAGGAGATGTGGACTACTACCCCTGGTTGCCCCGGCCTCTGTGCTCTGCAGCTGAACTCCCCCTAATACTGTAAATACTTGTGAATAAGCCAAAGCTCCTAATTTTACCACAAAAAAACTGGGAAGGGGGGGGGGGCAGTGTGGCCACTGGAGGGCGGCCAACGGAGGGGCCCACTAAGGCTCTGTCGCCCAGGGGCCCACTAAAACCTGGAGCCGGCCCTGGATAGTACTGCCTTCCTGTTCCTGCCAGTGAATGTTGTAGCCATGGATAGAACATCCCCATGTCTATCTCTGTATATGATATGATGTATAGGCACAGAAATTGTAGTCCGGCCTCCCTGTTTCTCCCGGTAAATCATATAGGCACAGATAGTACTACCTTCCAGTTTCTTCCAATAAATGATATAGGCACATTTAGCACTACCTCCCTGCTACTTTTTGTAACTATCCTAAACGGTCAAGAAAACTTCTGTAGATACAAACTTTCCCTATGATGTGAGGTTAGAATTTTTTGCATCATTGAACTACTGACATATTTTCTGCTGCAAATCCAATAAAAGCTTCTGGGCTGAGAAAATAACACAGATCTTG
>CM033641.1:9889103-10009610 GCA_019512145.1 Engystomops pustulosus
ATCTGTCACAGCTCCCGAGAAGCGCTGCAATATTCTCCAAGCTCAAAATAAAATAAATACACATTGCCAAGGAAAATCTCTCGAACGAAACACCAACTATGTAATAAAAATGGAATATTCTAGTGACAAAATATCAATGTCGTGAATAGAAAGATAGAGAGAACTGATAACAGCCTGTTACACTGGGATGGGGAGAACAACATATATAGTTGGCCAAGGACATTGTGCATAATTGATGACATGGAAGTCAAAAAGTGATGTGGTGTATAGAGATGAGCGAGCACTAAATGCTCGAGTGCTCGTTATTCGAGACGAACTTTTCCCGATGCTCGAGTGCTCGTCTCGAATAACGGCCCCATTGGAAGTCAATGGGAGACCCCGAGCATTTTTCAAAGGGACATGGTCAGGAATAAAATGGTGTATTTTAATGAAAAAGATGTCTTCTGGTAGTGATCAGATGGTATGCAAACATCTGTTCCTATTCTTCACTGTTCGTGCGTATTATATCTCCCGACAAGTTAACAGATGTGAAGAACAGTTGAAGAATAGAATAAAAACAGTGAACACAGGATGATTTAGTGAAAAACGCAGTGAAAAAACACAGTGAAGAATAGATTACAGATGTTCCTGCACATCTGCTTACTTGTGCGGGGTGATACGCTGTCCCGGGATCCGCTCCTCTTCCATGAGTCTCCCATGCTGCCGATGTCTGTCACCCCGTCTGCCCGATGTATGTCCCCGGTGCCGATGTCTGTGTCCCCCGTGCGCCGATGTACTGTCTCCACTGTGCTGCCCAGTCTGTCTCCCCCGTGGGATGTCTGTACACCCCAGTGCTGCCCGAGTCTGTCCCCCGTGTGCCCGTGTCTGTGTCCCCCGTGCTCCGTCGTCTCCCCCGGGCCTCGATGTCTGTCTCCCCGTGCTGCCTGTCGTGTATGTCTACCCGTGCTGCCCGATGTCTGTGTCCCCCGTGCGCCCGATGTCGCTGTTCCACCCGTGCTGCCCGATGTCTGTTCTGCCCCGTGCTGCCCGATGCTGTCTCCCCCGTGCTGACCCGATGTCTGTCTCCCCCGTGCTGGCGCATGTCTGTATCCCCCGTGCTGCCGTGTCTGCTCCCCCGTGCTGCCCGATGTCTGTCTCACCTGTGTGCCCGATGTCTGTACCCCCGTGTGCTCCGATGTCTGTTCCCCGTGCTGCCCGATTTCTTTCTCCCCGTGCTGCCCGATGTCTGTCTCCCGTGCTGACGTGCCTGTGTCGTGTCCGATGCCTGTGTCCCCCCGGGGCTGACACGATGTCGTTCCACCTGTTGATGCCCCGATGTCTGTCTCCCCGTGCTGCCCGAGGTGTCTCACCCCGTGCTGCGATGTCTGTCTCCCCCGTGCCGAATGTCTTTCTCCCCGGCTGCCTGATGTCTGTTACCTCCACCCGTGTGCCGATGTCTGTCTCCCCCGTGCTGCCCGATGTCTGCCGCTCCCCGTGCTGCCCGATGTCTGTCTCACCGGCGTGCGCCCCGATGTCTGTCTCCCCGTGTGCGATGTTCCATGCTGCTTGATGTCTCCCGTGCCCGATGCTATCCTGCTGCTGATGTCTCCCCGTGGCGCTGCCTTGCATGTTCTTGTTGATGTCTCCCTGCTGCACGTTCCGCGGCGTATCTTCCGACAAGTAAGCGATGTGCCCGAACATCGTAATCATTCTTCACTGTGCTTCTCACTGTCTTTTCACTTAAATGTCCTGTGTTCACTGTGTTCAGTTTTTATTCCTTCTTCATTGTTTTCACTGTGTTTTTAATTAAATGCTCGATCTCGAGCGGGGAAATACTGTCTCTCGGCAACGAGCCGTTTCGAGTACCTAATACTCGAACGAGCCATCAAGCTCGGACGAGTATATCCCTCGTCATCTCTAGTGGGGTACAATTCTGTATTGGAAGTTCGCACTAGAATCCAAAAATGGATCCAATGGTTCTTTGAATGGGAATGCAAATAGGTATCCAAAATATGAGCCCAGGTCAGACAGCGCAGTTAAGAGGGTAATTAATTCTTAAAGGTTGGTTGACCTGCGTTCTTTTCAACCTTATATGCTATGTATCTATGAAACTATGAATACAAGGTAGGGTTTGGTTAAAACAAGGAATCCTTAATCAAGGACACATGATAAGCAGAGTTGGGAAAAACATACGGAGATCATGTACCTAAGGTAAAGTCCGTAAAAAGTAACCGGAGATGTATTAGCTAATTGCCAAGAACCTTTTGCCATAGAGAAGCACTCATATAACCAGTATTTACAAAGGATTGGTTGAGCCAAAAAAAAAAAGTTTATGACCTTTATACATGTTATGACAATGGACAAGTAGGCTCTGGGATCAGTACAAGCGTGTCCCCAGTCACCCGCCGGTACAGAAGTTTAAACCAAGGTGCATGCAGTGTTGTAAGCCTATAGGCTCAGCCCCAAGACTGGTTATTAAAAAGGTGTCATGGGTGCTCTCGCGACCCATGTTCGCAGGTTGTGGGCTACACCGTGCTCCAAGTCCCCACGCTTACCCATCCCACTCTGGATTCCCGCATGCGCCCATGCGTGCGATCCCGTCTCCTGGGGTGTGTGACGTCGGCTCAGAAGGAAAGGGCCAACGCATTAATTGTGCTGGCCATTTCCAGAAGGCTATTTAACATGCCTCTCCCATCACTCCCTGCCGGATCTTCAAGCTTGCACTTAGAAAAGCTTGTCTGATGCCCTGCGCTGTTATTGTGTTTTCGTTTCTAGTTGTGACCATGGTTTTCTGTTCCTGATACGCTCTTGCTGCTTGTCCCGAACGATGATATGCCTTCCTTTCCTGTAAATGAACCTGGCTACCACCGCGGAAAGTCATCATGTTGGAACGACCCGGTGGTGCCATGCTGCAGCAAGAACCATCCTGCTATATGGCTGGTCTGGTGATGAAAAACGGGTTGCCACTTAGACTCCGGTCCCAGGTGTTGCTTGTGTAATCGTCTGCGTGGGTTCAGAGGATCCACTACCTCCGATCCTGACAGTAAGATCCGGCCATGGATCCCACCGAGATTCCGCTACCTATTCGATCCGAAAATGGGACCCGAGCTATGATGGGGCTTTATTACCCAGTGCTCCCTGACACATAAACTCATGCCCGTCTCAATTTGTCATTGACCGACCAAGGTGGCATTTATCATCAGTTTCCTCTCCGGAAGGCTGGCCTTTTTGGGGACAGAGAATATCCATGCATGGCTATCACACAGCATCGGCAGAATCTGGTCCGTGTTCAAAGACCTGCATGGGCTCCTCTGTTGAGACTGCGCTGTTGAATCTGCACCAAGGGAACTCGTCTGTGGGAGAATATGATTGCCGTTCTGGACCCTGGGTCAGAACTCTCCTATACGATGCGGCATGTCCGCAACATTCAAAGGGACTGCTTCTCACATAAGGACGTTTTGGCCACTCGTGACTGCCATCTACCCTGAGTGGTCTATACCCTAGCCACCCGGATTAATGTGCTTTATGGAGGTGTGTCGAAGAGTTTCACTACAAGCAACCCCAAGTCCGTCTCAACGTCTGCCTTGCCTGGCTTCTTGTTTCAAAGGCTGCTTTAGCCCCCGCCTGTACATATGAAAGGAGCTATGCAGGTGGAAGAGCCAGACCAGAAATCTCTGCCAGAAGCATTTCAGAAGACATCAGGGGAACCTCTACCTGTATGTGCCACATCCTGAGAACTTCATTGGGTTTTGTCCGGTCGTCCTAGGTGTAAGCAAAAGCTTCATCCACGCCTGATTTTCCTGTGTTTCTAGCATTGGCACCTGCTCCCGATCAGGTCTCTGCTTTCTTGGACTCTGGTAATGCATGAACTTCGTTTATGCCACTTTGAGTCCGTGGCATAACATACTCGGTCCTTTGAGAAGCCTCTGGTCATCTCATCGGTCAGCGGAGCAAATTCTCTCTGATCCAGTCCGGGACTGCACCAGAGCCAATTTCCCTGCCAGGTTCGGTGTTGTTTTGCATAAGGAGAGGTGTCCTTCTACAGCTGCCACCGGCGTACCTACATCAATCTATGCTGGGTCCGCGTGCGGCGCAGCTCCATGCACATGTTTGCAAACTGCCAATGGACAGGGAAAATCTCTCATTGGAGACCAGAGTGTCGGGTCCCGGTGCTCAAGTGGCGTCGGTACAGTCACCCGACTTGGCATCCTCCAGGAACTCTCAAGTCTTGGAGGCCTCTACCAACGTGCTTACCGGGTCTTTTCGGTCTTGCTGACATGTTCTCCAAGTAGCAGGCAAGAGGACCATTGCCACCACCATCGTCCCTAAAACTGCCCCTACGAGGAATGATGCAGAGGGGTACCCTCTACGCGAGCACATATATCGCCTTGCGGCGTGCTAGGGTGAAAACCGGGTGCCACTCTGACTCAAGGTGGTCCGCAAGCAGTGGACGATGGTCCACTACTTGCTGAATCTGCACTTCATAAAGTGATAGTCAGCCCCTGACAGGCTACCAGAGGAGCAGGCCAGTCTTGCCACTTGTATTTTTGTAGTGCACATGGGTGCCCTACTGCATGGTGATGCAAGAGGAGCTGATGAAGATCGGGGCTTAAAAGCAAAACTACCCAGGATGAAGGGACTTGTAACCAAGCACAATGAACATATCTGTGTGGTGGCTGCCTCTGGCAGCATCTTTCTCCTCTAATCAGCTTCTTAGACCTTTGTTTTAAGAGAAAAAAAAGGCTTAAAATATGCAAATGAGTCGAAGGGTCCAGTCTCAATAACACCCTATGGAAGCCTGGACGCCCTTCGGACTCATTTACAAACTCTTTTTTTTTCAAACATGATAAAACATAAGAGTCTAAAGAAGACAGATCCCTGCAGAGAGGGGCACACACAGCTGTCTTGGTGGTGCAATCCTTATCCTGTGGTAAGATGTCTTAAACACAAAAGGATCTGACTGTTATTCGTGTATTGGATATACCTAGGCTAGATGACAGTCAGGAATAGCGGGGTGGGATCGTGTTGGGATGTTAACGTCCTGGTTACCCTGATCAAATTAAAAGAATCACAAGGATTCAGTAAAGGAAACTTCTGTTAGCATTATTATCAAAAGGACATTCTACAAAAACCAACGGCCTCTGTAAACAACTTCTATTAAAGGCGCATGCACATTGTAATTCCCAGACCTAAACTGGGGAGTAAAAAAAATCAAAATCGTCGTTAGACTGTGACCTACCCAAGGACCCTCATAATATAAGTACTGGAATGCATCTGGAGGGATCTGAGCAGCCATCCTTTCCTGCGTGATGTCAGCTGTGGCCAAGTGCCACCGCGATGCGATTGATTGGCAGCTAGAAAAAGATCTTCTTGATAGTTTGACAGTTTTATGTAGAATAGTCCGGGAATCAGTGCCTTGCTCACCCATCTTCATAATAGTGGACAAGAATGAGGGCAAATCCAATAAAAGCTTCTGGGCTGAGAAAATAACACAGATCTTGTCACAGCTCCCGAGAAGCGCTGCAATATTCTCCAAGCTCAAATAAAATAAATACACATTTGCCAAGGAAAAATCCTCTGAAAACACCAACTATGTAATAAAAATGGAATATTCTAGTGGACAAAATATCAATGTCGTGAATTAGAAAGATAGAGAGAACTGATAACAGCCTGTTACACTGGGATGGGAGACCAACATATATTAGTTGGCCAAGGACATTGTGCATAATTGATGACATTGGAAGTCCGACAAGTGATGTGGTGTACAATTTTGTATTGACGTTCCGCACTAGAATCCACAAATGGATCCAATGGTTCTTTGAATGGGAATGCAATAGAGTATCCAAAATATGAGCCCAGGTCAGACAGCGCAGCTAAGAGGTTAATTAATTCTTAAAGGTTGGTTGGACTTGCGTCTTTTTTCAACCTTATATGCTATGATACTATGAAACTATGAAATACAAGGTAGGGTTAAAACAAGGAATCCTTAAATCAAGGACACATGATAAAGGCAGACATACGGAGATCATGTACCTAAGGTAAAGTCAGTAAAAAGGTAACCAGAGATGTATTAGCTAATATGCCAAGAACCTTTTGCCATTAGAGAAGGCACTTCATATAACCAGTATTTACAAAGGGATTGGTTGGAGCCAAAAAAAAAAAAGTTCTATGACCTTTTAACATGTTAATGACCATGGACAAGTAGGCTCTGGTGATCAGTACAAGCGTGTCCCCCAGTCACCCCGGCCTCGTTACAAGGAAGTTTAACCAAGGTGCATGCAGTGTTTGTAAGCCTATTAGGCTCAGCCCAAGACTGGTATAAAAGGTGTCATGGGTGCTCTCGCGACCCATGTCGCAGGTTGTGGGCTCACCCGTGCCTCCAAGTCCCCACGGCTTACCCATCCCCACTCTGGATTCCCGCACTCGGCCCATGCGTGCGAATCCCTGTCTCCTGGGGTGTGTGACTGTCGGCTTCAGGAAGTTTAAAGGGCCAGCGCACACCTCTAATTGGCGCTGGCCATTTCCCAGAAGGCTATTTAAACCTGCCTCTCCCATCACTCCCTGCCGGATCTTCATGCCTTGCAACTTAGAGAAAGCTTTGTCTGATGCCCTGCGCTGTTATTGTGATTTTCCGTTGTGACCATGGTTCTGTTCCTGACTACGCTCCTCTGCTGGCTTGTCCCGGACTATGATATTGCCTTCCTTTCCTGTAACATGACCTTGGCTACCACCGCGGACAAGTCATGCCTGTGGAACGACCCGGTGGTGCCATGCTGCAGCAAGACCATCCTGCTATATGGCTGGCTCTGGTGAAAAACGGGTGCCACTTAGACTCCGGTCCCAGGTGTTGGCTTGTGTAATCGTCTGCGGTGGTTCAGAGGATCCACTACCTCCGATCCTGACAGTAAGATCCGGCCATGGATCCCACCGAGATTCCGCTACCTATTCGATCCGAATAGGGACCCCGAGCTATGCAGGGGCTTTATTACCCAGTGCTCCCTGCACATTAAACTCATGCCGTCTCAATTTGTCATGGACCGACCAAGGTGGCATTTATCATCAGTTTCCTCTCCGGGAAGGCCCTGGCCTTTTTGGGACAGAGAATATCCAGTCATGGCTACTCACACAGCATTCCTGGCAGAATTCTGGTACGTGTTCAAAGAACCTGCATGGGCCTCCTCTGTTGAGACTGCGCTGCTGAATCTGCACCAAGGGAACTCGTCTGTGGGAGAATATGATGTCCAGTTCTGTACCCTGGCTTCAGAACTCTCCTATACGATGTGGCCATGTCCGCAACATTCAAAAAGGGACTTGCTTCTCACAATAAGGACGTTTTGGCCACTCGTGACCTGCCGTCTACCCTGAGTGGTCTCATCACCCTAGCTACCCGGATTAATGTGCCGTTTATGGAGTGTGTCGAAGAGTTACACTACAAGCAACCCCAAGTCCGTCCTCAACGTCTGCCTTGCCTGGCTTCTGCTTTCCAAAGGCTGCTTTAGCCCCCGCCTGTACCATATGCAAAGGAGCCTATGCAGGTGGACAGAGCCAGAATCTCCTGCCAGAAGCATTTCAGAAGACATCAGGGGAACCTCTACCTGTATTGTGCCAGTCCTGAGCACTTCATTGGGTTTTGTCCTGTCCGTCCCTAGGTGTAAGCAAAGCTTCTCCACGCCTGATTATTCCTGTGCTTCTCAGCATTGGCACCTGCTCCCAGATCCAGGTCTCTGCTTTCTTGGACTCTGGTACTGCACGGAACTTCGTTAATGCCACTTTGGTCTCGTGGCATCACATACCTCTGGTCCATTTCGAGAAGCCTCTGGTCATCTCATCGGTCAGCGGACAAATTCTCTCTGATCCAGTCCGGTACTGCACCGAGCCAATTTCCCTGCAGGTCGGTGTTTTGCATAAGGAGAGGCTGTCCTTCTACAAGCTGCCACGCTCTACCTCATCTCTCCTGCTGGGTCCTCCGTGGCTGCAGCTCCATGCACCTGTTCTCAACTGGATGACAGGGAAATTCTTCATTGGAGACCAGAGTGTCTGTCCCGGTGCTCAGTGGCGTCTGTACCAGTACCCGACTTGGCCTCCTCCATGACTCTCAAGTCTTTGGAGGCTCTACCAACGTGTTACCGGGTCTTTTCCGGGTCTTTGCTGACATGTTCTCCAAGTAGCAGGCAGAGACATTGCCACCACATCGTCCCTACAACTGCCCTACAGAGCTGATGCGAGGTACCTCTCCCACAGCAAATACATCCCGCTTTGCGGCGTGCTCTGGTGAAAACCGGGTGCCACTCTGCTCCCAGGTGTCCTCGAAAGCAGTGGTACAGAGGGTCCACTACTGCTGAATCCTGGCACTCATAAAGTGAAGTCAGCCCTGACAGGCACCAATAGGAGCAGGTCAGTCTTGCACCTTGTTATTTCTGGTAGTGACCATGGTGCCTACTGCCTTGGTGATGCAAGAGGAGCGTGAAGTATCCGGGGCTTAAAGAAAAACTACCACCAGGATGAAGGATTGTTAACCAAGCACACTGACATACTGGTGTGTGCCTCCTCTGGCAGCATCTTCTCCTCTATCAGCTTCTTATGACCTTGTTTTTAAGAAAAAAAAGGCTTTAAAATTATGCAAATGAGTCTGAAGGGCTCCAGTCTCCAATAACACCTATGAAGCCTGGAGCCCCTCGGACTCATTTACAAACTCTTTTTTTTTCAAAATGAAAACATAAGAAGCTAAAAGAAGACCAGATCCTGCCAGAAGGGGCACACACCAGTGTGCTTGGTTTGCAATCCTTCATCCTGGTGGTAGATGTCCTTAAACACAAAAGATCCTGAACTGATTCTGTATTGGATTAATAAGGGCTAGTGACAGCTCAGGAATAGCGGGGGTGGGATGTTAAAGTCTCCTGGTACCTGATCAAATTAAAAGAATCACAAGGACTTCTAGTAAAGGAACTTCCTGTTAGCTTATTATCAAAAGACCATTCTAACCAAAAACCACGGCCACTGTAAACACCTTCTATTTAAAGGCAGTGCACATCTTGTGAATTCCCAGACTAAATGGGGAGTAAAAAAAAATCAAAATGTCGTAATGTGACCTACCAAGGACCCTCATAAATAAAGTATGAATCGCATCTGGAGGGATCTGCAGCCCATCATTCTCCTGGCTGATGTCCGCTTGGCCACAGATCACCGCGCTGCGTATTGATTGGCAGCAGAAAAAGATCTCTTTGATAGTTTCTGACAGTTTTATGTAGAATAGTCCCTGGGAAATCAGTGCCTCGTCTCACCCATCATTCCTAATAGGACAAGAATTGAGGTGGGATCATGATTGGAATTATTATTTCCCCAAATAACTGTGACCCAGCAAGTTTCATACACTGGCAGAAACAGGAGCTTTCGCTTGTGGTATGTCGGCTCCACTCATTGTTCTTGGCCGGTCTTAAAAAATAGTTGACTTTTTCCTAGCATCACAGGAATTGCATTTCAGAGAAATAGAGTTGTAGAGGAATGTGCACAATCGGAAAGGCCGGAGGTGAACAGAGAATCCACTGGTAAGGCTCCCAGGATCCTAAATGTCCAAGACATGGGCAAGCACGCTACTACTGGAAGATATTTATCTTGTCTACAGTAAAGGAATTTGTGAATGGGTGTCAAACAGGGCCGCATCTGCCATGAGGCAAGATGAAAATCTTGCTTCAGGCGGCAGATATTAGATGCCTGATGGGGGCGGCAGAATGGCAGCCTGGATTATTGAAGAGGCAGACCGTGACCTGCTGCATCACCTAGCAGAAGTTACTGCCAGCTGCTCTCCATGCATAGGCCATTGAATATCTATTCAGGATTGTCAGAAATTATGGATTATGAGTTCCCTTCTTATGATAGGAGAGTCACCTTTGCCCTATAAGATAACGTAATTAAGGGCAACAGATCCCACCCCCCTCTGTGATTCCCTTTGTTCTCTTTCCCCCACTTATCAAAATAATTGGTAACTGGTTTCCTCTGTGCCTTAGAGGTGTTAATTGGTTTCCTGTGAAATGGTAGACTTGGTGTCTCCATGGGCCTCATGGTTTTTCATGTGTCTTAAAATGACTCCTTAAGAACATGAAAAATTATACTTCAAAGAAAACTTAGTCATAAAGCAAATATTTCAATTTCTGGTCAACGGATCTGGATCAGTATCCCCTTATAGTCCTGGGGTGTCAAGCCCAAAGGATTTTAGAGGAAGGAAGCCAAGAAAATGCCTATTAGACAATTGGGCCAACATTTAATAATGGTGTTTGGTACTGTTAGATTTGTTAATTCATGCTGGTAACTGTGGTGGGCATGTCTTCTTATCAGGGGACTCTTGGGAAAAGATATGACATATTTTGTAAAAATGTCCCTGATTTTCCATCTTGATTAAGGTGTAGCCACACCCCTCTCACATGACCGAGGGGGCGGATCAATTGTGTAGTTAAAAGTAACATGCCAGCATTGAATCCTTGTTGTCCACGGGGAATGCCTTCAAGCGTGCAGGACTTCCAAAATTTTCATCGGTTTTCCCCACCGCGGATCTTTATGCCAATCTAATTAGTAAGAGGTCTGGCTTTTCTTTTATTTTATCCCTTTTTATTTTACTGTTTGCTGTTATGTATGTCTGTTATTTTACCCTTTTTGTAACCATTAAGCATTGTGCCTATTTTGCATATTAAATAGTCCTTTAATAAGTTTTTCCTTGTGCTCTATACGTTCCCATACCCCTGGAGAGGGGAATTACCGCTAAGCTACCGTGTGAATATCTTTGTGCTAGTAGTAGCTATAGACAGTGTGTGTCCAGGTGAACTGTACTGCATCTAGAAGAGTGTGTATCTGGGTGTATGTGTGCGGTCCTGGTGTGGGCTTCTCGTAAGCCATAATTACGAGTGGTGGCAGCTGTGATAAGTGAGTTGTATGGAACTCTTTAGACTTTGGGGTAAACACTCTGGTAAGAGGGGCACATACAGGCATAAAGACAGATAGATATAAAAAAAAATACGAAAGTAAAAAGCAGCACTGCAATATATTCAGAATATTATAGCGCAGTGATGGCTAACCTATGGCACTGGTGCCAGAGGTGGCACTCAGAGCCCTTTCTGCGGGCACTCAGGCCATCACCAGAGATGACTCCAGGTATCTTCCTGCAGTCCCAGACAGCCCAGGACTTGCTGTGCACAGAGGTATTTTAAAGTGACAGCTGTACCTGGGACTATTTTCTGCTTTATTGGTGTCCTCAGGGGCTGGTATCAATGAAAACTGTGACAGAGAAGGGAGTATAAATCACAAATGAAATTTCTGTGCTGGCACTTTGCGATAAATAAGCGGGTCTTTGTTGTAATTTGGGCACTCGGTCTCTAAAAGGTTTGCCATCACTGTTATAGCGGGTAGTTAACAATATATCAATCTTAAATAAGACAAATATTTTCTTTGCATCCATCTCTCTTACATTTTCTTTTCTAGGATCTGAATCTCATCCAAAGCCCAATACTTTATCACTGCAAAGAATTATCCACTCCAAATTGTGTTTTCTTGAAAATAAAATGATTCAATTTGTTTCAACTGGCAACAAAAACACATAATACATTCTCTGATAATCCTTCTCCCGATAAATCTCTGCTCTCAGCCCGACTGTGTCTAGATACACTACTTATAAGTTTGGACTGTGGAGACTGCTACTAATCTGGATCCGAGGCAAAATATGACTGTATATACAGCGCTAGATACCCGGTAATCCTAGGAAACAATGTACTGGAGCAGACAAAGAGGAGGGATGAAGGATTCTAACCTAGAGATGAGAGAGACAGATAAATACTGTAGATAGCGATATATAAATATGAGATAGATAGATAGATAGATAGATAGATAGATAGATATGAGAAGAGAAGTTTGTAGGATTTTGCAGATACTACAGAGAAGTGTCCCATGTAGCAACAGTGTGCCAGAAATAAGGCGCAACTATTGCACTTAAGTGCAGAACAATGATACATCTGGCCCACAGAATATAGATTGATAGATAAATAAGAGATAGAGTTATTGTTAGAATAACATACAGAATAGGTGGATATAGATATGGCATAGAGGGATAAATATTGACCTATTAACCTGTAAAGTCATGTAACTAAGGAACTAGCAACAAGTAATAACGCGCCTCTCTTAGTGTATGTATGTAACTGTAACGTTAAGCCCATCTCTGTGTGTAACAACACTATGTACAAAACATTTTCCCCCAAGGTGATCAATAAAGTTGTATTCCAGCATTGCAGACCTTTGGCCTGTTAATTTTCTGAGGCAATCTCGAGAAATCCCCCACCCCATGCTTCCAGAAGCCCCTCCCACAAGTTGGATCGGTTTTATGGGCACTTTTTGCGTACCATACCATAAGGTCAAGATGCTTCCACAACAGCAAAATGGGGTTGAGATCTGGTGACTGGGCAGCCTCTCCATTTCATATAGACCACCAGATGCCTGCTTGTTCCCTAAATAGTTCATGCATATTTTGCAGGTGTGCTTTGGGTCATTGTCCTGTCGTAATTGGCTCCAATCATGTGCTGCCCATAGGGTATGGCATGGCATAGCCAAATGGAGTGATAGCCTTCCTTGTTCAAAATCCCTTTGACTACAAATCTCCCACTTTACCAGCAACAAAGCAACCCAGACTATCAGATGACCTCCACCATCACATGACCTCCACCACCACATGACCTCCACCATCACATGACCTCCACCATCACATGACCTCCACCATCACATGACCCATCCATACATGAACCTCCACCATACATGACCTCCACCATCACATGACCTCCACCATCACATGACCTCCACCATGCTTGACAGTTGGCGTCAGGCATCTTCCAGCATCTCTTCAGTTGCATCTCACAAATGTCCTTCTGTGTCATCTTAGATTTGTCTGTCCATAACAATTTGTTTCCAATCTTTCTATTTCCAATGTCTAAGTTCCTTTGTCCACATTAATCTTTTCCCTTTTTTAGTAAGTCTCAGATATGGCTTTTTCTTTACCACTCTTCCCTAAAGGCCACATCCAGGAGTCACCTCTGCACGGTAGAGCTTGACACTGGCGTATGTCATGTACTATTTAACAAAGTTGTAAGTTAAGAAACTGTGAGGCATCGGTTTCTCCAACTAGTGACTCTAATGTACTTGTCTTGTTGCTTAGTTGTGCAGCGGGGCCTCCCACTTCTCTTTCTACTCTGGTTAGAGCCTGTTTCTCACATTGTTGTTGGGAATCTTCAGTTTCTTGGCAAATGGCTGCATGGAATGGAGTTAATTTCTAAGAACAAGAATAGACTGTCAAGTTTCTTTCTGGCCATTGTTTCATAGAGAGTTTCATAGAACAAAGAAATGTGATGCTCCAGATTCTCATCCAGCCCAAAGGAACGTCCGTTTTATAGCTTATCTAATTAGCCAAACTGTTTTCACCTGTGCTAGCATACCTGAAAAAATTTCTGTGTGACCTTAAACATTTGAGCCGAAGGCCTCAGTCCTCATGCATGTGACAGGTTTTGGGGGCCACGATGTAATTTCAAAAACACCGGCTAATTCACACCTCCCACTGATGTCTATTGTGGACAATCACACGGTCACTGCAGCATTAGTTAGGAGCCACGCCACAAATTATATATAGGGTGGCCACTCATTTCCTATGGCGGTGTCCATCCGGCAAAAGAGTGCCAGAAACTTCAGCTAATTAGAGAGTTGTGTCAATGTAGCCTCATGACTAATTATAGTCTTCTCTCTGCTTGGGATGCAGGTAGCCTATAGGATAAAATAATTGCAATGCCTGGCTTGCATGGTCTTGTATGCCAGAAAATGTCCCCCATAGTTGTAGTTTTGTATTGCTCACTCAGGGGTACAGACCTTGTGAGTGTTCAAGCAACTACAAACACCTACTACTTCTAGCAAGATGTTAGTTATAACATTCTCTCTCCAGTCCCAGTAGAAGCCACTGACTAAATGAACAGGAATATCCCTGAGCACCATCAGCAGAGCCCTACTAAAAGGTTCTCTAAGTTCTCAGCAGTCACCATAGGATGTCTCTGCAATCTTAACTGAGAGTGGGAATGGAGAACCTCTTCACGCTCTGCGACGGACTGTTTGTGAATGATGTCATACTGACGTGGGGTTTGCTGCATATTGCAGCAAACACTTACTGCTAAAACCCACAATGGTGTTAATCCCTTTGATTGCGTGGGCTTTGCCATCCTATTTTCAATCATTGCTCCCTGTGACATTATCGGGGATCGGCAATTGGTTACCATGACAAAGACCCAAGGCTGTATGGTTTCCGCAAATTCATTATAATATATTGTTACCTGTGTAAAAATGCCATGTACTACAATACAGTAGTTAAAAAAAAGGAAAAAAAAATTAAAAACCCTAAAAATTCAAATCACACCCCTTTCCGTAGAAATGATATAAAAATAAACAGTAAGAATCACTGACATGTTAGGTATCGCCACTTCACCGAAACGTGCAGTCTATAAAAGTATAAAAATGGTTATCCCTGGCAGTGAATCCCACAATCGAAAATAGCGCCCAAATGTCCAAAACGCCACTTTTACAACATTTTACATCACATTAAAAATATGATAAAATAGTGATCGAAGGGTCGCACAGTCCTTAAAATGATAGCAAATAAAACGTCATCACACCTCCCAAAATATGACACCAAAGTATAAAAAAGGTTTAATGTAAGAAGAGGACGAAGCAATTTTTTTCGTACTCATTGCGGCAAATTTACTTACCTGGTCCTGTTGCGATCCCGATTCAGACGGCCTGACGAAGATGAAGTCCGGCCCGATTCACGTAGCTCGTGTGCCCGAGTTCCTGCATCCAGCTCTTCCCCGCCGAGGTCCACCGGAGTTCACCTTCTTCTTCCCGGTGCTTGTAAGTGCGTGTCTTGTGACAAAATTCGAAATATTAAATCCCGCACGTAGTCCAAATCCGTCGGGTTGTCCAACGGCCCGCCCCCTGATTTGTGTTGCGTGCAAGCCGGCACCGATGAGCCAAAATCCAATCGCGTCCACCAAAATCTCCTGTTCAATGCAGCGCAAAATGGAAATCGCCGGGAAACCCAATGAAAATGCGCTCCACTATCCATTAGTAAATGAGCCCCATTGTTTTCTTTTTTGAAAGTATTAAAACACAATAAAAACTTAATAAATTTAGTATCACCGTGATCGTACCGAACCAAAGAATAAAACAGACGTATCTTTTGAGGGCTCACAGTGAAAGTCTTAAAAACTGAGTGACGAAAATGTGATGCAAATATGTTTTTTTTCCAGTTTTACCAATTTTTTTGCTTCCCAGTGCACAGCAAGGAATAATAAATAATGTCCCTGAGAAGTACAATAAGCCCTCACACTGCTCTGTACACGGAAAAATGAAAAAGTTATAGATTTTTGAAGGTGGGGATTGAAAAGTTTCCGAAAAAAGGTTGCAACGTGATGGGTTAGAGCAAAAGGTTTTTTTTCATTTTTTTCCCCATAATCTGGTAAAAACCTGGCCTTGCTTTTTAAGCCAAATTTCGTTGTCTGCAGACCTTGACCTGCCTCGTGTGTTAGGAAAAGGGAGACAGCTGATCCCTCATTCTCCTGATCTGCAGTTTTTTAAACTTATTTTAGGAATTACATAAACCTTTCCCGATCCGGTAGCATGAACATCTTACCTACTGTGAGTCCTGATTGAACACTGAGCTTTTTATAGCGCGTACAGTACATCCCTCCGCTGCGTGCTATGGATTTATCCAAGAAATATCATTTCCTGTGTCAGCAGGTTTCCACTTCTACATCCATCTGTCCAGGAATCAGTTACTAACTATTATTATTATTATTGAGAGGAGAAGGGTCCTTGTACGTTAAAAATGCTTCATATATATATATTGGGACAGGGGTCTCATTGAGCCTCCTTGGCTTTAACAAAAGAATCTGTAGCAGGATCCCATTAACCATCTACACGATAAGCAATGTAGTTTACTGTATGTACATAGTGACTGCACCAGCAGCAGAGTAGTGAGTGCATCTCTGGTGTGTCTCGTTAGCTCTGTTGCTGTGAGAGGCTGTGTGCTGCTGCTGCTCCTGAGCTCCAGGGAAAACCACCTCCATCTGGGGCCTGCTCTCTCCTCTCCCAGGGAGGGAGTGGGTTTCCAGGCATGAGCCAGGGCAGCAAGTCCCAGTCTCCTGCTTCCCAGACTAGGCCGATGGGAGGCAGGGGTAGCCAGCTACCGGCCAGCACTGCGGAAGCCTTGAGGGGTAAGAAGATCTACAAGGAACAGCAGCAATGCTGCTCCAAATCCCCCCAGGCCAGCTAAGGCTTCAAAAAGCAGTAAAACCCAAGGAAAGCAGGATACCTGGGGAAAGCTGGATACCTTGGGAAAGCTGGATACCTCAGAAAAGCTGGATACCGCGGGAAAGCTGAGTACTCAGAGAGGTGAGGCTGACCTCAGTGAAGAGGGCTGGGGAATGCTGAGGACCAGGGAGTCTATTTCCACCATTGCCTCCCGGGCTCTGGGCCACCTGAGTACGAAGAAGCCAGTAAGACGGTGAGGAGGCTGTGGGGGGAGCTGAGGTGCGCCCATGCCAGGGCAAGCTCTGCCCAGAAGAGGAAGAAGGAGCAGATCCTGGCAGAGATATCCAGGCTAAAGACTAACATCCAGGCCTTGGAGGAGAGGAAAGCTTACCTGCTGCAGAGGAGCGGTCCGTTTAAAGAAAAAATCCTTAATGATGAGAGGTTACGGGAGATGGAGGAGGAGAAGCAGAGGCAGCTGATGGGCTTCAGCCTGAGAGTCAGGCGGAGGAGGGCAAGCCCGATATCCATGCAGTGGGCCCCCTGCAGGACAAGCGGCCATGTCATCTGCTGCGGTTCTGCCGACCCGGGTGAGGATAGTGACAGCCACCAGGGAGGGGCGCTGATGGAGGAGATCAAACGGCTCGAGTCCCCCGTGCACCTCCAGGACTTTACTTTTGGAGACGATCTGCTGGAGGGGCAGCAAACCACGAAGAAAGAAGACCAAATCCGTGGAAGTGGTGAGTCTGGTCTACAGCCCCCTCTCCGTAAAACCCAAGTCGGCCGCACTGTGCGAGCCCCATTACCCAGCCCAGCGCAGGTCCTGCAGTGGACTTAGTGCCAGGGAGCGGGGAGATTACAGGTGTTACTGATGTGGCAATGGGCTCCGTCTCTGTTTTTGGTAACAGTGGGGGAGCAGGGGAGGCATCGGTTGGAAGGCCGGACAGTAAGGGCGGCTCGGGAGTGGCAATACCATCGAAATCCAGTGCTGTGGTGCGTCCCCCAGTGGGAGGGGGGGATAGCCCGGCACTGGTGGCAGCTTCCGGTGCCTTGGCGCCTCTTCATTCTGTTGCCACTAATCACTTGGTTGTGGAGCGGCGGAAGCGTGGAGGGGTCGCTGAGGCTGAGGGCTCCGGACCTCCCAAGCCTAAAGTCCTGTTTTGTGTTGGTGTTGGAGATAGTCTGCAGAGGAGTGCTGAGGAAGGTGGGGATCAGCGGCACCACATACCAGCCAAAAATCAATGGCAACTCTTACCCTCCCCTAAGTAAAGTAAAAAAACATTTGCTACCAAGATGCGGAGGGCACAAGTGTGACACAAGCCGGGGCCCCCTCTGGGCGATGCTCTGCGGGGGGACCCCCATCCCTTGTGCCTGAAGATGCGGAGGTAGTCATGTCTGCTAATTTTGGTGCTGGTCCAGCCAGTGTGAATGGTGTCAGTAATGTTGTGGTGGCTAATGTGAGTGGTGCAGAATCTTTTCCAGCTTCGGGGGTGAGTGAAGGAGTGACTGGTGGTGTGGATGGCACGGCTGAGTGTAACATGGAGGTGGGTAGTGTTAATGAGGTGGGTGCAGGGGTTGGTCCGGTTGCTCCCCCAGTGGCGGCCCCCGTTAAGAGCTATGCCCGTGTCGCTGGTGGGGGAAGTAGGGTTCCATCATCCGCGTCTCTGGGCTCTGGGGACGGCTTTTTGCAACGGCGCCTCCTGCAGGCCTTACAGAAGGGAGAAAGGACGATCAATGTAGCGGGGCAGGAGGTTGATTTGTCATTTTGGATAGAGTGGCACAGCCTGTCTGCCTTCCAAGAGCAAAGAGGCAGGGAGACACCATGGTCGCTCCCGACAACCGCGCCGGGTGCTAACCGTAGGAATGTGGTCCGTCTTCGGTGGCGTGGCAGTGATGTGTGTCCCCATCGGGCACGGGTAGTTGAGCTGCTGCTGAAGATGGACTTCAAGGCAGCTGACATCTTCGCCTTGATCCATCCCTATGGTACATCTGAGTTTGATATCAGCTTTGTTTGGCCGGAGGGGCTTGAGCTCTTCTGGTCCAACTATGAGCTGAGATACAACGAGCCCGAGTGGCAGGACTTTGCTGTGCAATCAATGTCCCGCCAGAGCAAACTCAAGAAAGTGACCGTTCTTACCCGTAACGAATCACTATCTTGCTTTGACATCATGACCTGGATAAATCGCTACTAGAGATGAGCGAGCATACTCGTCCGAGCTTGATGCTCGTTCGAGTATTAAGGTACTCGAAACGGCTCGTTGCTCGGACGAGTATTTCCCCTGCTCGAGATCGAGCATTTAATTAAAAATACACAGTGAAGAACAGTGAAGAATAGAATAAAAACAGTGAACACAGTGAACACAGGATCATAGATCCGAATAGATTACAGATGTTCGGCACATCTGCTTACTTGTCGGGAGATAAGCGCAAAATAAAATATTATGTGAAAAACACATTGAAGAACACGAGGAGCAGCACAGAGACACCAGGGAGCAGCACAGAGACACCGGGTCAGCAGCACGGAGACATCGGGGGAACAGCAGCACGGAGACACCGGGGGCACAGCAGCACAGAGACACCGGGGGCACAGCAGCACGGAGACACCCGGGCGAGGCAGCACGGAGACAATCGGGGCAAGCAGCACACGAGACCTGGTACAGCACACCAGGACCGGGGCACACAGCCGGAGACAGTACGGCGCGAGCAGGCACTGAACAGACCGGGCCGCATCACGAGCACCACGTCACGCAGACGCGACATCGGGAGCGTCAGGCAGGGAGCTCGTGGGCACAGCACACGGAGACATCGTGGCGCAGCAGCACGATACCATCGTGGGCACAGCAGCACGGAACATCGGGGGCACAAAGGCATCACACATCGGGGGCACACAGCACACACTCGGGGGCACAGCAGCACAATCGGGGGCACAGCAGCACACATGCGGGGGCGCAGCACACATCCTAGGGCAGCACAGCACACCATCGGGGCACAGCAGCAACATCGGGGGCACACAGCTCACATCGGGGTCACGCCAGTCTCACATCGGGGGCACATCATCTGACAATCGTGGGCAACAGCATACACATCGGGCACAGCAGCATCGGAGTACAATCAGGGGTAAGCAGCACCGGAGACATCGTGGGCACAGGCAACACATCGGGGCACAGCAGCACACATCGGGTTGGCACAGCAGCACACATCGGGGGCACCGCAGCATGGAGACATCGTGGGCAGCAGCGCACCAATCTGTGGACTGGGGGCACAGCAGCACACATCGGGTGCAACAGTCCAACATCGGGTCCATCAGATGAGACATCGTGGCACAGCACACGGAGACACTCGGGGGCACAGCAGCACGGAGACACTCGTGGGCACAAAGCAGCACGGAGACATCGGGGACACAGCAGCACACATCTAGGGCACACAGCACACATCGGGGCACAGCAGCACACATCGGGGGCACACAGCTCACATCGGGGGCGACAGCAGTCACACATCGGGGGCACAGCAGCACACATCGGGGGCACAAGCAGCACACATCGGGGGCACAGCAACACACATCTAGGGAACACAGCACACATCGGGGCACAGCATCATCACCGCGTGGGCACACCGCTCAATCGGGGGCACAGCAGCTCACATGGCGGTGCACAGCAGCTCACATCGGGCCACAGCAGCACAGTCACATCGGGGGCAACAGCAGAGATGGAGACAGCATCAGGGGTACAGCAGCACGAGAGACACGTGGGCACAGCAGACACCAAGCGGGGGCACAGAGCCAGACACACCGGGGGCACAGCCAGCACACCTCGGGGGCACCGAGCAGACAATGGACAGTGACACTCGGGGGCCACATGCAGCAACACATCGGGTAGTGCACAGCAGCACCATTGGCAAATGTGCGAACTCGGGGCTCTACAAAGCAGCATGGAGAAATCGTGGCCACAGTCACGGAGACCAATCGGGGGCACAGCAGCACGAAGACATATCGGGGGCAACAGAGCCGAGACTGACTCGGGGAGACTTTCGTGGAAGAAAGAGGAAGCGTGATCCCGGACCAGGTATCTCCCGACAAGTAAGCAGATGTGCGAACATCTGTAACTCTATTCTTCACTGTGGTTTCTTCTTCACTGTTGTTTTTTCAACTGTATTATGTTTCAAACTTGCTTCACTGTGTTATTCTATTCTTCACTTCCCTGTTCAGTGCACTCTGCTAACTTGTCGGGAGATAATATACGCATTGACATGAAATGAATAGATTGCAGATGTCTTGCCATCATGCTACTTTCATCAGAAGACATTCCTTTTCATAAATAACACTTTTATTCTGAACCAGGTCCCTTGGAAAAATTCAATGGCTCGAGTCCCCAGTTGACTTCAATGGCGGGTGCTCGTTATTCGAGACGAGCACTCGAGCATGCCGGAAAGTTTGTCTCAATAACGAGCACAGCGAAGCGCATTTTAGTGCTGCGCGTCAGCTCTAATCGCTCCGGAGAGAAAATAATTGTGTACACGTATGGCTATCCTGGTCTGCGGGCTGGACCTTCATGTTTGAAGTTGAAGTTGAAGCCTTCAGGTAACTCAGTTGCCCACATCCCTTCTACAGGCCTTCCTGGGGAGGGATCGATCCTGATCTTCTACCGGGGGCAGCCTAACTGTGTCCAGGTGCGGTGGACCCCACACACATTTCCGCGTGGCAAACTGCACCTTGCAGAAGTGGCGTTGGTGGGGCATGTCGGTCCATCCTCGCTGCATCCTATACAAGGCACGATTAGGTGCACCACCTGTGTGGGTGATCTTCGTTCACCCGTACAGTCCGTCTGTCCTCTTTCCTTTCGCTAATGCGGCTCAACCTCGCGATAACGCCATGAGGCTGGAATCGCTGGGGATGGGACTAACAGAAGCGAGGAATGGATGGGCCAGGGAGAAAGACAGGACAAATAACGCCTAGCCCAGCAAGGCGTCTAGAGAATTGGTTCAACAGGAGAGAGACTGGGGGGCTGAAAAAAAAAAAAAAAGGGGGTCTCAGAGCTGCTGGGACAACCGTCTGGCGCTTGGTTTTTTTTTTTCCCCCTGGGATACCCCACCCTGTCGCTTAGATCCCTACAGGGGATGATGTACTGGAGAGGTGGAGAGTCGTACGACTTAGCGAACCGTTCTCTTTCCTTGCTTCCCTTCCCCCCTCCCCGTTTTCACCCTCTCTCTCCTCTAACCCCTTTCTTCCTTGTCGCCTGTTCCTTTCCTTTCTCCCTCTTCTCCTCCCATTTCCTTTTTCAGGATTGATCGGAGAGTAGGGAAGTGCCCGCCTCAGACTCCTCCCATTATGATAGTATAGACATGGATAATAGGCGTGGCTAGAGGAAACTCGTAAGCTGTGGCGCCAAAAAAGAAAAGTAAACAAGAAGGAGGTGTAGATCTCCTCCCACCCTTGACTAAGACCCAAGAAGGTGCAACCACCCCCCCCCCCGCTGGATCGAACTTTCATCAATACGATTTCCTGGCCCGTATGAAGCCTCTCCTGCCGATGGAGAGGGTGAGGGTTGAAGGGCCGATGGCGGAGGGACCTATGGCAGGGATGCAGAGTCTCCCCCCCCTGGGGAGTCAGTGGTGTCGCCTCAGGAGGGGGAGCTGTGCCCAGGTCTGGAGATAGATGAGGAGGCAGAGTCCTGTGATCTGCCCCTGGACGAACATCACTACGGTGCGGGAGAAGGTGTGGTAAGTGGTGAAAAAGAACCATCTAACTCAATCACTCATGATGGCGGCACCCCGCCGTTCTGCTGGCAGTCACATTAATTCTGCCACATTAAGTCCTAGATGTCGGCTAGTTTTGATTGCAGGCATGTGATTTTCCTCTGGCGTTTCAAGCTGACAATTTTATTTTTTGCAAGGAGACCAGGCTGGCAGATTTGGAGGCCGTTGTTTAAGCTAAGAGGGAATGGCGACGGCTGCCTTCCTATTGGTCCTTTCGGCCCGTCCCGTAGCGGAGTAGCGGTCCTTTTTCTTAATTATTAACCGCACCAGTAAGAATGCCGACGAGTTATGAGTTAGAATGGGAGGTGCCTGATCCTCGAATGTCCCCATGAGGGACAAGAACTTGTCTATTCCTACCATCTTGGTCCCAATTCCAGTGGAGACAGAGGTTCTCTTTATGTAGGATCAAGCCCTACCTTTTTTTACAGTCGCAGGGTGGTCTTTGAGGTACTTTCAATGCTGTCACCGAGGTCCCCGATAGGGGGATGGTTCCGAGACAATCTGACTTATGATAGCGTCGCTCTTAATCAAGTAGCTAGTGAGGCTCGCCTGTGGGGGTTCACCTATTATAGGGGTAAGCTGCAGGTCCGTAGTATAGACGGTTTATTTAAAGGAGGAAGCCATTTCTTCACCAGTTTCTATTGTGAGGTGGAGTTTCTGACCATGTACCTAATTTTGTTTTTCTTTAATGTTACAGAGACCCCCCGGATGGGGGGGCTACGGCTAAATGTCTCTCTCCGCAAGAAGCGGAGATCAACACATCCTTTGAGGACTTTCTTCATGCCCAGGTACCATTTGCTGGGCCTTTGTAGCAGTACGTCAGAGTGGGTGGGAGATGTTTCAACGAAGAAGGGGCGGATATCTTCCGCCAGTCCTCTCGCGAGCCTCAGGAGCCTGTGACAGGTACCGCCTGTCAAGCATCTCGTCTCGACTGGAGGTAGTCGTGATGGACATCTCCAGAGTGAATCCTTGCTGAAGAGGTTCAGGACCGTAGACACGTATCTTTGGTTTTTGAGAGGGATTACGGGAAATCCCGTCCCCCACGACCCTTACAGAAACTGCAAGATGTCGCTTGAATGGTAAAGTTGTCACAAGACTGGTTGACAGTACGGGATCCCCTGAAAAAGTCCCGATCAGGGATCTGAGTTCATCAGATCCTTCTCTCACACCGCCTCTTGGGCCAGGAGGACCGTCTCCGTTGAAACTGGCGCCCCACTAGCGATTCTCAATACGGACAGGAAAGGTTTTGACAAGAGGTGCTGTTTAATCGGCTGGTCGCATTTGCACCCCGCTCCTTTCGGGAATCACGCACTGCTCTGTTTCCATGCCGCAGTACATTTAGTGCTGCTGCTTTGTGGGGTTCCGGGAGGCTGGTAGGGGCCAGGGCTGGTAACTTGAAGGGTACGGGCTGTCCATTGGATCAGGCAAAAGCGTTTTGATCTGGTTGCACGAAGTACCTCTGGTCTGTTCTTCTGAGGTATTGCTGCCAGGTGTGGGTTGTCATATTGGCTGAAAGTTTTGTACGCAGGGCAGGAGTTTCCCGCTTGTGAACGGTGATTGGGCCTTTGAGGTGGGGTCTGGTGGTCGCCAGGGTTGGCCTTGAGCCAGCCTTTGTAAGTTGTCGGCTTCATCACCCATTCCGTAGGATGGGTTCGGTCGTGGCCGTTGGTGGGAGTTGTGGCACGCCACCAGAAGGCACACTTAGAGTTTACTAGCGTATGCCGATGATGTCACCAGTTTTCGTGTCCTTGGGTGGGGGAGGCGCCATGGGTGATGTCAGAGGTTGACCGTTCCTCCAATTCTGGTCCAAGATCACCGGATAAGTGTGAGAGTCTCTGGCTGGAGAGAGGCCAGACTTTGACCTCCCGGACCAACGCTTCCAGGCCCCAGGTTCTAACCAAATCTCGGTCATCGAATTTGGCCAGTGGGATTACCCCATCGCAAAAACTCTGGGTCGCAGGCTGCTTAGAATCGCTGCCAGGAGGTGGCCATTGAAGGGTTGGTTCTTTGACCCACCCTCCCTGGAAAGGGTTCTGATCAAAACTTTCCGCTCTTCATTCTGATTTATCTGGAAGGTGTGCATGTTGCCAGAACCCCTCTGACTCGGGTTGTACCTTCGTTCTTTCTGTTTCTTCCAATGTTATGGGGGAATAGCTGACCTAATCAAGAGGGGGTTACTTACCGCACTAGGAACCAAGGAGGGTTGTGTATGGTCAACCTGTTGGTCTTCCCTATTGAATACTTTTCTTAACGCCCTTAACGCTGAAGGCCACTTTTTTCACCTCCTGACACGGCCCATTGTTTCAAATCTCCCTGTGTCACCTATAATGGTTTATAACTTTAACATAATCCAAGTGATTTATTAAAATTGATTTTCTCGTGACGCTTTGGTACTTCTTGTTAGTTGAAAACTTTGGTGTTTGTTTGCATTTATTTCCATGAGAATATCAGATTTTGGGGGTGAAAATTTGGGAAAATTCTTTATTTTCGAACTTCAAAATGTTCTACTTGTTCCATACATATTCCATAACCGCAAAAAAATGTAATACTAAATTGCACTAATGTCTAATTTTATGTGACATGGTTTTTTAAGGCATCTCTTTATTTTTGTAGGTATGTTTATGGGCCTTTGAGAACTTTGGTGTGATTTTTCACATTTTCATAAAAACCAAATCCTGCTATTGAGGGACCTGCTCAGGGTTTTAAATCACTTTGAGAGCTAAATAAAGGAAACCCATAATTACCGCATGTATAGAATTACTACAACCACCCTCAACGTACGTACCAACTGTTTGAAGTTTGTTAACCCTGTAATTTTTTCAGGGTTAAAAACACATCGATAAAATTTATGAAAGTAAACTTTTTTGGCTAATGATTTGTTTTTCAAAAATGTTACAAATTCTCAGTGGATTAAAATACCAAAATCGCCTCCACAAACATTTGATACCCATCCCTCCCGCGTATAATAATACCCCATATGTGTGGTACCCTGCTGTATGGGGGCCACACTCCATGGCATCGAAGAGAAGCTGCGCCATTCAGAGCATTATGCTTGTCCACTTATTTATTGGCTTATACATCTTTATTTATTTTGGCAATTTGGACATATAGGACTTATTTTTTTTTTGCGACATGAATCACTTAACAAATAATCCAATTTTCGGGGTCATTAGTCTTAATTGATGAGATTTTTAATTAACTCTTTGAATGTATTGGTGAAAAGAAATTTTCATTTGTGCGTATTACTTTATTTTTTCGTATATTTTTGGGGTCAGTACACCGTACACCTAAAAATACTATATTATCTTTATTCTATAAGGGGTTATAGATCCTGTTTATGGTGATACCTCATTTATACAGTTTTTTCATTTATTTTACATTTTTACTGGATAGACAAACTAATATAGATGAACTCATTTGTTTTGAATCGCCATCTTTCGATAGACAACTTTATATTTTTTGGTGAAAGATGCTTAGTTTTGGGCTTAATTTTTTACGAGTTTGATTGTTCTTATTCAGGGCAGTGGTACCATTTTGGCTGCACATCACTTGACATTTAAAAACAATTTTTTGTGTAGCACACGAACAAAAAATTTTTAATGAAAAATAATGTAACACTTTTAGGCAAAATGTCATTTTAACGGGTGTTTGTCGTTTTTATTACGGGCTGTTCACTGAGCGGTCCAAATATGCTTTCTGAGTTATTGTACTGATTGTTACGGACGCGGCGATACCAAAAGTGGGTTTTTTTTGGCAATTTGTGTTTTTTTCACTTTATTGCATGTGTATAGGGATATTTGTGTTTAAGGGTCCGTTAAAACTTTACTTATATTAATTTCTTTTTATTAAAAAATATTTTATTTAGTGTTTTTAACATTTTTTAACTTTACAGGTTAGCCGTGATACAGTTATCCACTGATCACTGGTCAAGCTCTTCTTCAATTACACAGTGTAATACGCAATGTATGACACTGTGTAATGTAACACACTGCATGCCTGCGCATGCCAGTGTTACATCAGCCTGGGTCCTGTCCATAAGGCACGGCCCGGCGCACAAAGAGGAATCGCGCAGCCCCGGCACCGGCAGTCCCTGGGCTGCGATCCAGCGCAGCGGACCCCCCCCCGTAAGCGCCACGCGGGGGGTCCGATTCTTCGCAAACTGCCCCCGTGTCAGGGTTACACACCCGCGATAGAAAATCTCCAATCGCGGGTGTTGAGGCGGGTTCGGCTATAATATATAGCCACACCCGCAGCTTCTGGCGCGATCCGTTGAGCCGGCGCCAGATGCATGACGTACTATTACTACTATTTTGCGGGAACGCACCTCCCGCATGCAGTAAATAGTACGTCACATGTCGGAAGGGGTTAAGATCAATATTCAAACCTCTGAAAGAGAGCCTCCTCCGTGGGTATACTCCTGCAGGGGATGGTGAGGCCTTTCTTCCAGGAATGGGAGACAGGAGGGCAAGTGAAGATCTCGTACACCACTGGGCGTCTTCCGGCTTACGCTCACTACCCCGGTTCTGAAGGTGATTCGCCGGTGGGGTCTGGGAATGTGGGAGATCAGGACCATGTCAAGAAATCCTTACAAAAGGGTTCTGTTAGACCCTTTCCAGAAGCCTCTGGCCCTCAGGATTGCCCAAGTCGGGATCTGGGGTGTTTTAGGTTTTTGAATTCCATCAGGATCCCCTTGAAGTTTTGGGACTTGACTTATGGCGCTGCTTCCATGGAAAGCTGTGTGTGAGGGACAATCTGAAGGTGTAGGAGCTCTGAGGAAAGGGTTGTCCCCGGGAGGAGTGCGGTGCCTGCTGAGAGGCCTATGACCACTTCCTGCTTCAGTGCCCCCTAAACCAGAGGTGTAAACCGGGTGGGCGCTTCCATCTCTGGCCCGGTTGGCCGGTCTCTCCTATGCGGAGTGGGCCTGGAGCATTCAGAGGCCTGGGTGGCCGGGACCCGCTGCACGTTATTCCTAGTTAGTCTAGTGGTCAGGTACCACACGTGGAACGCACGGGCTAGTTTGCGACCAGCGTAAAATCCTCCCGTGGATGAGGTGGTTAGGACATTTGGGTGACCTGGTGAAGGTGCGCTCTCTGGAGTTATGAGAGGCTGGGCCGGGAGGGCCTCTCTCCTTTGGAGGGGGTTCTCCTTAGTGTCCCTAGGTCTTCAATCTCCTCTCCTGGTGTTGGGCTATGCTGACCTGTAGATTTTTGTTGGTGTTCTGGGCATGTAGTGATGTTGGGCTTGCAGGCGCCAGAACCTGGGCTTTATGTGGTTTGTTTAATTTGATTGTATTCATCATGTTGTAAATAGTGTTTATATTGTATGTATATATTGTATATATTGTGGTCTGGGATATAGTGTTAGGTTGGGAAGGGGGTGATGGTGGTGGGAGTTTTGAACTAATATTGGACATCGGATTGGACACTGGTCTGGACATCTTAATGCAAACTTTGGACATTAGACCAGTGTCTGAGGGAGGGAGTGGGTATGGGATTCAGTTTAGTGTAGGGTGCATTTTGTTTATTAAAAAAAATAAAAATAAAATAAAATTGAAAAAATGTGTAGAAAAAAAAAAAAAAAAAAAGTTTTTGGGTGTAGGATGTGTTATTTGTGTGGGGTGGTCTCTTATTAGAGGGTGGAGGGTGTGTATATGTTCATTTATGTTAACAATATGTTCATTTATGTTAATGATATCTTATGTTAGCTAGTGTGAATTAGGCTGGACCAGCAGGTGAGTTGTTGTAAATATTTTTTATATATTGTACATAATGTTTGTTTTGGTGTTTTCTGGTTTTGTAATGTTTTATATTATATTTTTTAATAAAAGATCTACAGGATGTACCTCAGGATCAGTACAGGATAATGAAAGGAGTTGAGCACTCTTTTACACAAGTAAGTTGCCATTACTGCCTTAATAGTAATTAATAATTGTTCACCAAGTGATTTAGCAGTCCTGCTATTTATCTCTTAGCTTTGATGAATAGGAGGAGCTGCAGCTGGAAGGTTATAACGCATCCTGCTCCCTCCCCCTTACATCTTCCTGTCTCTGTCAGTGAGGATGGACATTAAAAAGAGAGATCCACAGTGGGGGACACCATAAGGATGGGCTGGAGCAGGGAAAAGCTGACTCTCTCACAGGAGGCAAAGACACAGGACCATATACATGCAGAGACCAGTCTGATGGATGAGATTTATTGAAAAGCGGCCAATCCCTTTGATGTAAAATATTCACCTTAATTTTACTTTCAAAATAATATAAAATAGCTCCACCTGTATTGTCAATTTCAAAGTAAACAGTTCCACATACAGTATATAGTAGTGTATAATAGGATAGTAACCTTCTATTCATAATCAATAAAACATATAAAATATCAATTTCAGAGCATAAAAGTTAATGAATCTGTAACAGTGAAGCGCCGATAAAACAAGTCTATCATTCCGGTAATGACGCGCGGCTCAGACATTATCTTCAAGATGGATTTGCTTCACATAGCGAAGATCCTCGAAATTCAGAATTTATTGCCTTACATTGTATTGTGTGTTAGGAAATATCGATTTACGTGTTTTATTGATTAATAATTAAAGGTCAGGTCAGAGACGCAATTTTTCATTACTTTGCAAAATGCAAGTCGCCAATTTTCTAAGATGTAATTTAGGATTCGATCCATTTCTAATTATTCTCAAGAGTCTGCCCACGATGCGGAAAGTCCTACTTGTTGTAGCTGTTAATTCTGAAAGATACCGGGACTCATTTACTCACACGTCCTGACGCGTTCCCCGAAAGTGCATTGTCCGTGTATAATGCACTGTGTCGCGATTCACTAAGATCGTGCACCCAACATCCTGCATGTGTCGCTTCCCCGCTCAGGTCCCCGGAGTTCACCTTCTTCTTCCCAGTGCATGTAAGAGTTTGATCTTGCGACACAATTTGAAAGTTAAATCCCGCGCTCAGTCCGAATCAGTCGGATAGTATGATGGCCGACCCACAATTTGTGTCGCATGGAAGCCAGCGCTACCACGGCAAAATCTGATTGTGTGCGACACAGTCCCAGCGCAGACACCTGTTAAATCTCTCTCCATGCTGTCACGGGTGGTCCTGCGGCCCATGCCCCGTTTTTCCCCCGCCAGCGCGCCACAAGCGCCACTCACGCGTCCCGGCTCCTGGCGCGTCTGCTGCTGCTCCGGCTGCTGCTGCTCTGTCCCTCCCGGCTGTGTGCGCGCGACCCCGACACCTAGGGCGCTCGCGCGGCAACTTCTGTAAGTTTAAAGGGCCAGCGCGCCGCTAATTGGCGCTGGCCTTTTCCACCTAATCTATTTAACCCTGCCCCTTCCTGTTACCCTTGCCGGATCTTCGTGTCTTGCGCCTTAGAGAAACCTGTGTCTATGCCTTGTGCTGTTTGTGTGAATTCCCGTTGTGACCCTGGTTCCGTTTCTGACTTCGCTCCTTTGCCGCCTGCCCTGACCTGTTGCTATGACTCTGACTCCGATCCTGTGCTGCCCGTCCTGACCTCCTGCCTGTCCCCGACTACGAGATTGCCCGCCGTTTCCGTACCTCGACCTTGGCTGCCACTGTGGACAAGTCACGCCTGTGGAACGACCTGGTGGTACAACGCCGCAGCAAGTCCAGCCCGCTTTGCAGCGGGCTCTGGTGAAAACCGGGTACTACTTAGACTCCGGTCCCAGGTAGTGGCTCGTGCTATCGTCCGCAGTGGTCCAGAGGATCCACATCCCTCTAGCCTGACACATGCCTTGCAATCCCCGAAAAAGGAGCACAATCCAGCTAAAGTGCGATCCGCAACCCTTAGCCCCATTCTGTCAATGGAAGTTATAAGTGTTTTTGCAACACTTTTTTTAAAAACCTTTTTTCTTAACTTTCAATCTGTTTGAATGGCTTGTTTTTTATAGGATGAGTTGTATTTTAATTTTAACTTGTCGATAATTCACTGACACAATTTTTTCCGGAGCTTATAGAAAAATATTAATCTGTTTCATTACAATTTTTGGGCCATTTACTCTACAACATAAATAACATCATCTTTAATTTGCTGACACAATATATTTGCCTGTTTGGTGGGAAAATGCACTGCTGGTTATGATATTTTGTACTTTGTTTGCATTCTGCCCATTATGTGAATTGTGGCTTACTTCATACCCATCTGCCTCCGGTTGACTTTGTGGGTTGCAGCCGGTTGAGCTAGCAGTATTGGAGTGTTTCCACCTCCATTCACATTCCTCTCCTGCTGGTCCTGTTAGTCTGGATGTCAGGTGGGTCAGTCCAATCACTCTCCTCATTAGAGGATTGTCTGCCCACTGCCCGGTGATTGTTAAAAGTCTTATTTGGAGCTTGCATTGTTTTCTGGACTTCCGTTTGATCATCAGACCCTTGCTTGTCTTCTGACTATCCTTTTGTTTTTTGATTCTGTACTGTATTGTCAATATTTTTATAGTCTTTAATCTGTGTTAGTTTTGTACTGCTTTGTCTGTTTTTTTTATTTTTGGAACAACAACCAATTGTCACCTACCATCTAGAGTAGAATTGGACAAGTTTAGCTTTAGAGCACACCGTCTGTATCCGTCCTTTCCTTCTCCAACTTTGGCCTGCTGTGGGCAATGCGGTTTTGGTGATACCTAACTTGTTCGTTTACTTTTCTAATTTTATACCACTCTTTAGGAGAAATAATCTCACAAAAAAACTTGTGAGATAAGGTATTGGTTCAGTTTTATAGTACAAGTTGTTACAATATCTTTGATGGCTTTTTTCATATAATATTTTACCATTAAAAATGGACATTGGTGAATTTTAGACATTTTAAAACTCAATTTTTAAAGTTTTTTTTAAAAAACTTTTTATTAAGTTGCAACAAGTAATATGAAGACCATGATGGCATACCTGATGTTCTTGATCAGGCCTCCAGCTGCCATGGACATGCATTGGCACCGCCAACAAGAGAGCAGATTGGCTGATTAACTGGAAAGACACCACAGATGTTATAATATCCATGTCATCTCCATTTTTGAGAAGTGATGAATCTTTTTCAGATGACTCCATCACCCAACTGTTGCATTTGATACATGGTGCCAGTGTTAGGGTACCTTCACATGAACGGGCACACATCAGTGCGCTAGATAGAAAGAGGCATGAGCGCTGCTCACCCCTTCCCTCTCCATAGAGCAAGGCAGCCGCCATAACGTGGCGAAATATAGAAAACGTCCTATACTTTGCCATGCACGGTCACCGTGCGGGGAGACAAAGTGTGCTTTGGGTGCCATAGACAGCTTCTATCCCCCTGGACAGCAGTCTTTAAGGATGACTGGGAGCAGCAGGATTGTTCACTAGTGAGCAGTTTGCCTGCTACTTAGTTTTCCCAGTGCGATTCCTTGGCAGATGGATGCTATCAGCAAGTGCTAGTTCAGGACTCCTAGTTTTTGGGGTTTTTTATACACTCACCGGCCACTTTATTAGGTACACCTGTCCAACTGCTCGTTAACACTTAATTTCTAATCAGCCAATCACATGGCGGCAACTCAGTGCATTTAGGCATGTAGACATGGTCAAGACAATCTCCTGCAGTTCATACCGAGCATCAGTATGGGGAAGAAAGGTGATTTGAGGCCTTTGAACGGGTGGAACGGGAGATTCGCATCATGGATGTGCAGCCGACAAATCTGCAGCAACTGTGTGATGGCATCATGTCAATATGGACCAAAATCTCTGAGGAGCTTCCAGCACCTTCATTCCTCAGAGATTTTGGTCCATATTGACATGATGGCATCATGTCAATATGGACCAAAATCTCTGAGGAGCTTCCAGCACCTTGTTGTATCTATGCCACGAAGAATTGAGGCAGTTCTGAAGGCAAAAGGGGGTCCAACCCGTTACTAGCATGGTGTACCTAATAAAGTGGCCGGTGAGTGTTTATATATATATGTGTATATGTATTTTCAGTTTTTCTTTTTCATAAAATTTTAAGGTCCGGTTTAATGTTGTTTTGTATAAGAACACAAGAAAATGTAAAAGAGGAATGTTATCCGTTTGTACTTTTGCACAATTTAATCGGTTTTAAAATTAATTTCTGCTCTTTCAAAGCTTTGCAAGAAACTTATAACTGAAGAAAAAGGCAAAAGGGGGTCCAACCCGTTACCAGCATGGTGTACCTAATAAAGTGGCCGGTGAGTGTATGTCCTCTTGATGTAGGTTGTAAACTTAACATTTTTTGACCCTTTGTTTGGAATATTTTTAACCAAAAAAGAGTCATACAAGTTAACAAAGGATTGGCTTCCTTCTGCAAATTAAATTAGAAAAAATTATTTGTGTGTGTGTTTCTGATTTTTTATTCAACACCTACGGTCAACCCTATTCACATTAGTGTGGGGCTATGGTCTGGGCAGAATTTAGCCAAACCATAACCCTCTCCTCGGGTTAACCACTGTCTGGACACCCGGACAGTTATGGTTTGGGGATAACACTGACCTTCATGCAGGATAAGGTTATCCTGTATATTGTACCCAGTTTTATGGCACACCTGGACTATGCAGAGCTGCTTTGCAGGTCATTTCAATCTCCGGCAAGACAGTTTTAAGACAGGCGACCAGTGCCCTGCATAAAACATCTTCAGGGGTGTCCTCCCCCCTGTGCCGAAACTGCTCAAAAATCTCTTGTGTGCACATTCTGCTGACATCGGTGGATCCAGGTTCCCTCCTTCGTCTGTTGGCCTGGTGATGGCGTAGGACAAATTGGTTCTGGGGACACGACTACAACTGGTTTCTCGGTCTCATCTTTAACAGCTGGCGCTTCATCCTGCAGTATCTCAAAAGCCCCAGTTGGGTCCCCAGTGGCCCTGTTATGAGGGGTTTCCACCAGATTTTCAGTAGTCCTATGTTTAAAATAACATTTCTACAGTAAATGACGCCCATTATACATACGTTTCTGATTGTCACGTTGAAAAATCCACAAGAAAATCTGCATCCAATCATTGCGGGTTTTTATGTCTGTTTTAAATGCAGATTCCATGTGATTCTTTCTATTGAGTGTTGATTTTTGTTTGTTTTTTTTCTTGTGGGTTTTTGCTCCTCATGCTTTTTTTTTCATCTTTTTTCACCATCCCCTTTTTCTTACGGAATTCTGCATGAAAACTGGACATTGCTGCAGATTTGATGCAGCTTTTGACTCTCCAATAGACTTCAATAAAAAACATTAAATGCAAAAATCTGTGAGGATGCATAAGAAAAGCAACATGCACATTTTTTTCTTTTACGCACTGAGCTAAAAACATGAACTGTTCACACTCTTAGCAGTGTGTGCGCCAAGGCTGCGCAATTTGCTGACACTCTGCCGACAGCTTTGCACTGCTGAGGTCTCTGTCTGCAGAGGTCACATGGTGTATACTCCACAGCAACCCACCACATAAGAAACGGCCACATGCAGTGGATATCATGTGCCACCTTATCCGGACCAGTGGATACCATGTGCCACCTTATCCGGACCAGTGGATATCATGTGCCACCTTATCAGGACTCTCCGCGGGGTTCCCTAGTATATACATGGAGTAGCCTGGAGTGACAATTGATACAATATCATACTCCTTACACCGAGCTCTCAAGGAAGGTAAGGTCAATAACGGGGAAGCAAAAAACAGAAAAAGGAGAAAAAAATAGGAAAGGATAGGAGGAGAAGAAAAGAGTAAGAAATTAGGAGATGAAGGCAACCAAAAAATAAAGAGAGAAAGGGACACGATGATAAGTATAGAACGGGAAGCCTTTTCCCACCCTTCCTGTTACATTATTGAAGTCCGGCATTGAAAAGGAGGCGAGAGACATAATAAAAACCACAAGGAAACTAGAGGGCAGTAAAATGGGAAGCCAGGAAAGGGGAGAAACAAGAATGGAGAAAAAGGAAGGGGACAGCATGAAAGTAGAAAAGGACGGATATAGAGAGCAGAACGGTCGAAGGTGAAGGGAAGAGAAAAAATACATGAACATGGAAAGAACAAACAAGAGGGGAAAAGAACGGAAGAAAAAGGAAAAGGATAGGAGAAGCAAGGAGAGGACATCGCGGTGAACGTAGAGAGGTCCCAAGAGGAAAACAGGATAAGAGGTAAAAATGAAAGGCCATAAAAAAAAAATGAAAGTAAAGGACTTACATCAATGTGAAATACACGGGAGTAGGGGACCGGGTGTCGAAAAAAAAAGACCTGATTCCAAGTGTCCCTACGATCGTCTATGCCTAAAAAATCAAAGACAAGTCACAGATCCTAAGCCCGAAAAAAGAACCAAGGGGGTATGAGGAAAAGATAGTCAGAGAAAGGAAACTACAGTCGGCGAACAGCATCGCGTGCGAGTCACTTGCCCTGCAGAAAGGTGAATGGAGCATCAGACACGATGGCTCCTAATCGAGGGAGCGTAAAATGCACCTGAAAAGGATAATACAAGCGCTTAACATCTCTGAGTGAATACAAAATAGGATTAAGGAGAAATGAGGGCCATAGAGCTAGCGCCAGCTAAGAGCGCATCCAAGTGGCATCCCTTAGCCGCAGTAAGATAGACGCGAAAATCCTGCGAATACGTAGTTTCTAAAAAGGGCATAAGGCATAGGGGTAGGCCAAAAAAAGGGGTCCAGGAGGAAAAAAAGTGAAACAAAGATAATAGCAAACCGCAGGGACAAACTAAAGGGAGGGAGAAAGGCTTGAAGAACCAACCGTAAAAGAAAGTCAGGACGAAAAGGACCGGGGAAATATACAGTCGGATTCAAGAGGGTAGAAAGAACGACCGGGACAGAGTGACAGACTAACAACTAAAAGCTCCCAGGGGGCAAGGGGTAGAGACAGGGAAAAACAGGAGTAAAATACCAGACCGAGTGATACCCGAGAGAAATAACTAAATAGCCGGACGAGGCGCTAATCCGACCAACAGCAAACCGGAGAAACCGAAAAAAGCGGTAAAGGAGCGAGCTAGGAAAGATAAAGGAATCAACCAGGCAGCCGGGACGGAAAAAGACAAGACAGACGAAACGACAAAGAAAGATACCGCGCGAATATCGGAAGTCATTACCACACGGGAAAAACGCGAAAAGACTAGGGAGAAAAGAACAAACCCCCGGGGGGGAATATGGCATGAAATGGGAAAGGGGTAGAAACACGGAGGAGGGGGGGGCAGGACAAAAAGAAAAGCACGCTAAAATCGGGATCAATGCGAGATTCAGGGAAGAGATCCAAACACAAGAAAGAAGCAGAGACGGGTAGCCAACAACTAGGCGTGGTGGCAATGTCGAGAGGAGTGGAAAAGAGAGTGCACTATGAGGATACCCTCTAGGGTCTAAGTTAATACATAAACCGAAGACCTAAGGCATTGCGAGAAAACTCCGACGAAGGTACCAGAAACGACAGACACAAAGGAGAGGGGATGGGGGGGCGGAACGAAGCGAAAGAAGAGATTCTAATGGAAGTTGTGAAGCAGACAAAGAAACGAGAAAGAGGAGAGAAAGAAACGTGGAAGTATAACGAAAATCGGAAAAGACCAATAAGGAATTAGAAGGGGCGAAGGTAGCGACGGGGACTGAAACAAAGTGACAGGGAACAGGGCCGAGAGAAGATAGAAGAGCGTAGAAAAAGCGGGGGGGGGAGGGACAAGAAGGGAGAGAGCGCGGACGAAGGAAAAAGGAGGAGAGAAAGTCAAACGACGACGGATAAGGAAGGAAGGTAGGAAAGGTCCCAGAGAAAAAGAAGAAGCCGTGCAATAAACAAAGATAACGCAAAGGGCAGAAATATATGCGGTTGGGGCAGGGGCAGAAGACAGGGAAGAAAGACACACAAAAAGAATAGCGAGCGGTAGGACGGGGACGGGGGAATAAGAAGGGAGAAATGAAGGCGAAAGAAACAAACAGGGGGGCAGAGAAAGAAAAAGAAAAGCAAAAAGAAAAAACCGTAAGATAAGAGGGACCTGAGATAGGGAAGGGCAGTCCTTCTTCATGTCGTTTTATGCCATGATCTTATAGAGAATGATGCATCTCCGAGCTATTTTGCTCTTCTTAAAGGATTGTCTAGTGTATAACCCATCATCATACGACCTATTAGCCCTTGGACTTAACAGGTTATAGATTTTTGCCTGAAGTTTTTTTCATTTAAATGGGTTTGACATTGTTTCGTTCTTCGAGGGTGTGGTGTGTGGGCGGGAAACTAAGCAGGGGATGTTATTAAGGCTTTTGCAGCTTATTTCTAGAATACAAGCCATGAAAAGGTAGAAATTCTTGGCGTCGCATGGCCAGGTATTTGCAATCTCTTCCAACCCCATGCTGCCTTACACTTGGTGGGCAAGGATGTCTCCAGGGTGGGTGCATGGAGTGGGCTGCACCGGGAAGTCATGGCCTACTATACATAGCCGGTGCCAGAAAGCCTCCACCATCAGGAACGTCGTGATAAACTCCTCTGTCACTCCTGGGGCCCAGGCCGGTCGGCTTCCAGTCCAACGCGCCGCTCACCCATATCTTAACACAGGGCTAAGCTGAAAATGGGAAGGTGGGCCATGCCAGCCGGAAGTTGAACTCAATGGGGAATTTAGTTACCGGTCCATTTGCCCATCCACTGGCGACATCTCTGCGGTTGGATGCGGGATCCGCCTGGGATTAATAAAGGTAGTTCCTCCCTCCACTCCACCAGGTGGATGCGCTAAAGATCATCGTAACGCACTCAAGTTCACCGGCCTATTCTAGGAAGGTAAGTGCAAGCTCCTCGGCAATTTCTTTTTTTAAATACGGCGGTTTTCCGATCTTTGGTTTTCGTTCAGCCACCCCCGATTCTCGTTGCGTGCATGATGGCCCGATGCGCCACATCCGATCGTGTGGGCGCCAAAATCCCGGGGCAATTCAGGGGAATCGGCGCAATCGGAAATATTCGGGTTAAAACGTACGGGAAAACCGAGAATCAGGCCCTTAGTAAATGAACCCCCCAATGTGACAAAACAGCTCTTCACCATTACAGTACCATGATGAATTGCCAGGAAAATCCAGCAACTATGTATTAGCCCCAGTGGCTCTGTTCTCTGTTTGCTTTTGACCAGTATCTACTATCATTCTATCTAAAGTGACATATATACTTGTTTATAACTTTTGCCAACAATCTTAATATATATTTGCATTATCACTCAAAAATAAACTAAAAAAAATAAGTTTAAGATCCCAAAAAGCGAAACCTATCACGTAAATATGCGTTTTATAGCCTTCCCTCTCCCACCAGACTCCTGAAATGCTGCAGGAGCTTCTGGCTAGGAAATGATCGCTCTCACGCTACATTAATACAGGCAAAGCATACGGAGATGGGAGATGTCGCGCTGTGGTGAATACTGCGAGGCCAGTGAAAATAAAAAGCTTAAAGGAAACCTACCACCACAAATCTACTATAAAGGTAATCGGGGTGGTGGTGTATCAATGGGACGTGAGGATAGCCCTTTTAAGGGCTAATCCTCACGTCCCCGCACTGTTTTATTAACTTTATTACATCAATTGTTAATTTACATTATGCGTCTACTGGGGCGTGGAGTAGCCGCATCTGAGGTTACACGAGGCGGCTACTCACGCCCCGGTAGCCACATTACCCCTCCTACTCACCATGTTCGGACCGCATCTGCTCGTAGCTGCGCGCCCTCGTCCGCCGATCCTGACGTCTGCGCATGCGCGAACAGCAGGCCCGCGCCTGCGGCGTCACTGCTCTGAAGCCGGGGCTGCGCAGGCGCGGGCCTGCTGTTCTGCGCATGCGCAGACGGCAGGATCGGCGGACGAGGCGCGCAGATACGAGCAGCTGCGCGCCGAACATGGTGAGTAGGAGGGTAATGTGGCTACCGGGGCGTGGAGTAGCCGCCTCGTGTACCTCAGATCGGCTACTCCACGCCCCAGTAGCCGTAAGTAAATTAACATATTAATGTATAAAAGTTATAAAACAGTGCGGACGTGAGATTAGCCCTTAAAAGGGCTATCCTCACGTCCCATGATTCACTACCACCTGATCATCCTCATTAACCTTTATAGGTAGAGTTGTGGTGGTAGGTGCCCTTTAAATACAGATGAATCCAATATCACAAGAGTTGTGTAGAAGAACCAGAGGAGTCCCAGAAGGCCCATGTCAATACCCAGCTACAAAAGGCAGCACCTAAGTGTTCAATTTGATGAATGATAGCGCCCACCAGATTGAATTTTATCTGGTGGGCCCAAGGAACTCAGGTCTGGTCACATTGCAGTTAAAATGCATCTGAAAGACAGGTGAAATTTTTGATTTTGAAGGAGAAATCTGTTCCCAAAATTTCATTCACCTGTTGATTTGATTGTTCTTTCATTGTTAATATAAGTAATACCACCTAAAATCAACCCAAAATTAATTGCGATGCAGTTTTCACTGCAACGTGTGACGGCCCCTCAGTAGGGCTCATTCACATGGCCAGCTGTTTGCTGGATCTGGATCTTGGGTTAGTACAGGGCGGGAGGAGGAGGATGGGTGGGTTGAGCTCTATTCCCCCTCCTCCTCCTTAGGCAGATGAGCGGGCGCCAAAATGTGACAATACATAGGACATGTCCCCGTCGGATGAACACCGTTGTTCAATTACAGTCACCCGCAGATGTCAATGGGGGCCGTGATCTGGTTACAAATCATGCGACCTGATCAAGGCCCTCATAACGGCCGCATGAATGTACCCAAGGACTCATTCACTGATCATGATGGGAGCTGTGATCTGGTCGCATGACTTATGACCAGATCGCGGACGCCATAGACTTCTATTGCTCCTGGTCATGTCCCACCCCATCGTGCCCTCACCAGGCGGCCGCATCGCAATATAGAACATGTCCTATTTATGGAGGATGTTGTAATGGCGTTCATCATAATAGAAGTGATTGGGACCGTTAAAAAACTGGTCCGGATAGGTGGCATGATATCCACTGGTCCGGATAAGGTGGCACATGATATCCACTGGTCCGGATAAGGTGGCACATGATATCCACTGGTCCGGATAAGGTGGCACATGATATCCACTGGTCCGGATAAGGTGGCACATGGTATCCACTGGTCCGGATAAGGTGGCACATGATATCCACTGCATGTGGCCGTTCTTATGTGGTGGGTTGCTGTGGAGTAACCATGTGACCTCTGCAGACAGAGACCTCAGCAGTGCAAAGCTGTCGGCAGAGAGTGTCAGCAAATTGCGCGCCTGGCGCACACACTGCTAAGAGTGTGAACAGTTCATGTTTTTAGCTCAGTGCGTAAAAGAAAAAATATGTGCATGTTGCTTTTCTTATGCATCCTCACAGATTTTTGCATTTAATTTTTTTTATTGAAGTCTATTGGAGAGTCAAAAGCTGCATCAAATCTGCAGCAATGTCCAGTTTTCATGCAGAATTCCGAAGAAAAAGGGATGGTGAAAAAAAGATGAAAAAAAAAGCATGAGGAGCAAAAAACCACAAGAAAAAAACAAACAAAAATCAACACTCAATAGAAAGAATCACATGGAATCTGCATTTAAAACAGACATAAAAACCCGCAATGATTGGATGCAGATTTTCTTGTGGATTTTTCAACGTGACAATCAGAAACGTATGTTAATGGGCGTCATTTATCTGAGAAATTTTGTTATTTAACATAGGACTACTGAAATCTGGTGGAAACCCCTCATACAGGGCCACTGGGACCCAACTAGGGGGCTTTTGAGAACTGCAGGATGAAGCGCCAGCTGTTAAAGAGAGACCGAGAAACCAGTTGTAGTCGTGTCCCCAGAACCAATTTGTCCTACGCCATCACCAGGCCAACAGACGAAGGAGGGAACCTGGATCCACGATGTCAGCAGAATGTGCACACAAGAGATTTTTGGACAGTTTCGGCACAGGGGGGAGGACACCCCTGAAGATGTTTATGCAGGGCACTGGTCGCCTGTCTTAAAACTGTCTTGCCGGAGATTGAAATGACCTGCAAAGCAGCTCTGCATAGTCCAGGTGTGCCATAAAACATGGGTACATATACAGGATACCTACCTGCATGAAGGTCAGTGTATCCCAAACCATAACTGTCCGGGTGTCCAGACAGGGGTTAACCCGAGGAGAGGGTTATGGTTTGGCAAATTCTGCCAGACCATAGCCCCACACTAATGTGAATAGGGTTGACCGTAGGTGTTGAATAAAAATCAGAAAACACACACACAAATAATTTTTCTAATTAATTTGCAGGAAGGAAGCCAATCCTTTGTTAACTTGTATGACTCTTTTTTGGTTAAAAATATTCCAAACAAAGGGTCAAAAATGTTAAGTTTACAACCTACATCAAGAGGACTACACTCACCGGCCACTTTATTAGGTACACATGCTGGTAACGGGTTGGACCCCCTTTTGCCTTCAGAACTGCCTCAATTCTTCGTGGCATAGATACAACAAGGTGCTGGAAGCTCCTCAGAGATTTTGGTCCATATTGACATGATGCCATCACACAGTTGCTGCAGATTTGTCGGCTGCCATCCATGATCGGAATCTCCCGTTCCACCACATCCCAAAGATGCTCTATTGGATTGAGATCTGGTGACTGTGGAGGCCATTTGAGTCCAGTGACCTCATTGTCATGTTCAAGAAACCAGTCTGAGATGATTCCAGCTTTATGACATGGCGCATTATCCTGCGAAGTAGCCATCAGATGTTACAGGTACATTGTGCTCATAAAGGATGCGACATGCTCAGCAACAATACTCAGGTAGGCTGTGGCATTGCATCGCTCATTGGTACCGAGCCAAGGTGCCAGAAAATATCCCCTCACCATGACACCACCACCACCAGACCTGACCCGCTGATACAAGGCAGATGGATCCATGACACCACACCACCACCTGACCGCTGATACAAGCAGGATAGGATCCAACCACCACCACCAGCTGACCGCTGATACAAGGCAGGATGGATCCATGCTTTCATGTTGTTGACGCCAAATTCTGACCTGCCATCCGAATGTCGCAGCAGAAACGATACTCATCAGACCAGCAACATTTTTCCAATCTTCTACTGTCCAATTTGATGAGCTTGTGCAATTGTAGCCTCAGTTTCTGTTCTTAGCTGAAAGGAGTGGCACCCGGTGTGGTCTTCTGCTGGTGTACCCATCTTCCTCAAAGTTCGGCATACTGTGCTTCAGGAGATGCTCTTCTGCCTACCTTGGTTGGTAACGGGTGGCGATTTGAGTCACTGTTGCCTTTCTATCCAGTCTCGAACCATCTGCCCATTCTCCTCTGACCTCTGGCATCAACAAGACATTTCCGCCCACAGAACTGCGCTCACTTGATGTTTTTCTTTTTCGGACCATTCTCTGTAAACCCTAGAGATGGTTGTGGTGAAAATCCACGTAGATCAGCAGTTTTGAAATACTCAGACCAGCCCTTCTGGCACCAACAACCATGCCACGTTCAAAGGCCTCAAATCACCTTCTTCCCCATAACTGATGCTCGGTATGAACTGCAGATTGTCTTGACCAGTCACATGCTAATGCACTGAGTTGCCGCCATGTGATTGGCTGATTAGAAATTAAGTGTTTAACGAGCAGTTGACAGGTGTGTACCTATAAAGTGGCCGGTGAGTGTATAAAAAACCCCAAACTAGAGTCCTGAACTGCACTGCTGATAGCATCCATCTGCCAAGGATCGCACTGGGAAAACAAGTAGCAGGCAAACTGTCTCATAGTGAACATCCTGCTGCTCCCAGTCACCTTAAAGACTGCTGTCCAGGGGGATAGAAGTGTCTATGGCACCCAAAGCACACTTTGTCTCCCCGCACGGTGACCGTGCATGGCAAAGTATAGGACGTTTTCTATATTTGCCACGTTATGGCGGCTGCCGTTGCTATGGAGAGGGAAGGGTGAGACAGCGCTCATGCCTCTTTCTATCTAGCGCACGATGTGTGTGCCCGTTCATGTGAAGGTACCCTAACACTGGAACCATATATCAAATGCAACAGTTGGGTGATGGAGTCATCTGAAAAAGCATCATCATCTTCTCAAAAATGGGATGACATGGATATTATAACATCTGTGGTGTCTTTCCAGTTAATCATCGCAATCTGCTCTCTTGTTGGCGTGCCACATGCATGTCCATGGAGCTGGAGGCCTGATACAAGAACATCAGGTATGCCATCATGGTCTTCATATTACTTGTTGCAACTTAATAAAATTTTTTAAAAAAAACTTTAAAATTGAGTTTTAAAATGTCTAAAATCACCAATGTCCATTGTTTAATGGTAAAATGATTATATGAAAAAAGCCACACAGATATTGTAACAACTTGTACTAATAAAACTGAACCAATCTTATCTCACAAGTTTTTTGTGAGATTATTTCTCCTAAAGAGTGGTATAAAATTAGAAAATAAACGAACAAGTTAGGTATCACCAAAACCGCATTGCCCAGCAGGCCAAAGTTGGAGAAGGAAAGGACGGATACAGACGGTGTGCTCTAAAGCTAAACTGTCCAATTCTACTCTAGATGGTAGGTGACAATGGTTGTTGTTCCAAAAATAAAAAAAAAGACAAGCAGTACAAAACTAACACAGATTAAAGGCATAAAAATATTGACATACAGTACAGAATCAAAAAACAAAAGGATAGTCAGAAGACAAGCAAGGGTCTGATGATCAAACGGAAGTCCAGAAAACAATGCAAGCTCCAAATAGACTTTTACAATCACCGCAGTGGGCAGACAATCCTTAATAGGAGAGTGATTGGACTGACCCACCTGACATCCAGACTAACAGACCAGCAAGGAGAGGAATGTGAAATGGGTGGAAACACTCCAACTACTGCTAGCTCAACCGCTCGAACCCACAAAGTCAACCGGAGGCAGATGGGTATGAAGTAAGCCACAATTCCAATAATGGGCAGAATGCACAAAGTACAAAATATCATAACCAGCAGTGCATTTTCCACCAAACAGGCAAATATATTGTGTCAGCAAATTAAAGATGATGTTATTTATGTTGTAGAGTAAATGGCCCAAAAATTGTAATGAAACAGATTAATATTTTTCTATAAGATCCGGAAAAAAATGTGTCAGGAAATACACAAGTTAAAATTAAAATACAACTCATCCTATAAAAACAAGCCATTCAAACAGATTGAAGTTAAGAAAAAAGGTTTTTAAAAAAGTGTTGCAAAAACACTTATAACTTCCATTGACAGAATGGGGCTAAGGGTTGCGGATCGCACTTTAGCTGGATGTGCTCCTTTTCGGGGATTGCAAGGCATGTTCAGGCTAGAGGGATGTGGATCTCTGGACCACTGCGGACGATAGCACGAGCCACTACCTGGGACCGAGTCTATGTGGTACCCGGTTTTCACCAAGCCGCGCAAAGGCGGGTTGGACTGCTGCGGCGTTGGTACCACCAGGTCGTTCCACAGGTGTGACTTGTCCACTGGCAGCCAGGTCGAGGTACGGAAACGGCAGGCAATCTCGTAGTCGGGGACAGGCGAGGTCAGGACTGGCAGCACAGGATCGGAGTCAGAGTCATAGCAAACAGGTCAGGGCAGGCGGCAAAGGAGCGAAGTCAGAAACGGAACCAGGGTCACAACGGGAATTCACACAAACAGCACAAGGCATAGACACAGTTTGTTTCCTAAGGCGCAAGGCAAGAACATACGGCAGGGGTAACAAGAAGGGCAGGGTTAAATAGATTAGGTGGAAAGGCCAGCGCCAATTAGCGGCGCGCTGGCCCTTTAAACAACAGAAGTTGCCGCGCGAGCGCCCTAGGTGTCGGGGTCACACAGCCGGAGGGACAGAGCAGCAGCAGCCGGAGCAGCAGCAGACCGCCAGGGCCAGGACGTTAGTGGCGCTAGCGGTGCGCTGGCGGGGACAACGAGGCATGGGCCGCGGGACCACCCGTGACAGCATGGAGAGAGATTTAACGGTGGTCTGCGCTGGGACTGGGGTCGGCCATCATACTATCCGACTGATTCGGATTGAGCGCTGGCCCCTGTAACTATCCTCACTTATTATGCCCTTCTGGTTATTAAACAAATAACCTCCTCGTCGTCTCGATGGAAGGTAAGTAAGGTTTTTTTTTTTAATAACCAGGAGGGGAGAGAGGCCACAATACATGAGGAGGACATTGGAGGAATTTTTAGGTTTTTTGTCATATTGACATTTTACATAGATTCATACAGTGAGGCAATAGCCGATTTACATGAATCCAAATAAGAAGCACTAATCAAGCATCGGTCTGAGCGAGTTTGTCATGGCAACACAAGCTGTGCGGGCCTGCACGAAATCAATGCTACGCACCAATTCCGTGCGGTATTAGAGTGCGTAAGCCGGCCTCTTATATTAAGCCATACTGAAAATACTTTCTTTTTTTGTTTTGCATGGTTGGGCTGGCGGGGCCCTACCTGACACAGGTGGGCGCAGTGCCCTGTTGGAGCAGCTGCTATGGCTGCTCCCCACTGTTGTTACGCCCCTTATGCTAAAGCATATGTCTTAATTGATGCGTTTTGGTCCCTCTACAAATAACATGGTAAAGATATCTTTCTCAACACCATTAGAGCTCTGAATCCATGTTCATTCAGCATTTTATTAAGAATTCTCCAGACCCCTTTAAACAGAAAATGGGCAAATAGGTGTGCAGATCCTGCAAAGGTCGCACCTCCAACCAGCGCTAGCGCATTTCTACCATAAGCCAGGAGGATAAATAAGCATCGTGTTAGGCTGAGATGGAATAGAATGTACATTATTTTCTACTGTCACTCCGCACTCCTCAGATATATCAGGAAGCTATAATTGTTCTCCACAAAAAGATCTCCACCATCAGCCGTAACTATGTTAGTGAACCTAGAAGATGCGGCCATGACGGCATAGACCAGTCAGTCTTGTCAACAAGACCTTATCAGAGCCGGAGGCCTACGGATCTCAGCGTGGGTTCCCCAGTCCAGATAAATGGAGGCTGCGAGTGACAATGATTACAAATATAATCCTCCATTACACGAGATTCATTATTAATGTGTGTTTGCATGATCTTATAGAGGACTGACCTGCATCTCCGAGCTATTTTGCTCTTCTTAAAGGGATTGTATAGGGTAGTAACTCCACTCATCATACTGACCTATTAGCCCATTGTGGCACTTACACAGTGTTAAGATTTTTTGCCTGAACGTTTTTTCATTAAATGGGTTTGACATCGTTTGTTTAGGTTGCCGTGTGTGTTGGGCGGGAAATAAGCAGGGGATGTTATTAAGGCTTTTGAGTTATTTATGAATACAAGCATTGAAAAGGTGAGAAATTTTGGCGCCCTTTCTTTGGCCGGTATTGCCCCCCTCAAATCTCTTCCAACCCCTGCTGCCATTACCACTTGTGGGCAAGCGACTGCTCCAGGGTGGGGGCATGGAGTGGGCTTGGACCCGGAAAGCATGCCTACTATACATAGCGGGCCAGGACAGAAATCTCCCAACACCCTCAGGACACGGCGTTGATAAACCTCCTCTTCCACCTGGGGCCCTAGGCGGTTGTCGTTCCAGTCCAACGTTCCGTCACCCATAAGTTTAACACAGCGGCGACGCTGAAATAGGGAAGGCGTGGGCCATCCAGCCGGAAGTTGAACTTAATGGGGAGTTAGTTACCGGTCCAATTTGCCGATCCCACTGGCAGACATATCTTGCGGTTGGATCGGGGTCGCCGGATTTAATAAAAGGTAGTTCACTCGCCGTCCACCAGGTGGAATGCGCTAAAAGCATCGTAAACGCACTCAGCGTACCGGCCCATATTCATAGTGTAAGGTAAGTGCTAAAGCTCCGCGGCAATTTCTTTTTTGTAAAATACCCGGCAGGTGATTTCACGATCATTTGGTTTTCGTTCAAGCCAGACCCGCGAGTTTCCGTTTGCGTTGCAATGATTGGCGCCGATGCGCGCACAATCATCGTATCTCGTTGCCCTCGGCGCACAAAATCTCCGGGCGCATTCCAGGGGGAAATACGGCCGAAATCGGAAATATTGGGTTAAAACGTGCGGGGGAAACTGCAATCAGGCCCTTAGTAAATGGAACCCCCCAATGTGACAAAACAGCTCTTCAATTCCAGTACCATGATGAATTGCCAGGAAAATCCAAGCAACTATGTATTAGCCCCAGTGGCCATGTCTCTGTTTGCTTTTGGACAGTATCTACTAATCATTATCTAAAGTGACATATATACTTGTTTTATACCTTTTGCCACAATATTATATATAATTTGGCACTTATCACTCAAAAATAACCAGAAAAAAATAAGTTTAAGATCCCAAAAAGCGAAACCTATCAAGTAAATGATGCGTTTTAAGCTCTTCTCCTTCGCCCACGACTCCTGAATGCGCAGGAGCTTCTGGCTAGGGAAATGATCGCTTCACGCTACATTAAATCAGGCCAAGCATACGGAGATGGAGATGTCGCGGCTTGTGGGAAATACATGAAGCCAGAGTGAAAATAAAAAGCTTAAAGGAAACCTAACCACCACAAATCTACTATAAAGGTAGATCGGGTGGTAGGTGGATTCAATGGGAAGTGAGGATAGCCTTTTAAGGGCTAATCCTCACGTCCCCGCACTGTTTTATACTTTTATTACATCAATATGTTAATTTAATTATGCGGCTACTGGGGCGTGGAGTAGCCGATCTGAGGTTACACGAGGCGGCTACTCACGCCCGGTAGCCACATTACCCCTCCTACTCACCATGTTCGGCAGCGCAGCACTGCTCGTAGCTGCGCGCCCTCGTCCGCCGATCCTGACGTCTGCGCATGGCAGAACAGCAGGCCCGCGCGCGCGGGTCACTGCTCTGAAGCCGGGGATGCGAGGCGGGGCCTGCTGTTCTGCGCATGCGCAGACGGCAGGATCGGCGGTACGAGGGCGCGGCAGATACGAGCAGCTCGCGCCGACCGAAAACATGGTGGTAGGGGGGGTAATGTGGCTACCGGGGCGTGAGAGTAGCCGCCTCGTGTACCTCAGATTCGGCTACTCCACGCCCCAGTAGCCGCATAAGTAAATTAACATATTAATGATAAAAGTTTATAAAACAGTGAGGGGACGTGAGGATTAGCCCTTAAAAGGGCTTCCTCACGTCCATTGATTCACCTACCACCGAATCTACCTTTATAGGTAGATGTGTGGTGGTAGGTGCCCTTTAAAATACAGATGAATCCAATATCACAAGAGTTTGTAGAAGAACCAGAGGAGTGGTCCCAGAAGGCCATGTCAATACCCAGCTACAAAAGGCAGCACCAGTTAGTGTCAATTTGAGAATCTGATAGCGCCCACCAGATTGAATTTTATCTGGTGGGCCCAAGGAACCTCAGGTCTGGTCACAAGTTGCAGTTAAAATGCATCATGAAAGACAGGTGAATTTGATTTTGAAGGAGAAATCTCGTTCCCAAAATTTCATTCACCTGTTGATTTGATTGTTTTCATATGTTAATATAAGTAATACACCTAAAATCAACCCAAAATTAATTGCGATGCAGTTTTCACTGCAACGTGTGACGGCACCATCAGTAGGGCTCATTCACATGGCCAGCTGTTTGCTGGATGGATCTTGGGTTAGTACGGGCGGGAGGAGGAGGAGGGGGGTTGTGAGCTCTATTCACCCTCCTCCCTCCTTAGGCAGATGAGCGGGCGCAAAAGGACAATACATAGGACATGTCGCCGGTCGCGGTGAGACACCGGTGTGCTCAATACAGTCACCCGGCAGATGTCAATGGGGGCCGTGATACTGGTACAAATCATGCGACCTGATCAAGGCCCTCTAAGGCCGCATGAATGTACCCAAGGACTCATTCACATGATCATGATGGGAGGTGATTGGTCGCAATGACTTATGACCAGATCGCGGACGCCATAGAATTCTTGATTCCTGGTCATGTCCCACCCCATCGTGCCCCACCAGGGGCCGCATCGCAATATAGAACATGTCCTATTTATGGACAGATTTGTAATGGCGTTCATCATAATGAAGGTGATTGGGACCGATTAAAACAAACTGGTCCGGATATAAGGTGGGCACATGATGAGATCCAATGGTCCGGATAAGGTGGAACATGATATCCACTGGTCCGGTAAGGTGGCACATGGATATCCACTGGTCAGGATATAAGTGAGGCCTCCGGCTCCTGGATAAGGTCTGTGTTACAAGACTGACGGTCTATCCAGCAGGGCCGCATCTTCTAGTGTTCACTAATCAGGATTACGGCTGATGGGAGATCTTTTTGGGAAACAGATGATAGCTTCCTGTGTATCTGAGGAGTCGGAGATGACAGTAGAAAATAATTACATTCTTCCATCTCAGCCGTAACACCGATGCTTATTTTCCTCCGGCATTTGGTAGGAAATTGACGCTGCGCTGTTGGAGGGCGACCTGTGCAGCTGCCACATATTTCCCTCATTTTCTGTTTGGTTCTGGTAGAATTCTTAATAAAATCTGAATGAACAGGGATTCAGATCCTCTATGGTGTTAGAAGATTATCTTTACCATGTGTATTGTAGAGGGCACCAAAAACGGCATCATATTAAGAATATGCTTTAGCATAAGGGGCGTAACAACAGGGGGAGCAGCCATAGCAGCTGCAGATACTCAGTAGGCCCCTGGGTGACAGATACTCAGTAGGCCCCTTTGCAGTGAACTCACATGGCGGCATTAAATTTTCAGACACTAAAACAGTCTCCTTTTCCCCTTAACCCTAATGGATTCATTAGATACAGCCCTCTCATCCCCATGTATTTCTTATGTATAGCCTTATGTGGGCCCCACCAACAGCTCTGGGCCCGCCATTTGCCCAGGTATGCCCAGTGCTGGCACCGGCCCTACCTTGTAGACAAAATATTGAATAATGGCGCCATCATGAAATATAATTTGTCCTGTAAAAAATAAAACCCTCGTACAACTTTGAGAACATTTTAAAAACAGATATGCAAAATGTGTAGTTTTTTTCCCTAGTCAACAAAAGTCAAAGGGGGTAAATGCAGCTAATGGGACTAAGTGGGTGACGTAGACATCTTATTGGCACAGCAGTGCTCTCATATCAGGATGGCAGACATAGAGGGAAACATCTATGTCCTAACAAAGCCCGTAATTTACCAGATACACAATACAATACGATGCGATAAACTTTATTGATTCCATTGGGAAATTGTTTTACTCATGATGTCCGGTCTTATGAACAGGCTTACAGTTATAATTACAAATTACATGAATTCAGGGAAAAAACACAAATGTAATAGGATACAAGTTTCAAGTTACATAAAAAGGAGAACAAGGAAACACAGTGGAAGACATTAACACAAAGGGTGGTATGGTTCTGGTACTGGTCATCAGTCATGATGTGTTCTTCAGATTGGATGCAGTGTTGGCACCTTGGTGCCTGGTGGAGCACTCTGATGAGACCCGGTTCTCAGATCCAACTAGGTGCTTGGTCTTTAGCTATGTTGTGCACTTCAGAGTACTGATGGCAACCAGTGTAGGTGCTCTGAGCACCTATTCTAATTCCGTCATGCTGGGTGCCCCAGCCTTCGGATGCCAGGGCCTGGCGATTGGCTGGTGGCTGGGTCTGTGGGAGGTATGATCTGCTGCTTCTGACCCAGTGCCATATTTCTTGACATTGGGTTCTATACTCTTATTTTGTGCCTCTCCAACAGGGGTTTCAAAGTGTTTTACTCTCATGCATTGCTGCGTGCGGGCCTAACCATGTGCGACTTGGACGGGTGGTCGCATAGTTCCTGACTGCCCTCGATTTGGCAGGACAGTCCCTGTTTTTGGGCACTGTCCCGTCATCATGGGAAGAATGTGCCGGCTTGTCCCACCTCTAGGTCCCAGCCCCAAATCACTAGAGCAGCAGAGCAGGGACCAGGAGGCAGGATCAGCGCCTGCTAGCTCCAGAGCAGCGATGTGTGGAGGAAGCTAGTCCCCTGGCTGGCCCCACGCCACCCCTTAGTCATCTCAGAGCTCCAGGGAGAGGAAGAAGCAGGACTGCAGAGGAACGTTGGAAAGGTAAGTAGCAACATTTTTTTTTGTTTAATAACCAGGATCAGGGGAGGTCACTATATGACAGGAGATGGAGGACAGGAGGCCACTATATGAAGGGAGATGGAAAAGGATAATTAGAGAGGGGAATTATATGTTGCTGATTTGCATTAGGGGATATCATAGGGGGGTATTACATGTTCCTGAGGGGAAGAAGGCTTCATGACCCACCATTATATTCAATACAGTGGGGCACATTTACTTACCAGTCCATGGCGCTTTCCCCTGGCGCATGTCCGACTGGAATGCATTGTGCCGCGATTCACTTAGATTGTGCGCCTGCAAGTGTCGTTTCCCCGTTCAGGTCAGCCGGAGTTCACCTTCTTCTTCCTGGTGCATGTAAGTGCATTGTCTTGCGACACAATTTTAAAGTTAAATCCCGCGGTCAGTCTAAATCCGTCTGATTTTCCTATAGCCCACCCACTGTTGCATGAATTTCCAAAATCCGACAAAAGTGCGTTCTGCAGACCCGTAGTAAATGTGCCCCTATGACTGACCCCACAACCTAGGACACTCTGCAAAGTTTTTGTGAAGAATTTGAGAATTTACTAAAATAACCATATGAAGAGACGTGACAGGTTCTTATTTTCCGGTGTCAGCACAGTCAGGTGACATTAGTGCTGCCACTTAACAGGACATCTTATGTATTAAAGTTTTTCAACCCGGAGGGCTAAATCCATCAAGAAAATATGTGAGTCACCACTTATTTGGGAACAAGATTTTTTATTCCACTGCAAACTTTAAAATTTACAAGTTAAGGTCTAGCTCTGACTTTCGCAAGGAAAATTTCAAGTTTGCAAAGTTTGAATCTGAAAATTTTAGCAATTTATTGCAAGGTGCTTTAACTATTTAAAGCATGTATTTGATAAATCACTGAATCTTCATCAGCACTCCCAATACTTACTTGAGTGTTATCTGCAAACTCTATGTGGATCTTTGTTTACATGTCTGAGCTCTGATAAATAGGAGGAGCTGCACCAGGATATAATGACCCATCCTGGTCCCCCCTCCTTTCTCCCTGTGTCTGTCAGACAGATGGACTGTGAGAAAAAGAGGTACAGAGGGTGACACCATTAGGACAACTGAAGGAGTCATTAACAGGAAGTGGTGTATATATGCAGAGGGCAGCACGTTGAGAACAGGTAAAGGCTGGAGCTCTCAAAGGAGGCAAAGACACAGTTACATGTACATGCAGAGACATGTACATGTAACAGAGACAATGGAAGAGATTTTTTGAAAACTGTCCATCCCCTCTAACATCATTGATTGTTCCTTTGTTTTGCAGGAATATTTTCCAAATCCATGGTTCGGATCTAGCTAAAATCACCGGGTCACAAAGGGGCATGTTTTCTATTCAGCAACTTCTCTCTCAGCTCCCTCATTCTCTCCTCCCTCGGGAATGAGTGAGGGGAGAATGAGGGAGTTGAGGGAGATGGCTCAGTGTGACCCACTGAAGAGAAATCAGATCCCTCATTTCTCCCTCCCTCATGCTGTGGGTGTGAATATACCACACTTAGGACAGAGGAAAATGCATACTGGACTTACATATGGTTATTTGCATACATGAAGAGTTTATCACCATTTATCACCACAACAAACACTTCTGAACCAGAAATTCTGAATTGCAAACCAGTGAGATGAGAGCAGAATTATTTCACAAATATTATGCATATGTTTTTCTTTTTTTCAGTTTTTTTTTGAGTAATAAAGGCTGATCTACTGCCATTAAATGATCTGGGTCACAATGGGCATGTTTTCTTTTCAGCAATGTCTCTCTTAGCGACCTCATTCTCTCCGCCCTCAGGAACAAGGGATGGGTGAATGAGGGAGTTGAGGGATACAGTTTTGAGGTTTTTTGGGATAATTCATAGTTTCTAAATACAGGGAAATGGAAAAGCACAAAAGTGTGGATAAAATACAAAGACTTTATTTCATCTTCAGTTAAAAGTTACATTTCCCTAACGTAAGAAAGCCAAAGAGCATCCAGCTGACGCATTTTGAGTGACCACAGACTCATAATCATAGATACAAAATGCTTACACAAATGGACATATATACACACCCCAAAAAGGGGCGGGGCAATCATAAAAGGCATATCCTCATGTATATAAGTAGTATATGCAGCAATGAACAAAAAAAGACTAATTTTAATAACAAATAAGTATATTAATGGAGCGTGTATATACTATGGGGCACATTTACTTACCCGGTCAAGTCACCACCCCACGGCGCGTTGTCCGAAGAGGATTCGGGTCTGCTGGGATTCACTAAGGTCTTGCGCCCGATATCCAGCAGGTGTTAGTGCTGTGCCGAGGTCTGCCGGAGTTAACCTTCTTCTTCCTGGTGCATGTAAGTGCTTGATCTTGCAACACAAATCGGTTTTTAAATTCCGTGGTTTTTCCGAATCTGTCAGGTTGTTCAAAGGCCACACCCCCTGATTTCTGTCGAGTGAAAGCCGGCGCTCATGTGCCACAATCCGATTGTGTGCGCCAAAATCCCGGGCCAATTCGGCGCAAACCGGAAATATTCGGGAAACCCAACAAAAGTGCTGCGTTCGGACCCTTAGTAAATGAGCCCCTGTATGTCCATTTGTGCCAGCATTTCATATCTATGATGAAAAGTTTGTGGTGATGAGAAACGCGTCGGATGGATGCTCTAACTAAAGATGAAGCCTTTGAATTTTATCGGCACTTGTGGAGATTGTGCTTGCCCATTACCCTGTATTTATAAACTTCAAATTATCCCAGAGAACCTCAAAACTATCCCCAAAAGATGGCCCCCGCATGACATAAGTATATATCATTTACAGAATGTGCTTCATTCCATGATGACCACAGATTAAACACCATGAACCAGCCCCATGTCTCCTGCCATGGACCAGGCTAGAGAAAATCGCTCCTCTTAAGAGATATAGTAATTGGTTCCATTGCCATAGTAATCCGATGCCATGGGATGTATTGCCATGGTAATTGAATACTGGTTTTGTAAGAGTTTACTCTGTGTCAGGGTTTTCTGTAATCACCTGGTTATTAAAGCATCAGGAATCTGAGTAGGCCGCAGGTTTTCAGTATGGAAGGGATTACAGGCAGCAGAGAGATGGTTCAGTCCATACAATTACTGGAAATCTTGCATTTATCTGAACATTTTATTGTAGGGTTTTGCAGGATGGAAGTTGTTGCTCCAGGAAATAACAGAGGTAAAATATCACAAAAATCTACAAAACAAGACAGATAAATTTATACAGGCAGTTATGTACAAAATAGGTTCTATAGGTTTGTTCATAAAGGACATCTACCACCAGGATGAAGGATTGTAAACTAAGCACACCCACATACTGATGTGTACCCCTTCTGGCAAGATCCACTCTTATTTTAGCTTCTTTTGTCCTGGTTTAAAAAAAAAACTTTCAATATTATGCAAATGAGCCTAAGGGGCTTCGGACTCCAAAGATGTTAATGGATCATAGGTAGCTTAAAGAGGACCTGTCACCCTGAAATACTAAAGTAAGCAGCTCCTAGTCCTAAAGCAAGCACAGCAGTGTTACAATGTTAGATAGTGTTATAGAAACATCTGATAACGCTATCTAACACTGCTGTGATGTACATTACCTCTCAAAGAGGTCTGGCATATTCATAAGGGGGTGGTAGGGCGCTGCCCTAGTTAGTCACCGCTGCCCTATGGAGCTTTTAGAGCAGTCAATGTTAGTTAGCATTATCAGAGGTTTCCGATAACACTATCATTATAACACTTCTGCGTTTGCTTTAGCACTAGAAGCTGCTTACTTTAGTAAGCTGCTGGGGGAGGAGCACAGTAAGAATAATATATAATTGGTTCATTTCCACCAACTTATAATAATCCCCACTAATAGCCATCCACTTTCAATGCCACATGATTGTGGAACAGAGACTTATAATGACCCTTGCTAGATACCTAGAATATAATAATACCCCCATATTTGGTTTATTTTAATTTACAGCAATGAGGGGCAAATCAGGGCAGTCACTCTCAAGACGTGTTTAAGGGGGAAGTGTCCATGAGTGGTGACAAAGGGCATTATCAAGGGAGAAAACCGGTAACCCCAATCTGGGGCATTATAAGTGGAGTGGTTACAATCAAGGGAGAAAACTAGTGACCGCAATCAATGAGAATATTATGGCAAGGAGGGGAAATGGGGGGACTGCAATCAAGGGGCAATGTGATGGGTGGTGGAGTGGGATGGTAGAAGTTGAGGGGGATTATATGGGGAAAGTGTCACAATAAAAGGCATTATAAGGGGTGGCCACAGTAAAGGAGCATTAGAAGTGTGGGGGTATTATCATATTCTAGGCATCAAGCAAGGGGCATTATACGTCTGTGATCCACAATCACGTGGCATTGAAAGTGGATGGCCATTACTGGGGATCATTATAAGTTGGTGGAAATTAACCAATTATATGTGATTCTTACTGTGCCCTCCCCCCGGCAGCTGCTCCTCTTATTTTGTCCACCCAACAGCTCCCCCTTATATTGTGCCCCCACCGTAAAATAATAAACAGATACTTGCTTTTCCCCTTTCCCCTGCAACAGCTTCTCTCTTCTCTGCTCCTGCTGTGTCAAATACTCATCGCCATGCAGGGATGACATCATCACATGGCGCCTGTTGGCTCTGCTACATACAGCAGCAGTAGAGGAGGAAAAGGGATAATGCACGGAGCTGCCATCTCTCTGCACTATCATTGTAATCAGCTCTTTCAGTGTCTGGAGGATGCCCTCACAACCCACAAACCTTGAGGACTTTCGCACTGGATATGGGATGATTGGGATGTATGAGGATGTTCTAAAGCCAGAACAGGAAGTGAAGCTGCAGAACAGGAAGTGAGGTAAAAAGAGGGAGTACATTTTGGCAACTTTTATAAAGTCAATGTATTTCATGTGGAAGTAGAATTGCAAATGGAAAACTTGATTTTTAGGGATGGGCGTGGAAGTAGAGCCCTGGTTCTATATGTGTCTTGACCATAGCAGTTACATTTAACTAATTATAAAAGAAAACAACCCGGAGATTTTTCTTTAAGTCAGTTACTGTAAAATAAGTGAAAAAAAAAGTTTATTACTGGAAGGAAAGTTTGAGGGCACGTACGATGTTTATGAGATATCAGTGTTCTGTTGTTGTTGTATAATTTGTGCTTATTGAGCAGTTTATCCCTTAGTTTTGTTATGAACATTCTTAGGTCTGACCTTGTTTTTTTTTTTTTTTTAGTTTTTTTTCCAGACACGGCAGAATATGTTGAAATTGATTTTTCTATGTGATTGGCATAATAATCAGTCAGTGCTGATACATTTATCATTGACAGACAAAACAAAATATAAATGAGCGTATGTCTGTACCCTGGAAAAAGTGATGATGTGATTTTGCAGAACATTAACACTATTTTATAGGTATACTGTATGTGTATATATTTATATATGGGGTGTATCAAAAAAGTTGGGGTGTGGAATGAATAGCGAAATACACAACAGATCAGAAAACTAAAAATATGGGGCACATTTACTTACCTGTCCGCAGAGTTCACTTAAAGTGCATTGTCCGACCGGAAAGTATGCGATGAAGGGGAACGTAGTGTACCGCAATCAGCACATGACAGGGGTAGTGAACTAGCGGTATTGTAATGTAGGTTACACAGAGTTAAAACTGGAGGGGGTTTTGTTTAGTTTAGAGAAGGTGAGTATGTGCAGGGAGGTGGGACATAAGGTTTAAGAATAATAACCAAAGTAAAGTACTGGCCATGTGCTGGAGAACGTGGACCAGGAAAGTTTTTCCCGCCCATCCACCCTATTGGTAAGGTGAAATGGGGAGAGGCAAATTCATTTAAAAAAAAAAAAAAAACAGGGAGAAACGATAGAGAGGGAACGTGACATAGGTAGTTGAGGTTGGGAATAAAGTCACGAGGGTTGGGTTTTTCTACTGTATTGTATTTCTATGTCACAGCGGCAGTGTAGGAGAGGGCTCTCCAAGGCAAGGCGTTTAAAGTAGCGAACTAGGAAATGGTGCAGGGATATAAGTCTGCAGTTAAGCTGGGAGAGGCACCCAGCTGGTTTGATGGATTTCTGCGGGCAAGGACCCCAGAATGGGTTTTAGGTCTCCAACAGGGGGTGCCCACTGGTTTAGTGATCAACGACCGTGGGCAAGTGGAGACCTGGGAGTAGTGTTCAGGGAAAGCGCCTTCGAGGACCCCTCCATTTTTTCTCTCTGTAATGTAAATAAAGTTGGCCACTGTGTCCTTTTCCTTCCACCTAATCTTTGACGCTTGTGTCGTTATTGGAAGGGTGGAATGGGTAAAGGGGTTTAGGCACCAGAGTGTCAGTTTTACTGTCCCTAAGTCATGCACATCTGCCGTAATTCCCTAAGATCGTGCACCCGATTTCCTGCATGTGTTGCTTCCCCGCTCAGTTCACCTTTTCTTCCCGGTGCATGTAAGTGATTGATCTTGCAGCAGAAATTGAAAGTCAAATCCCGCGCTCAGTCCGAATCAGTCAGATAGTCCGACGGCACGCCCCACCGATTTCTGTCGCATGGAAGCCAGCGCCAAAGCTCAAAAATCTGATCGCGTGCGACACAATCCCCTGCTAAATACCTGTCACAGCTGTGCAATCCCCGAAAAAGTCAGAAAAACCAATGGAAGTGCAGCCGCGGACCTATCCAGTGATACCAAACACATTTCTCCAAGATCACCAGGACAACAACTTTCCACAGTAATGGCAGCTCCATTCTGATCACCTTATGTAGCAATCTATTATGTAATGAGGTGTATACACAACAACCGGATGTCTCATATATCCCTCTCTGCCATTGAAGCTCATTAATTGCCTGGTGATATAAAAGTCAGGTGAATGTCGGGGGAATGGGGGTATATTAGGTAATTATTAGACTTCCACATCTGCCTTCATAAAGAAGAAGGGACACTCGTGTAATGTCAGGATCGTCGGAGAACGGCACAGATTAGGTCTACTGAATTGTGAAGAGAGCAGCGTCGTTACAGCGAGGTGACATGATAGCAGGTCGTCTCCGGGCACATTATGTTGTAGCATATTATAACTAATGACTAGTTTCCATGGTATGTAATTATACTGAATGTTAATAACACATGACTGTATTCTGCACTTGTAGTTTATAACTTCTCAGATATTCAGCTGCATCTTAAAGGGAATCTGTCAGTTGACCATACAAATCTACACATAGATATTGACCCTTCAGTGTAACCATTGTCTTGTGGGTAATGTAAGGAATAGCAGGACTGTATTAGATTTAGCCAAGTTTTGGCGCAATATGGGCTCTTGGCTCTCTGCATTGAGGTGCTTTGCAGCCCTCCTCTCTTAATCTAATATAAGATGTAGCAGGCTTCTGGTTGGGTACTACAGCAGTAACTCAGAGAGAATGGACTATGGGGCAGTTCATTGCAAGAACTCTGAGCACAGCAGTGTGAGGGCATGCCTGCTGTACATTTGGAGAAGCTACAAATCGAGTACATATACAGTAAGATCATATTTCACAGTCCTGCTGCTAACACCATCGTTAAAAAATGAAAACATATAAAAAAAATTTTAAAAAATCATTAAAAAAACCTGCTCCTCTTTTAGTATCAAAATGAACATTAATTTCAAATTAAATGTCACTTTGATGTTATCTAAATTAAAAGAGCCCTTCTGGGATTCCAAGCATCATAGTTCTGCATTATACAAGGAGATCTTCTTGCAGGGAATGAGGGACTCCTTGTGTCCTATGACTCAGAGCAGTGTTCCCTACATAAAATGCCGCCATCATTAGGTTTGTGTCTCGTGATTGGGTTGTTTCTGCAGTGATAGCATTGGCACAGAAGTTCAGCAGTCGTAAACGGCAAAATGATATAAATTTTGTGATACTGTTGTCTTGCGGCAAGGGGTTAAAAATAGTGGAATGTAAGTTAGATGTCAGGGAGGCGGAGAGTCTGTCACTAAATTAAACTAATTGCCTCCTCCCATGTGACTGAAATCATCTGCCGGACTTCAGGAAATCTCATCAATGATGTCCCTGGATGCAGAACCATCAATTACTGTTGGGGTGTTCTAAGGCAGGGAGAGCTGGACTTCAGTGTCATACTCTCTGCCTCCTTGACTTCATATCAAACCAATTTACATCTCACTTCAAAGTTGATTTTCTGGATGTTGCCACCATACCATGGACCATGAAAGAAACATCATCTAGAATCTGTTCAGCTGCTTGACCACCTGCTGCTAGCGGTTTATTAGGCCAAATTCTGATGACAGGTTCCCTTTAAAATATTTCCAAGATCCTCCCATCTGAGCTTCCTACTGTAGTATCCAACCAGAAGCCAGCTATAGCCTTTTCTCAGGGCACAGGGGAGAGTCTGTAGAGCAACTAAGGATAAAGCTGTTTGAGGATGTGCCCAAATGGACAGAACTAGAGATGAGCGAGCACTAAAATGCTTGAGTGCTCGTTACTCGAGTCGAACTTTTTCGGCTGCTCGAGTGCTCGATTCAAATAACGGACCTCAATGAAGTCACTGGGGCAGATTTACTTACTCGGTCCATTCGCGATCCAGCGGCGCGTTCTCTGTGGAGGATTCGGGTCTTCCGGCGATTCACTAAGGTAGTGCGCCCGATGTCCACAAGGTGTCGCTGCTGCGCTGAAGTCCGTCGGAGTTCAATGGAGTTCACCAAGCTATTGTGGGTGCAGGTAAGCGTGTGTCAAGCAACACATTTTTTTAAAAAAATACGACGGTTTTTCTGAATCCTTCGGGTTTTCTTACGGCCACGCCCCCTAATTTTCGTCGCCTGCATGCCGGCGCTGATGCGCCACAATCCGATCGCGTGCGCCAAAAACCCGGGACTATTCAGGGAAAATAGGCGCAAAACGGTAACATTCGGGTAACCCGACGGAGAAACGCGATTTGGGCCCTTAGTAAATGACCCCCAATGGGAGACTCGAGCATTTTTCAAGGGGACCAAGGCTCTGCAATAAAATGTGTCAAATATGGAAGTCAGTCCTGTTTCTTCGTTTTTTTTTATTTAATGGAATATTCGTGGGAACTTCAAAAAGGAGAATGACCCGTGTTAAACATCTGCAATGTGTTCTTCACACATATTGTTCTTCACATACTATTGTGAAGAACACCTTTCTGTACTTATGTCATCTGATAATTTTAGCAGATGTATGGAAACATCTGCAATGTGTTCTTCACTTAAATGATCCTTACTGATCCTTAAATGATCCTGTGTTCACTGTGTTCTTCACTGTTCTTCACTGTGTTTCCTTAAGTGAAAGCTTGTTCTCGAGCAGGCGAAATACTCGTCCAAGCAACGAGCCTTTTCGAGTACGCTAATACTCGAACGAACATCAAGCTCGGACGAGTATGCTCGCTCATCTCTAGACAGAACACATTAGTATAAGTCTCAAAAGAAGGGTGAAAACATTTCAAAAAAGGTTTTTTTCATTTTCCACCCCTCTTTTAAAATGAAGGCCTGTTGCACACCATCCAGTTTCTTCCGATAAACCCACTCAGTTTGTGCTGGATATTTACTGTGCAAAAACGTAAACCTGCTGAACTGAACTCGGCATATCCGCGCACATCAGACGTTCTATGTTGGGATCAGTATATTCCAGATAAATATGGAGCAAGTTAAGGGAACAAAATTGTTCCCAATGATGTTCAAACATAATCAAAAAGTTCAATGTAACCAAAAATATTACAGATAAAAAATTGATTTTTTTTTTTTCTGTAGAAAACAAGTCGCTTTATGGGTCCATCTACCAAACTACAGTGACAATGTGAAGGGGTTGCCCGGGTTTTTCAAAGCATGTCTTTGTTTTTGCAAAAATAGCGCCACTCTTGTACAAAGGTTACATCTAATACGGGATGAATCTAAACTCTCTGCTGCTATAGAACCCCCTCCAGAAGTAATAAATCAGGTTATTTGTGTTTTAGTTGGTGGGCTCTCCATGCAGTGTCACATCCATACTTAAATTAGGTGTGAACAGACAATATTTTTAGGTGTCAGGTCCTGCCTTATAGCAGGTTACTGAGCCTCTTGTGCTGCCCCCACATCTTGCTGCAGTTGGTGCTACCTGAGGTAAGAAGCTCAACTCGCCTCATGGATGGCACACCCAGGAGCCTTCAATACCAGATACCACCTGTAGACAGCTGTGGCGCTGTAAAGCTACAGCACCAGGGGCTCTGGTAATGCCCTCCAGAGGCTTGTAGACTCATTAGCATAATTTTAAAAGTTGATTTTAGAAGTCAGGAGGCCATGGATAACACATAGAAGAAAATTACCACAGTCACAGTGCCTGGATCTATGAGTAAGTGTCCGAGGCTTATCAGGATGGATTTTGGTGGTAGATTTCTTTTAAATACGGTGTTAATTGAGGACATATGTTTGTCCATATTTCTTAGAGGATATTTCCATTAGAGTGAATACATGTTAAAAATATACCTAGATTCATTCCCGTATAATCTGAGGGGAAATTACGGAGCACAATGGCTTTTTATCTCTCAGCGATGACTATTGTTCGCTTAATTGGCCTCGCTGTTACAGATTTTACTTTTGCCGTTCTGTTTGTTCCACTCTATTCACGACTGATGGAAAGGATAATTTGTTTTCTGCGGCACCTTCCAGCTGCACGACGGCGAGGCGGTCACAGATCACAGCCACGTATCCACATAGTCACGAGAGCGGAGAAGACGGAGGGCTGCGTGCGCTCCGCCTACATTATCCAGAGACAAAGCGAATATTTCATGTCTCAGCTGGAGACGTCACTGAGAAGTACAAAATCATCACTTACCTCACACCGAGCATCCAGTTCAGTCCCGCAGGCCTTGAAAGGTAAGTTGAGTAATTGTGTAGGAAACATTTGGCAACAGGACTGATATTAATGATCGACCTAAAATACTACACCCCAGTAATATTAGACATGGTGATCTGGGCCGGCTGCAGCAAAAGGCAAACCTCGACAAATGGGGATTGTCAAGCCATGGATTGGATAGACACAATGGGGCACATTTACTTACCCGGTCCATTCGCAATCCGACCATGCGCTGTCCGACGTGGATTTGCGTCCTGTCGGGATTCATTAAGGTTGTGCGCCCGATATCCACCAGGTGTCGCTGTTGTGCCGAGGTCCGCCAGAGTTCACCTTCTTCTTCCTGGTGCTTGTTAAGTGCGTGTCAAGCGACACAATTTTTTTTTTAAATACCGCAGTTTTTCCGACTCCATCGGGTTTTCTGACAGCCACGGCCCCAATTTCCGTTGCATGCAAGCCAGCGTCGATGCGCCACCATACCATCGCGTGCGTCAAAATCTCGGGGCAATTCGGCGCAAATTGGAAATATTCGGGAAACCCGACGAAAGTGCAGCATTCGGACCCTTAGTAAATGAGCCCCAATGAGGTAGATATATTATGCATATAAATGTCCCCTTCCCTAGCAGTTTTCGGGCTTCTCCGACCAGGACACCACATTGGGCTTTAATAGCGGGGACTTTGCCAGTTCAGTCCTGGTCTAGAGTTCTACAACCATATTTACTAAGAGCCCGAAGCCTCTTGGTGCGGGAGCACCTGGTACTGGAATTTTTATGATGGATGTTCAAAATTCTACTCTTAATGAATTACCCCCAATGGGTGAAATTTATTAAGATTGGAAAATCCTTGAAATTGTTGGGATTACTAAGAAGTTATTAAATATGGTGCAGTGCCCGTGCACCAGAATGAAATCTATGCCAGTGTACACTCAGCTATTTCCGTCAGCTCCATAGAGATTAATGGAGCAGAATGGTCATGCGCGGCCACCTGTACCATTAGTCTGACACAGTGGGGCACATTTACTTACCCATCACATCGCGATCCCTGAGGTGCATTGTCCGATGAGTAATTGGAGCTGCCACGATTCACTATGGTCCAATTTCCTGCATGTGTTGCTTCCCCACTCAGGTCCGCCGGATTTCACCATCTTCTTCCCGATGCATGTAAGTGCATGGCTTGCGACACAGTTTTGAATGTGAAATCCCGCACTAAGTCCAAATCAGTCAGATTGTCTGACGGCCACGCCCCCAATTTGTGTTGCATGAAAGTTGCACGATTGTGCCAAAATCCCATCGCAGTGCACTTAAAAGACAGCGATGTGTGGGAACCGCCATCTTGGATCCAATTGTCATCGTGGGGCAGCAATTGGATGGCATGACAGCCTTGGGTGTTCATCAGACCCGAAGCTGCCTGGTTTCTGCAGTTTCATTACAATGAGCCAATGGCTCATTGTAATGAATCATGTGCAAAAATGCCACATACTGCAATACAGTAGTATTTCAGTATAAGGTAGAAACAATCAGACCATCTAGGGTTAATATACCCTAAAGGCACCCTAAGTGCATTTTTTTCCAATTTTTCCACATTTGGAAATTTTTTTCAGCTTCCCAGTGCACGATATGGAAGAATAATGCCAGGGAGAAGTAAAATTTGTTACGCACAAAATAAGTGATTACACAGAAATTTACCAAAATCCTGATTTCTGTGCTGCTTATGTTGTGATGAGCAGCGAGTGGCCTGAAGTCTTTCTGTGTATAAGTCACCATTAGTAAGAGATTAACAAGTCCATTCTCCATCTCTCTGTAGCCTGAAGGGGCCGGCGGCCAAGAGTGTAATAAGTTATTATAGAGAGAAAAAGACTAAATCTAACCTGTCGATATTGTGACTGTGTAGACGTATAAGATGTATAGAAGGAAACATTCATCTCCCTCATAAAATTCATACGAGACTCAAGGCTGAAATCGTGTCTGCATCATAACTCTACAGGGTTCTCTCCATTTCATTGGTTTTAACGGTATTTTTTTCTTCATTGATAGACTCATACATCATTATATAATGTATAAGGAGATTATTACTGGATTATCACTTCTAGTAGTTACCTGGAATCAATGGCGAAATGTAGCAAGAAATTGTATCTTTCTACAGCACCAGCACAGGAATAATTCAACATATGCCCCAAATATAGCAATAACGGGAGCAGATAATTTAAACTTTCCCCGAGGGTCAAAGACCAACCCTTCCAGTGGTCCAGCCCTTCCTGGGCGGCAATCTTATTTCCAGTTTTGCATTGGGAAGTCCACTTGGCTAAATTTGATGCTAAGAACTTTGGCCCTGAAAAAGTGTTGAGCAGATAAAAACCTGGATCTCCCTCTCCTAGTCAGAGACTCTCTCACTTATCCCGGTTGATCATAGACCAAAAAGCCTCTGAGTAGCAGTTGACCTTCAACATCATCCATTGCACCTCCCCTCCTGAGGACAGAAAAATGGTGACATCATGGGCATATGCTTCCACCCTTAGGGTGGCTGCCGGTGTTGCCTGATCCATCTTGACTCCCACCAATTGGCCACTATCAACCTCCCTAATAAAAGAGTCAATCGCGAACACATATAGCAGTGGGCTCAGAGGACAACCCTGGCGAACACCAGACCCGACCTCAAAATAGCGACCAATCCAACCGTTCACAAGCGGGAAACTCTCTGCCCCTGCGTACAAAACTTTCAGCCAATCAACAAACTCCCCCGGCAGGCCATACCTCAGAAGGACAGACCAGAGGTACTTGTGGTCAACCCGATCAAACGCTTTTGCCTGATCCAAGGACAGCAAGTACCCCTTCCAGTTACCAGCCCTGCCCTGCTCCACTGCCTACCGGACATAGAGCACAGCACTTAATCTACTAAGTTAAGTTTTTCATGCCATCCTAATCTAATCAGTATATACGATTTTTTCATTAAGTAAATATCATATTTTTGTAAAATTAAAACCTGAAGGGGTTCATTACTTTCATGAAGTCACTGTATCTCTCTGACAAATTAGCTAATATAACGATAAATCAGTCTAATTATCTGCATCTAGTGAGGTCTCCCAGGGAGTCATTCCATCAGTCTCTCTGACACTCGGTAATAAGAGACAAGCTTTATGATATGAGGGATTTCATCCTAATAAAACCTGCCGTTACCTTAAAAAACCCTCTGAGCACATTGGGGCACATTTACTAAGGGTCTGAACGCTGTATTTTCAGCGGGTTTCGCAATTTTTTTTGGTTTTGCCCTGAATTGCTCAGGTTTTTGCCACACGAGATCGGGTTGTGTCGCATCAGCGCCGGCTTGCATGCAACACAAATCGGGGGCGTGGATGTCGGACAACCCGACTGATTCGGACAAACTGCGGAATTTAAAAAGCAAATTGTGTCGCAAGATCAGCACTTACATGCACCGGGAAGAAGAAGGTGAACTCCGGTGGACCTCAGCGGGGAAGCAACACATGCAGGAAATTGGACGCACAATCTTAGTGAATCGCGGCAGACACGAATCTTCGACGCACCCCGAGGATTGCAATGGGACGGGTAAGTAAATGTGCCTCATTATGTTTTTTATCCATTCTTAGGCTACATTCACAAAGCCGTGTGCTTGTCTGGTGGAGAAGATAGGGGGAGTGAGCGCTCATTTCACAACCATAATTTATGGACCTGTCCAGCAAAGAAGAAGGACACCACTGGTTTTCTGTGCATAGTAAATTTGGTGTGAAAAAAAACTTTTTTAAAAAAGTTCTGCTCTTTGTGACACTGAATTCTATAAATGAATATTGTAATTTGTACAATAGGCAGCGCTTTGTATAATCAGCCCATTCAGTTTTGCAGGTCCTCAGATCATTGTGACGGTCTTCGGTGGTTGGCCAACCAAATATTGCAAAGTAGACTGATCCTTCACAATTCCTTCCAGTCATCGCCAACAGCAGACAAGATTCTGTGGGGCTTTTGTTATTGTCTTTGATCCATTTTTTTTTAAATTGGTAATAATTTTCATTTCTCATGTTTATTTACCACTTTTTGTATTACAGGCAAAGGTCTCTGACCTTAGAGCCATCCCCTGGTTCTCATCTCATCGCTCAGACTAGAATGAACTCATTTTGCCTTCAGTTATTGCATTTGTGAAAACGACATTGTCTGCCAAAAGTCTAAAAACTCCTCTGTATTGAATTGCTTTGATCAATGCTCTTAATGCATTTGGCTGATTAGCATAACATTTGCATTAATAAAAATAGACATACAGCACTCTACTATGGACCAGTATTGGCTCGATGTATAGTAGATACAAAAGTACACACAGATATAGATTCAAACCAGACTGAAATCAGATTTTTTGCCAAATCAACCATTTGGTGCACGATCCGCTGATTACCCTCACCCTGTTTGGAGTGTATTTGCATACTTGGTACAACTTATAACGTAGACGTCCTCTATTCACCTGTATGATCCATCAGCAATCTAGTCCAGGGCAACCTTATGCAAGCAGAACCAATATAAGCCTGAACACTTAGCCCAATCATGAAGAGAACTTTGAGGGTGAAACAATATTCAACTTAATTGTGGAGCACCATTGCTGGTGAGGTCATTAACAAAGCAATGTTTAAGCAGGTGTTGGTGAAGAACATGACTAACTTTGCAGTACTCAGTCATGCAATTCTCCACCTGATGGTAATGAACCATTGCTAGTGAATTTTTACACAACCTGATGGTGAAGGACCATTTCAGGTGATGCCTTACTCAACCTGATGGTGAAGGACAATTCATGGTAATGCAATACTTGACCTTATGATGAAGGACTATTGGTGGTGATGAAATACTCAATCTGATTGTGAAGGACCATTGCTAGTGAAGCATTACTCAGCCTGATGGTGAAGGACCATTTCGGGTGATCCCTTAATCAACCAGTTGGTGAAGGACATTTGGCGGTAATGCAATATTTGATCTAATGATGAAGGACTATTGGTGGTGATGAAATACTCAATCTGGTGGTGAAGGACCATTGCTAGTTAAGTATTACTGAACCTGATGGTGAAGGACTATTTCTGGTGATGCATTACTCAAACATATGGAGAAGAACATTTGGTGGTAGCGAAATACTTGACCTAATGATGAAAGACTATTGGTAGTGATTAAACACTCCATCCAATAGTAAAGGACCATGGTTAGTGAAGTTTTACTCAATCTGATGGTGAATGACAGTTGCTAGGGATGTATTACTCATGTATAAGGTCACAACGGGACACATGGGTCACTGTATGTTCTTGGGGACCAATGTAAAATATTTAACTGTGTTCTACTTTGTGCCCCCTATAATACTCTGTAGAGCCTCTGGGATCAGGCATTAGATTAGACAGTGGAGGGAATTTATTACTTCTGTTATACAACATGACATGATGTCAACTACATGTACACTCACCGGCCACTTTATTAGGTACACCATGCTAGTAACGGGTTGGACCCTCTTTTGCCTTCAGAACTGCCTCAATTCTTCATGGCATAGATTCAACAAGTTGCTGGATTTTGCTCCATATTGACATGATGGCATCATACAGTTGGCGCAGATTTGTCGGCTGCACATCCATGATGCGAATCTCCAATGGGAGAGATTCACATGAATCTCTCAAAATGGCAGTCTTGATTAATTCCCACCCAATGTTTGAAAACATTGATGTGCTCACCTAAAGTTTGAAAAACTTGATGTTCTTACTTGACATCTTGAAACGCAAAAGTCTTGACTTGTAAAAAGATCCTTATTGAGATTTTGATATGCAGGAAGTTACTACTTGACATCTTGATACGCAGAAGGTTCCATCTTGACATGTAGAAAGGTCCATCTTGACATGCAGAAGGTTCCATCTTGACATGTAGAAAGGTCCATCTTGACATGCAGGGAGTCCCTTCTTGACATGTTGACATGCGGGATGTTACTTCTTGACATCTTGATATGTAGGAAGTTCTTTCTTGACCTCTTGACATGAAAGATATTCCTTCTCAACATACTGACATGCAGAAAGTTCCTACTTGACATCTTCATATGCAGAAGGTTCCATCTTGAAATGCAGGGAGTTCCTTCTCGATATCTTGAAATGTAGGAAGTTCTTTCTTGACATCTCACTATGTAGAAAATTCTTACTTGACATCTTGACATGCAGGAAGTTCCTTCTTGAGATCTTGATATGTAGGAAGTCCCTTCTTGACATGTTGACATGCGGGATGTTACTTCTTGACATCTTGATATGTAAGAAGTTCTTTCTTGACATCTTGACATGAAGGATATTCCTTCTCAACATACTGACATGCAGGAGGTTCCTTCTTGACATCTGGACATGCACAATGTTCCTTTTTGGCATCTTGACTTCAAGGAAGTTCCTTCTTGCCATTATGACTTGGAGGAAGTCCTTTCTTGACATTTTGACTTGCAAGTTGACTCTACTAGACATGTTGATATGCAGGAAGCTCCTGCTTGACATCATGACATGCAGGTATTCTTGATAGGAAAGAAGAAGAACCAATGGGGAAAAGGGGGACTGGGTGACCTGTAAAGAAAGCAAGTCACCGTAATTTGCCTGGGCCATTGTGAGGCTGGAGACAGATCTGCTGTAAATGTCTGGTCAGAATTGCATCGTGAAGTTGAATTAGGCTGTTACATGTTCTAGACTTTGTAAGCCACATAAAATGAGGTGGCGGGCTACATTTGGCACAAGGGCCATGTACACTCACCGGCCACTTTATTAGGTACACCATGCTAGTAACGGGTTGGACCCTCTTTTGCCTTCAGAACTGCCTCAATTCTTCGTGGCATAGATTCAACAAGGTGCTGGAAGCATTCCTCAGAGATTTTGGTCCATATTGACATGATGGCATCACACAGTTGCCGCAGATTTGTCGGCTGCACATCCATGATGCGAATCTCCCGTTCCACCACATCCCAAAGATGCTCTATTGGATTGAGATCTGGTGACTGTGGAGGCCATTTGAGTACAGTGAACTCATTGTCATGTTCAAGAAACCAGTCTGAGATGATTCCAGCTTTATTAGACAAATGGGAAATGTTATTCAGCAACTTATTTAGGTGGTAAATCATCAGCCTGAAAATGTAATGATTTAGATTTTTTTCTTTTTTTGAAAAATAAACGCAAAACTTATCAGCCAAAATTTACCACTAAAATGAAATACAACATGTGGGGAAAAACAGTGTTCAAAAGTTATGACTATATGAAGCGACGCAAGTCAGAATCCAAAAAATGGGGCTGAGCCTTAAGCTGTAAAATGGCTGCGTCCTTAACCCCTTAACGACTTGGCCTTTTTTAGTTTTTTCACTTCCATTTTTCACACCCCACCTTCAAAAATCTATAACTTTTTTATTTTTCCACATAAAGAGCTCTGTTATGGCTTATTTTCTGCGTAACAAATTGCACTTCGTAGTGACGGTACTTAGTATTCCATGGCGCGTACTGGGAAGCGGGAAAAAAATTCCAAATGCAGTGAAAATGGTGAAAAAAATCGCTTTGATAAGTAACAGCGTTCAAAAGTTATAACCGTATAAAGAGACGCAAGTCAGAATCCAAAAAATCGGGCTGAGCCTTAAGCTACAAAATGGCTGCGTCCTTAAGGGGTTAACATATCCCAATGTCTAGTAATTATGTTTTGTATTTTCTTATACTGTGTGTTATATGGTAAAATGATTTTAGTTTTATTCTCTTGTGGGGTGATTCACATTGGTGGACTATTTATTTGAAAGTACAACATAACCTTGCTCCGGAGCTTCAACGCCGCGTGTACTACAATTTGGGCTGCGGGAGGTGAAAACCCACGATCCACAAGCCGGTGAAAGGCGTCATCAGCGGCGCTCTGAACGCCACTACAGAACAAAGAACGCATCCAGCCTGCACAGCCCAGAGACACTCTACATAACGTCCCCTGGGACGACAAAGCGGCGAAATAGACATAGCTGGTGATCGGAACCCGCAGAAAAAGGCAACACGGTCCCGCTAAGAAACACTTACATCAGCCCAGCTGAATATCAACTAACCGTGAGTGGCAAATAATATAACAAACAGTCGCATATTACAGACCATAAAGGGACCAATCTGCCTCAAAGTTCGACGTACTGTGCGTTCAGAGATGCTCTTCTGCCTACCTTGGTTGTAACGGGTGGCGATTTGAGTCACTGTTGCCTTTCTATCAGCTCGAACCAGTCTGCCCATTCTCCTCTGACCTCTGGCATCAACAAGGCATTTCCGCCCACAGAACTGCCGCTCACTGGATTTTTTTTCTTTTTCGGACCATTCTCTGTAAACCCTAGAGATGGTTGTGTCTCTGTAAACCCTAGAGATGGTTGTGCGTGAAGATCCCAGTAGATCCGCAGTTTCTGAAATACTCAGACCAGCCCTTCTGGCACCAACAACCATGCCACGTTCAAAGGCTCCAAATCACCTTTCTTCCCCATACTGATGCTCGGTTTGAACTGCAGGAGTTTGGTCATTTACAGCTTCTCAGGAATGTCAACTGTAATCTATCATATCTCTGGTTTGGTTTGGGTTTTGCTTTCATTTGTTTATTCTAACAGTAGATGGTTATACAGTTAATGCTATCACTCTATGGAGCCAAATGTACAAAACGGGTTAAACACCAAAATTGTTACTTTCACTTCACATAAAATCACAATGATTTTAGTAGTATCTTTGAGAGCTATCAACTGGATAGGTCATCAGCATAATATTAGTAGGGGTCTAAAACCTCAACATTGCACCAAAGGTTAACCTCCATCCACTGTACAGGCAGTCCCCGGGTTACGTACAAGATAGGGTAAGTTGAATTTGTATGTAAGTCAAAACTGTATATTTTATAATTGTAGATCCAGACAAAAAAAATTTGGCCCCAGTGACAATTGGAGTTTAACCTCTTAACGCTCAGCGTCCGATATATCGGACGCTGAGCTGATGCCGGTTCGGCTCAAGATCTGAGCTGAACCGGCATCGGGAAACACGGGGTGCCGGCTGTGACTGATAGCCGGCACCCCAGTGTAACACCCGCGATCGGAGTTGTCTCCGATCGCGGGTGCTTAACCCGTTAAATGCCGCGGTTACCATCATATAGTATCAGATAAAGGGGCAATATAGGGGAGAAAGAAAAAAAAAAGAAAGAAACTCTGCACCCTGGCCTCCCCTCCTTGTACTTCAACTAATACTCCTTGATTTGCAATGCTGTTCTGTTTTATGCATGTGTCAATAAAGCGATTATTAAAAAAATGCTTATTCATACGTTGAGGTATGTAGATTCCATAAGGGGGTAATTTACTAGTCTTGCTATTGTTTAGACCTCTCACAGTCAATTAAAAGTTGGGCATGTCCATCTAAGTACGGCTTTTGGTGATTTTCCAAAAAATGTGAAAAATGTCACCCAAATTCTGAGCCTCATAACATTCTAGTAAAGTATGTGGAGTCTTAAAAAGCCATGCCAACATAAAGCACAAGTTTGGGAAATGTAAGTTATGAATTTATTTGGGTGTTATGACTGCTTCAAAAGTAGACTTCAATTTAGAATAATAAAGTAACTGATATCTTTTTCATAACTAAACACAAAAGATATCAGCCACTTTTTTAAACTAATTTGAAGTACAATGTGTCACTAGAAAACAATCTCAAAATTCCTGGATATCTTATAGTGTTCCAAAGCTATAGCGTTCCAAAGCTATAACCACTTGTAGTGACACTTGTAGTGTCCTAGAAGCCAAAATAGGCATAGTCCCGAAGGGGTTAATAGAGTCAGCTAACACCATAACATACTCTGGTATCGTTGTGAAAACAAAACAAGGCAGCAGGATTTAACGCTTTAACCTGTTAACGCTCAGCGTCCGATATATCGGACGCTGAGCGCAATGACTTAGCGCTCAGCGTCCGATATATCGGACGCTGAGCTGATGCCAGTTCGGCTCAAGATCTGAGCTGAACCGGCATCGGGAAACACGGGGTGCCGGCTGTGACTGATAGCCGGCACCCCAGTGTAACACCCGTGATCGGAGTTGTCTCCGATCGCGGGTTCTTAACCCGTTAAATGCCGCGGTCAGCGCGACCGCGGCATCTAACATGCAGCTGGGGTGTCTTTCCCCCACGATCGCCCCCCCGAACCGTTTTCGGGGGTCGCCGATCGTTGCTATAGTAACTCTGGGGTCCGATCTGGACCCCAGAGTTACCTGCAAGAACTGCCAGTAAGATGGCGTCTGTGACGTCATCTACTGGCACAGTGCACCTATGCATGTGCATAGGCTGACATGCTCATATCCTGAATACATGAGTATTGCAGAATATTATCATGAAGAAGCAATCATAAGATTGCTTCTTCATGTCCCATGGTATAAAAGTGAAAAAGTAAAAAAAAAGTTATTCAATAAAAAAATAAAGTCATAAATCACAAAAAATGCCCCAAACCCCCAATACATATAAAGAGACATATAACTCAAAAAAAAGTCTAAATCATAACACAAACCCCACATATATAGTATCACCGCGTCCGTAACAACCCGTAGAATAAAAGTAAATCATTATTGAACCCGCACGATAAACGCCGTAAAAAAAAACTGTTATAAACCCTCCAAAAATTATGATTTTTACCTTTTCAATCCCACAAAAAATGCTATAAAATGTGATCAAAAAACCATATGTACTGCGACATGATACTGGTGCAATGTACAACATGTCCCGCAAAAAACAAGCCATCAACCAGCTCCGTAGCCAAAAAAGTAACAAAGTTATGCCACTTGGAAGACGGCAATACATAAATGATAGATTTTTCCCCACATTAGGGTTTTGTTTGACAAATTTAGTAAAACGTAAGAAAATATATTCATGTTTGGTATCCCCGTAATCGTATCGACCCATAGAATAAAGATAACATGATTATTAGTCTATACGGTGAACACCAAAAAAAAAGAAGTACAGAATTGATGCTTTTCTACTCCTGTCCTCAAAAAACGTTCCTAAATTTTCAACAATAGGTGATACAAACCCCAAAATGGTAACATTGGAAAAAGCATCTCATCCCGCAAAAAAAATGGCATCACATGGCCCCAATAACGAAAAAGCGAAAATTTTATAGCCTTCAAAAGGGGCCAATGAGGAAACTAAAATCCTGGCAGCTGCAGCGCCCTCCTTCCCTTCTGCGCCTCGCTGTGCCCCCATAACACAAGTCACAGCCACATGTGGGGGGTCTTTGTACTCAGGAGAAATTGCAGAACAAATTGTATGGTGGGTTTTCTCTTTTTATCTTTTGGAAATGTGTAAATTTTAGGGCTAAATGAACGTATAAGGGAACAATATGACCATTCTAAATTTCACCTCCATTTTGATTCAATTACTATGAAGATCTCAAGGGGTTAACAATCTTCGTAAAAGCTGTTTCTGATAGCTTGAGGGGTGCAGATTTGAAAATGGGTTGGTTATATAGGGGGTTTTGATGCTAAATATGTAAAATTTCACTCAAAACTGTATTTATCCCCAAAATAGTCAATTCTGAAAATACGGAAAAGCGATATTCTATTTGCAAGCCGCGTGACATCAAAATAAATTATCCAAACATTTCAGAAATTATGAAAATGTAAAGTAGACAAATGGGAAATGTTATTCAGCAACTTATTTAGGTGGTAAATCGATCTGCCTGAAAACGCAATGATTTTGAATTTCGAAAATGGCAAATTTTTCCAAAAATTTATCATATTTTCTTTTTTTTTGTAAATAAATGCAAAACTTATCTGCCAAAATTTACCACTAAAATGAAGTACAACATGTGGGGAAAAAACAATCTCAGAATCGCTTTGATAAGTAACAGTGTTCAAAAGTTATAACCGTATAAAGAGACGCAAGTCAGAATCCAAAAAATCGGGCTGAGCCTTAAGCTACAAAATGGCTGCGTCCTTAAGGGGTTAACTACCACTTCAGATTCAGACACTTTTGGGGGCAAAAAAAAGAAAAACGCATGCAGCTGCTGATTTGTAGGAACTGACAGTTTGAGGTAACGGACAGCCGGTGATCATGTAAACATTGTCATCAATAAAAATAGCCATATACTTATGAAGCTGGTGTACTGAGGCCGAAAAAAAAAAAACCCCACAACAACATATCATTGGAACAAATATCGGAAGCCAGTAAGCACTGTACACATTTTATGTACTCTTATCTCCATTAAAACTTCTTTTTGCCACTGTGGGTGTTCACAACAGCTTCAGCAGTAAATATGCACTTCTACAGAAGAGCATAAACTGGTTCAAAAGTTATAACCGTATAAAGAGACGCAAGTCAGAATCCAAAAAATCGGGCTGAGCCTTAAGCTACAAAATGGCTGCGTCCTTAAGGGGTTAACTAATCATAAAATTTTTTTGTTGATTTGTCTTTTCCTTTACAACATTGATACGTTCCGCAAAAGCAATGGACCCTAGGATCTTATGATCACTGGCATAAAACCCTACACTTAGGAAGGTGACTGTATTTTGCAAACCATTAAAAGGGGCGGCTGCTAATAATCTCTAAATGTTCATCAAGTGATTCAACATTCCCGATGCTTACACTTGTGCTCTCTGAAAGTTCTCCATGCTTCTTTGTTTACATGTGTGAGCTCTGTTGAATAGGATAAGCTGTAGCAGAAGGGTTGTGACTGGTCCTACTTCCTCCCCCTCCCCTCTTCCTGTCTTTGTCAGTGAGGAAGGACAGTGAGAAGAGAGACAAAGTAGGAGATGCCATTTGGTCGGGCCTAGAGCAGAGAGGAAGCTGTGTATATACTGTATGCAGAGGGCAGCATGGTGAGCGCAGGGAAATCCTGAAGCTCTCAAAGACAGATACATATACATGCAGAGACTAATTGAAAAGTGACCAACCCCTGTTAACCTGTTATACCTTGCTTAAAAGAAATCTACCATGGGAAATCTACTTTCTGAGAGATTTCGCATGGTAGATTCCCCATCTGGGCAGCAACTGCATCCCATTTTTCCTCAAATCAAGGATGCAGCTGCTGCAGAAATAAACTTTAATGCTTCAATATGCAAATTAATTTATAAGGCTACTGGGGGCGTGGAGTAGCCTGAGACATCTCCAGGGGCAGAAGTTACTCCACACCCCCAGTAGCCACTACTGACCCCCCTTTACCCACTCTGGATCTTCACTGCAAGTGTAGTACCTTGCTGCTGGCAACACACTTGCTGCTGAGGAGCTCTGCGCATGGACAGCGCTCAAATGATGCCAGAGATGGCCTGGGTAGAGGCCGGTAAAGAGTGGCTCCTGAGGGCATGAAGTAGCCTGAGACCACTGCAGGGGAAAAGCCTACTCCACTACTGACCAACCCATTACCCACTCCGGCCTGTCTCCGGCATCATTTGCGCGCAATAGCTCGCTGCCTGCAATACCCTGCTGCTGAGGAGCTCTGTGCATGCACAGAGCTCAAATGATGCCAAAGAAGGACTGGAGTGAGTGGAGGCAAGTCAGTTGTGGCTACTAATGGCGTGCTGTAGTCTTTCCCCCCGGAGCTGTCCCAGGTTACTCTAAGCCCCCCAGTAGCGTTAGAAATTAATTTGCATATTGTAGCATAAAACTTTATTTCCGTCTCTTACTAAATAAATTCAGGGAGGCAGCTGCTGCAGAAATTAAACTGCCCGGACAGGGTATCTACTATGGGGAATTGCTCAGAAAGTAGGTACAACTTTAACGGGTGTAATAGGCTGACATCAGTGGTGATCATTGGGCTTCAAGTCACCATAGAAACCATTGGCAGCCAATGAGAAGCTGATGAAGCAGAGACTGCTACAGTAATCACTCAGATTCTGTGGACTCTAACTACCACAGCATCAAAGGGTTATATGGTCAGGATCGGAAGTAGTTCCAGTGCTTGCATTTACATGGTACGTATCTTATCAAGTGCAATTAATAAGCAATTACCTTGACTTCACATCGTGTACGAGCACCCTGAGACATTGGTGAATTCTATCATTTATGCCGAATATTTAATTACGGAATGTGCTGTTTTAACCCTTTATAATTATAATAGTAATAATAATAGATGTCACCACTTATTGGCCTCTCCTCTCCTCTGTCCACTGTATCATTTCTCTGGAGGACGTTTGCCACCATGAGAGGTCGTCACATGTAGGCATCACATCCATGGGTCAGGCCATATACTCCTGCACTCCGCATGATGGTTCTTTGTAGTGTAGATGAGCAATATAGAAGACCAGCGCAGCAGATATTGATTAACTCTACACTAATTAGTCTTCACAGACCTTCATAATGCTGATTATTTGACATGTGATGTTCTTCAAGGAGGGGGATCTCCGACAGATAGCTTTCCCTTATATCATCATGTCATCCTTTATTTAGATTCTGGTTCTTTAAAGCAAGATCCAGTAGTTCCAGGGAAATGTTTCTACATTTTAAAACAATTCCAAAATCAAAGGTTTGTGTTGGTGTCCATGACACAGAAAGGCTCCGCTTCTTCTCAGGTTATCAGGTTTCACGTCAGCATTCAGCAAGGTGAAACAGACATGGGAGCCCATTGTAGGAACGAGTACAGTGTACAGTATTTTCCTACAGTTTGACAAAGCTGATTGGCCCTGATTACCGTCTCTCGATGATCTCCTGCTACTTCCATTGCCTTGACCTATCATTTGGGGTTCAAAAACTCCTTTAAAAAGAACCGTCAGGCAAAATAACCCCCCTAAACTAAATATATTTTCATAAGCTGCCATTAGAGAGCATTGCCTCTATCCCTTCATTGTCCCTCTACATGCCTGTAAACTTAAGCAATGAGGTCCTAAAGCTGTATGCAAATTACCTGTGAAATGTCCAATGAGTCATTAGCATATTCAAGCTGTCCAGCTTATTCATGAATGGGGGGTACAGCCACACCCCCAGTGCTTGACTGACAGCCTATATAATGATGTGAGGCTGTATAATGATGTGCTTCCTGGTGCTGGCGCCCCCTGCAGCCTGTGTGTGTGTATAGGAGAGATACAACAGCTCCAGGCAGCCATGTTATAGCAGAACATGTCAGGTGTAACTGATGTCTGTGTATTAGGAGGATGCAGCATGTCAGCAGATGCAGCACACACACTAGCAATGCTTTACTATACATTACACACAGACATGAGCAGGGGGAGGAGAGGGGAGGGGTAACAGGGGTGACATCACTGCCTCTGACCATGTGACCAGCCTCATTTACATAATAAAGAAAAGATGATTTTACAATGAATAATGTATGAAATAACTAGATAAAGGCTGGGACAGGATCCTTGTGAGCTGCTCCAACAGGTAGAGGTGACAGGACTAGTGACACAGACCTTTAACCCCTTAACGACTTGGCCTTTTTTAGTTTTTTCACTTCCATTTTTCACTCACCAACTTCAAAAATCCATAGCTCCCAACCGTCCCGATTTTGACGGGACTTTCCCGTTTTTCGTACCTCTGCCCCGCGTCACGGGCAGCTATGATATTGTCACGGATTCTCCCCCCAGGTCCCGCTGTGTCCCGCTGCTGTGTCCGCATAGTAAATACTTTGAAAGTCTGAACTCACAGTACAGAATGGCTTCTACAGACATCGGGAGGGAATCCTTTTCAGAGAAGTGTCGGGCTTAGCGCAGAGCAGGGACCACGTCATCAGCTTCAGATCTGTCCATATATGGTCACTGCATCTCCTAGGGTTCCCCAGAGCAGACATCGGGCAGGGAATCCTTTTCAGAGAAGTGTCGGCTTAGTGGAGAGAGCAGGGACCACGTCATCAGCTCAGATCTCTATCTGTCCATATATGGTCTCTAGGTCTTCCCCAGACACAAGCTCTTTATATAATTAAATTAAATAAAGTTTTGGCCAGGCTGAGATTCGAACCTGGGACCCTCTGCACCATAGACAGGAGCCTAACTAACTGAGCTATAAGCCCAGTGATAGAGAGCTGAGGATTTCTGGTAAGTAAGACATGTTATCTGCCATTTACACTGTGACACAGACTAATGCACTGATATATAGAGAGGGATCTTCTCAGAGGTTATTATTGTAATTATTGAGACTATTATTATTATTATTATTATTATTATTATTATTATTATTATTATAAATTTTATTATTATGGAGATGATTATTAATAATGGTAAAAATAATAATAATCATCTCAATAATAATAATAATAATAATAATAATAATAATAATAGTCTCAATAATTACAATAATCTGAGAAGATCCCTCCCTATATACCAAGGCAGTATATAGTTCTTAGTTACCAAAATTCTCCACTTGTTAATCACTGAGGTTATAGCTCAGTGGGTTGAGGCGCTGTGTTATTATTGTACATGGACACTGCAGGTTCTGGGTTCAAATCCCAATGAGGATAATATTTTTTTTTTTTTTTAAATTATGATTTTTATTATTTTTAATATGGCTAAAATTTGGGGCGTGGCCAGGGAGTGATTGGGGGTGTGGCTTAGGGGGTTCGCCGCGGCACGCTACGCGTGCCGCCATTTTGTCCCTCTTTCCTTTTCCCAAATGTTGGGAGGTATGAAAAATCTATAACTTTTTTGTTTTTCCACATAAAGAGCTGTGTGATGGCTTATTTTCTGTGCAACAAATTGCACTTCATAGTGACGGTATTTAATATTCCATTGGGTGTACTGGGAAGCAGGAAAAAAATTCCAAATGCAATGGTGAAAAACCACATTTGCAACGTTTTCTTGTGGGCTTGGATTTTACAGCTTTCACTCTGCGTCCTAAATGACATGTCTACTTTATTCTTTGGGTCGGTACGATCACGTGGATACCAAATTTGTATAGGTTTTATAATGTTTTCATACATTTAAAAAAATTAAAACCTCCTGTACTAAATATTTTTTTTTTATTTTGCCATCTTCTGGCGCCAATAACTTTTTCATACTTTGGTGTACGGAGCTGTGGACAGTGTAATTTTTTTGCGAATTTTGATGGCGTTTTCATTGCTATAATTTTTAGGACTGTGCAACCTTTTGATCACTTTTTATGAATTTTTTTATATTTTTCAAAATGGCAAAAAAATGCCATTTTCGACTTTGGACGCTATTTTCGGTTACGGGGTTAAACGCAGTTTATTTTTACTTTTACTATTGTTACTTTTACCATACAACTGTCGATCCGCGACAAGATGGCGGCACCCATGAGGTGAAAACGGCGCCCATGAGGTTAAAGCGATCGAGGTGAAAACATCTGCAATTAGTGCTAGCACCGATCACGGGTGTTACCGGTAAGCTTTTGCTGCAATATACAGCAAAGACTTACCGGCTATGGAGAGGGCTCGGCCCGCGAGCCCTCTCCATGCACCGGGACACGGCGCACGCCGTACTAGTACGGCGCACGTCGGGAAGGGGTTAAGGAAATCTATCACTTGGTAGACATCATTTCAAACCAAACAAACCTTTAGACTGCCATGGCAAGGGGCGTAACTACAGCGGTAGCAGCCATAGCGGCGGCTAATGAGCCCACAGTGTCAGGGGGCCCCGGCAGCCGACCTAACACACTGAAAAGTGGCGTATGAGCACCATTATATACATTTTATGGTGCACATTTTACATCATAATATATATATAACAGTGAAATATTCTACAATTCAACAGCTGAGGAACTCAGATAAGAAATATCGGGGGAAGGGGATGGCAGGACTAGGAATCTCTCATCTCTAGCTTCTTGCCGTCTACTTCCCCCATGTGGTCTGCAGTTATTGGAACAGATATGTGCCTTCAACCCCCCTGGAATAAGAAGACTGCCAGGAAAAGTGGGAAGGGGGGCCCCATTCAGAAGTCCGCTTTAGGGCCCAGCTTCTACTAGTTACGCCCCTGTGCTGTGGGTATGCTTGAAAAGGAACTTGTCTTCTTTAGTCTTGGAAATGTGCCACAACACCAGTTAAAAAATTATGCTAATGAACCCCAGGTGCTCCCATCTCCCTTGAGCAAGGCGCTTTATGCTCTCCCTAATTATGCACGCCTCTATTGTGCATAAATGAACCCTTTTTGCCCTCCCATTTCCCTTCTTGAGAGTCGGTGATGTCACCGAGATCTGAGGGAACTGTAGCTCATGCGTACTCATTTTGGGTGGCACGCAGCTGTCTGCTTTGTAGTCCGACTGTGCAAACAAACCCGGCCCCGCCAGCACGGTAGAGAGAATCATAATTTGGGGGAGTGTGAAGCACCTGGCGCAAGGGGTCAGGAGTGCCTGGGCCTCATTAGCAGAATTTTTTTTTTACTGGTTTTGTGGCAATTAGCAGCATTTCCAAGACTAGAGAAGATAAGTTCCTTTTCCAGCATACCCACGGCAGTCTAAAGGTTTGTTGGTTTAAAATGATGTCTTTAAGTGGTAGATTCCCTCTAATGGAAGTAAATGCTCCACAGAAAACACCAAAATAGAGCAAATCACAGACCAACAACATGGAAGTCTGGATAGACATATTGGGAAAAATATATTAAAAGTTAGAAAATCTACCACTTATTAAGGGATAGATTAACCTTTAACCCCACTGGGTAGATCTCATAAACCTGATTCTAAAGATGAGTTTAGTAGGAGCTCTGCTCCATTATTTTATATTTATGGTAATGAGGTGCAAGGGCTCTGAGTTGCATCACCAGAGCCCTTTTGAGTTGCGTTGGCTCTGGCAGTTACACGCTCTGGAACCTTACTCCCCCATGACCCTGCTGCCTCACCTGCTCCCTACTTCTGCTGTGTTGCGGAAACATTGCAGAAGAAGATACATGTCGCTGCCACAATATTTCTGGAACACAGTTTGAGGGGAAAGCAGGGGAGATGAATGGGTGTAATCCCCACAGACCTCAGAGCTCGGAGGAGCTGTGGTTACACCCCCCCCCCAGAGCCCTTGCGTCACATTACCATAAAAATAAAGCTGTTTTTAAGTTAAGTTTATTAGGAGCTCAGCTCCAGTATTTATCTTCAGAATTACGTGGTAGATTTCCTTTAAAATTATCCAGGTGCTGGATTATAAATATGGCACACGTCTACTTTTGCACCTGTTAAAACATGCATAGTATTGGGAACATGCCACTCTTCTTACAAAGCCACAAGCCTTTTCTTTAGACTATGTCCCATTTGACATAATAGACATGGGAGTGCTTAAAACCCTTATGAGTTGCAAGACATATTTTGGGTCGAAACTAAAACAGAATTCTTGATAAAGTAACCCTATATATCACTGTGGATACAACCTAACTTGTTCTGTGGGAAAACCCCTTTAAGACAATGGGGGGCATTTATGAGGGCTTCTAGCCCAGTGCACTACATGGACCACTACACTACATGCAAACGTTCATCATGAACGTTCGGATGGTTGTTGCTTAAAACTCCACCAGTTAGCAGCCGGCTCGGCCACCCATCACAAATGATACATTTCCCCCAAAGGATGTGTGCGTTGTCCGTTATAATGATGGGGAACATGTGTGTAAAAAGTGGAAGTGTAAAAAAACTCTTACAGCCATGTGTAGAATATATTCTTATATAGATCCTACGGGGGAAGTCAAGGTGAGTCTTATGTACCCCCCCCCCCCCTTACTATACTGGTCCTCCTCGTAGAGCGAGTAGAAACCCTGAATATTAGGACACATACTTTATGCAATTCCCTGAGATATTAGTGTGTATTTGCCATGTCTGATCTCACTCTTCAAAGAACAAGCAGAAAATCTGCTCTTCGGGGCACCCTGGCGTGTAAAGTTTTACAAAAGATATTTACTTAACACTTTCCATTTTACTCATCGCTAAAGGTCCTCTGTGTTGGGTTTGTCGAGAGAACGCGGCGGGGAAGAGAAAATGCAGATATTAATAGGCCCGTTTAATTCTTTGTTGTTTCACACCAAGAGAGGAGAGAAAGATGTCTTAAATTAGCAGCGAGCCGAGCCTGGCAAAGAGTATAGATCACACCACACGGAGACGCTCCGAAGGAACTTCCCGGAATAATCTGGATAAAAACTCTCTAAATATCAGAGGGTGGAAAGAATGACACTGCATGAAGATTAAACATGAATGTAACAACCATTTCAGATAGGGGGGAGGTCTAGACACGACCCACCAAATAGACAAAATATTGAATTCTTTAGACTAGTCTACACAAACCCTTTAAGTTAACATTTTAGTGCAGGATACCCTTAAGAGGGACTTTCACTACCCCAATCAAATCAATAATTTGCGTCACCCCACTGATTCCAGTGCAGTTAGTCTCCTGTCTTCAGTCTCCACAGGACGGAAAGTCGTTTTCTTTATGTCACAGGGTCTACTGACACCAATGTTTGGTCAAAGTGGGTCCCATGACCACTGACACTTTTGACCCAGCTAGATGTTGCCCAACCAAACGGAGCGCGGCTGAACCAAATTTTACTGTGGTGATGAAACAAGGATCATCAGCATTCATTTTTTGTTACCCCCGCCCTGGGGGGGTCTTGTAAGATACTATGAAATCCACATTCTATGTCACATTTTATTGAGAATATTTTTTTAGAACCATTTTTATTCTTTACCGAAACTTGACCAAGCTTGAAGAGTTCATCAATGGCTGCACAGATTAGGAAGCTATTTCTATGTAACATATGGACCATTGCCCCAACCCGTGTACATCGCAGCAATACCCTGGAATAACTGAGCTTCACTCACTAATATGAGATGGAGGCGCCGATGCATGAAATTTGTTCGTCATTTACCTGATCTCACACTTTGAGCCGCCGATGCAATCATAGTCTTATCATTGCCGCTTAGAACAACATAAAATATTCAATCCAACAATAGAGAACAGTTTATGGCATAACCTTTTTCAAATTGAAGACAAAAGGGAATTTAACCTCTAAGTGCTCCTTGATGTACTGCATGGAGCGCTGTCACTTAGCACTTCATGTAGTAGTAGTACGTCATGAGCTCCATGTCTCCTGACATGGTGACAGTGGGCTGGAATTTGGCTGACGGAGGCAAGAGAACCTCCTACCCGACCAATAAGAGTGGACTCGCCCCGGCAATCGCTGTGATTAATCAGTCAAGTCAGACTGACCAATCACAGCATTTCACAGCCAAAGTGGGCTATTTCAACTGTATTCCCGTTCTCCAGTGGCTCCATTCTACATCTGGAGTCGCTGGAGAGAGGAGCAGAGTTTATTTGTGCTACTACACCTATCCTCCCTGATAACTCATCCTACACTCCCATTTTCCTCTTCACTGGTTGATCTCTCTCATCATCCAGAGTGATCAAACTCAACATCCTGTGTTTCACCCCTTTGTGATCAGACCTGTGATCACTCGCATCATCCACTTCCCCCCAAACTCAATTTTAATTGCGGTAAGTAGTAGTGTTGCATCAGATCGTTTGTGCATGGATAACACACGTATAAGTGCGCACTGTGCCTAATTTCATATTATATCCTGACCAATAGTGCACTTGATAATTTTTGGTGCACTGTGTACCTAGTGTCATATAATAGTGGGTACGGGAAGTATTCAGACACCTTTACATTTTTTACTATTTATTTCATTGCTAAGATCAAAAAAATTATTTTTTTTGCTCAGTGATGTGCACATCTTGACAGGAAAAAAGTGAAATGTAGACATATTTCCCAATTTATTAAACAAAAATTACTGAAATATCAGCCCCTTTGCTGTGACACTTATATTTAACTCAAATGCTGTCCATTTCCTTCTGATCCTCCTTGAGATGGTTCTACTCCTTCCTTGTCTTTGAGGCAGGGAAAGCTTGACTTCAGTGTTAAACTCTCCACCTCCTTGACTTCATAAAACCAATTTACATCTTACTCAAAAGTTGATTTTCTGGATGATGCCACCACACCAGGCCATGAAAGAGACATGGTCTAGAAGCTGCTCAGCTGCTTGACAACATACTGGTAGTGGTTTACAATGCCAAATTCTGATGACAGGTTCCCTTCAAGGCTTTAAAGGCCTATGAGCAACTTATTTAAAAAGGAAGCCTAAACCTTTAGGCTACCAATAGACATCTATTGTATATGGGGCCTCCTGACTCCACTTCTCCTCCGGTGGCATATATGGGGATAAATAATTATATACGTTAGTTGAAATTCAACCACCTGACCCTCCGGTTCTAAGCGGCAGCTCTCTCCTCCTTCTTTGCTAAGACGATTGAGTGATCTTACAATGATCTTCAGCCGACAGCGATGTGATGTGTATGAGGCCCTGAAATATACACAGCTCCTGCATTCCCCTCGGCAGATTTTACAATTGAATAATAAAAACTCTAATAAAACTAACATTACTTTCCATTTCTGTTTTTTTGTTTTTTATACAACTAATCTGTCATTTTTACACAACGTCCTGAGGGACGTCTCCAGATGAAGTTCTACCGTAATAACCGAGAATTGACTTTCATTTTATATCGCAGGCCCTCCATTACGTATCTTCCGTTTTACATGCCTATTCCATCTACGCTCTCTATGATCTTACCTTTTTACAGTTGGATTGTTTTTCTATTTTCTTCCCTTTTACTACGCCATGAAATGCAATATAAATATTTTTTCCACCCGATCATAAAGTGTATATAATTGAGATGGTAAAATCAGTTCTATTCCCGTAACCACCTATTGTTTTATGCCTGATGTAAAATACTCAGGTTGTAGAGAGACCAGGCAGGCGCCTCGGAAATCTCATTTCCATTTCCCGCCACACGCAAAACGGAGCATTTGTTGTTCTCCTTAGTGACCGCTTATTGTGCCTTTTGTATCAAAGTCGAGTTAAACATCTTACTTCAGTTTTAATTAGAATTCTTTATAATTGTTTCCCCCGTAACAATAACATTTGTGTAGAAGAAAACGAACATGGCAGAAGAGTCCTCCAAAAACAGAGAAATGCCAATTATTGGATAAAATGACATTAATCGAATTCTGCCTCATATAAGGTCTATGGGGGGTTATTGTACATTGCTGTATGCTTACCCCACCGAGCATCCGCTGCAGACAGATACTGTATTTTTCGCCTTATAGTCCGAAAAATCCAGACTATACATTAAGAGGCTCCGGCCTCTTGATGTATCCGGTGGGGGCCTGTGCGGTATTTATTTCTATGTCAGGCCCTACCTTCAGCGAGTGCATGGGTGCGGGGATAGGAATGCCCAATGTCGACCCGCTCCCTGCCGGCCATGCTCACCCCTGGCCACACCCCTTCTATCATGCTCCTCCGCGCTAGGGGGCGTGGAGGTGACAGAAAGGGGGAAATAATCACAAGTGATAGCATTAAGCAAGCATTTCCGATTATTTCATGCCCTGAAATAATCCAATTGGCTTGGAAACTGATACTAGCTTGAAGGACACCAACAAATGCTCCTCAAAGGTCATTACTGATATCTTCTCACCTTGGCATTGTGTAAATATACGCCTCAAAGCTCCAGACTGCCCAATATTCTGCCTTTATAGAGGTGGCCACCTCTAATAAGTGATATGTGATTAGCATCGTCTGGCTGCTACTTATCCTATGTATTCCTACGGCAGGAAGGTCGCTCTTATTTGTTGTATCATATATTCTTTCCTTTTAAACACCTATATGAGAGAGGTTTGGGCATTAGGGAGATTCATTATGGCTTCTCCACCACTTTCCTGGCAGAGAAACCGTATGAATCTCCCTTTCCCTGCCTCTATGGGCGTGTCGGGGCAGAGACCGGTCAGGGAAGGGGGAGGTGGAGAGCCAGTGGGGGCAAGAACGCCCATCCCGTCACATTTACTATAATATATGTATTGTATATACATAGTAGAAAACTCTGCCAGTTCTGATCTTGTCTAGAGTTTGGAACTGGCAGAGTTTGCGCCCATAGTGAATATGGGTGCATGAGCGCGAGAGGTGGTAGTTTTTTTAGGCTGGCGTTAATGAATTTCCCTTATTGTATGGACCAACCTCTTAGTAGATGTGGACGCAATCTTCACCAGGTTAGACCTGTTTAGACCAGGTCTGACCTGGTGGAGATTTTAACTATAGTCTCTGCCGGTTTTCCTCGCCCTACTGTCCGGCGGATATAGGGAGATTTATTTGCTTTCTCCACCCAAAACCTGTCGGAGATGGCGTAATAAATCTCCCCCAGTGCCTCCACATCTCCTCCGTCATTCAGTCTTCACTTCCCCCAGTTACTGCCGGAGTGATCACAAAGTGTTAACATTTCTTTTTATCATGGTTTCATCTATGAAAAGTGAGAATCTGCCACATCAAATTTCGCATCGTCTTCCTCTCACACAATGCTCCTCTGTGGTTGTTGCCTTGAAGACTTGATTGTCAATAAGACTTGTAATCATTTCTTTTGTGCGATTAAGAAACAATTTGAGTAGAAACAAACGGCACAATGGCTAAATTATTTCTCTAACTTCTGTAATATGTGAGGCTGGGCGTAACTAGGAGAGCCTGGGCCCCATAGCAAACTTCTGCAGAGGACCCCTCTTCCCCTTAAAAAAATATATCTATATTTGTACAACCATATCGTACATGTTTATACAACTACACACATTCATATTCTTATATACAATACAAACCCATGAAGTTCTGCACTACACAAACATATATATATATATACTCATACACATTTATGCACTCATACACACAGTATATACACACACACCATATATGCACAATATATACACATCCAGCATTTATACGTACATACATTTTATACACATCATATACACACACATATTATAAATACATCATATACTTAGACACATAGGGGCACATTTACATACAGGGTCACTTGAGTTCACTAAAAGTGCTATTTATGTGTATAATGCTGCATGCGGCGATTCACTAAGATCGTGCGCCAGAAATCACGAATGTGACGCTTCCCTGCTCAGGTCCGACAGAGTTCACCATATTTTTTGTGGTGCACCTTTAACATAGGGCGTGCAACACAATTTAAAAGATAAATCCCGTGCTCAGTCCAAATCAGACGGACTGTCTGACGACACGCCTCCTAATTTGTGTTGCATGGAAGCCAGTGCAGCTGCGCCAAAAAATGGCAGACACTTCATAAATACCTGTGCGAGTTGTTTTAGCCTAAAAGAACGTGAACAGTCCTACAAAAGTGCAGCACAAAGCCCTTAGTAAATGTGCCCCATAGTGTATACAAAACATATATGCATACAGCATAAACATACCATGTATACACATACTACATATACATACACTCACCGGCCACTTTATTAGGCACACCTGTCCAACTGCTCGTTAACACTTAATTTCTAATCAGCCAATCACATAACGGCAACTCAGAGCATTTAGGCATGTAGACATGGTCAAGACAATCTCCTGCAGTTCAAACCGAGCATCAGTATGGGGAAGAAAGGGGATTTGGAGCCTTTGAACGTGGCATGGTTGTTGGTGCCAGAAGGGCTGGTCTGAGTATTTCAGAAACTGCTGATCTACTGGGATTTTCACGCACAACCATCTCTAGGGTTTACAGAGAATGGTCCGAAAAAGAAAAAACATCCAGTGAGCGGCAGTTCTGTGGGCGGAAATGCCTTGTTGATGCCAGAGGTCAGAGGAGAATGGGCAGACTGGTTCGAGCTGATAGAAAGGCAACAGTGACTCAAATCGCCACCCGTTACAACCAAGGTAGGCAGAAGAGCATCTCTGAACGCACAGTATGTCGAACTTTGAGGCAGATGGGCTACAGCAGCAGAAGACCACACCGGGTGCCACTCCTTTCAGCTAAGAACAGGAAACTGAGGCTACAATTTGCACAAGCTCATCGAAATTGGACAGTAGAAGATTGGAAAAACGTTGCCTGGTCTGATGAGTCTCGATTTCTGCTGCGACATTCGGATGGTAGGGTCAGAATTTGGCGTCAACAACATGAAAGCATGGATCCATCCTGCCTTGTATCAACGGTTCAGGCTGGTGGTGGTGGTGTCATGGTGTGGGGAATATTTTCTTGGCACTCTTTGGGCCCCTTGGTACAACGCCACAGCCTACCTGAGTATTGTTGCTGACCATGTCCATCCCTTTATGAGCACAATGTACCCTGTAACATCTGATGGCTACTTTCAGCAGGATAATGCGCCATGTCATAAAGCTGGAAGCATCTCAGACTGGTTTCTTGAACATGACAATGAGGTCACTGGACACAAATGGCCTCCACAGTCACTAGATCTCAATCCAATAGAGCATCTTTGGGATGTGGTGGAACGGGAGATTCGCATCATGGATGTGCAGCCGACAAATCTGCGCCAACTGTGTGATGCCATCATGTCAATATGGAGCAAAATCTCTGAGGAGCTTCCAGCACCTTGTTGAATCTATGCACCGAAGAATTGAGGCAGTTCTGAAGCCAAAAGGGGGTCCAACCCGTTACTAGCATGGTGTACCTAATAAAGTGGCCGGTGAGTGTACATATACCAGCATGAGAAAAGCAAGACTGAAAGTGAATGAAGCACTGCCAGGACCATTCACATTGGGACATTCAGTCCCCTTTTTCCTGAGCGCTCAGGGATTCCACCAGTTAGTCCCGCAGCAGCCTCTTACTTACCTATAAATAGGACATAAGGACAGTATATAATAAGCAATTAAATATAAACTATAAGTGACACAGTGGGGCTTATTTACTAAGGGTCCCGCGGCCGCATTTTCCTCATTCCTTATTCTGACGTTTTCGGGGATTGCGCCTCTGGACAGGTATTTAGAAGGGGATTTTGTCGCAATTGCGCCAACTTTCATGCGTCAGAAATCAAAGGGGCGGGCCGTCTGATGGATTCAGACTGAGGGCGGGATTTAACTTTAAAATTGTGTAGCAAGCACTTACATAAACCGGGAAGAAGAAGGTGAACTCCGGCACACCTGAGCGGGGAAGCGACAGATGCAGAAAATCGGGCGCACAATCGCGCCGGAATCGTGCCGGAGTTCATGATCTTCGGACACTACATATTTTGGGAAATCCGTTGGCCGTGGGCACTAAAACGGTTAACAATAATGGCCTGAACTGCCGAGGCAGAATAGAAAAAGAGTCTACACAACATCCTAGAAGTTGAGCTTACAGTCCGCTATTTTGATTTAGAGGCCACTATTTACAGTAAAAGTTAATAAAAGGGGATGAGAAGGGTCCACATGTGCTAACGCCTTTTGGCCGCATGTTAAGAGACAACTATGGAACCAGCTACTTACCTCAATCTTACGCGCTCATCGGTTGTTTCGTTTAGCGTTCTTTGTGTGAATTTGTGTGTATGTCACACGTCTTGTTTTTTTTTTCTCTTCTTTCCAATGTCACAGCTCCCTAGGACATAGGGACGTGTGCGGAAGCATGAGCGAGCATGTGCCGCGGAGCAGGGGCACATGGGGGGCATGGGTGAGCCCGTAACCAGAGACATGGGTTCCCACCATGTGTATATATAGACATATATAGACACATACTCTGTCCGACCAGTATACAATGCAGTCAGTGGTTCCCTTGGTGCAAGGAGAGATTGTCGAAATATACACATCATATACACACACATATTATAAATACATCATATGCTTAGACACATAGGGACACATTTACTTACAGAGTCACTTGAGTTCACTAAAAGGGCTATTTACGTGTATAACGCTGCGTGTGGCGATTCACTAAGATCGTGCGCCAGAAATCATGAATGTGTCGCTTCCCTGCTCAGGTCCGACAGAGTTCACCATATTTTTTGTGGTGCACCTTTAACATAGGGCGTGCAACACAATTTAAAAGCTAAATCCCACGCTCAGTCTGAATCAGTCGTAATGTCCGATGACAACTATGGACCCAGCTACTTACCTCAATCTTACGCGCTCATTGGTTTTTTCGTTTAGCGTTCTTTGTGTGAGTTTGTGTGTATATCACACGTCTTGTTTTTTTTTCTCTTCTTTCCAATGTCACAGCGCACTTGGAGGTTGGCAATGATGGTGGATGTGCCTACGTGCCCACTGTTTCCATCGGTCCGACAATAGAATCGGAACCATTGAAGCTGTTTATATTGAAAGGTTATATTTTAATAACGCTGTGACCATTCCCAAAAGGCTTAGCTATTTCTTTCTTTGGGTTTGTCTGGGCTGCTGTTCTTGTGTATAGGTGGCCTCCCTGCAGTCACAACCCACTGTTTGTAGCACCAAAGATATACTTGCTACATCTGAAGCCTCCACTGAGCCATGAACTCCTCGGTTAGGCTACTGTCAGGATCAGGGCTAGTGGATCCTCTGGATCACCACAGGCAATGACGTAAGCCAACACCTGGGACCGGAATCTAAGTGGCACCGGTTTTCACCAGAGCTTGCCACAAAGCGGGTTGGACTTCCAGCGGCGTGTTACTACCAGGTCGTTTCACAGGTGTGGCTTTGTCCGTGGTGGTGGCCAATGTGAAGTACAGAGTCGTAAGGCAAGATTGTAGTCAAAGAACCGGCAGGGTGTGTGGGGAGAGGTTGGGTTAAATAGAACTCCGTGTAAGGGCAACGCCAATCAACTGCACGCTCGTGAAGCTGGCGCAAGCGCCCTAGGACATAGGGATGTGCGCGGAAGCATGAGCGAGGATGGGTAAGTTAATGTGCCGCGGAAGAGGGGCACACGGGGGGAATGGGTGAGCCCATGACCCGAGACATGAGTTCCCACCTTGTGTACTGTATATATAGACACATACTCTGTCCGACCAGTATACATTACAGTCAGTGGTTCCCTTGGTGCAAGGAGAGATTGTCGAAAGCCTTGCCTTCTGCATGACTCATACACTCAGTGGAGGACATTGGAGCCTATGGGGGACTGATGCAACATATTTGGGGACATTTACTTGCCAATTCGGAGGAGTTCACAGAAAGTTCATTGTCCGACGATAATGCACTTTGCCGCGATTCACTAAGATCATGCGCCCGATATCCTGCATTTGTTGCTTCCCCGCTCAGGTCCGACAGAGTTCACCTTCTTCTTCCTGGTGCTTGGTTTTAAAGTTAAATACCGCACTCAGTCTGAATCCGTCGGATAGTCCGACAGCCCAACCCCCCCCCCATTTCGTGTGCGACACAATGCCCTGTTAAATACCTGTCACAGCCGAGTAAAACCCGAAAACGTTGGGAAGTCTGACGAAAGTGTGTCCACGGAGCTTAGTAAATAAGCCCCAATGCATCCAACACCCAACCTCTGATGAGTGAACTTTTAGGGAGTTCCACAATGATGTACATACAAGGAGGAAACACCCTGAACATTGGTTGCATACAGTTCTATATGTATTATCCCTCCATTGTAAGGGTACTTTGGGGATGCGCCCGGTGTATGCTTACAATGGATGCTAATTACATGATGTGAACCCAGCCTTAATCGTGACTCGAGAACTGAGATACAATTTTGGACAAAGTGAGTAAAAACCTACATAACCCTAAAACCATCACTGAAAATATTTCTACACAACTTTTTGAAGGCGCTATTTATACCATGACGGGTAATGGTGTCTACTGCGGCTCTGCAATTCTCCTAAAGTGTGCCGGCTTGACCTCTGCCTGCCATAACGTATCCATTATCCACTCAGGTTTGTTCTAACGCAGAGCTGACATGAATTTGTTAACATAATAATAGTAATAATATCATGGAAATGAAACATTACAGTATGGTGGCTCTGGCCCTTAATGCTTAAGAACACATTTTCGATTGTTGTCTGGTAGAGAGGTGAGTCACCGGACCGGCCTGATGCATGATAATCATACCTGAGCTTTCGGCACATATTCACTTCTGTACTATGTTTTTCATTTTTACTTCTGTGTGGGATGTGTGATATTATTAATTACTTGGCCAGCCGGATCATGCCCTGACATTACCTCTCCCTGGTGGAGGAGTCGTACCCCCGCCACATGAGGTGATCACATTTACATCTGAGGAACAGGGAGGAGAAGAAACACAGATATGGCAAGTTTTAGTTACCTCATTAATCTACTGCTTCTGAGCTTGGTGTTATATATTACAAGACTGATGAGGGCAGTGATCGGCTGTAGAGGTCACCGGATTATCGTAGAGTCGCAGGTCATGACTACAGAGGTGTGGACTGGGGCAGCGATTGGATAAATAGGTTATAAGTAGAGATGGGTGGACCCTTCAGCTTTGGTTACCAAACCCGAACCTAAATGCTCACTCCCGCTGGTAACACTCGCGAATGGTGCAGGCACTAATCGTGGGTCTTAAAGGGGTTTTTCCAAGCCCAGCGATCTCCATCAGCTCCATAGAGATGAAGAGAGCAGAACGGACATGCGCAGCCTTCTGCTCCATTAACCATGGAGAGCAATGAGTGGTCCACATCGGACCCCTCGTTCTCATAACTGAGACTCACACGATCAGCAAGTTAGGTCTTATCCTGTGGATAGGGCTTAACTTCCTTTGTTTGAAAACCCCTTTAATCCTTTAAATGCCACCAGCAAAGCCGCCATTGTCGGTCCCTGTGATACCATCAGGGACTGGTGATCCTCCAGTAAATGAGTGCATGCACCACCGGTATTTAATCTGAGATAACACCAGTGATCAGTGTCAGCAGGTGATACCAGGGGAGTTAGGCGAACAGTGCTCTATAAGGCTTGCATGCATTTGAATGGAAACACATATTCGATTGGGCCCTCGTACACATGCATTTAAAAAAGCAATGCAAACACAATGACACTTATTTACTAAGGGTCCGTGGATCGCACTTTCGTCAGATTTTTGAGATTTGCGCCACTGTGACAGGTATTTAACTGGGGATTGTGTCGCACGCGACCGGATTGTGGCACAATTGTGCTGGCTTTCATGCAACAGAAATCGGGGGGAGGGAGGAGGCGTCGGATGATTCGGACTGAGAGCGGGATTTAAGATTAAAATTGTGTCGCAACCAATGCACACCGGGAAGAAGATGGTGAACTCTGGTGGACCTGAGCGAGGAAGCGACAGATACAGGAAATCGGGCGCACAACTTTTGTGAAACGCGCCGGAGTGCATGATCGTCGGAAACTCTGTATTTCGGGAACTCCGGTGGCTGGGTAAGTAAATGTACCCCAAAGTGTGAATGAAGCGTTGGGAGTTTTTCCTTTGAAATACATCTGGATCTTTAAAGTTTTAACAGCTTTTCTACTTCTGACAACAGCAGGTACTGTTTGAAAAAAGTTGCAACTTTGGAATTTGGAACCTGTTGTAACTCAGGGGACATTGCAGCGAACTTTGAAGGGAGGATTTTAAGGGTTAGTAAAGGGTTACTATAGCAGAAAATTCTGCCAGTTCAGATGTGGTCTACAGGTCCGAATTGGCAGAGCATGCACCCGGTTTTAGTGGCTGGAGTTCAAAATACCAGTCTTAATGAATTCTGCCCAATATGTGTTTTGGACCATAATTTGAAAGTCATAACAATCAAGCTTGTAAAGAAAATGCGTTTTTCCGTCAATTAAATTTTTTTCCAGCTTTCTAGTACATAATAAAGAATGTGATACACTTTGTATCACAGAAAACAAGTTCTCATATGTCCTCTGGAAATGTAACAAATAAAAAATGTCATGGCTTTTGCACGGCGGGTGTAAAAAACGCAAATACAAGCTTTTTTTCTCATCTGTCAGGAAAAGTGCTGGATCTGGTGGATCTGGTTGAACAGAAGAAGTGACTTCCAGACCAGGCTGTGAGACTTTACATCTGTGAACCGGAGCAATAAGTTCTGTTTATTAATGCTGTTCCCACTCAGACTTTTAGAAATGGCAGCAATTTAAACTTCCTCAATTGCATCAATATATTCTGTCATGCAAAGAGCATAAAGTATATGTATGTGCCTGAAGCATTAGAAGTATATTACATCCTGCTTTATGCAATGAGAAAAATAGGTCATTTACAGTGTATGATATTAAAGTGGGAAGCGGGAATGATCTGTATTATAAAGTGTCAAATAGGAGTCATTATTCTATAGAGCCCTCACCGCAAACTGCACGGGCGCTTCCAGGGGTAAGTACAGTGTATCCTCTATTTATTACTCATTCAGTACATCCTAATAAAGATCTATGTGTAATGGAATTGAAATATAAACAAATTCACTTCAAGGGATTCTCTAAAATCTGCATCAACCTACTAAATGTCAAAGCCCCCAACCATAACCAGTTACCCACCATCCAATACAACACTTGGTGTTGGTGCAGCTCAAGGGGTTAGGCCTTGTGTGCATACCAAAGTCCACAAAAAATGGTCTTTTTCACCTAATGATGACAAGACGGATGACGGTCCGAGCTCCAAACTCAAGTAGGGATAGGTCCTGTTTAGGGATGAGTGGGCCATTCAGTTCCATGCTATAAATTGTGTCCCAGAAAAAGCAAAAACTGAAGTTTGGGTTCTGGTTTAGCATGTGGGCTGACCTGAAAAGGCTGTTTGATGGGCTGCTGAGCAGTGGCACCGATTGCCGGTGTTAACGTTGTGTTCGGGCAACTGAGACAAACGTTTGTTGAAAGTCCGGCTGCACTTGCCGAATGTGAACCCAACTGAGTGTGCTCCTCCCTAGTCCTGTTCTAGAAATTCGGTGTAGGGCAAACAACTCAAGGGGCCTTTGAAATCCGGGCCATGTGTATGAGTCTATAGAAATACATGGAGAACATGGAAGATACTCACATTGTAAACAGTGAGTAGCCAAGTCAGAGTCAAGCTGGGTGAGTCCAAGGTTCAGGAGGGGACAAAAAAAATCTTATAAAATGAGTTACCAATAAGCAGGACCATGCTTAGGTTTAAATACCCACCGGGATTTGGGTCTGGTTTTACGTAGACTATCACCAGCAACACAAATATTTGTCAGATGTCCTCATATATTACTTACGGGCACTGCAACTTTCTCCACACCTCACAGCAAGCAGGTGCCAAGAGGTGGCGCCACTCTCCTATTTCAAGTAGCCAAGTAAAATACAAGAGGAAGCAGCAATCTTGCTCCGGGTGACGGACAGTCTATCCATCTGCCATAATTTAGCTAATTATCATTCATATTAATCATGTTTCTTAATGCTCTTGTTTGCGCTCTTATTATGTGTAACCTCCATTTGCGTAATTGACAATGTTCTAAGAAAAGTCAATATTTTCTTCAAAAGTGTGAAAACAAGACCTCGGAAAGTATGCAAATTATCTACAGCGGCTTTGAAAGAAGAGCAAGAGGTCTGCAGCAGCTGTAATATTAAGCCGTAATAAGCTACCGTTATTAGTAACCTCACATTATGTTATTATCATTATTAGTACAACCAAGAACAAGGGGTAAGAGAAACCGATACAAACAATGTTTATCTGAGCAATGCGTATAGAAGCCATTGTATTTATCAGTATGCGTTAGCTTATCATATTATACAATGTAATAGGATCCACAGGTATTAGGCTACATGCACATGAACGTAATGGGGGGGGGGGGAGTATATACAGCCGACGTATATACGGCGTATATACACCCCCCATACACTTCAATGGGAGCTGTACACATGCGGCACCATATGGTAGCTCATAGAAAGATTACGGCGCCGTGCGCTGTGTATTCCTATGGAGACGGGCAGGGGTGAGCAGCGCTCTCCCCCTCCTCCTATCCTCAGCGCTGATGTATGCCTGCCATACTACAGTACGTCGGGCATACATGGTGTGCCTGTAGCCTTAATACGATCCAGTCCACATAGAATAGGGTCTATCTTTAACTTGATGGATGTAGCACTTCTTGAGTAAGTAAAGATTTTTGTTTACTCCTGGTCAACTGTACAAAGACAGTTTGGGGTGGATTTGCCATTACTTCTATGCCACCCCCACACCATATGGGCATGGAGGGGTGCCTCCACCAGTGGAATGGGCCGGCATGGGGCAATCCTGCCCCATGCCTGTGTACTGTCTACTTCTCAGGTTGGACCTGGTGTAGTACTGCCCGGTGGCGCGGCCACCTGACGGATACATCAAGAGACCTTTTCTAGGGGTGTGTGGCCTTTATCATACACCAGTTACATTCACATTATTATCCATAGACCTGGATGTTCCAAAAAACTACCAAATGTCTGATAGACACTACAGCTAAGAGTTACATAGTTATAGTTATAATGAGGAGCAGATCCATGTGTTCAGGGCCGGCGCCAGCACTGGGCATACTTGGGTAATTGCCGGGGCCCAGAGCTGCTTGGGGGGGGGGCACATAAGACTGTTCAAATTTCTGAATTTTTAATGCCGCCATGTGAGTTCACTGCAAAGTGGCCCACTGAGGCTCTGTCGCCCAGGGGCCTACTGGAACCTTTAAGATTACCATGAATCACCTTCCTGGATCCCTTTAACCTTTCCTCTACAACTTTTATTATATTTTTTACGGAATATGTTCTACATTTAGGGTTTTATTAATCAGTTTGGTGGACACATTTCTTTTACATTGCCGGGCTCCTGCTTCATCAACGTGTAAGTACAATCTTATATATTGATCACATAAAATCAGAGAAACTGCACATTACCCGGAAAGACTCGGCTGGAGAAGTTTTTCCTCCTTGGTGATAGTGTAAGCGATCTCTTCATAGTCATCGTTCCAGATAATGAAGCCAACGCTTTGTCTACTGACTTTCCTGAGTTTTAATTAACTGGTATTCTGTCTGCAGACTGGCAGAAGATATATGAACCGGGCCGTTATCCGCAAGAAACCGATGCGAGGCACAATTAGTAATTAACTAAAACGCTCCGCGATGGAAATGTTGTTTTGTCGTAAAACTTTGTAAGGTTAGACCAAGTCATGAGTACGTAGACTTCTGGTGAGACAGCTTCATTATATTGTATTTAAATGCTAAGGTTATACCAATGAGAAAAGAAGCAAATTAAGAAGTTTAGATAAAAGTTTAGGGAGGACTTTTTCTAAAAGTTTGGAGGGATGTGCATAAATTTCATAATGTAACGTAACAGCTGATTGATGCAGGGCCTGAGGTCATTCCCTCAAAGTTGAAAGATTGACGGCCAATCGTGAAGAATCAAAATGTAGAGACAACCTCCTAAAGCATGAGGTCTCCCCGTTCCCGGCTCCTAGGGCATGCATTCAGAAGATTTAAAGGGCCAGCGCACCGCTGATTTCTGGAAATGGATCAAAGCCGACGTCTCCCAGCATTCATCACCGGATCTTCGTGCTCATGCCGTTGAGAAATCTTTTGTCCCTGCCTTGTGCTAGTGTTTGGATTTCCCGTTGTGACCCCAGTTCTGCATTTGACTCTGATCTTGTTCCGCCTGCCCTGACCTTCTGCTCTGCCTCTGACCCTGAACCACTGCTGCCTGTCTTGACCTCCTGCCTGTCCCCGACCACGAACTTGCCTTCCAACTCTGTACCTCGCCTTGGCTGCCACCGCGGACAACGTCACACTTGTGGAACGATCTGGTGGCACCACGCCGCAGCAAGTCTAACCTGCTTTGCGGCGGGCTCTGGTGAAGACCCGGTACCACTTAGACCGGATCCCAGGTGTCTGTTTGTGTCATCGTCCGCGGAAGTCCAGTGGGTTCACTACCCCTGGAGCCTGACAGTGGTATTCAAGGAAACAAGGAAAAAACCTCCAAAGGGCGTAGTTACATCTGTAATCGTGTCAAGCTGCTAAGGTGGTGGCAGTAAGGTTCATTTATACATTGGAGCCACCGTAATGTTGTATGGATCACACATTGGGTGGTACATGGTAGGACAGTAAAGTCTTTGGTCAGATCATCAACCTGTGGAGTTTTGGGATATTGTGACACTTTTGCTTGGCCACTTACTTAACAGGACAATTAGTCTTTAGATAACTGTTTTTATGGGCTGGATTTAGAAGGGAAACAGGTTGCATCCCCATTTTCATTGCGGCTTTCAGACCTGCTCCCTGTCCCCTGGCTCCTTGTCCCACAGATTCACAGGGTTAATTTTTCCTAAAGATGTTCTACCTCTTAATAGTTTCATGTACATGCTTGGTAGATAAAGTCTACTGACACTGACTCACTCTTACCCAAACCAAATGGGAGAAGGTACCAAAAGGATTCCACAATCTGGAATATCCAACCGGAATGCACATCTGCCACGATTCACTTAGATCGTGCTCCCGATATCCTGCATGTGTCGCTTCCCCGCTCAGTTCCCTGGAGTTCACCTTCTTCTTCCTGGTGCATGTAAGTGCATTGTCTTGCGACACAATTTTAAAGTTAAATCCCGCGCTCAGTCCGAATCAGTCGGATCGTCCGACAGCTCACCCCCCGATTTCTGTCACATGAAATCCGATCACATGTGACACAATCCCCTTCTAAATAGCTGTCAAAGTGGCGCATATCCTGTGTTCCGTGGACCCTTAGTAAATAAGCCCCACTGTGTTCTTCTGTGTTTTGTGTCTATATGGGCTGCTACCACGGAGACTACCACTTTGCTTCCCTAGCAGCAGAGCCAATCTGGCTCCTACTAGCCTGACCTCAGGTTAGGCTCAGGTACTCCCAAATTCTTGTACAAAATCGTCCACACAGCAGGAGGGACCCTTGTACAGTCTGTTCTCTGCTGATATTCTGGACTGTGTGCCATTACAGAAACTATTGGTTATTTCAAAGATTTCTGTTGTCAGATGTGATCCCTGGCCTACTGGTAACACTTAGACCCTTGGAATATAACTGCCCTCACATTCTGGTCAGGCCCCGGTGGGGTAACAATGCATATGCAGTATGTCACTAATGATGTCGATTACATGGCATCATTGGGATTAAAGGATCTGTAAACTTTGAATGTCATCCCTTGTCCACAGGATAACAATCCTGCTGCTGGAACCCCCAGTGAGAACAGACCCCCACCGAAATAGAGAATGATGGTCCTTTACTAGACTGAATGAAGGAAGCACTTGGCTATTTTCTGCAGGATTACAGGAGGGGAATGGGAGTTCCAGAGTTAACTGAGCGCTGTGTTCGGCAATTTCAGATTCTCCAATAAATAAATATCAAGTAGATTTAAATTTAAAGATGGTAAAACCCATTTTAAAGTCCTGCAGAGAAGTCACCTACTCCCTTAGAGCCAGGAAAATAACCAGATGGCATCGGAGGGACATGAGACTGTAGCACTGCCAGGGTTTTATTTCTTACATTAAGTATTACATTATAATATATTTGATTAAATGTTATTTGACCTCTACAGAATAGGAGGCGGAGGACATGTGGACACATTTATATCACTATAAATGAAGATTGAGTCGGAGGATCTGGTACTGCATGTGGATTTTAATAAGCCCTGTGTCACTTTTAGAGGAATTGTTGTGACTCTCTGTCCTCTGGAATACAAGTGCAGAGAACACGGTGGAGGCCAGTAACACATCCAACCCCTGGTCAGATAGAAATCACTGAATGCTCTTCTTTCTATTTTCTGAACTTTATATATTATTTTTATAGTCCTCATTTATATGGTTTATACATCATCTACATTGTTTACATAAAGGGGCAGATTTACTTACCCGGTCCATCCACGATCCAGCGGCGCGTTCTCTGCGGTGGATTCGGGTGTTCCGGTAATTCACTAAGGTAGTTCCTCCGACGTCCACCAGGTATCGCTGCTGCGCTGAAGTTCCCCGAGGCCCGCCGGAGTGCACCATCCCCTGGTGGAAGACACAATGAGGAATAATGTAAATTCTTTTTTTAATGTCAACAGTTTAACCCAGGAAGAGGTACGGCGCCGCCTCGCAACCACTAAGATAGATAAATCACCTGGGCCAGATGGCATACACCCCCGGGTTCTGCATGAATTATGTACCGTGATAGACAGACCGTTATTTTTAATATTTGAAGATTCACTGAGGACTGGTTATGTTCCACAGGAATGGCGCATAGCAAATGTGGTACCAATATACAAAAAAGGATCAAATAGCGATCCTGGAAACTACAGACCCGTAAGTCTAACTGCTGTGGTGGGGAAAATATTTGAGGGGTTTATTAGAGATGCTATCCTGGAGTATCTCACTGTGCACAACCTTATAACCCAGCGTCAGCATGGGTTTATGAGAGATCGGTCCTGTCAGACTAATCTGATTGGTTTCTATGAGGAGGTAAATTCCAGACTGGATCTGGGGGACGCTGTGGATGTTGTATATCTGGACTTCTCAAAGGCATTTGACACCGTGCCACATAAAAGGTTGGTATATAAAATGAGACTGCTGGGAATAGGAGAAAATCTGTGTATCTGGGTAAGTAATTGGCTTAGTGATAGAAAACAGAGGGTGGTCATTAATGGCACATTCTCAGATTGGGTTGATGTTACCAGTGGAGTGCCACAGGGGTCAGTATTGGGGCCACTTCTTTTTAATATTTTTATCAATGACCTTGTAGTGGGTTTACACAGTCAAGTTTCAATATTTGCAGATGATACTAAGCTGTGTAAAGTAATAAATACTGAGGTCGATAGTTTAGCATTACAGAGGGATTTGTGGAAGCTTGAGGGATGGGCAGAGAAATGGTTGATGAGGTTTAATGTAGATAAATGTAAAGTTATGCACTTGGGCCATGGAAACAAAAAGTATAATTATGTTCTAAACGGTCAATTACTTAGTAAAACTGAAGCTGAAAAGGACTTGGGCGTATTGGTGGATGGTAAACTTAATTTTAGTGACCAGAGCCAGGCGGCTGCTGCTAAAGCAAATAAAATAATGGGATGTATCAAGAGAGGAATAGATTCTCATGATAAAGACATAGTTTTGCCCTTATACAAATCCCTGGTCAGACCACACATGGAATATTGTGTACAGTTTTGGGCACCAGTGTATAAAAAGGATATAATAGAGCTGGAACGGGTGCAGAGGAGAGCAACCAGGATTATTAGGGGAATGGGGGGATTAGAATACACTGACAGATTACAAAATTTGGGATTATTCAGTTTAGAAAAAAGACGACTGAGGGGAGACCTCATTACAATGTACAAATACCTGAACGGACAGTACAAGGATCTCTCCAAAGATCTTTTTATACCTCGGCCTGTGACCAGAACAAGGGGGCATCCTCTACACCTAGAGGAGAGGCGATTTTACCATCAACATAGACAAAGGTTCTTTACTGTAAGAGCAGTGAGACTATGGAACTCTCTGCCGCAGGAGGTTGTTATGGCCGACTCTATGTACATGTTCAAGAGAGGCCTGGATGACTTTCTGGAGAGAAAAAATATCACGGGTTATGGGGATAAAACATTTATTTAATTCTTGAAGGTTGGACTTGATGGACTTGCGTCTCCTTCCAGCCTTATATACTATGATACTATGATACCTGGTGAAGATAAGTGCGTTTCCCGCGACACTTTTTTTTAAAAAATGCGGCGGTTTTTCCGAATCCGACGGATTATCGTTCGGCCACACCCCCTAATTTCCGTCGCCTGCATGCCGGCGCCGATGCGCCACAAGCCAATCTCTTGCGGCAAAATCCCGGGGCAATTCAGGAAAAATCGGCACAAATGGAGCTGAAATAGAGAATGGTAAATTGCTTGTATAAGGTCAAGGAGGAGGAGAGTTTAACACTGAAGTCACAGTGTGTAAGTCTGAACTCCTCCTCCTTTGTGATTGACATCAAGAATTGAACTTCAGAAGATCTGGTTAGTGATGTATCTGGATACAGCACCATCAATTACAGTGAAAGGGACTTTCTGAGGAAGAGAGAGCTTGACTTCAGTTTTAAAATCTCCGCCTCCTTGACTTTATATAACAAATTTACATCTCACTTCAAAGTAGATTTTCTGGATGAGACCACCACACTGGGGAATGATAGAAACACAATCTAGAAGGTGTTCAGCTGCTTGACAACATACTGGTAGTGGTTTATTAGGTCAATTTCTGCTGACAGGTTCCCTTTAAAGGAAATCTACTACATGGATGTAGTGCTTCTATACCAAGAATGCTTATGCCCTGCCATGTGCCTCCTGGGGCAGGATATATTCTTCTTTTTATTTCTGATAGCTTAGTTTTTGAGAAAAATGTCTTATAAAATCATACAAATGAGCCTCAGGGGCTCCATCAAGGTCCCTTGTCTGCTGATTATTCATGCCTCCATTTCCGTTAGGAGGGAGGAGAAGGGCAGACACAGCTAATGGAGGAGAGAATAATTAGCAGATGACAGAACCAGAAGGGGCTTCTGTGATGTACAGGAGCCCCTGAGGCTCACTTACATAATTGTAAAATATGTTTTACCACAAAGATATCAGAAGTAAGAGATCAGGTTTCGGGAAGCACATACCAGCATGCGAGTGTGCTTGGTTTAGAAGCCTTGCATCCATGTGGTAGATTTCCTTTAATACTCACAAGCCAGGAAACCTTATCTCAAAGGGGCTCAAGGTGGTCCTACACTTTGGGTCACTTTTCATTATATTCTTGTTGGGAAAAGACCTTTTCTACCCAATGGAAACACCTTGGGCTCCCAGAGTGTGCCTGTTTTATAAATGCAAAGATAGGAGTAAGCTACCAGTATGTCATCCTTTTTTTCACCTCTGCAAAAAAAAACGGATGGGTTTCTAATCTACTTTTTGCACTGCCCAACTACCTAGCAGTTGAGGAAAATCCAGACCACAGACGGATGATATCCGTTGACTTCTACAGAGGTCTGTGGTCTGCATGTGGAATATAAAATAGTGGGGCAGATTTACTTACCCGGTCCTGTCGTGATCCACTTCCGGTGATTCACTAAGGTAGTGCGCCCAATGTCCACTAGGTGTCGTTTCTGCGCTGAATTCCGTCGGAGTTCACTGAAATTTACCGTCCTACCCTGATACGGCGGTTTTTCTTACGGCCACGCCCCCGATTTCCGTCGCGTGCATGCCGGGGCCGATGCGCCACAATCCGATTGCGTGCGCCAAAATCCTGGGGCAAATCAGGGAAAATCGGCGCAAATTGGAAATATTCGGGTAACGCGATGGAAAAACGTGATTCGGGCCCTTAGTAAATGACCTCCAGTGTGTTAACAGACTAATAGGAATCAGTGGGTCAGTATGCCATCCGCAAAAAATGGATAACATACGGACCTCAAAAACGCCCTTCTGAATGAGCACTAATAGGCACTAATGCCCAGGAAAGACATGAATGGGAAATGTGATATCAATGGATAAGGATCCTCTGTAAACCAATGTTCAGCGGGGCAATTCAATGAATTATTGCTGGAATAAGAAACTTGAAAACCCAACAATATAAATAGACAGTATGTCATGGTTAAAAAAGATTTTTCCGATCTACTAAAACCACAATGGTAGAGTGGGGATATAATATTAAAAGTTACTCGACTCACTGTAACTTACCTGTTTGCACACTCTCTTGACGTGATGGAGGTCAGTTAGTCTCGTATATTCTTGTCACGCATAGGGTAGCTACACCGTCACTGCCTAATACGTATTATATTCATTAGCTACATAGTGGGGGCATATTCATAGCTAGCCTTTATTACTGTGCATGTCTTACATAGGGGGCAGTATTATCAGTAGTTTATAATCTGTACAATTTAGGGCTGGTCATGGGGACATATATGTATTTCCTGTATCGCTGCTTACGATACGCGCCAAGTCGTCATATAGTATGTCAGGCTTAGTCGTCATAGGTCATCGTAGGGTGGCTATAGGGTGCAGGTATTATATAGTGGCATATGTCCTTCTTAGTACAGTAGGGGCAGGGATAGTTAGCTTTAGTTAATATTCCGGTGTCATAGCATAGTGCGCTAGTTTATTATAGGTAGTTGATAATTCTTGTACATAGGTGGGTGCAGTATTATATGTAGTTATATTCTTGTACATAGTAGGCAGTACTTATGAGTAGTAATCTTTTGTACTATGAGGGGAAGTATGATAGTATTATATTCTTGTAGCATAAGGGGCAGTTTGATATTCGTAATATCTTTACACTAGGGGGGCATTTGTTGTATTGTGTTAGTTTATTAAATTCTTGTACATAGGGGCAGTTTCTGTAGTTTATTGATTTCTTGTACATAGGGGCTACAGTATTATAGATACGCATTCATAATGGAGTGGAGCTGGAGGGACATTGTGGGGGGAGAACTGGAGGGTGGTTGCAGCAAATGCGGGGGGTAGGGGGATGTGGGCATTGGTGGGACTACAGGGGGAGAGTGGGACGGGTTGATATGTGACGAATAAGAAGGCGGAGGAAGGGGACAGGGGAGAGACTTGGTGGGTGGACGCGAGGGCCAGGAGCAGTGAGGGGGGCGGGGAATAATGGTCGATGGTAGTGTGTAGATAGTGGCGGGAGGGGAGAGAGAGGAAGGGGGAGTAGGTGGGGTGTCGCGGCAAAACGAGGCGTTACGAGGCGGAGAGGGGCACCCGCGGGGGAGAGGGAGAAGGGGGATAAGGGAGGCCAGGAGTAACGAGAGGAGCACTAGCAATGGAAGTTGGCGCTAGTTATGTTAATGTCACGGAGGGCCCAGTGTGTGATGCTTCCATTAGCCTGGGAGGCGAATAATTATTAGGGGGAGGGAACGTTGGCCGGGACTGAGGTTACATGATCAGGAAGAGCAGATTAGAGAGGAAAGTAGGGGGAGGGGGGAAGGAGAGATGGCTTGGATGGGTTGTTAGGGAGGGGGGAAAAGCAGCGTTTCTCTTCTTTCTGTCATTAACTTGGGGATCCCCCTGGAAGGGGGGCATTATTATATAAGTAGTTAGTATTCTTGTAAAATAGGGGGCAGTATATACAGATCTATTCTCTGTACATAGTGGCAGTATTATATAGTTCTATTCTTGTACATGTGTGGGCGTATTATGTAGTTATATTCTGTACATAGGGGCAGTATTATAGTAGTTATAATATCTTGTACATAGGGGGCAGTATTATAGCGATTATATTCTTGTACTTAGTGGGGCGTATTATAGTATTTTATTCTCTGTACATAGGGGGGGCAGTATTAGTAAGTATGTTATATTGCTGTACATAGGGATGGTGCAGTAATTTAGTATTTTTTGCTTGCATGTGCATATATACTGTATTCCCTGTACATAGGGGGCAGTATATAGTAGTTATATCCTTTACATAGGGGCCAGTTTATCTGTAGTTATATGTTGTCACATAGGGGGCGCATTATAGAGTAGTTTATCAGTTCTGTACATATGGGCAGTTATAGGAGTTATATCTTGTACAAGAGGTCAGTATTATTATAAGTTTATATCTTTGTACATAGGGGGATGTATTATGTAGTTATATTCTTCTTGTACAGGTAGGGCAAGTATTTATAGTAAGTTATATTCCTTGTACATATGGGTGCAGTATTTATAGTTATTATCTTGTACATAGGGGCAGTATTATAGTAGTTATATTCTTTGTACATAGTGGGGTCAGTATTATAGTACTGATAATTCTCATGTACAGAGGGGCACAAGTATTATAGTGTTTATATTCTGGTACATGGGGCAGTACTTATAGTAGTTTATATTCTTGTACATGGGGGCAGTATATAGTCAGTATATATTCTTCTCACCTAGGTGCAGTATATAGTAGTTTATATTCTTTAACATAGTGGGCTGTATTATCAGCATATTATTCCTTGTACATAGGGGGCAGTTATTATAGTAGTATTTCTGACATAGGGGGCATATTTATAGCAGATATATTCCTTGTAACTTAGGGGGCAGTAATTATATATATTATATCTCTTTACTAGGGGCAGTATTATAGTAGTTATTTCTGTTATTCACAATAGGGGGGGGCATATTTATTTTATAACTGATAGGCGTTTAGTTTTTCCTGTACATAGAAGGGGCAGTACTATAGTAGTTAATATTCCTGTACATGGGGGCAGTATTATAGTAGTTATATTCTTGTACATAGGGGGCACTTTATAGTAGTTATATTCTTCTTCTGTAACATGGGGGCAGATTATAGTAGTTATTTCTTGTACAAGGGGGCAATATATGTAGTTATATTCTGTACATAGGGGGCAGTATTATAGTAGTTATATTCTTTACATAGGGGGATATGTCATAACGGGGCATATTAGTAGTTATATTTCTTGTACATAGGGGCACAGATATTATCGTAGTATATTTCTTGTACATATGGGGTCAAAGCATTTAAGTGTTTTATTCGTTGTACATATGGGGCAGTATATAGTAGATTATTATTCTGTACATGGGGGCACGTATTATAGGTAGTTAATTCTGTACTGTACATAGTGGGCCTAGGGGCAGTATTATATTAGTTATATCTTGTACATAGGGGGCATATTATAGATTATATTCTTGTACATAGGGGCAGTATTTAGTAGTTATATTCTTGTCCATAGGGGCAGTATTAAGTAGTTATTCTTGTACATAGGGCCGTATTAGTAGTTATAATTCTTGTACAGAGGGCAGTATTATAGTAGTTATTTCTTGTACATAGGGGCAGTCTATTCTAGTAAGTTATATTCCTGTACAAAGGGCAGATTTATAGTAGTTATATTCTGTGTTACAAAATGCAGTATTCTAGTAGTTTATATTCTTGTACATAGGGGACAGTTTATAGTATGTATTCTGTACATAGGGCAGTATTATAGTATTATATTCTGTACATAGGGGACATATGTTAAGTAGTTATATCCTTGTACAGAGGGCAGTATTATAGTAGTTATATCCTGTAATAGGGGCAGTATTATAGTGTTATAGTCCTGTACTAGGGGCAGTATTATAGTAGTTATATTCTTGAACATAGGGCAGTCGTATATTAGCTATAATCTTGTACATAGGGGCAGCCTATATTATAGTTTAGTTATATCCTTGTAACATAGGGGGCAGTATTATAGTAGTTTATAATGGCTTTGTACATAGGGCAGTATTATATAGTACTTATATTCTTGTACATAGGGGCAGTATTATAGCTATTTTATGTCTTGTACATAGGGGGCAGTTTATAGTAGTTATATCTGTACATAGGGGCAGTATTATAGTAGTTAATTCTTTACATAGGGGGCAGTATTATAGTAGTTATATCTTGTACATAGGGGAGTATTATAGTAATTTATATTCTGTACATAGGGGCAGTATTATAGTATTATATTCTGTTAGCATAGGGGCAGTATTAAGTAGTTATATTCTTGTACATAGGGGGAGTATTATAGTAGTTATATTCTTGTACTAGGGGCAGTATTATAGTAGTTATATATTCTTGTACATAGGGGCATATTATAGTAGTTATATTCTTACATAGGGCAGTATTATAGTATTATATCTTAGTCATGGGCAGTATTATGTAGTTATATTCTTGTACATAGGGGGACATATTATAGTAGTATATTCCTTGTACATAGAGGGCAGTATTATAGTATTTATTCTTGTACATAGGGGCAGTATTATAGTATTATATTCTTGTACATAGGGGCAGTATTATAGTTATATTCTTGTACATAGGGGGCATTATTATAGTAGTTTATATTCTTGTACAAGGGGCAGTATTATAGTAGTTATTCTTGCAGGCATTAAGTTAGCGTGACTAGGGGGCAATTATAGTAGTTATTATCTTGTACATAGGGGGCAGTATTATAGTAGTTATATTCTTGTACCATAGGGGAGTATTATATAGGTATTATTCTTTACATAGGGGCAGTATTATAGTAGTATATTCTTGTACATAGGGGGGCGTATATAGCAGTTATATCTTGTACATAGGCAGATTATAGTAGTTATATTCCTGTAATAGGGGCAGTATTAGTCAGTTATACTTGTTACAAGGGGGTATTATAGTGTTATAATTCTATAGCAAGGGGAGTGGAAGGAAGGGAGATTATATATTTATCATCCTGTACAAGAGGGGCAGTATTATAGTCGTTATATTCCTGTACATAGGGGGCACGTATTATCTAGTGTATATTTGTCTTAGGGGGCAGTATCAGAGTTATATTCGTACATAGGGGGCGTATTATAGTAGTTATATTCTTGTACATAGGGGGCAGTATTAATAGTAGTTATATTCTTGACATAGGGCATTATTTTAGTAGTTTATCTTGTACATAGGGGGCAGTATTATAGAGTATATTCTTTGTACATAGGGGACAGTATTTATAGTAGTTATATATTCTTGTACCTGGGGCAGTATGAATAGTAGTTATATTCGTGTACATAGGGGCAGTATTATAGTGTTATATTCTTGTACATTGGGGGGGCATTATTATAGTTTTATATTCTTGTACATAGGGGCAGTATTAGTAGATATATTCTTGACTAGGGGCAGTATTATAGTAGTTATCTATCGTTGTACTTGTAGGGGCAGTATTATATATTATATTCTGTACATAGGGGCAGTATTTATAGTAGTTATATTCTTGTACATAGGGGGCAGTATTATATAGTATTATATTCTTGTACATAGGGGGGCAGTATTATAGTGTAATAATCTTGTACAATGGGGGCAGTATTATAGTATTATATCTTGTACAAGGGCAGTAATTAATAGTAGTTTATAATTCCTGTAACTAGGGGCGGTATTATGTAGTTATATTTTGTACGTAGGGGCAGTATTAAGTAGATATTTTTCTGTAATAGGGGGCAGTATTATAGTAGTTAATTCTTGTCATAGGGGCAGTATTATACGTAATTATATTCTTGTACATAGGGCAGTATTATAGTAGTTATATTCCTTGTACATAGGGGGCAGTATTATGTAGTTATATTCTTCTTGTACATAGGGCAGTATTATAGTAGGTTTATATCTTGTACATACTGTGCAGATTATTAATAGTATTATAATTCTTGTACATAGGGGGCATATATGCATTATATTTTTCTTGTCCATATGGGGCAGTATATAGTAGTAGTTATATTCTTGTACATAGGGGGGGCAGTATTTACAGATAGATATCTTGTACATAGGGGGCAGTAATTATAGTAGTTATATTCTGTATTGGGGGATATTAGTAGTTTATTTCTGTACTAGGGGGCAGTATTATAGTAGTTATTTCTTGTACATAGGGGGCGTATTATAGTATTATATTCTTGTAAGGGGCATATTATTAGTTATATTCTGTACTAGGGGGTCAGTATTATAGTAGTAATCATTATTGTACTTGTACATAGGGAGGGGCAGTATTTAGAGTTATATGTCTTGTACATATGGCGTATTATAGTAGTTATTACATCCCTGTTGTACAAGTAATTGTATTTTTACTGTTTTGTATTTTTTCACTAGTTTTGTTTTATATTTTTTTGATACTAATAAACTTTCATAGGATTATTTACTTAAGCGGGTCTGACCGAAGGACTCCTGTTTCTTCCTGTGTTTCATGTGCTATTATAGTAGTTATAATTCTTGTCCTTGGGCGTTTATAGATAGTTTACTCTTGTACAGAGGGCAGTATTATAGTACCGTATATTCATTAGTAATAGAGGGTGGGGGGCAGTATTATAGTAGTTATATTCTTGTACTAGGGGGCAGTATTACAGTAGTTATATTCCTGTAATCAGGGGCGTATTATTATATTATATATTCTGTGTACTAAGGGGGCAGTATTATATAGATTATATTCCTGTACATAGGGGCAGTATTATGTAGTGTTATATTTTCTGTACATGGGGGCAGTATTATATAGTTAGATTCTGACATAGGGCAGTATTATAGTGTTTATTCTTACATAGGGGGAGTCAGTATTTAGTAGTTTATCTTGTACATAGGGGGGGTTCAGATATAGTAGTTATATTCATTTTACATAAGGGTGCCAGTCTGTCATAGGATATTTATATTCTTGTACTAGGGGGCAGTATTAATAGTAGTTTATATTCTTGTACACTAGGGGGCATGTATTCCCCATTCATACTACTGACTATTTGGTATTTATTCTTTACATATGCAATTAGTATATATATTGATATGCTCTCTTCATGCTGGTAGTCCAATAGCAGATCTTGTTAATAACTCACGGTACATATTTTGGCATCTCCTCGTGAAGCCTTAGGACCTCTATAAATGATGGGTTCCTTAGCCACCACTCTCCCAGTGCAGATTTTCTCTTCATCGTTAAACGACTCGCCCAGCAAAGGTTTTGGCTTGTATTGATTGACCTTCATATATAGCCATTACACTCACATAATGGTGTTTCTAATTCTGTTCCCCTCTGCCAACCACTCCTCCAGACCTCTGAACTGGAGTGGATCGCTATATAAGTGGCAGATAAGGGAAGCGCTGCGACCACCAGAGCTTCATGCTCATTTGAGCCATAAATTGTGCAAGAGGAACATTGAAAATACATTTTTTTATACCAGACTTCCGCTGCCACCGAAACTGAATCTGAGGAATGCGAGTTTATACCGCGCTCACAATCCTGGGAGCCACTTATATGGGAGGCAGGGAGCTCATCATTTTTATCATCTCTAGCGCCCCCCTCCCCTGCCTGGTCTTGTAGGAGACTATCTGCTCATTGTTTGATCAACGGGTGGCATAAATTGGTGCAAATATATTTAGGTCTCCTGCGCATGAGCATATTGGGGCTAATATTCACTAGCGTCGCGGATCGCACTTTTGTCGGACTGTTCACGTTTTCTGGATTTGCACCATTTGACAGGTATTTTAGAGGGGTTTGCTCTGGAATTGTGGCCCACGGATTGTGGGTACGTATGTCGACTGGCTTACTTGCGACTTGCATGCACTTGCATGTGTCCTCAGGCACGTCCACACTTCATGACACGCCGCAACGCATGCTGCCGGAAACGCACGGCCGAACGCTGCATCACAACCGCAGTTCAGTTCACATCCCCGGTGTAGCGTTCGGGCGCTGCGTTCCCGCAGCATGCGTTGCGAGTGTGATGCGAGTTTATCGCATCACACCTCGCAAGTGTGGAACGGCCTCAGAGTGCAAGCGTTTTTATGTGCATCTCCATAGACTTGTATGGTTGCGTTTTTCAAGCGCGTGACTTGCAAAAGTAGAGTCATGCCGAGATTTAAACGGGTGTTAAAAATGTCCCTATAAAAAATGGAGTCTGAAAAAGCCTATGGATTAGATGGGTCATCATTGCAATGCAAGTTCTCCGCACCAAAAGCATGCGCAGAACACGGGCGGAAAAAAACGCAAGTGTGGAAGGGGCCTTAGGCCTCATGTACACGACTGTGTTCTCATCAAGGCCAATTTTGGGTGTATTAAGTGCAAGTAATTCTTAATAATTATATATAGAGTTGATCAAACCCTATACCAATATATAAGAAGTTAAATTAAGGGACCTGAGTTGCTCCTCTCACTAAATTGGGAAAGCCATTATCACAATAAACGTGAGCACACGAGCACAAATGCACAAAATGTGGAAAAACAACACAACAACTTTATTCGATCATAAATCATCCGACTACAAACATATATGTTCAAACAGGTATGGCACTAAGAGCAGCATCCGCAGGGACATTGTACCAGCGATTCTATGTATGAATATAAGCATATAAGTCCAACCAATAACAATATAGTATCCCATCACGGACCACAAGTAATGTAAAGAGACTTTCACCTAACTTTCGGCATCCAGGAGCTCTTACTTTACTCCTAGTGCTTGATCATACACCCAGTGTTCGAAGTTATACGTTACCGGAAACTCTCGGTAACGCTATCTAACACTGTGGCGGGTATCAATGTATTGCTCGTGACAGCTCGCAAATCTGTCCATTATTCTAGGGGGGTTTGGGCGTGCCTATGGGGCGGTGACTTAACCCAGCGCGCGGCAGTCAATGCCGCGCCTATGGAGCTATCGTGGCTGGTCTCGGGGAAGAGGGAGGCCGCCTAGACCGCCCCCCTCATAATACGTCGACAGCTTGCCGAGCTGTCGTCGACAATTAACACTCGTACCCCGCCGCAGTGTTTGATTAGCGGTTAACCGGAGGTTTCCGTAACGCTATCCTTCTAACACTGCGGCGTATGACAAGACACTAGAGGCTGCTTCTTTAGTAAGCAGCTCCTGGTGCCGAAAATTTAGGTGACAGGTCCTCTTTAACACATTACTTGTGGTCCGGAGGGCATACTAATAATGGTTGGTTACTTTATGCCTTATATCATCACTGATCTCATGTACCATGGCTGCTGCTCCTGTAGCCATACCTGTTAACATATCTGTTTACATGATTATGACAATAAAGTTTGTTTTATTGTTTTCCACATTTTGTTTGCATGTTATTCCTCTTGTGCTCTTTTTTATTGTTAATGGCTTTCCGATCATTTTGGGTGTAGCCCACCACCGGGTGAGCAAATGGGAGGTGTAAGCATGTCTCCCTATACGGAGCGGCGCGGCCCTAGCACAAGATCGGCGTGTCTCTCGGCTAGGTGATGAGCATGGTGTCCCTGACTGGGTGCTTAGACCACTATTGTGCCCTTGTACATAGGAGGGCAGTATTATAGTAGTATATTTGTGACATAGGGGCAGTATTATAGTGAGTTATATATTCTGTACAAGGGGGCAGTATTAGTAGTGTTTATTCTGTACATAGGGGGCAGTATTTATAGTAGTTATATTCTTGTACATAGGGGGTGATAGTACTTATGTAAGGATAGTTATTCTTGTACTAGGGGCAGTATTATAGTAGTTATATTCTTGTACATAGGGGGCAGTGTATTCCTCCATATCATACTATGACTATTATGAATCCATATTGCAATTAGTTATAATATATTATAATGCTCTCTTCATCTTGGGTCCCATAAGCAGATCCTTGTGTAATAAATCACCGGTACATATTTTGGCATCTCCCCTCAGTTGAAGCCTTAGGACCCCTATAAATGATGGGTTCTTATTAGCCCGCACGCTCCCAGTAGCGATTTTCTCCGGTTAAACGACTCCCTCCAGCAAAGGTTTGGCTTAATTGATTGACCTTCATATAACATTACACCACTAATGGTGTTTCTTAATTCTGTTCCCCTCTCACCCGAGACTTGAGTGATCGCTATATGAAGCGGCAGATAAGGGAGAGCGCTGCGACCAGAGCTTCATGCTCATTTGAGCAATAAATTGTGCAAGAGGGAACATTGAAAATACATTTTTTTTTACCAGACTTCGCTGCCACCAACTGAATCTGAGGAATGCGAGTTATTATCCGGCGCTCACAATCCTGGGAGCCACTTATATGGGAGGCAGGGAGCTCATCATTTTTATCATCTCTAGCGCCCCCCTCCCCTGCCTGGTCTTGTAGGAGACATATCTCTCATTGTTTGATCAACGGGTGGCATAAATTGGTGCAAATATATTTAGGTCTCCTGCGCATGAGCATATTGGGGCTAATTCACTAAGCGTCGCGGATCGCACTTTTGTTGGACTGTTCACGTTTTTCTGGATTTGCACAGCTTTGACAGGTATTCTAGAGGGGTTTGCTCTGGGATTGTGGCCCACGGATTGTGGTGGCACGATGCGCTTGGCTTACTGCGACTTGCATGCACTGCATGTGTCTCAGGCGTCCCCTTCACACTGCGAACGATGACTGCCGAGGAACGCAGAGCCGAATGCAGCACGCAAGGCATGTCAGTTCAATCCCGGTGTGCAGCGTTCGGGCCGCTGCGTTCCCGACATGCGTTGCGAATGTGATGCGAGTCTATCGCATCACACTCGCAAGTGTGGAACGGGCCTCAGAGTGCAAGCGTTTTTGATGCATCTCCATAGAACTTGTATGGTGCGTTTTTCAAGCGCGTGACTTGCAAAAGTAGAGCATGCCGAGATTTAAACGGGTGTTAAAAAAAATGTGCCCATGAAAAAAATGGAAGTCTGAAAAAGCCCATTGATTAGAATGGGTCAGAGTGCAATGCAAGTTCTCCGCGCCAAAAGCATGTGCAGAACACGGGCGGAAAAAAACGCAAGTGTGGAAGGGGCCTTGCCTCATGTACACGACAGGTGTTCTCATCCAGGCAATTTTGGGTGTATTAAGTGCAAGTAATTCTTAATAATTATATATAAAGAGGTTGATCAAACCTATACCAATATATAAGATAGTTAAATTAAGGGACACTGAGTGCTCCTCTCAACTAAATTGGGAAAGCCATTACACAATAAAGAGCAAAGAGGAATAACATCAGACAAAAATGTGGAAAAACAAAAACAAACTTTATTGATCATAAATCATGATAAAACAGATATGTTAACAGGTATGGCTACAGGAGAGCAGCAGCCAGTTACATGAGATAGTGATGATATGCATAATTAAGTAACCAACCATATTAGTATGCCCATCCGACCACAAGTAATGTAAAGAGACTGTCACCTAAATTTTCGGCACCAGGAGCTGCTTATTAGTAGACTCCTAGTGCTTGATCATACACAGCAGTGTTAGGCTATATTCTCCCTCGCACAGTTGCACCGCCCGTACCGTACGTAGGCCGGCAACGGCAAGTGTAAGGCGGGAGTAGGAGGAGGAGGTGAGCGTCACCTCCCCCCGCCCCTCTCCATAGCAACCTATGGCGCTCGGCACGCCGTATATTCACGGAAAAGCATAGGACTATCGTCTAATCTTTGTTCCCGGTAAGGAAAGGTACGGTACGTCCTCCATACGTTTTGTGTGAATATACCTAGAGTGAAGCGTTACCGCGCAAACTCGTAGTAATAATCTAATCAAAACGGCGCGTGCGCGGGTACAATGTAATTGTCGGACACAGCTCGCAAGCGTCCCCATGTATTAATGAGGTGGGGTTGAGATTGCAGGTACGGGCGGCGGGACATGGGGGAACCCCCACCTCCAAACGTGATTGGTGGTCAGCGCCGGTGGAGCTCCTCCCTACCAAGCACACTGTGCCAAGAAACTCATGAACGCCTCCCTGCCGTGGAGCCAGCTCCCCCCCTCTAACCCAGGCACCACAGGGTAACACTTTACACAGGTCAATGTGACTTATTCATCTCTCGAACACGGGGTGGACTCCCTTCATCTTCCCCCTATCACCCTCCTTGCCTACCCTACTTCACTAAACCTCACCTTCAACCATGACTCACTCCTCCACCCCACCTACTACTCAATCTTCTCTCTTCCAGTCCCCCTCTTTCGCTCCCAATTCCCCGGTATTGCGCAGCTGTTAACCCCTACTTCTCGCTTCTTTTCCTCCTTCCACTACCGTTCATTTCGTCTACCTTTCCCCCTAAACTTTTCCCCCCCCCCATATACAACCTTTGAATCACCCCCTCACCTCTCGTAAAGACAGGTGGAGGGCTCCACTCTACCCTCCGCTTTTCAAAGCTCAGGCTAACGGGGACGCGCCTCATTAGAAGAGCCTCGGACCGCCCCCCCCTCCGAATACATTGGAAATCTTAGCGAGCTGCTGGGCCGAACAATTACACATACCCCGCCGCAGTTTGATAGCGTACCGGAGGTTTCGGTAACGCTATCCTTCTCACACTTGCGGAGTATATAAAGCCACTAGATCTGGCTGACTTTAGAGCTAAGCAGCTCCTGGGTGAGGGAAAAGGGACGGGGAAAAGACGGTAACTATTGAACATGAATTGGGGTCCGGATGGGTATGGCAGACTTAATAATGGTGTTACTTTATTATGCCTTATATCATCACTATCTCATGCTAACCATGCTGCTGCTTCTCATGTAGCCATAACTTGTAACATATCGTTATGTATCAGATTTATGACAATAAGTTTGTTTATTGTTTTTCCACCATTGTGTGCCCCATGTTATTCCTCTTGTGCTCTTAGTGTGTAATGGCTTTCCCAATTTTGGGTTTTGTAGCCCACCACGGGTGGAGCAGGAAGCGGAGGGTAAGCATGCCTCCCCTATAGGAGAGGGGCGGCTCTAGCAAAAGATATAGCGTGGTCTCCTACGGCTAGGTGATGAGACATGGTGTTGTCCCTGACTGGGTGCTGTAGAACACGATTGTTTTGCGTGATCTGGTTACGGTCATGTGAAGTAGCTTATTTCAGGGATGAGGAGAAGAATGGCCGTGCACTCCATGGCCACGCATAATGAGAGGACTTAGCTTTCAAAAAATCAGGAGCCTATTTTGCTAAAATTCGGTTCCTTTATTGATTACTGGCAACCTTGGGGGGCGGGAGAAATTGCGGCATATTTATCAAAAAGTGCAGACACTAAAGAATGGGTTAAAAATTAAAAAACATACAACATCTTGATCCCATGGACAACATTTTTATTTTAACGTCAGGCCTGAAAAAGCACTTCTTTAGGACATTAGGGATCATAGCGGTGCTTGATATAATTTCCCAAATTTTTTTTGTATTATGATTATAAAGTAAATGATCATATCTCATTTTTGACAAAGATTTTTGAAATCCTATCGGTTTTACATTCTATGTCGTGTGCAAATTTTTCTTTTGATGATTTTGTATACTTTGGATTTCTTAAAAAATGTAATTCACCATAATATATAGCTATGACAACACGACTCTCGTCTCTTTCTGCAATTCTGAACGCCTTTTGTTTTATTCAGATTTCTTGTTTTTTTCGCATATGTGCACCTCCCGTAGACTGGGTGAGATCTGAACTTTTAGGAATAACATTCTGCCTAAACATTAATGATATTACGTTGCAGACTTCTATAAATGTTGTAGAAAGTTGTTACATCACTTACTCTACATGATCGAGGCATTACATAAAAAATGACTCTTGTTTTTTTTTTTTTGAAATAAATCATATTTTCCCTTCGAATGTAGAATTTATTATTATTATTAGAATAAATAATTAGTTTGGTCCTGTAGATAAAAAAGTTTTGTCCCCTATGACAGCAAATGTCTAACATGGATATTCATCCTAGAAAGGTTTAAGCCAATTTATCAACCTAAACTGCTCGCTTTGTTTCCTAAAGGAAGTCTAACCATTATTTTTTAAATATGTGAACCAAACAACCTGTGAATGCTGTAGCTACGAGGCTGATGAACAATCTGTTTCAATCCCTGCTGTACATAAACACATACTTCCACATACACAGGAGAGCTGCTGACTGTCCAGGCAGGACTAATCAACTGAGCTGGCTGACTCAGACACAGGAGCTGGGGGATAGTGCAGCAGCTGATTACTTCTGCCTGTCAGGGACAACACAGTGATGCTGGGCAGGACAAGGCTGGAGCAGTGCATAATTAGGGTAAGAGGAGAAGGCAACAGGAAGGGAAGCAACAAGAATGACAGAACCTCATTATCATAATTGTAGGATTGTATTTTCAGCAAATCCACTGAGCTCAAGGATCAAACTAGATATGTTTCTGCATCAGTGTCGCTACAGCATTCTCAAGGTATGTTTGGTTCATAATGCATAAAAGCAAATGGTAGGTTTTCTTTAAGCAGTATGCATTTAGATTATGGGACAAAGACTAAGGGCTCTTTCACATTTGAATAGTTTTTTACATCTGTGGTTCAGTGATTTCCACGGAATCTTCATAAAGCCATTTATTTCTATGGATGTTCTCAAATTGGCTTGTATTCTCTCTGATCCGTTGTCCTTGGAAAAATTTATGAAACATTTCCCATTTTTTTCACTCTAGCATTATAAGATAAGATAAAAATAATGGTGACAATGTATCAAATGTATGATATAAGGCTTCCCCGCCAGCTTTATCAGGAAGCTCCACCCTCTTCATAGATCAGGAAGGTGTCTAAGCGGGCGCAGGCTATAGCTTGTGCACCACCGCTCATGCCCCTCAACGTCCACTGGGTGCCAGGCATTGACATTATTTCATGGCTTGTATTCTGGAAAAATATTTGAACATGCCCTGATAAATCACCCCCAATAATTGTATGTGTCAAACCACCGGAAGGTGAGTATGTAAATTTTTTTTTTTTATTGATTCATGTATAAGCTGAGGTGATGTTTTTCAGCACATTTTTTTTTTTGCTGAAACACTCAGCTTATACACGAGTATGTATATATATATATACATATATATATAATATATACATAATATATATATATATGTATATAGATATATACTACTCGTGTATAAGCCGAATGTTTGTATACATACACACATCTCTTAAATTGGAGGTTCTTAAAAATAAATTTTCATGTGTGAAGATGAAGATAATTTAACATAAATGAAGTCATGTTGTCCTTGGATGCAACCACCACTGCTGCAGTGATTGCACAAAGAAACAAATAGATTTTGCATGTGAAACAGTCGGGAGTTACTGCACAACTGTCCTGTGGTAATGAACGCTGGATCCAGTTGAACAGTCAAGCTCAATAGCACATGTGTAGCCCCTGCTGCTAAAGGGGGAGAGGTGGTATCCCAGGACAAACTTGATCGATTCACAGTAATGTCAGTGTTCTTACTTCTCTGAACCGACTATGACCAACGATACGTGATTATGGTTACTATAATACTGCCCCTATGTACAAGAATATAACTACTATAATACTGCCCCCTATGTACAAGACTATAACTACTATAATACTGCCGCCTATGTACAAGGATATATTACAGCAGTAAGATTATTAATCCTCTAATACTCGTATGGCTATTGGCTGTATTCACACTGCTAGCTCTAGGACTCGCACTATGTATATTATACTTGACACAGTTAATGGAGCTGAAATATCATTTTCTCGTGATCCCTATTAAGGATAAATTAGAGGCCCAGGAAACCTCTTAGAATCAATTGTAGGTGGCAGACTGCTGTGCTGATTTTGTTAACCCTTCTGAATATGTTTTCCCACATTAATTTCTCCATCATTAAATATTAAAGGGATGCTTCGCAGCTGGACACTGGCAGCCAGACATGGGAGGATGAATTATTCATCAGCAGTTTATGCCGTCGTCCATTTATATTATTTGGTTTGCAGATCACTCCTCTTCCCGTGGCCTGGACTGAACTACGGGGTTAGTGACAGAGAAGCTTTGTCCAGGTGATGGCTTGTGGTGAGGGACCTGCCGCACGTGAGCATAGGCCGTAACCACATAATGGCTAATGAGAGTGTGATAAATAGTCAGGGCAGAGAACCCCTCCAATTAAGGCTGCATTCACACAGCCATATTAGGGGACGTATATAGGGCCGACGTATATGCGTCGGATATACGTACCATACAGACGGCAATGGGCGCACGGCGCCATACTGGAGCTGTACGGTGCGGCACTAGTGGGGCACCGCAACGCTCTGTACCCTGTGAAAAGATAGGATATGTCCTATCTTTTCCCGGAATACAGCGCCGTGCCCCATGTTTCTCTATGGAGAGCGGCAAGGGCGAGCAGCGCCAAAGTGTGCCCGCCATGCTAGGGTATGGCACATGTCAATGTGAATGTAGTGTAAGAATTATGGCGGAGAACCTCCACCAGCAATAACACCAGGAACTTCAGAGCAGCTTATGTGGGATATCCCAACCCCAGGGCAAATGTAGAAAAAGAGTCATCTATACATCCACACTCCCATAACTATCATGTAGGTAACGAGTATAGCATACTTCTGCCTCCATTCATAGTGGAGGTCTCATACCATCTGTTCCCGGTACCATGCCCGTAAATAGTTAATTCTGCCCTGAAGAACCGATTATGGATATAAAATTTTCCCTAGGGCAGAAGTAGTTGTTGTGTTCATGAAATAACCTCTTAATTAAAGGGCACCTACCACCCCGATTCTACCTATAAAGGTAGATCGGGTGGTAGGTGGATGGATGGGACGTGAGGATAGCCCTTTTTTTGGGCTAATCCTCACATCCCGGGCGTCTTTTACAAAACTTTATTACATCTATATGCAAATTTTTTTATGTGGCTACTGGGGCGTGGAGTAGCCGGACATGAGGCTACTAGTTGCGGCTACTCCACGCCCCAGTAGCCGCGTTACTCCGCCTACCAGATAACCTTCGGCGCGCAGCTCCTGTTTTGTAAAGTTTTGTAAAAGACACCCGGGACGTAAGGATTAGCCCAAAAAAGGGCTATCCTCACGTCCCATCCATCCACCTACCACCCCTTCTACCTTTATAGGTAGAATCGGGGTGGTAGGTTCCCTTTAAAGGGGTGTTCTGGGACCTAAAACATTGAGGTCCCATTGTTAGATTATTGGGGATCCAACACCCAGCACCCCCATCAATTATTTGTTCAAAAAGATAGCAGCACCATTATGATTTCTGCTTTCTCATCTTGGGCCAATGATATCACAATCACTGGTCACATGGCCATGTGGGATCTCACATTCAATAATTTGACATTGAGCTGTAATACTAAACACCGCCACTATGTCATGTAATGCACTGGAGGTGATTTACTTACCCGTTCCTTGGAGTTCACCAAAAGTACATTGTCTGATGATAATGCACTGTGCCGCCCGATATTCTGCATGTGTCGCTTCCCCGCTCAGGTCCCCGGAGTTCACCTTCTTCTTCCCGGTGCATGTAAGTGCAATGTCTTGGGACACAATTTGAACGTTAAATCTCGTGCTCAGTCCAAATCAGTGGAATCGTCCGACGTTTCCGCCCCCCAATTTCTGACACATGAAAGCCTGTGCAGCTGCGCCACAATCCGATCGCGTCTAACACAATGCCAACGCAAACCCTGTCAAAGTTGCGGAAATCCTGAAAATGGCGAACAGTCCGACGAAAGTGCGATCCGTGACCCTTAGTAAATAAGCCCCACTGTATTTCTTAAAAAGTTAAAAAGCCACTCTGAATGCTACAGTCTCTTTCAGCAACTGATCAGTGGGGGTGCCGGGCATTGGACCTCACCAATTTGATATTTATGACCAATCCCAAAGATTGGACATTAATATTTGAAGGAATTGGCATCTGATCGTTATTAAGGTCCCCCCTTGATCATGAGAAAAAGGACTCTAAAATGGAACAGTAGCCTGCGTGTAGTCTCACCGCTCAAAACTGCCTAATCAGGAAACATTTTTTGATCCCCATCACAGATCAGCTTTGATATTTCTCCCCCAAAAAGTTTGAAAGGTAAAATCTGAGCTCTCTATAATCCACAAGGACGGCTTTGATAAATGGGACGCAAATGTTTCCAGAAATGGCCACTTCCATTGTTCGCCAGCAGTCATAAACAAGCAGTGGTCTTACATGGGTCTTATCACAAAGTTCTCAGAGGGAGCCAAGTGTCATAAGTGATGAGCAGACCCGACAAAGTTTGGAGCCAAAACCCCACAAGTAAGACCCACGATTGGTGATCTACGCCAACATGTTTGGGAGGATCGTCGCACCCAATGACATAATTAGGTAGCGACAGTCATACCCAGCACTGCCAGCATGCTAATGCCAGGGCCATTACGCAACAATGATTCAAGTGCCAGCGGCATTTAAAGAGTTAACATCCGTGATAGGGGCTAGCACCGATAATAGGCTTATCGACGGGGAATTGAGCCAAATCACAAATTTGGGGTCATGTCCAGCAAAGATCGGCACAGGTAAACACTACTTGTGATCTTATTGTTTTTGGCCTCATAGAAAGACACAAAAATGACAACGTTGACTTCTATGCAGTTACAAGCTCTACGTGCAGCAGAGGTTTGGCCGGCTCCGCAATGTTCCCGCTTCTCGATGTTGGCACGTGGCTCTCGCTGTCCGTGTTTCTGGTGCCAGCTGGCTGCTCACTTCACCTGCCGCTCGCTTCATTGCCAGGTTTGTAGTCATTCTGTGCGCTGAGAAATCTGAGAGATCTACTATTAATTATTCTAACATGATTACAATTATTTCATTGATATGTTTTATATTTCACATGTACTTATGTTCCATCAATATCTCCACAAGTTGACTGGGCACATTTTGGATTTTTATGTGTCCTGTTTATGGAATTTATAATATTTCTTGACTTGGCTGCTGTGGAGCAGTCACTGTGACTTGGCTGCTATGGAG